>CM042015.1:73167809-73790309 GCA_023525715.1 Cichorium intybus
CATATATTATATTCAATTTAATTTCATTAAACTCTTGTTGAACTCCTGTAGGAGATGGTCTTATGTATTACATAGTCATTTAATTCAGATTTTAAACGTTAACTATATACAGCTCAAACAGAAGTAGAAGGGAAAACAGAAGTAGAAGATACAGATATAGTTTCAACCGAAAGAATAAAAGAAGAAATAGATATGGTTTCAGCAAAAACAAGCACCAAAGATAAAGATGCGGTTTTAACAAAAAAAGGAACAAAACACACAGATGTCTTTAGTATAGGAGCAGAACTCAAAGGCGAAAATAGAATAACAATGGCAACTGGTATAGAGAAGATAAAGACGCCGTCACAAATGCAATCAACAAAATTCAAAGGTGAAGACATAAAAACAATAGGAAAAAACAAAATCACGCGTAACAAAGAGTTGCGCAAAGCTATTGAGGTAGGAAGTTGGGGTGATGTAGGATCCACAATAAAGGAAGACAAGGAGGCAATCACAGAGGCAATCAACAGTGACGGAAACACGGTGCTTCATATAGCCGTTGGATTAAGACGTAACCATATAGTCAAAGAATTATTACAGTTAATAGATGAAGAAAAATTACCTAAAATGATAAATTTCGATGGAAGTATAGCCTTGCACATTGCCGCGATAGTTGGCAACACACGTGCAGCAGAGCTCTTGATTAAAAAGAATAGAAGGGTGTTGGAAATATCAGATCATAAAAGTGAAACACCTTTAGATAAAGCTTATCAAAATATGCATCTTGATACTATTGAATATTTGTTGAAAGCCACTAACAATGATGGAAAAGCCAAGAAAAAGTCTTCTCCGTTGGAGGATTCTCTTAGCCCTGGCGTAAAAATAGGAGTCAACCTTCTTGTTAATGCCATTTCTGCAAAACAATATGGTGAATAGCCAATATATATCAAATAAACACACTGATCCTAAGACTTGCTTCTTTAAATACAATTCTTTCGAATATGCTTGCAGATTTAGCAATGGACTTAGTCAAAAAGTTTCCCGAATTTGCTGTTGAAAACGATAATGTACTACTCTCATTAGCTAGGACCTTTCCAAGTGGGCTAGACTATGGGGAAACACTGATATATCCAGGTATGTTCCTTTTCCTTTTCTTTTCTGAATTTGCCTTTTCCTTGTTAGAGTGATTGAGTATGATTTTTCTCTTTCAGTTATGGATGATATGCGTGAAACAATAGTCCAGACCATAGTTGCCAGAAACGCGGTACGGTACGGGGAACGCGGTACGATACGATACGCGGTTCGCGACATTTAGTGTATCGGGTACGGCGGGGGTAGGCTCATTTCGGTACGGTTCGGTACGGTACTGGGAACGTGGTCCGGTACGGTGTATCGGTATATGTATACCATTACTTAACAATTTAAAATTTTAAATGTAACACTTAAATTTAATACATGAACCATAACAGAAATTCAAGTGAAGAAATCGAGAACAACAGGAAATTTGGAATTGAAGTGAAGAAATCGGAACTTTGGAATTGGATTTTGGGAAGCGTTGGATTTTGAAATCGATAACAGATGGTGTTTATATACAATTTTAATTTTTACCGTTCAAATTATGATCAGGTCAAGGGACGCACGTTCCAAATGCCATACCAGAAATCGCATAAGTACCAAGCGACAACAGAAAGCCAAGGGTCGCACCTTCCCGCCCACACCCAATAGGCTATCGGTACAGTCGATTTTGACCACCGATTCATTCGATTTTGACCACTGAAACGCGTTTCGGTCTGATTGAATTCGCGATTCCGATCGATTGGGTCCGCGATTGGGTACGGTTGCCTCACCATCAAGATTCGCCAACAATTGACGTATCCGAACGAATCCAGGGCGATTGGGGACGCCGCGATTGGGAACGCGGGACGCGGCTATTTTGGCGTTTCTGGTAACTATGGTCCAGACCACTAAAGATATGATTGAATTCTCAGTATTCATTGGATGGGAAATACCTAATGATATAAAAACTGATATGATAGCCATATTGCCTGCCTTGTTAATGGGTGAGCTATTGGTAGACTGAAAATCGAATTCAATAGTTAGTGATACTGACATCAAAAATTGTGTTTTACTAATAAAAGTTTTGTGTTTGTATAGCTCCAATTTTTTTGCTTGTTTGGCTATTGGGCTTGATTATACTCCTCATATTGATGGCTTATTTCCCTATATTTATGTTTTATCTCATCCTATGGAAGGTTGCAGGAAGAGTAGGTAAGAACATTAGGAGTCATGAATCCATTCAAATCCAATTAAGTTCAAGATGTTACTTTTAACAAAAATTTGATGATTACTTTTGCAGTTGCGCCCATTAAGCACATTGAGAATAAAAAGAAGGCGTGGGAAGAAGCAAAACAAGTTCTAAAATTGGTGTGTGACGAAATAGACAAGTCGGAGTTCCCTAATGCTCATCCTCACTATTACACCAGACCAGTTCTTGAGGCTGCAAGGCAAAATGCTTATGAGGTAGTGGATGAGATTTTAATGAGATCCCCCGAAGCAATTCGGTATAAAGATAAAAGCGGGTATGACATCATACAATTAGCCGTAATACACCGTTCAGAAAAAATCTACAACCTTCTCTATATCCTTGGGGAGCGTAGGAGTGTGTATAGAATGATCGAAGATTCTTCTAAGAATAATATGTTACACTTGGCTGGGAGATTAGCTCCATCGCATAAACTAAAACTTAGAACCTGTGAAATATGTCTTCAAATATGGCTAGCTAAAAGGATTCAACAATGGCTAGTATTTAAATATGGTCATTCAAATGTGGCATGTTATAGAATTCAAATGTGGCATGTTATGAATTCTTATATAAAGGGTTATCAAACACACAATACAAACACACCTCAACACACCAACACACAACATTTCTCTTCTCTTATAAATACATAAGAGTTTTTAAACTCTTTGTATTTTTATATTCTTCAAACCTTTTGTAAACACCACAAAATATAGTGAATTGGTTCTCGGCTTCCTCCGCCCGTGGTTTTTTCCCGATTTGGGTTTTCCACGTAAATCCTCGTGTCTCTATCTTATTTACTTCATTCGTATTTTTCGTTGTGATTATTATCGTTTGATAATTTTGATCCTATTCCGCATTGAGCTAATATTGTCTAAAGTCAATTCGGATCCGTCGTATTTTACAACAATTGGTATCAGAGCATCCGGGTTTTGATATTAGCTTGTCGGGATCATTTTATCAAGTAATTAATCATGTCTTCGGTGAAATACGATATTCCGCTGCTGGATCGGAATACCCGATTTCCTCTGTGGCAAGTAAAGATGAGAGATATTCTCATTCAGATGGATCTCCACAAAGCACTGTTAGGAATGGAGAAAATGCCGGTAACTTGGTCAACTGAAGAAAAGGAAATGAAGGATTTGAAGGCGTCGTCGCAGATCCGTCTACATCTATCCAACGACGTTCTCCAAGATGTACTGAAAGAGACATCTGCAGCGGCTCTCTGGCTAAAGCTCGAACAGCTACTAATGACGAAAAGCTTGCCAAACAAGCTACACCTGAAGCAACGACTCTTCAACCTCAAGATGGGTGAGGGAAGTTCTTTATCTGATCACCTCTCTACTTTTAAAGAGCTTGTAGGAAATCTGGAAAATATGGACGTCAAATATGAATATGAAGATTTGGCGCTATTTTTATTATCATCACTCCCAGATTCCTATGATCACTTTCGTGATACCATTATCTATAGTCGAGACACTCTTGTCTTGGATGAGATAATGACCGCTCTTGATTCAAAAGAAAAGATGAAGCAGATTATTAGTGGCAGCAGCAATGATTCAAAAGCCAAAGGTCTCAACATTAGAGGGAGAACCAACGAGAGAGGTAATTCTTCACAAAACCGATCTAGATCTAAGTCCAAAGGCAAGCGCAAGTATTGTAATTATTGTCATAAAAAGGGACATCTGATCTATGAATGTTACAAGTTGAAAAACAAGGAGAAGGAGAAGGCAACCATGAATGGCAAACCAGCAGATACTACCGTAGAAGCTGATGTAGCCGAAACCGGTTCCGATGGCGAGCTTCTATCCGTTTCGGATTTCGGTTTAATTACCATGAGCGAATGGGTTCTTGATTCAGCATGTACTTTTCATATGAGCTCCAACCGGAGTATTTTTCATACATATGAAAATGTTAACCAAGGACATGTCTTGATGGGCAACGATACTTCGTGCCGTATTATTGGACATGGTACAGTCAGGTTCCGCATGTTCGATGGTGTTGTTCGAACAATTGAAGATGTGAAGCATGTCTCCGGTCTTAGGCGAAATTTACTATCTCTCGGTACTTTTGAGAAAAAAGGTTACGAGTTTGTCGGCAAACACGGGAAGGTCCATATTTTGAAAAACGGTTCGACTGTCATCCGAGGAGTTCGGAGATCCGCGAACCTTTACATTATGGACGGACAAGTTATTTCTGGCGAAGCCTCGGTTAGTTCTAAATCCCTCTCCAATGTTGATCATTCTCGTCTATGGCACCTCAGGCTCGCTCACATGTCATACCATGGTATGAATGAACTAAGTCGAAGGGGGTTGCTCGGGGAGCACAAATCAACCGAACTTGAATTCTGTGAAGATTGTGTTTTTGGAAAGCAGAAGCGAGTGAGTTTTATCGGTGGCAAACACACGACGAAAGGGCCACTTGACTACATACACTCTGATTTATGGGGACCAGCGAAGGTTACATCGAAAGGTGGAGCCTCTTATATGCTTACGATCATTGACGATTTCTCAAGAAAGGTATGGTCGTTCTTCTTAAAGTCAAAGGGAGAAGTATTCCAAACTTTTAGAGATTGGAAAGTATTGGTTGAAAAGCAATCAGGTTTTGAAGTGAAATACCTTCGTACTGATAATGGACTGGAATTCTGTTCTGAAGAATTCAACTCCTATTGCCGTAGGGAAGGAATTACGAGGCATCGCACCGTAGTTCATACACCACAGCAGAACGGCGTAGCGGAACGTATGAACCGTACCATCATGGAGAAGGTCCGATGCATGCTATCTCATTCGAAGTTGCCGAAGTCTTTTTGGGCCGAGGCCGCTTCAACCGCATGCTACATTATCAACCGTTCCCCTTCTCGTGCTATTGAAAAGAAGACCCCATTTGAGCTATGGTCTGGTAAGCCTGCTGACTACACAAAATTAATACCGTTTGGATGTCCAGCATATGCACGGGTTGATAATGGCAAATTAGAACCAAGAGCCATTAAGTGCATTTTTATTGGATACAAGACAGGAGTGAAAGGGTTCAAATTGTGGAGCCCAGAGCTTATGAAAGTAATTACATCAAGAGATGTGACCTTCGATGAAAAAGCCATGCTTCATCCTGTCTCCAACATTCAGACCAGAGAAAATGAAAATTTGGAAAAAGACAAATTTCGAGTGGAGGTGGAGCTTCCTTTAAATTCATCTTTCGAGGACCAGTCTCATAAAGGTGTCGAGGTTTCTCAACCCTCGAATAATCAACATTCCTCTTCTCATGAGCCAGCCGAAGCTCCAAGCCAACCTCACAGTCCCTCCATTGCAAGAAATAGACCTCGCAGACAGATTGTACCTCCAAAGAGATATGTTCAAGCCAATTCTGTCGCTTATGCACTTATAGTTGCCAATGAAGTTGAGTCTGTTCTGGAGCCCACAAGCTACAATGAGGCCATTCAATCCAAACATTCTAATAAGTGGATGGTTGCCATGCACGAGGAGATGAAATCTCTTCAGAAAAATGGCACATGGGATCTCGTTCTAGCTCCAAAGGGTAAGAAGACAGTTAAGTGCAAATGGGTCTACAAGTTGAAGGAGGCTATCCACCCTGGTGACAAACCAAGATATAAAGCTCGTTTGGTAGACAAAGGCTACAGTCAAATCCCAGGTATTGATTATACCGACATTTTCTCTCCGGTTGTGAAACACACGTCAATACGTGTCTTGTTGGGATTAGTTGCCTCTCATGACTATGAGTTAGAGCAACTTGATGTTACTACAGCATTCTTAAATGGTGTGCTTGAGGAAGAGATATATATGCAACAACCTGAAGGTTTCGTAGCTCCTGGCAAGGAAAGCTACATGTGCAAATTGAAGAAGTCTTTTTATGGCCTCAAGCAATCTCCGCGACAATGGTATAAAAGGTTTGACTCATTTATGACCAGTCACAAGCTGAAAAGGTGCACCTACGACAGCTGCGTTTACTACAAGAAGTGTGACGATGGTTCAATGGTCTATCTACTTTTATACGTGGATGACATGTTAATTGCAGCGAAGAATATAAAGGAGATTCAAAAGATAAAAGACCAGTTGAATGCTGAGTTCGATATGAAGGACTTGGGTGCTGCCAAGAAAATTCTAGGAATGGAAATAGTGCGAGACCGTAGTGCAAGAACTCTATACCTTTCTCAACAAAGCTACATTGAGAAGGTTCTGCACCGTTTCAATATGCATGACGCAAAAGAAGTCAGCACTCCTTTCGCAGCCCACTTCAAGCTATCATCCGCCTTAAGTCCTACCACCGAAGAAGATATAGCATACATGGCAAAGGTACCATACTCCAGCGCTGTAGGATCTCTTATGTATGCTATGATTTGTACACGTCCAGATTTGTCATATGCGGTAAGCATGGTGAGCAGATACATGGCGAATCCAGGAAAAGAGCATTGGGCTGCTGTTAAATGGATTTTTCGGTACTTGCGAGGTACTTCCTCTTTATGTCTGCGGTTTGGCAAAACCGATAGTGGAGTACTTGGTTATGTGGATTCCGATTATGCAAAGGACTTGGATAAAAGACGATCGATTACAGGGTACGTGTTTACTTTGGGTGATTGCGCAATTAGCTGGAAAGCGCAGTTACAGTCCACCGTAGCGTTATCCACCACCGAAGCCGAATACATGGCTGTTACGGAAGCAGTGAAAGAAGCCCTCTGGTTGAAACGGTTGATAGGTGAGCTTTCAAACAAGTTATCCGTTAAAACTGTTTTTTGTGACAATCAAAGTGCAATATTTCTGACAAAGGATCAAATGTTCCATGATCGAACGAAACATATTGATGTTCGTTATCACTTCATCAGAGATGTTATTGCTAAAGGCGATATTACAGTAAACAAGATCAGCACCAATGATAATCCTGCTGATATGTTCACCAAAAGTCTTCCAATAGCCAAGTTCAAAACATGTTTGGATTTGGTGGGTGTTTCTGATCGCATTTGAGCCTGATTAGGCTCGTGGTGGAGGAAGTATTTCATTTTTCAGGATCAATTTTTCTCTATATGGTGATTCCAGTTTCTTATGGAGTTTTGAAGTTTGAAGAATTGTTGGTTTTAGCAAATGGGTATACAAGTTTTGTTCCATTTTGAAGTCAAGGTGGAGATTGTGAAATATGTCTTCAAATATGGCTAGCTAAAAGGATTCAACAATGGCTAGTATTTAAATATGGTCATTCAAATGTGGCATGTTATAGAATTCAAATATGGCATGTTATGAATTCTTATATAAAGGGTTATCAAACACACAATACAAACACACCTCAACACACCAACACACAACATTTCTCTTCTCTTATAAATACATAAGAGTTTTTAAACTCTTTGTATTTTTATATTCTTCAAACCTTTTGTAAACACCACAAAATATAGTGAATTGGTTCTCGGCTTCCTCCGCCCGTGGTTTTTTCCCGATTTGGGTTTTCCACGTAAATCCTCGTGTCTCTATCTTATTTACTTCATTCGTATTTTTCGTTGTGATTATTATCGTTTGATAATTTTGATCCTATTCCGCATTGAGCTAATATTGTCTAAAGTCAATTCGGATCCGTCGTATTTTACAACAGAACCGGTGCAGCATTACAACTACAAAGAGAGCTTCAATGGCGTGAGGTACATCCTTTCTGAATTATAGGGGATTATTACTATTTTTTAATAGTAGCATAAACGTGTTAAATTATTTGTATAGGAAGTGAAGAATCTTGTGTTTCCGGCATACATTAATAAAGAGAATATCCTTATGGAGACACCCGATATGGTGTTCACAAAGGAGCATGAAAATCTGGTGAAGGAAGGAGAAAAGTGGATGAAAGCTGTAGCAGAATCATGCAGCATCACTGCAGCACTAATTACCACCATCGTATTTGCAGCAGCAATTACTGTACCAGGTGGAAGCAATCAAAATACCGGCATCCCCTTATTCACAGAAGACATGTCCTTTACTATCTTTGCTATATCAGATGCAATCTCACTATTTGCATCCAGTACAGCATTACTAATGTTCCAGTCCATCCTCACTGGACGTTTTGCTGAGCAAGATTTTCTTGTCAGTTTGCCAAGACGGATGATTATTGGTCTTTGCACCTTAATGCTATCAACAACTGCCATGATGGTGGCCTTCAGTGCGACCTTGTTCCTTGTCTTTTGTCATAGAAAACCATGGATGCTTGCTCCGATATGTGTATTAGCTTTCCTCCCAATTGCATGTTTTGGTACTCTTCAAATCCCCCTTATTGTAGATCTAATTGGGTCTACATACCTACGCATCTTTGGAAAGCAAAGCAACAAAATCAGCCATAGATTTAATCCGGATGACATCAGGCTGTTTTTTGGCAGATGAAATGAGTATACAAATTGGGATGACGTATTCAATTGCATATTGGCCTAGCGGTATCAAGGTTTTTGGAAAGGTGTACCTCCCTTAAGGGGTTGAGGGTTCAACTCACTTTGTGGATATAGGTGTAGTTTAGGAATAGGATTTAGAGGTTGTGTGTGTGTGTGTGTGTTTATCCATTAAAAAATGCATTTTTACAAAGATGTGAAAGGTAAAACAATCATAAATTATTTCCTATGTCATTCTGGGAATAAGAATTACATTCTAGTTTAATAAAAATGTTGTCACATATTACACGTGCCTTCAACCTCTTGAATTTGTTGTTGTTGACTATAATTGAAAAAGAAAAAAAAACTTTCTAGTGCTAATGTGCTATATACAAAGGAAATTTGAGTATCCATGTCTGAAATTACTATTTATATTCAAAAAATACCTCAGCGGATGATTTTGGAACCCTTGTTAAAAGGGTATGTGGTTGTTTAAACTTAGCACTCATAAATGGGGTGTGTCATATTATAGTACTTATATAAACTGTCCGTTGATATTTCGTATTACTAACTTTTTCATGTTCAGTGAGCTTTCTATCTAATAGGTTTAAGCATTTCGGCTGATTAACAAGGGCGTCTCATTGATTTTGAAGGTCCCGTGTGAAAAATGAAATTGGACCCCTAAATATAACTTTTTTGTATATAAGAAAAATCCATTGATACTATGAAGAGTAAAAAAGGGAATATCAATAGATTAGTGACATATTGAAAGGTATTGTGATGGTTTAGTGACAAATTGCAAGGGTTGGCGACAGATTAGTGATAGATCGCAAGCGACATATTAATGACCGCTTGCAAGGGAGTAGTGGCAGATTAGCGAGGGATTTTTCGTTGCAATATATTAAACAAAATATTTATTGGGCCCTGATGGCATGGCCCATGCGGCTGAAAGATAATGGACTTACTATGTTTTTAATATTAAAAGACTTCATAATTTGAGAAGCACATGACCACATGTGTACTCACGCCAATGCACACGTTTTCAGACAAACTCTAAAAGATTGCCATACGCGTAAAGCATTTTTAGAAAAACGATCATAAATTAAGAAATTTTCTCAAAATAACCATTTATTTTGCGGTGGCTTCACTACGAAACTATGGATCTCACATCAAAATTCTTTTTTGACAAGTATTAATTTTGTATATTGTGTCGGTAGGTTTCATAGTCAGGGCTGGACGCGAGATTATGAAGGCCCTATTCCATTTATTAAATTTAGGCCCTAAAACTTGTGAATTCTAAATATATAAACACTATTATTCATTTTATCTTGTAATATACTAATAAGTATTTTATAATTTATTATCTAAATAACATTTTAATAGATTTTTGTTATACAAACTTTGAAGATATATGCAACATTCTTTTTATCAGAGGACTATATATGATATAAATATGGTTGTTGTATTATTGAAGTTTTAAATTTTCTCTAATAAAAGTTTTGAACCTTTTTAGTAATAGTATCATATAATGGAAGAAATGAATCCCTTCAATTTAAGTTTTCATCATGGGCTTTCAATGAAGAATAATAAAGAAACAGACTAGATATTTGTTTTTCCAAAAAGCAACATCGGCATTATTTTCGATATTTCAGTAACTCAATTCAATTTCACATATTAGGGTTTATACATTAACAAAAAGGTCATTTGTCGTACATTCGAGCCACCCAAACCTTTAACAGAGCAACGAATTCTGAAATTTAGTAAATCAAACACTGAAACAGAATTAACAAATTAACATTTAATAGAGCAACATCTAAATTACCTGAAGGCTGCAGTGATCTCGTAAAAGACTCAAAGTCTGAAACAATGAAACTGTCAAACACTCAAACCCGAATAAGGAGGTGATAATTTCGTTTGAATATTTGATGTGCTTTGTGAATGTGAGAATTTTGACTACGTTTCTCATTTAATAAATGATAATCGGGTTTGCGTTTGCGTATTTCGGATATCTAAATCGAAGTATGTATCAGTGATGTATTTTAAAGGAGAATATTTGAAGATGATCTTGAGACCTTTGCGGCATTTGAATCGATTTCCATCCTTGATTTTCGGGATTGTGTATCATCGAGACTGCTGAGTACCGAGAATGGCGATGAATGATGATCGAATCGACGCTACAATTTTTCTGATTTCAATTCCCGCCTATAAAGATTGCCGGCTTGGATATTTTACACCCTAAAAGCCTACAGTGGTAAAAATTCTTGGGCCCTTGTCGATTGTGGGCCCTGTTCAAATGCACCTTTTGAACTCCCAATGGGCCGGCCCTGTTCATAGTCACAATGCGATATTATCTTAATCACTGCGAAATTGATATAATTTTTTTAATTTGCATTTATGATAATCTCCAATATTTTCAAGTCTTCAAACAATTTTCCCCACCAAAAATAAGTTCATCCAACAAAGTATTCATATTAGTGTTTTGTATTAAAGGGTCTCGATAGATAATTAATGGTGTAATAATCAGGCTAAATATGATAAACTTTGGTACGGAATTTCCATCTGAAATAAACCTTTTGTGCTGTTTGATTTGGTAGTGAGAAAGTAACATTTAGAATATAGCATTGTGTTTATGTTCCCAACATGTTGATTAGAAATGTGTTATAGAGATAATTGACGACAGTGATCGTGCATCCAAATGACGTACATATGTATCTTGTAGATGGTTTCCTTTTACAAGAATATGCTATAGGTTATTGAGATGGAAATCGATCGACTGGAAATTGGTCACGTAGAAATCCATCACGTGTCAGAAGCAACAATCAAGTATATATTTTATTCTTTGTAATGGTGGAAACTGACCCAATACATATTCAGTATGTTTCTGTACGTAATAATAAGTCACTACTAGAAAACAAGGGGTTTAACCACGCAAATTTCCGTGGTAGTTGTGTGGCAGAAGCCGAATAACCACGCAATAACCACGAAAACTGACCTGTAGGAAAACCCCTTGTGGCTAAATTGTAACCACGCTTTAGCCACGCAAATTAACCACGCAACAGCCACGCACAGGTTAACCACGCAATAAACACGCAATTCACTAACCACGCAATTACCACGCAATTTATTAACCACGCAATAACCACGCAAATTATTAACCACGCAATAACCACGCAAATTATTAACCACGCAATTACCACGCAAATTATTAACCACGCAATAACCACGCAAATTATTAACCACACAATGACAACGCAAATTATTAACCACACAAATTATTAACCACGCAATTAGCACGTAAATTATTAACCACGCAATAACCACGCAAATTATTAAACACGCAATAACAACGCAAATTGTTTAACACGCAATAACCACGCAATAATTTTTAACAACACAATTACCACACACATTTTGTTGACTGTGTTTGACTTTTAACCACGCAATAACCACGCAATAATTTTTTTATTAAAAAAAATAAAAAAAAATATTTTTAATTCCAGATTTTTTTCTCACAAAACACACACACACACACACACACACACATATATATATATATATATATATATATATATATATATATATATATATATATATATATATATATATATATATATATATATATATATATACACTGTATTCAAACTAAATGTACTGCATTCAAACTAAATCACATTTGATTTCTCACAATACAAAACATATCATATATCCAGAGAAAAAAAATCCATTACAGAAAAAGTATAATTTTGTCAAATACAAAGTAGAATATTATAACACATCAATAAACAGAAGTACGTTGCTATCTTTTTGGATTCTTGGGTACAATCTTTTATCCTGCACAGAAAAGGAAAACAATATTTTAACGTTTGTGTTTAGGAAAAAATAAACTGTTATTTTCCAAGCTTTCTTTGATGAGGCTTTGGAGCACAGCAAGTCCTTTTTTCTTAATTGAGATCAAGGATGATAATTTTATCATTTTGTAGGAAGTAGGAAGTCTTTTCTTAACTATAAAATAGTATATAGATAATTATATACATATATTTGTATTTGTATATGTGTGATATATTGGCAATCATTTCATGAGGGGTACTTTGGGAAACCCATAAAAATCATCATTTTCATCACCAGGGGTATTTTGGGAAACCCATATATATGCATGAGCAACATTATATGATGACAGATAATCAAGATGATTTTTAATAAAATCAAAAATCATCATCAACATCTCTTTAGATGGTGCTCAACAATACAACATAAGAAGCTCAAGGTACATGGTACCTGTACAAGGTATCCTCACTGAGTTTTGCAATATTCAAAGATAAAACAACGATCATTCAATAAAGGCAAAATATCAATGAACCAATCAGTGACAAGATCATGATAACATGAATAATATTAATGCTAGTTCTTCAAAAAGTAAACCTTTAAATTCTCATGAATTCTTGGAATTTCAGTAAAAATATCAAAGCTCATTTAAATGCTAGAAGAGGTATAAATCTATCCTTTTATGGGTATTATACAATCTTTGTAATTATTCGTTTCTTTCACCAAATTCAATACATAGAATTACTGTTGAATTTGATCTTATCTTCTTATAAATATCCTACCGGTTTCTTTAGTTTATATATTAAATATTCTTTTTAGGTTGAAATTTCTAAACTTTTTCTTTGATTTTCGACTAATTGGGTGACAATGAGTATTTCCATTAATGCCCATATGGTGCACTGGACACTTAAAATGCATTTTTGATTGAAATTTAACAAATGGTGAATCGTTTTTACATATATCAAAGATAATTAAAGCAAGACGTTCTTGTTTCGAAAAAATTGATTTATGTAAAAGTATACTCATAATTCATTAAATTTTCACCAAATTTGGCGTTCTTCTATGAGACCTAAAAATACCCAAAATGCAATTGTGATCGAAACTTCAAGAATTGTGAACTTTTACGAAAATCAAAACTTGTTGAACCAGAACTAACCTTTGAGCGCTGAAACGTATGTTGTAATGAGTCTCTGATTGTGACACGCCAGGTGGTGGTGGGATGGCTATGAGGGCGGGTAATAACGTTACTAGGTTTTCAGAGTTCTATAGCAAAATTGAAAAGGTTAACGTGTTAACCACATAAATAGGTAAATAAAGGATCAAAATCGAAATCATCAGTTCATTAATACAATTCAAACACATCAAACAAGGTAAATCGAAATCACCGGTTCATCAAGTAAATCGAAATCTGCCTGGACATTCCTTCCCGTTGAAAACGGAGAAGCTATAGAAAACCTAGAACACAAATTGCATTCCTATTTGTCAAAATCTGCCTGAACATTACTGAATATCAAACTAGGGTTTCCAAAAATCAACTATACCTTTGAGTTTTGCCCCAAATTCCCAAAATCAGAACTGAATATCAATTTTCTGCACAAAATCGGAGCTTTTAGAACCCTTCCTCGCCTCCTACCGTCGATCATCGTCGCACTTAGCCACCTCCGCCTGCCACAGCACCTCCGGCGGCTTGATGACGCCGTCTTGCACCTCCCACAGCAGGAGCATGTTCTTTTCGTCGCTGCTACTTCGATTTCAGTAAGAAATCGCGACCTAAAATGCTGAACTCGACCTTAGATCGACAAACATCTTCCTGATTTCTTGTGAATCGCACCACCGCCGCCCTTTCTGTCGGGTCCAGCAACCTCCGACGGCCGCACAGTAGCGGCTCCCCTTCTATCGATCTGCAATTCGCGCATACAAGGGTGTGCGTGTGATGATTTTTGTTTCCCCCTTCACGATTTCTTCTTTCTTTTCTGATTCACGAATCTCTCAAGCTCTCTCTCGATCTCTCGTTTCAAATTTCAGATTTCGAGTATGTGGAAGCGTGAAGGGTTTATTACCCGGTTGTTTTTTTTTAAAATGTTGGTGGTTAAAGCGTGGTTTAACAGCCACGCAATTTCCACGAGACATTGTATTTATTTTACTGCATCACGTACAACTCGTAAAGCTTCAGCAATCAAGAGTGGTGTTTAATGCGTGGTTAAATAGCCACGCATCTAACACGAAAATCGTTATACATATATATATATATATATACATACATACATATATATATATATATATATATATATATATATATATATATATATATATATATATATTCTAAAATATCTGGAAAACAATTATTAAAATATTTCGTGGTTATTGCGTGGTTAACTAGCCACGCATTTAACACGCAACCAGGCAGTGCGTGGTAAATGCGTGGTTAATTAGCCACGAAATAACCACGACTGTATTTGTATTTTTCGTTTTTTGAAGGTCAAATATTATTTTTTGAGTTCATTTTTTGTACATCGTTTATTATACTTTATTATCTTTATATTTTCCAGTTTATACGTAAATTCGACTTACACATAAGCATGTACACCTTCCAAACCCGTTGTTCATCAAACGTTATCCTTTCAAGGTGTATAACCACTTGTGATTTTAAGACACCGACATATTGATGTGCATACATTCATACTAATAAACATATACACACACGTATACATATACTTTACACATACATACATACTTATACTCATAAACTCACACATATATACGTTTATATACCTTGAAAGCATTAAACTTCAAATGAGTAACGGGTTTGGAATGTATACACGCTTGTGTGTAACTCGAATTTACGTATAACCCAACAAATATAAAGATAATAAAGTATAATAAGGATGTGCAAAAAATGAACCCAAAAAAATAATGTTTACCGTTCAAAAAACGAAAAATACAAAAATTTACCACGCAATAGCCACGGAATTCATTAACCACACAATTAACACGGAATTCATTTAACCACGCATTTAACACGGAATACATTTAACCACGCAATTACCACGCACTTCCTATATGCGTGGTAAATGTGTGGTTAATTAACCACGCAATAAACACGGATTGTTTTTATTTTTCAATTTTTGATGGGCAAACATTATTTTTTTGGGTCTATTTTTTACACATCTTTATTATACTTTATTATCTTTATATTTCCCAGTTTATACATAAATTCGACTTACATACAAGCGTGTACACCTTCCAAACCTATTGTTCATTTTAAATGTTATCATTTCAAGGTGTATAACCACTTGTGATTTTAAGACACCGACACATTGATGTGCATACATTCATACTCATAGACACACACACACACACACGTATACATATACTTTACACATACATACATACTTTTACCCATAAACTCACACATACATACGATTATATACTTTGAAAGGATAAAACTTGAAATGAGTAACGGGTTTGGAATGTGTACACGCTTGTGTGTAACTCGAAATTACGTATAAACTGAGAAATATAAATATAATAAAGTATAATAAGGATGTGCAAAAAATGAACCCAAAAATATAATGTTTACCCTTCAAAAAACGAAAAATACAAAAAGCTCTGTGTTTATTGCGTGGTTAATTAACCACGCACTTACCACACAACAAGCCAGTGTGTTGTAAATGTGTGGCTAATTAACCACGCAATAACTACGAGGTTATATATATATATATATATATATATATATATATATATATATATATATATATATATATATATATATATATATATATATATATATATATATATATATATATATATATATATATATATATATATATATATATATATATATATATATATATATAATGAAAAAAAATAATTTACCACGCAATAGCCTCGGAATTCATTAACCATGCAATTAACACGGAATTCATTTAACCACGCATTTAACACGGAATCCATTTAACCACGCAATTACAACGCACTTCCTATATGCGTGGTAAATGCGTGGTTAATTAACCACGCAATAAACACGGATTGTTTTTATGTTTCAATTTTTGATGGGCAAATTTTATTTTTTTTGGGTCTATTTTTTACACATCATTATTATACTTTATTATCTTTATATTTCCCAGTTTATACATAAATTCGACTTACATACAAGCGTGTACACCTTCCAAACCTATTGTTCATTTTAAATGTTATCATTTCAAGGTGTATAACCACTTGTGATTTTAAGACACCGACACATTGATGTGCATACATTCATACTCATAGACACACACACACACACACACACGTATACATATACTTTACACATACATACATACTTTTACCCATAAACTCACACATACATACGATTATATACTTTGAAAGGATAAAACTTGAAATGAGTAACGGGTTTGGAATGTGTACACGCTTGTGTATAACTCGAAATTACGTATAAACTGAGAAATATAAATATAATAAAGTATAATAAGGATGTGCAAAAAATGAACCCAAAAATATAATGTTTACCCTTCAAAAAACGAAAAATACAAAAAGCTTTGTGTTTATTGCGTGGTTAATTAACCACGCACTTACCACACAACAAGCCAGTGTGTTGTAACCACGAGGTTTTCGTATTTTTCGTATTTTGAAGGCCAAAAATTATTCACTTTATATTTTTCAGTTTATACGTAAACGAAAAAAATAATACGAAAACAAAAACAAAAACGAAAGAGATATATTGAACGAAAACGAAAAAAGTAATACGAAAATGAAAAAAAAATAATTGACCACGCAATAACCACGGATACAGGCAGTCCGTGTTTTCCATTTATATATATTAACCACGCCATAACCACGCATTATTTATTGTTTTCCATTTATATATATTAACCACGGTTTTACCACGCATTCAATCAGTGCGTTTCTATTGCGTTGTTAATTTTACCACGCAACAGTCACGAATTTGCATTTAGATATATTAACCACGCAATTAACACGCATTCAATCAGTGCGTGGTTATTGCGTTGTTAATTTTACCACGCAACAGCCACGAATTTCTGATGCGTGGTTGTTCCGTCACAAATGCGTGTTTAAATTTTGGGTTTCAGGTTGTGTAACAGATGCGTGGAAATTGCGTGGTTATTTAACCACGCAAATTTTGCGTGGTTATTTTTCGTGGCTAAACACCCACTTCTCTAGTAGTGAGTACGATGGTAATGACATTGATTGACTGATGTGTATTTCTCGTTGTTAAAAATTTGAAACATGTGATACTGGGGATTGTTGGTTTAAGGATGAAGAAAACGATGATGGAATAAGAACTTCTTTTTTGAGCGTGCCTTCCCTAATGCCATTGTTAGGCCCCATTTTTACACCTGCACCACGAAACTCCCCTCATAGGACCATTTTATAATATCTGTAAAAAACATAAAAGGTTAACACTCGTTAAAAATATAAGAAGTACTAACAAAGTTCGAAATTTGAAACAATTCAACACATTGTTTTGGTTCAAGTACATGGGGATATTATGATGAAATGGGAGATAAAGTATAACAAGAATGTGCAACTATTTATTCGGCATATGCTCTTCTCTTTAATCTTGTGCCTTTGATTAATCGTTGTCTTCATGTGTACTAAACTTGTTTGTAACCATAAATGCATGTCAAAATAATACGTTAGACTAGAAATCCTAGTGACATACACATTGACAAGACCTTATAAAAACAAACACCCCGCGTTTATTATATCATAATAAAATCCTTTCCTTTACTCTCCTAACATCATTTTTGAACACTTGCACAGAATTGGGAAAAATGCATTGCATACTTTTAATTGAAAGACATTATAAAACACAATACAAAAATTATTGACATATGCAATCCCCACCCAACCAAAGTCACTAATTCAAACCTCTTTGCATACTCTTGTTAAGTGGTTTTAAACAAACGAGCATGTTTGTATTCTAGAACAAAGCAAATAGCATAAAGAAAAACTTGAAATACTCGTTATATAGGTAATATGTGAGTCACAACACATGTACCACATATGGGCTTGCAAGACCTCTTGCATTTGTGGGAATGAAATTTAAAAACACATGATTTTTGTTTACGTGCTTTTAATACATTGATAATACTCATCATCTTGAACATATCTTATTGGGAATAAGATCAAGAATCACGAAATCACATATAATCAAATATACAATATTTAACGTGATTCGGTCAAGATGACCAACATCCACACGACAAGTGAGTATTCTTATTCACAAACTTCGAAGACAAGTTGCAATGTTACACACTAACGAATCAGGGTAATGATAAAACCTAACTAAGACGCAATATTTATAAGCATTGGTACAAAGGTAGCTTTAGAAATAATCAGACTAGGCCCATGAGACTAAACTGACAGATGACTAGCGTTTCTATCTAGCAGCCTTTCAAATCTTTCTCGAATCTATACTATACCAAACTTCCATACCATAATTCTTCCTAAACTGATATTTCAGACTTCGCCATGCATCAACCTCTTTCTGGTATAGTATCTTCAATTTGGATCACATCAATGATTCATATTACAGACTTCATTCCGAACTCAGCCTTCACTCTAGTCTGATATACAAGTCCTTATCTTAGACATATATTTGCTCCAGACTCAAGACTATGTTTTTGACTCAGTCTTTACTCCGTAAAAGCTTTCACTTAAGACAACCATAACTTCTTCCAAGTACCAAACCATAGCTTCGATATGAAGTCTTGAATATCAAGTCATACTCAACAATACCCACATTTACTTGAGTATTCTCCAAACTCATGAAACCAATAACTTCCTCTCCTTCCTGCCAATTTGTCTTGAAGGGACTTACCTTCTGCAAACATCCACCAAGTCTAAGTAATGATTGAACTTCTCTATAGAGAATAAATTTTTCAGTATAATTCAGATTCTCCTTAGCATTAATATCTTTGAATATGAAACCATTCTTCTTCCAAAACATCTACAATAAAGTTCACCTAAACATACAATATGAAACCATTCTTCTTCGATAACTTATATTTTGATGGTGCTAATGATGTTCGATAACTTCAATTTTGATGTTCGACTCATTGTTTTGATGTTTGATGGTCGATAATTTCAATTTTGATGACCTGAATGGAATTTATGAATTTATCCTCTTTAGTTATATTGTTACTCATGTTCATGTGGATTCCAATTAGGTTAACTTTGCAATTGTTGGTTTGTTTTCCAAAATTTGGTCTTAAAAAAGACACTAAAACTAATATTGTGAAGGGCCTCATTTTTACTTAGCCCTGGGCCTCAAATAAGCTTAGACCGGCCCTGTCTGTATGTAACGACCCAAAAATCTTGAATTTATATTCAAAATAATGCTTTGAAAGTTTTAAAATCATGTAACGGGAAATATAGGAAATTTCCAAGAGTTTGGAGAAAATTGGTAAAAAAGGGTAAAATGGTCATTTGACATCAAAATGACTTTTAAGTAATAAAAATATGATTTTGGGGATAATATGTAATGATATAAACTTAAAAAGAAGAATTTTGAGATTTGAGACAGTTTTTGTAAAAGAATTGAACAAGAAGGGCCAAAGTGCCATTTCTTAAAACTAGAGGGCAATTTAGTCTTTTTCCATGTTTTGGACTTGGGTATAAAATATTTTAGTGTTTGGGGTAAAAATGAAAGAAGACAAAACTTAAAATGATATAAAATGAATTTTGTGCCATTTTGGGACAAAATAAAACTATAGGGACTAAAGTGCCATTAAGGCAAAGTTTATAAGTATACAAAGCAGAAAATATCTGCATTTCCATTCACAGTTACGGGAGAGTTCTTGAGAGTGATAAGAGATCGATTCTTGAAGGTCATGAGGAATTGGAAGAAACCCACTTGGAATTTGAAGAATTCCAAGTCTTTTAAGGTTAGTAAACTTGTTTTTAGGGATGTTTAACCCATTTCCCGTGAGCATGTTACTATAGCTTTGAAAATTCAGTGGCTAGAGGAGGATTATCCTATGATTCCTAGCCATAATTTGTGTCTTAATTACTATCTCAACTTAATACAACCATTGAAAGTGTTAAGAATCAAGAAAATGAATTTTTGGCTCAAGAACCCTAGAAATGGGTTTTTGGAACTGAAATTAGTTTCTATGGTTTTATTAAGTCATATATGTTATAAATGAAGTGAGAAATTGGTTCCATCTATAAAAATTGATCAAAATGCTTTTTGGTGTTAAATTGGGTTTTCGGGAATGATTTAAAGCAAAGAGGATGAAATTTGTGAAAAAGATGTTTAAAAACAAGTATAAGTTGGTATTTAGGGCCTAGATATGACCCTAAACCAATTAAGTCAAGTATTAAGAACATATCTTAAAATCATCAAAGTATGTTGCTATTGTTGAAAAATTGGAATTTTGTTCAAAAGCTTTAGAAATCAATTTTACTTGATCAAATTAATTCTAAGAGGTTTTAATGAGTTCCATATGTGGTAGTTGTTAAAATAAAGCAGTAGAAGTGATTTATTTCGAACAAATTCGGTTTTTGGATCAAAAATGCAAAAACGGGAATGTTTGGAAAAGTAATCAAAATCTATGATTTTTATGGTTAAAAACATGAAGTAAATGAATGGTTTTAGTCTTGGAACAAACCCTAGGGATTAAGACGTGAATTAAGGGCTTAATAAGGGAAAATGGAAATTTGTAGCATAAAATAGGGAGATTCTGGACTGCTGCTCAGCAGGCGCGGTGCGCCCCTCACCTGGGCGCGGTGCGCCCCTGCGGCAGAGTGAAAATGCAGTTTTTCTTCAAGTCTCCTGCCAAGTGATTTTAGTTTTTGAGATTTTCTTCAATACTTGTCCGTTTGACCTCAAATTTTAAACATAGGTCTAATATGTTATGAAACTTCATGAAAAATTGTCGGAATCGAAATACGACCCCCCGAGGGTACTGTAGCAAAATACGTATAAAATACAACTTAACTAAAGTTGGTCATTTAAAAGTTATAGACTTGTTATGACCCAAGATAGTATTATAATGACTCTAATGAGTTATAGAATCAGTTAGCATTAATGTTAATGTATAACATGTTAAATATAGGTCCATGCCAAGTGACTAATGGATCAAAAAAGTATAAATACAAGGAACGTGTAGCCAATTTTCTAGCAATACGTGAGGTGAGTACATGCAGTATTTTTACCCATTCTAGGGTACATGGCAAGTAAGTATTTTCAAGATTTCTTATAAAATCTTATATGTGAAATTATATGCAAGAGTTTTATTTCTAAATTATTTGTGAAAGTATAAAGCTATAATTGAAGCTATGTTTTGAACAGTAAGACAAATTAAGTGAAAGTATATATTGGCTTATGAGTCAATTGAGTGAAAGTATGTTAATCTATGAACCAATTATGTGAAAGTATATTTCGATTACAAGTTATATATATTTTCAAATATGAATGGCATATAGCCACAAGATGATTAAGAAGTATGTTTTGGTTACAAACTGTATATGTTTTCAAGTATGAATGGTATATAGTCATAAGATGTTGGAAAGTATGATTTGGTATAAAGCTTAGAATGTTATAAAAACATATTTTACATATGTGATGAAAGTTATAAATTTGGCATTTAGCTTTAAAGATAGAAAGTAATGAAGTTTGGCGCTTAGCCACAAGTTATGTATATGAGAAATGTTCAAGCAAGCAGCAAGTATTTTGTATGACTGGTAATTGTAGCAAGCAGCGTTAGTAAGGGAACTATGTTCCAACCTACCCGGGTTAGGTAAGGGGTCTACTGGGGAAAAATCCCCATCGCGAAGTAGAGACTTGGGGTATCACTTATAGTGATTAAAACCCTAAGTATAAAAATCCAGCAAGCTTATAAAACCAGTCAAATAAAGTAAGAAAGATGTTATTTTTGTAAAGTAAATCATAAAATGATTTTTGAGAAGTAAAAGAGTTATAGTATATTGTCATTATAAAGTTTTGAAAGAATATATTTTTACAAGGCATGATATGTAATGATTTTGAAAAATGAAGAGCTATCGCATGATATTATTATAAAACTTGAAAGATGTTTATGTCATAAGTTTTATATAAAGATTGGAAAAGAAGTTAAAGGTTTGAGTGTAAAACTCATGTAACTCACGAGACAATTTTTGTCTTACGTATTCTATGTTTTGCCATGTATTCCAGGTCAATATAAGTTGCTATCAATGAGATGAAGTTTAACTGGAGTGGAGCTTAAGTTAGCTCCTATATTGGACTCGAGGTTAAATCCTTTCTTGCTTACTATGGTTAGCTTGATATGAATTTGTACACCCACTGTTTTAAGCATTTAAATTATCGGTTTTTGATAAACAGTATTTTTTTATTCATGTATTTATATCAAAAACCATAGTATTTGAAAATAGTAGAAATGGGGTGTCTCACTGTAAGTAGGACCAGTGGTACCGGTAGAGTGGTGCAGTCCGGCTGTCGGCGGTGCACGTAGAAGGGAGGACCTGTGGAGTGTGGAAGGCTGGAAGCGAACCGATGGCCGATGAGCGGAGGACTGGACACTAGAGAGTCGTTTGTGTCTGTATTCCTGTAACTCGAGTTTGAGTAATTGAGCCTATCACGAAAGGGACCAGGGTTAGCCGAGTATTTCAAAATATATATACAAAGGGTAAAAATATAATTTCATAAATACTCGATTAAGCTTGCGAGCTTTACGAGCCGAGTATTTTACTGCTCAAGCTCGGCTCAAAAAGGTACTCGAATAGCTCGAGCTCGAGCTCGGCTCGCTTAAAGTCGAGTCGATCTCGAGTATTTTCCGAGTCGATCTCGAGTATCTCGCGAGTTGGCTCGTCTCGTTTACACCCTACTCAAGATAAATTTGAAAATTTAATTATTAAATACTCAAATATTATGAATGAACTTCTCATAACTAAAGTTGACATAACAACCTCAAGTCTCTTTGAATGACAATATCCCAATTGAAGTGGATCATTTAAAGAAACAATATATTTACAAACTATATATATATATATATATATATATATATATATATATATATATATATATATATATATATATATATATATATATATATATATATATATATATATATATATATATATATATATTCGAAAAGTGTCTGTTTTCCCTCCTTTATGCCTACTTTATCAACCTTGTTATCTCTCTAACAGAAACCCTAATTTCTTGTCAATAAATATCTCTATTACTTATCTTCAAAATGGAGAAAACTCACCAAGACTCTTTTATCTGATTTCCAATTTTCTAAGGAAGCTCTTCTTAAAAACATCGTTGTTAAGCAATTCAATGATATAACCTCTTTTGTGATTTCCAAAACCAATAATGGTCTTGTATATGACTCCATGGTTCTTTTCATGTATCCCCTTCATATGCACTCTTTGGGTGTCTTAGAAAATTATATTGGACTCGTATGGGAAGTATGGTACACATGTAAGTTGATTGATAATGTCATCCTCTAGACTATTCTCATTGGCTCCATAATATGTAAGATAATTGTTCTTGCTTCGAGTTTCGCTTCATCCTTAATATGAAAAATTAGATACCAAAGAGTCCAATGAAGTTGCCAAGTACATTTTTCCTAAGATTGAATCTAGTCATCCAACAAAAAAGGATGCCACAAAGAAATCCTAAGGAAAGAATACGTCAAAGAATTTGGTTAAAATATCTTTTCCCTTTTCTTGGAATCTTAACATAAAAAACATCACCAAAAGTTTTGGATGAAAGACTAAATCTCGAGATCATATGAATGATGTTGAGATGCAGTTGTTATACTCGATGGTTAAACGAAAATATTTAGACTACGCTACATTTTTCTACACGCAGACTAGAGCTTAAGCATCTACCATTTCAAGATTTGCATCAGTGTCCATTCTTCCTAGAAAAATACAAGGTGTTTATCCCAACGGCTTGATCACTACTTCCATTCATGTCATCTATGAAAGGATATTTGTTACGTGCCTAAAATTATCGATCCTCCTCTCACTGCCGATATGGAAGCATGGGTAGACAATCCATGTGTTCATCCGCAAATCATGAAAGAATCTAAGCCAAGTATGTCCACTATTCCATTCCCTATTCTGACTCAAACTACTTTTCCCTCTAAATAAGTATAACTCAGGTCCACACCACCAAACCAAATTGAAACTTTTTATACTACACCACTTATGCAACCATTTGATATAGTGTCATCCATGTTAACCCTACACTCTATTGTTTAAATCTATCAATAGATTATCTCTCCTCAAAAGAACCATGCATCTTCAAGTGCCGATATTTCTTCGATAGATGAGCATGAAGATCCTATATCTAAAAATACCATATCGTCTTCATCACATGATGCATCATAAGAGCAATAAACCGACTATTCCAACCACTCAAGTAGGGAGGATTTTAGTCTTGATGACCTGATTTTTAAATCAAATGTTTATGCTTAAGATAGCATAATAAATCAACCCATATAGCACATTATACAAACATTGGTTGTTGCAAAAGGACATGAATCTTACTATGTATATCTTCCCAACTTAGGTATTATAGAGATTTACCTCTCTCCATCCTCTTGGTACAAGGAAACCCACCCTATATTTCTCCCAAAACTTCACATGTCATCAATATACGAGATAAAAACCAATTTGGAGCAAAGGCCTCAACATCTCATTCAAATGAAGTTGCTATTTTTAGCTACAAACTTGGAGCATTAGCCATAAGTGTAACTAGTAAATTTGATTTCTCTAAGTAGATAATCCTTCTTTATAAAACTTCATTGTTCTCTTTGATTGAAAGTCTTGATCAACTCACTTAGATGTATGATCATGGTGAGTATAATTAATCTGCCACCCTAAGCAAACACAAAGTTGTTTTGGAAGAAATTTTTACACTTAGTGAACGATCTTTATTTTTTATTCTATCACTTCAAATATTGACAACCCAACTAAGCTTTTTGCTTCTTACACTCACTGAACTTTTTTCTTCTATTAATGAGTTGGTTATCTCTTAGGATCAAGTCACTGGCACATGTGAATCTACTAACACTAATCTATAATCTCAAACTTCTTCATGGAATTCATCTCGACTTAAACTTCAGACAGAAATCATTTCATGCATGCACAAGATGCTCGAGAATTTGATTCTACTTGTGGTTGGTAATCTTACAAAGCTAAAAGCTTTAATCATATAAGAAGTAAAAAATCAACTTGTTGTTTGGAAGTAAGTTGTATTGATATTAGCTACCCTTTCTCTCCCCATTACATCCCATGTTAATGAGAAAAAATATAGGAGAAGACAAGTAATAAAAAGGTCAATCTCAATATAAACACGAACAACATAAAGACAACTTGATAAATATTATGGTATATCTAATAAAGAAAGTTACACAATTTAACATGGAAGCCAAGGCCAAGAAAAGTAGTATTTGGTGTCAGGCGGAACATTGTATAAGAAGGAGTGAATATACAAAAAGAGGATGGCATGTGCATATTCACCATCTCATCTACATTATCTTGATAAACTCTTTGGTTTGAAGACTGATCTTGCATTGATAAAAAGAGAAATTGGAAAAAGAGCAAGTCTATAAAAAGGAAGAATATATTAGATGAAATTATTGATAGTGATGATGAAGATTTACAGTTCATCATGTCCCTAAAAGAAAAGGAATCGAAAACCTTTAATCCTTTTATTGAAATGCTCAAACCTAACATAACAGGAAAATAAGTCTTAACGAGTAAAGATATTTCAAAATAGTACCATTTTGAAAACTTCAAAACGATGCTTTCATCTAAAGTTAAAGACTTTAGAATGACTTTTAATCAATTCATACAAGTCTACACGGAGGAACTGGTTATATATAAGAGCTAGACTATATAATGTGCATGAAAAGAAGTATATCAAAGCCTCTAATACTTGTATCGAAATGCTCAAATCTAACATAATAGGAAAATAAGTCTTAACTAGTAAAGATATTTCAAAATAGAACCATTTTGAAAACTTCAAAACGATGCTTTCATCTAACGTTAAAGACTTTAGAATGACTTTTAATCAATTCATACAAGTCTACACGGAGGAACCGATTATATATAAGAGATATACTATATAATGTGCATGAAAAGAAGTATATCAAAATCATGCTTGAAGAAGCTAGCAAACACCGAAAAAGAAATTGAACTCATATAATATGGATTCAAAGCTTAAAAGGAATGCTATCAAACAACCCAAAGACCTGATTTCAAAAAAAAAGTTCTTATAAAGGTTGTTAAGCTTTTTCTGTGATCTTTCAACTAGAAGATACAAATATGAGAAAAATAAACGTATTGATCTATCATTTCTTGCAAAATCCAAATTTTATATGTCAATATCCACATGGAATATGATACACATGTTGAGCTAACAACTTTGCATAACTAAGATATTATGGTTTTTTAGGATGGAAGAAAAATCTCTAAAACATGAAATATAGCAAATCATATTGAAATAAATGTCCTTATCTAAGACTCTATCCTTTAATTATGTTGATAGAAATCTTGAGGAAAGAAAAAAAATTAGTTATGATAGATGATAATAAAAAAAATGTTTATTAAAAATAGGTTGGAGGCCTAATAACTACGATCTTCTGAAAAAAAAAAAACATTCAGAAAAGGGTTGGTTCGAAAACTTGAAGCATATACAAAAGCATGAACATGTTACCTTCTACCAAAATGTTGATGATGAAAATCAGTTCAAAAGACCAAACTTACTTCATTTACCACATACTCCTTATACTTTTGCATTTAGAGAGTTGGTGAAAGTATAAATTATGCCAAATTCAATCAAATTGTCATATTCAAGGTTTTAAAACCCGGGTTGACCCGGACGATCGAACCGGTTGAACCGTGAATCGCTGAAGAGAGTGAGTCAATTATGACCGGGCTTTTGCTAATTTCCGACACGGATTGAACCAGCCGGTTTTCTCAAAGAACCGGTTGGACCGGTGACCCGGAACCGGGTTGACTCGATGGTTGGAACAAAAAATTTAAAATTTGGGCTTTAAAAACTTGGTTAAAGAGTTCAAAACTCAAACTTTTAAGATTAGTCTACAATTAGTTTATCAAATTTAGTACATTTTTTTTATAGAAACTTGATAAAATATACATTTTGGTATCAAAAAGATGAAATTACATTGATTATGTTTTATAAATATATAATTATGCTGAAAATATAAAATATATGAGAATTGTAAAAACCGGGTTGACCCGGTGGTTGAACCGGTTAGACCGGTTGACCCGCGAACCGGTCACCACACCAGTTTAACTAAAAACCCGGGTTTTAAAACATTGGCCATATTCATTAAGCTGGCAAAAACAAACATTATAGTAAGGGACAATAAATTTACAAAAATCAAAGAAGAGGTTCTGGAAGAAGCTAAGGAGCTCAATCGAGAAAAAAGGATAAATTTGGTATCAAATAATTTCATGAGAAAAATTATATCTTCAAAACCTATAAATACTTTGTATATATTGTATTTTTTAATGAAAATTCAAAAATCAATAAAAATTCAAAAACACTAAAATATAGAAAATCAAAAAAAGTTCTCAAAAGATACAAAATTATTAATCTTATTTGTTATTACTTTGAGTGTTTGTCATTGTCAAGTAAAA
Source organism: Cichorium intybus (assembly GCA_023525715.1). NCBI lineage: Eukaryota > Viridiplantae > Streptophyta > Magnoliopsida > Asterales > Asteraceae > Cichorium > Cichorium intybus. The sequence goes on from CM042015.1 coordinate 73,195,907, forward strand.
GGAGTTGTTAGTACCAAAATTTGTTTTGTTAAGTGATTTTATGACGACAACTTGTAATAATTGTCCTCATGTTAAAGAGGTTATTTATAAGTCACAAAATCTAATACTAGATTTTAAAATATCCCGTTCATAGGTACTAGAACTTATAAGTGTTTTAAAGATAACATAAGTTGTACATAAGACTAGCATGTTATTTTATCTTATTAGGAAGACTAATTTACTAACTTTCCTTTATGTGTCAGCCTTACTCACTTAAGTACTCAATGCACGAATGCATGATGGCTTGATGGACAAAATGTTCATTTCAATAACCATATAGGTTTTATCCACTTTTCAAAATAGAATGTCCATTTATACATATAGGTATTATCCACTTTTCAAAATAGAATGACCATTTATACAACTTTAGCAAGATCCACAGCTTTATAACTTAGCTTGAACAATAACTCATATGAGCTTAGTTTCCTTTGAAACATGAAAAACAATATGAGAGAAAATGAAGGATCGTGTTACTTCATTTCTGAACCTATATACATATATTTACACTAAACAAACGTACACCTTTTATACAACAATACACCATAAGAAACTAATTATACAACTAACTAACCACTAACTTTATTAACAAACTCAAACCATAAATACAATAAGCCCCTCAAGATGGAGTTGCAAAAAAGTTTTTAAGAGCCTTTTTGGAAAATAATTGGTAAAATCTTTGAGTGAGGTAACAGTTTAGTGAAAATAATGGTAAGTTGAAATTGACTTCGAAATGGCATCAACTTGATGGTTTGATCAAGAACTAACAAAATGCCAATCAATTTTTATATGTTTGTTGCCCTCATGAAACGTTGGATTAGAGGCTAAATGGATTACAGAAGTATTATCACAAAACACCAAAGTAGGAGGATACCATAAGATCACATAATAAGTATTGAACCTCACTAGTTACATCTGCATGATATTTCTTTTCTTCAACAAATGATTGGGAAACAATATATTGTTTCTTAAACTTCCACAAAACAATGAATCACCAAGAAATATGCAAACTCGAGTGATAAATGTGTGTATGTGTGTGTGTTTGTGTATCAGGACATCCTGTTAGGTAAATGAAGAATTGAATAAGTCCAATTCAAATATGATGGGTAAAGAACTGAATTATTTATTCATTAGGTTGGTGAAAACAATCTATAAATAGCCTTCATCTCTCACAATCAAAATGTACCACAACACAAATAAACATAGAAGCAATATACATTCCTAGTTATCCGCCGTGGACGTAGGTCATTTTGGACCGAACCACGTTAAATTCTTGTGTTCATAATTTGTGAGCCGAGTGTGTGAGTTTAGTGTTCGTATGCTAAGTGTCTCGATCCTAACAAGTGGTATCAGAGCCTTGGTATAGCTCCAGAGAGTGATTTTCTGTTTTTGGGTCGAAAATTTTTTGTCTCAAAAACGATTTTGGTTTATGCCGTTGGAAAGGTCTCGTTCCGCAGATTCCGAAAATATATTTTTTCGAATTTTTTGAGCACCGGAAGACCTCCAAATCGCCGGTCAAACATTCGCCGGAATAGTGACAGAAGAAACCAGATCACCGGAGAAGACGACACTGTAGCGCCGGAGTCGCCGGAGAAGACGACACTGTAGCACCGGAGTTTCGCCGGAGAAGACGACACTGTAGCGGTACTGTAGCATTTTGCAAAACAGGTCCTTGAAGTTCCAGAATTTGCAAAACAGGTCCCTGAAGTACCAGAATTTGCAAAATAGGTCCCTGAAGTTCCAAAATTTGCAAAATAGGTCCCTGAAGTTCCAGAATTTGCAAAACAGGTCCCTGAAGTTCCAGAATTTGCAAAACCGGTCCCTGAACTTTCAGAAAATTGCAGTCAGGTCCCTGAACTTTCTGAAAATTGAAGTTTAGCCCCCGAACTTTCAGAAAATTGCATTTTAGCCCCTAAACTTTCAGAAAATTGCAGTTTAGCCCCCAAACTTTCAGAAAATTGCAGTTTAGCCCCTGAATTTCAGAAAAATTGCATTTTTCACCCTTAATTTCTGAAAGAAAAGTGTATTTTGTCCGTTAAAATGGCAGAAGACGGTAAAATTAAAATTGAGAAGTTTGATGGTACCGATTATGGCTTTTGGAAAATGCAAATTGAAGATATGCTGTATCAGAAAAGTTTGCATTTGCCTATGTTGGGCGTACAACCAGATGACATGTATGATGAAGATTGGAAGTTATTGGATCGACAAGCCTTGGGCGTAGTTAGGCTTTCATTGGCGAAGAGTGTTGCGTATAACATTGTCAATGAAACAACTACTTATGGAGTATTTAAGGCTTTGTCCAACATGTACGAGAAGCCGTCCGCTTCCAACAAAGTGTTCCTCATCAAACAATTGGTTAACACCAAGATGAAGGAAGGCATGTCAGTTACCGCTCACATAAACGAGTTTAACTCAATTATCTCTCGTTTAGCCTCAGTTGCAATAAAGTTTGAAGATGAAGTACAAGCGCTCCTCCTTTTATCATCTTTACCCGACAGTTGGTCAGGCACAGTCACAGCTGTTAGTAGTGCATCTGGCACTACCAAACTCACTTTCGAGAGTATTCGTGACTTGATTGTAAATGAAGATATCAGACGGAGAAGCAATGGTGAGACTTCTAGTTCTAGTTCTATATTGCATACAGAAAGTAGAGGAAGAAAAAATGAAAGAGGACGTGGTCGAGGCAGATCAAAGTCCAGAAAAAGGGGACAGTCAAAAACCAGAAAAGACATTGAATGCTGGAATTGCAAAGAAAAAGGTCACTTTAGAAGCCAATGCCCAAAACCACAAGCTGAAAAGAAAGAAGTAAACAATGTATCCTCTGAAGATTCGGAAGATTATCTCATATGTTGCGTTGAGAATTCGGCAGAATCCTGGATTATGGATTCAGGTGCTTCTTTCCATGCCGTCTCATGCCCAGATATGGTCAAGAACCTACAAACAGGTGCTCTTGGAAAAGTTCGTTTGGCTGATGATCAAGTGCTTGATATTACGGGTATAGGAGACGTAGATTTGAAGACCTCCTTAGGAACCACGTGGACATTAAAAGATGTCAGGGTTATTCCAAACTTAAGGAGAAAGTTGATCTCAGTTGGTAAGTTGGATGATGAAGGGTTTGATGTTCACTTTGGGGGTGGACAATGGAAAGTGATCAAAGGCAACTTGGTGATTGCCAAAGGAAAGAAGAAAGGCACTCTATACATGGTAGAGATACCTAGTGATGGTGTTCATGCCGTGACCACAAATCCGAGTCCATCTAATTTATGGCACCAACGACTCGGACACATGAGCAATAAGGGATTGAAGATGTTGGCTCAGAAAGGGAAGTTTCCAGACTTGAAGAAAGTTGAAACTGAATTTTGTGAATCTTGTGTTCTCGGGAAACAAAAGCGGGTTACTTTTGTAAAGACGGGGAAGACACCGAAAGCTCAGAAGTTGGAGCTTGTTCACTCGGATGTATTTGGACCAACACCAGTTTCATCCCTAGGAGGCAAAAACTACTATGTAACCTTTATTGATGATTCAACACGCAAGGTATGGGTCTATTTTCTTAAAAATAAATCTGATGTATTTGATACTTTTAAGATATGGAAATCTGCTGTTGAAAATGAAACTGATTTGAAGGTAAAATGCCTGAAGTCGGATAATGGTGGTGAATACATAAGCAAGGAGTTTGTTGACTATTGTGCCAAACAAGGGATAAAGATGATCAAGACAGTCCCAGGAACCCCTCAGCAAAATGGTGTAGCTGAGAGAATGAATAGAACTCTGAATGAAAGGGCTAGAAGCATGAGGTTGAATGCTGGTTTACCAAAGACATTCTGGGCTGATGCAGTTAACACTGCAGCCTACTTGATCAACCGTTCACCGTGTGTTCCCTTGGATCTTAAATTGCCGGAGGAAATGTGGCAAGGGAAGGAAGTAAGTCTCAAACACCTAAAAGTCTTTGGTTGTACTGCTTACAGTTTGTTAAAAGATGGTGACAGGGATAAACTTGATTCAAAGACCAAGAAGTGCACATTCATTGGTTATGGGTCAGATGAAATGGGTTACAGGCTTTGGGATAGTGAAAGCAGAAAGATAATCCGAAGCAAGAATGTCACCTTTAACGAAGCCGAGTTATACAAAGACAGGAACAACAAAAGTCCAGAAGTACAGAAGGAGTACGTTGAATATGAAGGTGGTGAAAAGAAGAAAGAAGTTTCAGTTGAAATCCCTGAATCTGGGGATGATTCAACTGACAGTGGGAGCTCAGAGGATGAATACAGAAATGACTCTGAAGATGAAGAAACCATCCCTCCAGCTCCAGAGTCCCCAGAACCAAGAAGATCTTCTAGAGTCATCAGACCACCACAAAGATACTCACCATCTGTCAACTACATTCTTTTGACAGAAAATGGTGAACCCCAGTGTTACTCTGAAGCTAAGAGGTTGAAAGATTCATTGCAGTGGGAGCTAGCAATGAAAGATGAAATGAAGTCGCTTGAGAAGAACAAGACCTGGCTTCTAACGAAGCTTCCATCCGGGAAGAAGGCTCTTCAAAACAAATGGGTCTTCAGGGTCAAGGATGAACATGATGGTACCAAACGGTACAAAGCAAGATTAGTAGTCAAGGGCTTTCAACAGAAAGAGGGAATCGATTTCAATGAAATATTCTCTCCAGTAGTGAAGATGACCACTATCAGACTTGTTCTCAGCATTGTAGCAGCAGAAGGTTTGCATCTAGAGCAGCTAGATGTCAAGACAGCTTTTCTACATGGTGACCTAGATGAAGAAATTTACATGACACAACCAGAGGGTTTTCAGATTAAAGGCAAAGAAAACTTGGTGTGTAAATTGAAGAAGAGCTTGTATGGTCTGAAGCAAGCGCCCAGACAATGGTATTTGAAGTTTGATAACTTCATGAGAAGAGTTGGTTACAAGAGATGTGACAATGACCATTGTTGTTACATCAAGAAGTTTAAGGGTTCTTATATCATTCTACTACTCTATGTAGATGATATGTTGATTGCAGGCTCAGACATGACAGAGATCAAGAAGTTAAAGAAGCAAATGTCTGAAGAATTCGAGATGAAAGACTTGGGAGCTGCAAACCAAATACTCGGGATGAGTATTTTCAGAAACAAAGAAGATGGCTCTTTGACACTCTCTCAAGAGAAATACATTGAGAAAGTATTATAGAAATTCAGCCTTAAAGATGCCAAGATCAGAAGCACACCTTTGGGAAGTCACTTTAAGCTTTCTAAAGTTCAGTCACCCAAATCAGATGAAGACAAGAAAGAAATGGCTAAAGTACCTTATGCATCTGCAGTTGGTAGTCTCATGTATGCAATGGTATGTACGAGACCAGATATTGCACATGCAGTGGGAGTTGTTAGTCGATTTATGTCCAATCCGGGGAGAGAACATTGGGAAGCAGTTAAATGGCTGCTAAGATATTTGAAGGGGACTTCAAAAGTGGCATTGCATTTTAAAGGGAAAGATGTCATTCTGAAGGGTTTTGCAGATGCAGACCTTGGTGGTTGCAAAGATTCATACAAAAGCACTACCGGGTATGTCTTTACAGTAGGAGGCACTGCAGTGAGTTGGATGTCTAAACTCCAGAAAAGTGTTGCCCTTTCAACCACAAAAGCAGAATATATGGCAGTTGCTGAAGCAAGCAAAGAGCTTATATGGTTGAAGAACTTTCTTGAAGAACTTGGCAAGGAACAAGTTGATTGTGCACTATTTTGTGATAATCAAAGTGCAATACACCTTGCAAAGAATCCGGTCTTCCATTCGAAGACAAAGCACATACAGCTGAGATATCACTTCATCAGAGAAAAAATTAATGATAGCACTCTGAAGTTGAAGAAGATCAAAGGAACTGAAAATCCAGCTGATATGTTAACTAAGGTTGTCACCTTAGAGAAGTTGAAGCTTTGTATAGCTTCAACTGGCCTTCAGGATAATTGAAGAGAAGGCCAGGGTAACTAGGAAGGAGCTAAGATCAAAAGTGTTTTTTTTGGAATGCACAGTTGAAGCGCAGGTGAAGATTGTTCCGTGGCTTCAAGTGAGAGATTGAAGAATTGTTGCGAGAATTGGATGTTAGAGAAAGACTACGTTGTTCAAGCCTTCAAGTGGGAGATTGTTAGGTAAATGAAGACTTGAATAAGTCCAATTCAAATATGATGGGTAAAGAAATGAATTATTTATTCATTAGGTTGGTGAAAACAATCTATAAATAGCCTTCATCTCTCACAATCAAAATGTACCACAACACAAATAAACACAGAAGCAATATACATTCCTAGTTATCCGCAGTGGACGTAGGTCATTTTGGACCGAACCACGTTAAATTCTTGTGTTCTTAATTTGTGAGCCGAGTGTGTGAGTTTAGTGTTCGTATGCTAAGTGTCTCGATCCTAACACATCCTTCCCAATTGTAATCACCATGTGCTTCTAATGGGTCATCAAAAGCTATTACAATGAAAGCTTTAAGGTGAAGAGAATGTTTGGCAGTTAAACAGGCAATATTGAATTATGTTTAAAAAATCATAATAGATTATTGGTAGTAGTCATGTGAGGAAGACATGGTTTTGCAACATATTGACTTAGACGATGAATAATGTACACTACTCCAAGTTTGTAACGGATGAGGTACATTAGTTGTCATATTAGTTGTTGGAATTGAGCTGGATCATTCAAAATTTCTCCATCAAAAACATTACAGCTTGCATTTGGGATCCATAGGGTATTTTACCATTTTAGCACCTTACATCACTGACTCTTCACGATGTTCTCATGTATATTTTTGTTCAAAATGAAAATACCATCTTTTGCTTGAGCAATTTCAATCCCCAAAAAATGCACCTGAAGTAGAAAGAGAAAACGTCGTCAAAAGATGTAGAATAAAAGCAAAAAATAGAGGCCGCAAAGAAAGCCACAATTGTTTGTTTCAAGATTACTTTGCTGAATATTACGTATATAATGATAAGAATTTTAAACAACGGTTCCGTTTGAGTAGAGATAACCTACGGGTTTCAAATGACTTGGAAGCTAAGTACAAGTATTTACAATTGAGATACGATGCAAGACGTAAAATGGGTTTCACGGGATTACAAAAGTATTCTACTACAATTCCTCTTATGGCTTTTGGAGTCGCAGCTGATGCAGTTAACGATTACTTGAGGATGTTTAGTAGAACTGCACGTGAAAGTATGTACAAATTTTGTGACAAAATTTTCAAGCTTTACGGTAATATATATTTGCGAAAACCTACATAGTGATGTTGAAGGGTGTATACGGCACATGAAGCGGAACATGGTCTACCGACTATGCTTGGAAGCATCTGTTGTACGCATTGGGATTGAGAAATTTGTCCAAACGTGTGAAAAGGGCAATACACACATGGTGATCATGGCAAACCCTCAGTAATACTAGAAGTCATGGCCTCACATGATTTATGGATTTGGCATGCATTTTTTGGAGTTTCAGGGTCAAACAACAACATCAATGTTCTAGATATGTCGTCGTTATTTAACGATATTCTACAACGCAAAGCGTCCGACATTCCATGTGTAGTGAACGGAACATAGTACAGACGTTTGTATTACCTTACTGACAGAATATATCTTAAACATGCTACATTTGTCAAGGCGAACCAACATTCGGTTGACGTAACAAATATTATTCAAGAAAGCTCAGGAATCAGCATGGAAGGATGTCAAACGTACGGTTGGAGTCCTTAAAGAGAAATGGCATATAGTGAAAAAACGGTCACGAGCATAGCATCTAGAGAATATACGTAAAGTAATATACGCTTGTATTATATTACACAACGTACGGTTGGAGTCCTTAAAGAGAAATGGCATATAGTGAAGAAACGGGCACGAGCATAGCATCTAGAGAATATACGTAAAGTAACATACGCTTTTATTATATTACACGATATGATAATTGAAGAAAAAGGTCAGGTTATTTGCACGTATCATCCTCACCATATACTACATCCGCCTCAACAATTTGTACCCGGTAGCGAATAATATTTTTTGAGAATATTATAAATACACAATAAGGAAGCCCATGTCAATCTTCGACACAAGTTAGCGAACATGTTTACAACAATCAACATGACAATGAAACCAATGAGATAATTAAGGCTTCTTAAATGTTTTATTTTAATGTAATATTTTTTTTAAATCAATGTCATGTTTAGTTTAATTAATGTAATGTTTTATTTTAACTAAAAGTTTAAAAAGTAAATGGTGATGTGGAAATTAATAGAAGTTCTAAAGTTGTGGTCATTTCCATAAGTAAGTGATGAGAATGTTATGATGATATGGTGCTCATGTGGCTACAATTTTGGTGTCTTGAGAATGTCCTCGTACCCCCTAACCTAGCTTAAAGTTTCTCTTTACCTATCGTATGCTTTTCTTGCCATGCAAGCATATGTTAGCCGAACCATATATATCTACATATTCTCTATGCATATGTGATTGTTCATATTTTTTTCTACCTTACCCATAGCAATAAGCAACAAGCAAGCATACACGCACAATTCAACTTATTTACAACGATAACTTCATAGTAAAACTCCAATTTTTTCCGTAGTTTTATACGACAATGTACAACAATCACTTCACAATGTACAAAGTTACTACAACATGATTGCCCGTGGATTGACCATTTTACCTCGAAAAAAGTTAAACTTAAAAAAAAAAAGTTTAGGTTAGGATAATTATTGCTATACATGAGGACTGAGGTTACAAGTCATCCAATTAAGGTCACACTGACGTGGCGCCGCTTTCAGAGATTGATGCTAACAGATTAAATTATCTATCTAATGTCCACCAAGGTTCGTTCTCTTGGTTGATATTAAGGAAATAGTCTAGAAAATATATGTTCTACTAGGTGTATCCCCGCACGTTGCGCAGGAATAAAAATATTTGATAAAAGATATTGACATATTATATAAAAATCTGAAAACATTAGTCTAATATAAATACTTAGGTTTAATTATAAATATGTCATCACAATATATATCATGTATCAATTATAAAATTTCCATCACAAAACTCAATAACAATATCATAATCATATATTTAATATAATTATAATGTTATCAACATGTTAATTTAACCAACTCAATAAAACATCCAAATTAATTTTGTATTATGTATGGATAGTGTAATTAAAACATAAGAAAATGTCTTAACATGAATTAGTTTAACACCCAAAATAAAATAGAATTAAACATAGTAATAATATTACAAATTTTATCATTGAGAAAGAATTGTATTATTATGACAATTTTTCTTCATGAGTTTCATCAAAGGTAATGAATAACAACTTTTACAGATTTTATTATTTAGTTACATTCGAATCATTACATTTCATTGTTTACCCTATCTATTATAAAAACTAATAATATAGTTTGACTTGTAAATAATTTCACAAAATCAAACTTAAAGACTTTCTTTAAACATAATTACATATAACACCATGCAAAAAAAAAAAAGTTCTCTATATTTCTCTTTTTCATCCGATGAACAAATAAATACCTAGAAAAAAAATTGAGGTAAGTTAGTAAATAATGAAACTAAAGCACGAAATCTCAAGGGATGTTAGCAAAATATATAAATGTGTTTCAAGTCTTATTTTCTTTCATCCCATTCTTTAAGCCAAGCAAATTGATTTATTTTAATAAATTATATATATATATATATATATATATATATATATATATATATATATATATATATATATATATATATATATATATATATATATATATATATATATATATATATATATATATATATTAACCATAATCACCAATCAATTATCATAAGTTAGAAAAACTCTTAAGTTTTAGTAATTAATTAGTTGAGAATTGAAAGGTTTTTATTTATGATTAACCAATATAAATTACTAAGCAATTAATTAGATTAAGTTGAAGAGTTTGATAGTTTCAAAAGAACATGGTTCAAGATAGATGACATATCTTGAAGCACATTGAATTGTAAGGTATTTATTATAATAATTATAAATATTATAAGGATAAATATAAAAATAAAGAAAGATAAAGATTTAATAAATTATAATTTAATTTAATTAAATAAAAGTTTCAAATTAATATATAAGAGATAATTATTTCTATCAAACCATATGTTTTTATTTCTATATACTACTTAAAGTCAAAAAGTTTAATCAATATAATATATTTCAATTAAAAACATTTCATTTAGTGCTTAATTTATTAATTTAAAAAACTGAAAACATATTCAACTACCATCTTTTGATACATATAAATTATAACATCTTAAATAGACTACTTAATATTATTATTATGCAAGCCAAAAATCTTGAATGATTGTAATTAATTAGTTGAAAGTTGAAGAGTTTTGGAAGTTTCAAATGAATATGGTGCAAGTATGATTCATATCTTCAACCATATACCTTTGAACACCTATATTATTATAATAATCTAATCTAATATTATTTATATTATTTACATAAAATCAATTATATACGACTATGTGTTATTATATCAAATCTGATTATTTATGTTTGTATCGATAAGATTAATAAAACTCATCAAATTCTAACTAATTGTTATTTATAATTAAATAATTCAACTCAAGAGGCTTTCTTACTTATTTATGATAGTTAATGGATGTTTATGACTTAATTAAGTATGAGTAAAATATTCAAATTGTAATTAGTCAACTATATAAATAATATGATAATCTAATTCTAAATTATATTACATTGGAATTTTGTATGACAATAAAATCAATAATATGATATCTTTAATTTTGGAATTTACAAAACAACTTATTGTTTTAATAAATCAACAACCTTTTATACATTTCTTCAACTGTTTTTATCATTCATTTCTTTTTTATCATTCCCTCAACTTATTATTTTGTTTTGTAATTACTATATACAATTCACATCAAATTGAAACTACAAATTTTCAATTAAAATACATATAAAAATATAATAAACAAATGGTTATTAATTTGTTTTGTAATTACTATTTATTGCATAATACAACATTTCAACATGAATATTTTGTTTGTCTTTCTACTCCATAAAATAAAAATGTTGAGTGTATTGTAATATGTTTGTTTAAAAAAATACAAAGTTCAAAACATAAATATATATATGCTTATAGTCATACAAATTTTCTTGAAATTAAAGAAAGTAAAAAAAATAAATATGTACAAAGAATGAAGTTAAACCACTAACCTCAATTTTATCATAGATATACACACGGAATCCTTCTGGAACTCGTTTGATTTCTTTTTTCCAAATTCCTTCCAAACGTCATGCAACCCAACCAATGAATCATTATGCATGTTTAATACAAAATCAAATGATTGTCATCGAGTTTGATTCTTTGCGAGATCTATAATGGGATCCTCCACATGAACATGTGGGCAACAATAAGAACTTGATAGCTTCGGCAAATTATAGTTCTTGAAATGATATCACTCATATTATACACATGTCATGGATCTAACATGCTTGAAAGAGAATAAAAGAAGGTTTGAGTAACAAGTGTGTAAATAGTGTTCTTATAAAGGCACAACATATCAATTAACAAAAACATTAAATAGTATAAGTTGAAAAGTCTTGGGGTTTCAAATGAATATGGTGCAAGTATTTGAGTTATCTTCATCCACATTCATGAATGGCCTCTATTATAAGAGTTATATAGATATAGATATAGATGTAATAGATGTTAAATTAATTACTCATGCATTATATTATGGGTAAATGTCATAAAAGCCCCTACATTTGTCAATAATGTTTGGATTTACCCTTTTATGTCATTTTTGTTCACTAAAGCCTAGAATTTGGATCAATTTGTGCATTTATAACGTTTAGTAGGTTAACAGGTTACTAGCAGGTTACCTCTTCCCTACATTCATCTTCATCGTTACAAATGATCTTTTAAAGGCCCGTGAAATCGAGAAGTTTGCTAGAGATGAAGTACGGAGAAGAAGCATAACCCCATGAAATCGAGATGTTTGCTAGAGGTGCAATCGATTCTCTCTCTCTCTCTCTCTCTCTCTCTCTCTCTCTCTCTCTCTCTCTCTCTCTCTCTGTGTGTGTGTGTGTGTGTGTGTGTGTGTGAATTGAATCACAGCCCCATGAAATCGGGATGTTTGCTAGAGTGGAAATCGATTCTCTCTCTCTCTCTCTCTCTCTCTCTCTCTCTCTCTTTGTGAATCGAATCACAACCCCATGAAATCGATCTGAAGCTCTAGTTCAACCCTTCTGAATCAAGCTTTGGTTCGGCGATGAAGAGGCATGTTCACCATTTTCATAATTTGTTGGTACAGGTTCTTTCCTAAGATAGATAGTGGAAATGTGGTGGTGTTTGTGTGGAGAAGATGATGGTGGTGTTAGGGTCGTTTGGGTTTCGCCGTATTCAAGTCAATTAATAAACAAAAGTTGCAGGTTGGTTCAAGTCAATCTCAGGTATGGTTTTAATGGGTTACCCACGCCCTTTTCTCATGAATATTGTGTCTTTAAAAGATCATCTGTAAATCAATAATTGGAATATGGTGGGTATTAACATTTATTCATGTCTATTTGTGTGTTTTGTACGTGTGTAGAAGACGATGAACAGTTGAAAATCGATATGCAACCCTAGTAATCATCAAAAGAGGAGAAACACCCTTGTCTAGCTACAAACATGCATATCAAAATCGATGTTAGATCAAGAGGCACACACAAATGATTAGTAAGGCTACTGAATCAATGCCACAAGTTTCCACCACCACGAAGTTGAAACATTTATGAGTTTGATTTTGATTTCTGGAAACATTTATGATTTTGATTTTTGATATCTGGAGTCATTTATGATATTGATTTCTTGAACTCAATTGATTTGTGGAACTCGATTACATAATAAAATTCTTGGAAATCGATTGATTTGTGGAACCGTTAAGAAAAAACTAGGAATTGCGGTTAGGGGAGGAGGGTAACCTGCTATTAACTTGTTAATCTGCTAAATGTTATAAATGCACAAATTAATCCAATTTCTAGGCTTTAGTAAATAAAATTACATAAAATGGTAAATCCAAACATTCTTGACAAATGTAGTGGCTTTTATGATACCCTTATATCATTTACTACTCTATAAATATATGTTGCATTTATAATTAAACAAATCAATCTAGATTTTATTACTAATAAGGGCAAAATAAAATAAAAACCCCTCGAACAATTTAAGCACTATAGTATTTGAATTTCCAATCCTGATTAAAAAACCATTTTCCCGATTACCTGATTCTAATACTAGATTTGGATTCTGACATGTCAGCAACTTTGTCGACCTTGAGGACCACTGCATAACTATACATGGTAAAAACATAACATTGTCAAAAAAAATTAACGTGTAGTTTTATCCAGATAAATCATGTTTAATAGATATTTTAAAAAATGGTGGCACATTTTGGTAAATGTCCATTGCGGTTTACCTATGCAAGACAAAAGAAAGACTAAAAGTTTTGGACTGTTCTGACTTTCAGAGTTGACTTTGACCTTTGACCAGAAGAGTTGACTATCTTTTTCTGTTTGAGTGTTTGTTAGTTGAGTGCTAACAATGAGATCAATTAGGGGTATAATTGTAATTTCTCTAGCTAAAGTCTGTTAGAAGGAATAAGTTTTCACTTTTAGAGAGTTCTTCACCTCTCGAATGTCAAGATTCTTTTGTAACATTTCAATTTGAGTTTCTATTAAATGAATAAGAAATAAATAAGTAAAAAGTTACGACTTAATATGGAAAGCGTCATTTTTCCTGACTTTCTCTATAAGTCGTTTTTTCTACATTAAAAAGACACTAACATAGAGTTTATTGGATTAAGTCATGTCTTATTTAAGTCCATTAAGTAAAACAAAACACCTTTTTACTCTATTTGTAACAACATTATGAAGAATATGATGATAAGTGGCATCAAGAGCATCACCAACAGAATAAGGTATAATTGATCCCAAAAAGCTGCTCGACATTTTACTTCTGGTACATATAATGAAACATGTAATTAATTACTAAACCATAAAAACCTAACAAAAAAATATATTATCAAGGGATATATTTTTTTCAATAATTTTCTCATCACTCTAACATAAACTTTGGGAAAAAAGACGAAATACTCCAACAAACTATGCACATTGTCTCAGATTAGTCAAGAAACTTATGCAACACATCCACATACACACATATGACAATTTTTGGAAAAACTCTAATGCATTGCCATACGAGTATAGAATTTTTATGAAAATGATCATGAGTCAGAGTTTTTTTTTTCAAAATAATCACTTATTTTACATTGTGAAACCCATGGACCTCATATCAAAAAAAAAAAAAAACAAAAAAAAAACAAAATTGACACGAATGTTGCCTTTTGTATCGGTATGTTTCGCAGAAACAATGAGAAATAATCTTAATACCCGCTAAATTGATAATTTATTTATAAAATGAGCAGCTTTGTAAATGTAACCTTCTTAATAATTTCCAATATCTTCAAGGATACAAATAAAATTTTCTTCCAAAAATGAGTTAATCCACCGAAGTATTCATAGTAATTCTTTGTAATAAAGTGTCCTGACAGACAATCTTGATCTTGTGTTAAATTCGTAAAATGTTAAATTTATAAAATTACTTTGTTGAAATCATTATTTAAGTTCCTTCCATATATCATAAGTTAGAGTCAAAGAAATAACGATATTGTCTAACTTCATTTATGAACATGTAAAGATACGTATACTAAACATACATGCACCATAATAAAATACCCATACAATTAACAAACAATAACTCTCTTAACTAACTCTATAAATCTTCTTTAAATAATTGTTTTTGTTACACGGTTAAATCCACTCTTTTTTTTTTTTTTTTTTTTTTTTTTTTTTTTTTTTTTGCAATGTAAGCATTTTACGGTCATGATGAGCTGGCACTGCTTTCCGAAATTGCTGTTAAAAGATTAAATTCTCGATCCAATGTCCAACAAGACTCGTTCTTGTTGTTAATATTAAGAAAATATTCCAGGAAATATCCGTTGTATGTAATTATAGATATTGTGGCTCTGAAAATAAAAAAGATATAGCACATATGTTAAATTGAATAATCGTGTGTTAGATATTTAGATTAGTTACTACTAAAATAGTATCTTGTGTTTATAATATAAAACATACTAATCTAGATTATATTACTAATAAGTGCAAAATCAAGAAAAGCACAACCAACTTTCATAAAACCATTAAATTTTATAAATAAATAAAAACATTTTTCACGTTTACCTGATTTTAATATTAGTTTATTAAAAATAAAAAAAAAAGAATAACAAACCGTCACCTGAAACCGGGAGATTTGGATTCGGACACGTCAGCAATTTTGTCAACCTTCCGGACCACTACATAACTGTGATAAAAAAAAATCATATCATCAAAATTAAAAAACCTTAATATTATTTTTTTTATCGCGGAATGAATTTCTATTCGGATAAATAATGATTAAAAGTCATTTAAGAAAAGGACGGCTAATGAGAAAAGTGTTATTTTTCCTTACTTTCTCTATAAGTCATTCTTTCTACATTAAGTAAAAAAAGACACTAACATAGAGCTTAATGGATTAAGTCATGTCTTATTTAAGTTCATTAAATAAAAAAATAAGAACAGCACCTTTTTACTCCATTTGTAACAGCATTATGAAGAATATGATGATGAGTGGCATCAAGTGCATCACCAACAGAATCAGGTATCATTGATCCCAAAAAGCTACTTGACCTTTTACTTCTGGTACATATAATGAAAAACAAAATTAATTACTTCACCATAAAAATAAAAATAAAAATGTTATCAAATAATATATATATTTTATATCACTCTACCATAAACTTTGGGAAAAAGACGAAATACCCCAACAAACTATCCCCATTTTCTCAGATTACTCAAGAAACTTATGTTTGTGAATTTGTTCACGTTCGGTCCTTTTTTTTAGAATGGAAAATTCACGTTCGGTCCTTAAACAAATTTTTTTACGGATTAGGTCCTTATGAGTTTTTACCGATTCAGTTAACTTTTTGTTTTCCATTTTGGTCAGTAGACTTGTTTTTTGGTCACCCAAAACAAAAAATAATAATAATAATTTTTGTAATAAATAATAAATATCAGTAATAACTAATAATGGTATAAATGCGCATAAAATAGTATAAAAAACAATTTTTGTTCAGGGGCCATAAAAAAAAGTTTCTTGACCATGTTTTCCTTATTTATTTCCCCAATATAGCTTTTCTTAGACTTGAGTTTTTTCGCCTATCACTTTTACTTTCCAACAAAAAAATACATATTTTTGGACAAATTTACCCTTAATGATCAACAAAAGGCAATAGTTTCCTGACCTTTGATCAATGGCCATTTCAAGAAAAAAAGCATGAACAGAACCCGAAGAGCTTGTTGCCACAAGAATTTCAGGAAGCCCAATAGAAGGCCCAAATGACAATGAAAATATTGTTGAAGGGTACGTCCCCCTTCGAAATCTATAAGACTAAATATCATAAAAAAAATTATAAATCAGTATAGAAACACGGAATGAATTTAATTTAAAGAACAAAATTATACGGAAAAACGGAATATAAATTTGTTGTTTTAATTTTTAAAACCTTGGTTGCTTCTGAAACCGAATGAACCCTAATTAATGTCCCTTGTTCAGATGCTGTTGCTATGTACATCCCATTTGAAGAAAATACCATTGCAGCTAATGGTGATTTATGAGCATCTATCTGTAATTTTAACAAATTAATTAAACGTCGATTTAAAATATTTGGGAATTATAAAATGTAGATTTTTTAATCATTTGTTGATGATAATTAACCTCACAGTGTGAATGGAGATCGATAACATTGTAGACTAAGACAGATCCTTTTGTGGTACTTGCTGGAAGAGCTAAAAAACAACCATCCAAACATGGTGAAAATGCACAAAGTCCTGAAAGAAAATAATAAATAATAAATAAATAAACAAAGAAATAAGAAATTGTGAAGAAAAAAAATTACCTTTCGAATTTGGAACCGTGTCAATGGTGTCTAAGATAACAAGACTGTTAATGTCATATATAAATGTTTTTCCTTGCAAAACCACTATCAACCTACATTATGTGAATTTGGTAATTTATGAATGAAAATATATAAAGTTGTAGAAAATTGAAGAATGATAATTTACCTTTTTCTATTTACACAAACAGACAAAATTGAAGTTAAGAAATTTAGTTCCCGTAAAGCGGTTCCGGTTTCAGTATTGAATAAGCATAAACGTCTAGGTGACAATGATGCCTGTCAAAATTAAAGAAATTGTGATAATTAAATTACATATGTTTTGTGGTATAATAAGAATAGAATGAATTGATTTATAAATTTTTGGAAAATTTAATAAAACCTGTTCACCAGCTCCAACAATGGCAAGAAGACTAGAACTGAAAAGCATTTCAACAATAACAAATGCTCCAATAACTGAAAAAAAATGGAATACCGAGTCACCATTAAAATTGATTCAGAATTTCAGAATCATATAGGTTTATTCATGTATAAATAAACATATAGAAACACACCAATTACCATTAAAGTGATTTCAAGTTTTTGTGATCGATCAACAAACTTCTATCTCTTAGAAGCAATCATTCAATTCATTAGTGTCTTTGAAAAAGTTCAATCTACTTAAAGTTTTCCTAATTGCATTAAAACCCCCTTTAAGCTAAAATTAACAGTAGGTTTTTTCCATGATTCAATAAAATTTATTTGTTTAGACTATCCATATATAAAATGATCAGAATAAACGCTACTTTTCATACGAGAGCACATACCTCGCTCATATAGGAGTCTCCCTGTATTTGAATCGAAGATTCTGAACCCATCTTTCGTCCCAATTACAAAGCAACTAATTTCGTTGACGGTAGTAACAAAACCTAAATTAATTTCAAAAGCAGAAAGATGACAGATTTCGTTTGAGAATCAGTACCTGTTATCCTGATTGAAAGAAGCACATAGAATTGGATTTGAAGCGGAGCTACTTGCTGCCATCGAAGTATCGAAGTTGCTTGTTCGTCGGACATTTGATTCGAGAATTTAAATGCCTGCTTTAGTTTAAGACTTTATGCGAGGGGATGAACCCATTAACGTGAAAAATAGGCATATTAAGATAAGCCGGAACAAAAGCCCAATTCGAAACATCCCATAAGAATTTCGGCCCTTTGTTAAATTTTAAGATATTATTCTCTTTATTTTGGGTTAGTTTTTGAAAAAATTTTAAAACTAATTTTATTTATAGAAAAAGACAACATACAACGTATTCAATTTAGTCATTTCATTCAGTTTACCATATTTCCTAGATTGTAAAATTTCAGTAAAGTCCCAATATTTTTTGTCAATTTATGAAAAAGTCACAATGTTGAACTCTTTTACACAAAATAATAATATTTTTTCATAAACAGTCACAAAATAATTAGACTTTATTGGAGATTTTCAATTTAGAAAACCTGGTAAACCGGAAGAAATGGCTAAACTCAATAGGTTAGCCGGTATGTTGCCTTTTTCTGTAAATAAAATTAATTTTGAGACTTTTTCATAAATTAACTCAAAATAATGGGACTTTATTGGAGATTTTCTATATTTGTTTAGTTTAAAATCTAAATATTATATTTATTTTTCTTAATTTTCAAAATATCGTATTTGTCTAAAACTTTTTTAAACATTTATTAACATTTAATAATCAATTATTGTATTTTAAAATTGTTGTGATTAAAAAAAATATATAGATTAACCATAATGGTGTTTGCATCGTCGTTTGAAAACGAATTATCTCTGGTGCACTCACATTCATAGCCAAGTTCATATTTACACATTCTTTAAGATGATGAAGAGATTGTCATTGGCTTAGAGATCTTGAATGCGACAATTCGAGTGGTATAAGAACTAGGATTAGAAACAGAGGAATTTGATATGAAGATGCTAGTATTTGTTATAGGGTAGAATCTTGAAAATGGTCTTACAATGCATTTCTTATAAGACCCACATGGTCGTTAGCTATAACCGCATACAAGGAAAACATCTAAAATTCCAACATAATAACAAGTGACAAATGGAAAATGCAAAAAATTAAACTAATTTAGCCCTAGATAATCCACGTATCCAGCAACCAAAGAAAGAACAAACACAAAGTCAAATCAAAACCCATGACAAACAAAAGACATGAATAAACCAAGTTGAAATGAATGCAAAAAATTAAACTAATTTAGCCCTAGATAATCCACGTATCCAGCAACCAAAGAAAGAACAAACACAAAGTCAAATCAAAACCCATGACAAACAAAAGACATGAATAAACCAAGTTGAAATGGTCAGACCCTAGATAATACATTAATCCAAAAATGAAACGCAAACCAAACAAAAATACATAGTGGATATTCATTTACCAGTTTTCTGCTTACAAATGACAACAATGAAGATGAAAGTTTAGGTACAAAATGAGCAAAAAAAATCATGAAACTCAAGGACCACTCTTGTAATTTGCTCTAAAGAGTATTTAAAAATGGAAAAGATAATATATTAAAAATGTAAAATGAAAACAGGAAAGTGACAAAATTTACCTCTAGGGCAATATGGCAAATATATATTTTCTTTTTAGGGTTTATTTCATAAAAACCCTTACATTTTCAACTTTTTTCTATTTAAACCTAAAACTTTATTTTTTTTCAAAAAAAACCTAAATTTTGGAGAAACTTTTTAATTTAGACCCTTTACCCCGGTTTTACAGGTTATACATATTTTTTTTTTTCAAAAAAACCCCTAATTTCTTTTCTTTTTTCCGAAAAAAACCCTCAATTTCAGTGATTTTTTCACAAAGAAAATTTTGTCTTTGTTTTTGTAATTGACATAACTTTCATATACGATGTTCAAATTTTACGAACTTTATATCCCTGGAAAGGTCGTAAGTAATACTACAACGTTGCTTTACTGACTTTTGTTTGAATAAGTTCATATATTTCGCTACACTGACTTGTTTTCTTATAATAGCTGTATCTTTTGCATACGAGCTCCGTTTTCGACGTTCTATAAGTCAACGGATTCGTAAACACGAATACATCGTGTAATGAATATTATTTAAACCAAAATATTATTTGTATGATTTATCGAATTTTACGCTACTGTAGTCTATTATTCGAAATTATATGATTAGTCGATAATTGATTTGAAATATCATATTTTAGTATTATAATTTTCAATAATACATTAGGAAAGTTATGAAAATTACATTTTAACGTATTATCCTAATTTGCGCTCTGGTTGACATTTGTTGACTTTTGTTGACCAAATTTGACGGATGTCACAGACGGGGTCGCAAGAAAGCGACGACGTGGCACTTTTGTGGTTGGGGTTTGAATGATACAATTTAAACCTTCATAAGCAGATGGAATTTGAAATAAAAATTACAAATTAAAAAATACGACAAACCACAAACATAAAAAAACGAAACCACAAACAATATCTTTCATATCAGTTTTGTATTTTAAAACCATCTCGAGTGCTTCCCCTTCGAGACCCTCCTCCGGATTCAACGACAAAAACTTTATGTCTTTTAGTCGTTGTTTTTATTCACGGGCTCGTTGTCGATCATGGTGGGCTCATTGTTTGTCTTTGTAAGCTTTTTCTTTTCAAATTCCATCCGCTCGTGAAGATTTAAATTGTACCGTTCAAACTCCAACCACATAAGTGCCAAGTCGTCACTTTCTTGCGACCCCGTCTGTGACATCCGTCAAATTTGGTCAACAAAGGTCAACCAGAGCGCAAATTAGGATAATACGTTGAAATGTAATTTTCAAAACTTTCCTAATGTATTATTGGAAATTATAATACTACAATACGCTATTTCGAATCAATTATCAAGTAAACGCTATAATTTCGAATAATAGACTATAGTATCGTAAAATTCGATAAATCATACAAATAATATTTTGGTTTAAATAATATTCATTACACGATGTATTCGTGTTTACGAATACGTCGACTTATAGAACGTCGAAAACGGAGCTCGTATGTAAAAGATACAGCTATTGTAAGAAAACAAGCCAGTGTAGCGAAATATCTGAACATATTCAAACAAAAGTTAGTAAAGCAAAGTTGTAGTATTACTTACGACATTTCCAGGGATATAAAGTTCGTAGAATTTGGAGATCGTATATGAAAGTTATGTCAATTACAAAAACGAAGAAAAAATTTTCTTTGTGAAAAAATCACTGAAATTGAGGGTTTTTTTCGGAAAAAAAAAAGAAATTAGGGTTTTTTTTTTTTTGAAAAAAAAATATGTATAACCTGTAAAACCGGTTAAGGGTCTAAATTAAAAAGTTTCTCCAAAACTTAGGTCTTTTTTGAAAAAAATAAAGTTTTAGGTTTAAATAGAAAAAAGTTGAAAATATAGGGTTTTTTATGAAATAAACCCTTCTTTTTAATTCCAACAATTTCAAAATATAAAAATTAATTATGAAATGTTTAGAAAATAAAAGTTTGAATAAATACGATATTTTGATAATTAACAAGGATAGATATGATATTTAGATTTTAAAACAGACAATTGTAATATTTTAAAGTTTAATAAAAGTATATATAAAATTCACCCAAAATTTTAAATATATAAAGTTGCAATAGACCTAAATTAGAATCGTAACCGAACTGCTTTCTAGAGCTAGTCACATTTTCAATATTCACAAAAATGGCCATGTGTTACCAACTTAGCATATAGGCCTTTTAAAAAGAGTTTATATATTATAAAACAAACTTTAGTCGTTTATATTTTATATATATATGACTATTAAATTGTTTTTTTATACATTTAATTATTTATGTCGTTTTTATATATATTACTATTAAACATGTTTTTAGTATACATTTAATCACTTATGCTTAATGATCATATGTGTGCAAATATAAAATTAAGGGAAATTTGTCAAAAAAAATCTATATATTTTGGTTGTATTTAAGAAAAAGTCCTTCTTTATTTTTTTATGATTTAACCCTGTAAACCGACAAAAGTTTGTGAAAATTCCTTTTTTATTTGAAATAGCAGGCCAGGGGTGTATTTGCAAGTAAAATGATTTTTCAAGGGTTTTTTTACAAATAAAATGATTTTTTTTCATTTTTTTAGTGACATATATTTCACATACGATGTCTAAATTTCACAATCTTTATATCTCTAGAAATTTCTAAACTAATGTATTTGAAATGTCTATGTATTTATAATATTGTTCTTGAATCTTTTCTTTGTTATTAGAGTTTATGCTTTTTATTGAATAAATGGGTTGATAGTGTTTTATTTCGGTCTATTCTATATGTTTTTTGTTAGTGTTTGTGAATACTAAAATCTGGTTTATACATACTCTAATTTTGAATTTGTTTTGCTTCTTGGAGATTATATATGAATGAGTTATACTCTTATGGTTAATTGATCTTCGGGAAAGACGTAATTGTGGTTTGTATAAAGAGAATAAGAAGAAAGACAAAGACTAAGAGGCTAGTTGATAATGGTGTGTCTATTTATGCTATGACTTGAAAGGACTTGTTTATATGCTACAAAGCATGTGACTTTGGGACGGTAATGATAGGCAAAGATGGCTTCCCTTTCTTAATGATGAATGGGAGCTTTCTATGATTGTTGCTTCAAGAAACAAGCATTCTAGTTTGTAGGTGATTTGACTTCAGACTCGGATGGGCTGGAGTGATTCTATGATAGGGGTTCGGATGGCCTGAGGTCACAACAGAAAGAAAGGATCGTTAGTTGCGCTCCGGGAGGAGGTCCCGGGAGGGCACTCCGACGATCAAGTTAGTAGGGTATCAAGTTGTTGTATCGAAGGATAAAAGTAGTATATGGTGTTCTTGAGCTTGGTCTAGACATGAAGGCTCGATGGCCTTTTATACCCAAAGACGGACCCGCTTTCAGGGACAGGAGTGTCAGCCCGCCAACGCGTCCGGATGATCATTGGACGACCTTCTGTGATGCGATCCTAGTGTAGAGGGCACACAGGTAGTGGGCCGTGCACACCTTTTGTCGCCTGCAAGTCTAAGCGCGATCGCGGGTTGTCGCATCCAGGGTGCTACAAGGCGTCGTCCTTGTTGCAGGTGTCCTGCAGCGGGCCGGCACTGCTGGGCAGCGCTGGCGGCTGGGGGAATGCACTGCTCGCCCATTGTCTTTGTAGGGGTTTTGGGCCAAGGCGGTTCTGTCGGGTCGTATCGTTAGGATACGCTATCAAGTCCTCCTAGTCCGATGGTCGCGGTGTGGGCTGTGGCATTCTAGACTTATAGGAGGGTCACGTGTCGCAGTGAGGCGGTTTGCACATTTAATGCTATGGCTGACGTGATTGATATGACCCGCGTCAGTTTTCGCCATTATGGCAATTTCGATTTTCCCGCTTACTGCAATGTTAATCTTTTTAAAACCCTTTCGACTTCTTCTTTTGAACTCCTTTCTTTTCGCTTGTCGTTATTTTCCGTTGCGTTCCTTCTCTTTTCATCTTCTCTCTTGTTCTTGATGGCTTTGAATGTCAGAAGCACTCCTACTAAAGAGCAATGGAAGAAGCTTTCGGAGCGGTATGGTTTTCAAGAAGAGTATGGTGTTATGATTCCAGTCGATGAGGCTAGCTTCTATCTTCCGCGGAGGGGAAAGTAGGGGTTTTCTTGAAGACTTTCGATGACGGTTATCGTCTGCCGACAAGTAACTTTATGGATGAGGTGCTTCGATTTGATTTGCCGATCCTGACTTTTTTGTGTTTCGACATTACTTCAGATTCGCAGCAGCCAATTAGAGTTATACCTTCTATTCCCGTGATCGATCCACCCATCTTTTGGTTCCTAAGGCGAAGCCACCTAAGCACTGGCAGGAGAAGTGGTTGTGGGTGAATGAAGGGCGTGTGAGTAAGATGCTCGTTCGTTGTGGTCCTGTCTCTGACCCGGCTCCCACCCTCTTTCCTTACAACTTAGTGGTTGTGACTGTGTTAAACGGGTTTCAAGTGATTCCGGATGAGTTTCCCGAGTATGTTTTGGCTAGGGTGGACTTAGCCCTTCTTGGCGAGCGCGCAATAAGATGCCCGAGTTTTATGTTCTTGTTAAAGGCATACACAATGTCCTCCTTTCTTTGATTCTTTATTCCTTTCCTCCTCCCTCTTTTTCATTGTTACAAGGATATGTGTTTAGCCGTGTTGTGTTTCTAGCTGTTTCATAGAGTGTCCGCTTTCAGGATGTTCTTGCAAAGAACTGGAAGGGGCAGTTGGAGTATCGAGAAATTGTGTTGGTTGACAATGTGCCTGGTCCATTTTCATTCCATGGTTTTATTGATACATTAACTGTTGACGCAGAGAGCGGCCGGGGGAGGTTTAGGGTGAGGAAAAGGATGAGGATTCTCCACTTGCAGATGCTAGTGTGGGCGGTTTGTCGCGCGGGGGCCCGACTGCGTCTTTGGAGTCGGTTAAGGATAGTAAAGAGGGGTGATAACGCCTAGTAATGTCAAGCATTATAGTCGTTATTGAGCCTGGATTTAGATGAATTACACTTCCGATATGATTGATATTACTCACTTTTACTTCCAAGGGCCTGTGTTGTGTTTTACTGATAATACAGGGTAAAAAGTGTACAAATTGGTAAAGTTGGAAGCCAAGTTGGATTCAAGTAGAAGTAATACGCGCGGCACGTGCAAAAGAGAGACGCGACGCGGCCAGGTGTTGAAACTGGATGAGAGTTCAAATTCAATGTGCGAAGAAACGGGGGATAAGGTTGACCCGCGCCGCGCATAAGGCTATCCCGCGACGCGTATAGGCCAAATATGCAACTATAAATAGAGGCTCCCAGTTCGAGATTCGGGAGCGAAGATTGCACCTTTGAGAGACACTTAGGCTTCTTTGACTCAGATTTTCGTAGTTGTAGCAGTAGATTCAATAGTTGGTTCGTTTACTTTATTTTTATTAGTTTCGATTTTTGTTTTTGTTCTCGTGTGATCAAATGTTCTGACTTGTAGAACACTATCGACCACGTAGATCTGGATTGGTACCTGAATTCAAAAGCATTCAGCTCTGATCGGGTTTGGTTTGAATGCAAAGTTTCCATTATTTACATTTGATCGTAATTTCGTGTTTTATTCATAATCGTTCGTTATTTGGTTCGATAGTTCTGGATTCTTTTGGATCTAATTTCTGAGTTTGATCTCAATATCAAAATAGTTTAGGGTGATTGGTATCGATCCATTTCTTCGACAAGATTGTTGGTTTGGATTTTCGTGTTTTTGAGTTCTTTCGGGATCAAGTGTATGAATAGAAATCGTCTATAGAGTGACACTATAGATTGACCATATTTTGACACAAAGTGCCAACCATGAACTCCTTGGTTCGACCCTTGCTTACCGTTAGCTAGTGGATTGTAAGGTTTTATTTTATATTTTTGACCGCATCAACGACTGCGACGTGTCAATGGGTTATTGAGGGTGACGTGAAGTTACAAGGGAAGCGTAAAGTTGTTTGGGGTTCTTTTGACCAGTTTGATTCATCTACAAGTTTGGTTCCTGTCCATCGCGTAAGTCGCAACGAGTGTTGAGTGGTTTGAGAGATGCAAGGGTAGTTGCAGAGAAGGGTGATGTTATTCAGAAGCCTGATGATGATATGGGTGATGAAGCTAAGGATGTCGATCCGAGCGGTACCAAGAGTGTTCAGGTTGTAGGTGCTGAGGTTATGGGTTTTGTGGATGCTGGAGGTGATCCTGCAGGGGAGAATGTGGTCGGTTTGGAAGACCAGGTGTTGGGTGGTAAGGATGCAGGTTTTGAGTCTGTTCCCATAGTTGGCGGCAGTTCAGCTGTGGGCGGGGGTCATGAATTTGTTGAGACGGTTGTTGGTTGCCATGTATTGACTGACTTTTCCACCCTTTCCTTCCAACCCCAGTGGAATCTTGTGAATGGGTCGCGTTTGTCCGTCCAGTCAAACGCTATTGACTTTGCGAAGCACGTGTTTCCTCCCGCCACCGAAGATGATATGGAGAACTATGTCGATGATAAGTTGATACTGGCATTGCAGTTTGCCGCGACTCAGAGTGCTTTCATGTTTGCCGACGGTACCCGACGCATTAAGCGGTTCATAATGGCTAAGTGTGATCATGACTCCCTTCTTCAGGAGGCAAAGAGGTCTTTGACCGAGCGTGCTGCTCTTCGTGCCTCCGAGGGAGAGTTGAAGCGTCAGGTTGTTGTGTTGGAAAAGGTCGTTAGTGAGTTTGATTAAAAGATAGAGATTGATGTTTCTGAGAAAATGCTGGTTGAGGAGAAGCTTGCGGCAGTTGAGGAATAAGTGGATAAGTTGATGGATCTGAATGAGGGATTAACCATTCTGAATTAAAACTTGTTGTGTGATGTAGGATATCGATAGAATGCTTTGGAGGCAAAGAATGCAGAGCTTGCCAAGGTGGCGGAGGATCTGCAGTGGGTGCTCCGAGAAGGCGTGGTACGTGCTATTGATAAAGTCTTTTTGTGCCCCGATCTTATTCACGGGATTGGGCGTATCAAACGTGTCTGTTACGCAGCTGGAAAGGAGGCTGGTAGTAGCAGCCTCCGTGTCAATCCTCGGGGGGGTTCGACCGATGTAGCTAAAAGCAGTTTAGCGTCCCGTCACACTGCGAAGATGGACAACGTTATAGAGGACTTCGCATCTCTTGATTATGCCTCTCTGTTGAATTTAGGCAAAGCCAGTGTTGATGAGTTGAAGGAGATAGTTTCCTGACCTTTGATCAATGGCCATTCCAATAAAAAAAGCATGAACAGAACCGAAGAGCTTGTTGCCACAAGAATTTCAGGAAGCCCAATAGTAGGCCCAAATGATAATGAAAATATTGTTGAAGGGTATGTCCCCCTTCGAAAACTATAAGATTGAATATGATAAAAAAAAAGTTGTAAATTAGTATAGACAAATGGAAGGAATTTAATATAAAAAATATATATGAAAAAATCTCTCTCTCCTAATAAAAGAGTAAATCATATGCCACTTGGCCTTCCTTTATGCTTCTCCTTATTGTTTCCTGCTCAATGGAGTGCCACATGGCCTACCCATATATCTTCTCATTATTCTTAACGGCTCAATGATTTACGTTGATACTCCTTAATTTTGGTCATCAAATTCGTATCCCTTAATCAATGGGATTGAATTTAATTTAATTTACCTAATTTAGCTAACCTTCTATCGATCAGCATCACTCTATTCAATTTACCTAATTTAGCTAACCTTCTATTGATTTATCATCTTTGCAATCTCCCTTCAACCTCGCTTTTGATTCGTCTTCTTCTCGGTCTGTACGTAGCAGTCTCTAATGGTAATCATATATACTCATGTACTTTCTATAAAAGATTTAACGAATGAGATCGATTTCCTCCACTGTTTTGATCTTTTCACTTTTACTTTGTACATTTTTTTTAAGTAATACTTGGTTAGGATTGTTGTAGATTGACTTGAGTTTGAATTGTATTAGCTTATTTCTTAGTCGATTTTTATTAGTTCATTGAATCTATAAATAAAAGTAACAATATCATGATTTTGATATTATTAATTCAGAGAAGAGCAACTAACATATAAAATTTCAGATAAGTGGATAAAACCTTTTGAGAAAAACAACTAACATCTTAGGAGAGATAATCAAATGAATGGAAACGAACGATGACCAGTGGTCGCTCCGTCGAAATTTGGTTGCTTTTGGATGTGTTTGTAAAAGGTGAAGAGAGGTTACGAGAGAGATCGTAAAGCCTCCAGTTCACAGCGGGTAGATCACCTTCCCTTCTTGTCTTAAGCAGGTAAGATTTTGGTTCTATATCATCTGATTTTATTTATTATAAGCATTCCTTGAGTTCTATGTCGATGATTCCATACACTTGTATAAATTACATGTAGTTTGTTATTTCCTAATATTCTTGTAGAAATGCTTGAGATTCTTATGTTTAGTCAGAAGGATATCCGGTTCGGTATAGAGAAGCCTTTGATTAACTCAAACACAACTACTGGAAACAAGTAACAAAAGTCAAAGCTCGATAAGGTCGATTCTATTGTTGCCATTTTTTTGACTAGGTCTCATTAGTAGTTTTCTCCAATTGCCAGGTCGTTCATTAAAATTTCGTTTAGTTCATCTTTGAATATACGCATGGTAATTTAGGAAAATATGTACGTAATTTCTGCAGATTGTTACCTTCTAATTATCACTATTCTTATCAAAATTCCATTTCTTGGCAGCTTGCTCCACGTGACACTCCAATTCAATGTCTTAGTAAAAGAAACAAGAACTCAGTATTTTACCTTTATCATGCTGTTACCCAATGTCAGCATTCATATCCCCTAAATCTCTTGGTGAATTATATATAGAACCAGACATGTGAGAAGATGATATTTCTGGTAACCTGTAATTAAAGTGCAAACATGGTGCTCACACGGAGTACATAATATCACTTGATCCAAACGATTCATCTCAAGGAAGCAATTCCTATGTTGGTAAATTACGGTAAGGAACTCTTTTTTTGACTTAATGAGCTTAATGTGTTAAGTACTTAATATGGACAGAATGACTGAATGGGTTATGTAAAAAACATGACTTAATGTATTAAGACATTAACCCTTTACCTATTTCATCTCTTTTTTTCTTCCCAACTTCTCTCTTTTTAAAAATTGATTAATATTGTTAAAATTGATGAATACGATGAATTTGTTTTTTGGAATGTAAGGGTAAAATAGTCATTTGGTCTCATTCAAAGTAAAAGAGAAATAAAGTTTATGTGTACCAAAACATTATCCAAACATACATCATTTGGAATGTAAGGGTAAAATAGTCATTTTATCTTTCTGTTACTTTTCAATATTTGAAGAAAAACTATGCTACAGGGATCAAATTTGTAAAGTTTTGTCAAATATTGAAGAATGAAACCGAATGAACCCTAATTAATGTCCCTTGTTCAGATGTTGCTATGTACATCCCATTTGAAGAAAATATCATTGCAGCGAATGATGATTTATGTGCATCTATCTGCTATTTTTAACACATTAATTAAACGTGAATTTAAAATATTTAGGGATTATAAAATGTACATTGTCAAAAAGGTACTCAAACTTTTACCTCAGTTTCGATAAAGTCGTCTTTTTTAATAATAATAAAGAAACAGAAACAGACAATACTTGTTGGAAAATTATAAAAATTTTGGGTTTTG
Organism: Cichorium intybus; assembly: GCA_023525715.1. Classification (NCBI taxonomy): domain Eukaryota; kingdom Viridiplantae; phylum Streptophyta; class Magnoliopsida; order Asterales; family Asteraceae; genus Cichorium; species Cichorium intybus. The sequence continues at coordinate 73,225,193 of CM042015.1, forward strand.
TCGTTTTTTGTTCAAATAAGGTGGCTTTATCGGATTTTTCTGACAATAACCCGTAATATGTACTTCCAATCTTATAGATAATATATGTTTTATGAAGGGAATTTACACATGAAATTAGAGATGTGTTTCTTGAAGATTATGTTTTGACAAAATAGTAACTGATTTGGGAATCAAGAAACTCAAAAATTTTAATAAATATGGAATTTGGTGACATGTTATGAACTGAAATCATGTAGACTTTTATTTCATGTTATCAGACCCTTTTGTGGTACTTGCTGGAAGAGCTAAAAAAACAATCATCCAAACATGGTGAAAATGCACAAATTCCTGAAAGGAAATAAGATAAAAAATAAATCGAAAAGAAATACGTGAAATGTGCAAAAAAAAAAAAAAACGTTGCCTTTCGAATTTGGCACTATGTTAATGGTGTCTAAGATAACAAGACTGTTAATGTCATATATAAATGTTTTTCCTTGCAAAACCACTATCAACATGCATTATGTGAAATTGGTAATATATGAATAAAAATATACAAAGTTGTAGAAAATTGAAGAATGACAATTACCTTTTTCTATTTACAAAAACGGACAAAATTGAAGTTAAGAAATTTAGTTGCCGTAACGCGGTACCAGTTTCAGTATTGAACAAGCATAAACGCCTAGGTGACAATGATGCCTGTCATAATTAAAGCAATTATCGTAACTAAATTACATAAGTTTTGTGGTATAATAAGAATAGAATAAATTGATTTATAAATTTTTGAAATTTTAATAAAACCCGTTCACCAGCTCCAAGCCTCCAACAATGGCAAGAAGAGTAGAAGACTAGCACTAAAAAGCATTTCGACAATAACAAATGCTCCAATAACCGAAAAAAATGGAACATCGAGTCACCATTAAAATAAATTGATTCAGAATTTCAGATTCATATATGTTTATTCATATATAAATAAACATACAGAAACACACTGATTACGATCAAAGTGATTTCATGATTTTGTGATTGATCAACAATCTTCTCTATCTTAGAAGTAATCACTCAATTCTCTCTCTTATTTTTTTTTTTTTTTTTTTTTGGGAACGGCAATCTAACCTACCGCTACTCCTAAACTACACCTTAACACCACATATGTCTCATACGAGACTAAAACTATCGACCTCAATTCTCTTGTGACTATGAAAAAGTTCAATCTACTTAAAGCTCGCCTAATTGCATGAAAATCCCCCATTAAACTAAAATTAACAATAGGTTTTTTCCATGATTCATTAAAATTTACTTCTTTAGATTATTCTTATATAAAATAATCAAAATTCACAGAGCTTTTCATATGAAATCACATACCTCGCTCATATAGGAGTCTCCTTGTATTTGAATCGAATATTCTGAACCCATTTTTCGTCCCAATTACAAAGCAACTAAATTCTTTCACAGAATTAACAAAAAGCTAAATTAATTTTAAAAACAGAAAGAACTCAAATTAGTTTGAGAATCAATACCTGTTATCTTGATTGAAAGATACACATAGAATTGGATTCGAAGTGGAACTACTTGCTGCCATTGAAGTAAAGCAAATGCTTGTTCGTCAGACGACATTCAATTCGAGAATTTAAATACATGCTTTTAGTTTAAGCAAAGGGAATGGGATGAATTGAGCCCATTAAATAACTGAAAATAAAAGTCCAATTTGAAATATTCCTTAGAACATATAAAACTGCAAGAGGCCCAAGTTAGAATCGTAACCCAACTGATTTTCTAGAATCTTTTCAATTGTTTTTAAGATTAAAACTTTGTCAATATTTATGATAATTGGTGATCTATTTCACAAAAGCAAATCTTTGTTAATTCCTGAAAAAAAAACTTGTGTAACATTGTATTCAAATTTTAGTTTTGTTTCTCAAAGATAATGTAATTTTATGAAAAGATAATGTGGTGAAAGAAATGTTCAAGAAGTTGGCTAACATAACTATTTTTTTGAAATTTAAACAAAATCAGATGTAAGAAAATCGATTGAAGTATTTGGATTTTCAGGGAATGTGACGACTTTGACTCCCTTTAAAGAGCATTTTCCACATATTTGGTGAAATTAAACCAATTTTACATAACTAATTTTGATTTTATTTGGAATAAATAGTTATCTTAACCAACGCTATGAGTTTTTTTTTTTTCTTTTGACAAACAGTAATGAAAAAGTATTTTGCAAAAAATAAAGTCACGGGCAGCTTAAAAACAATCATGAAACTAGAAAACAATTTCATGTATCATGAAGTATTATTCGTGAAGTGACAATTATTAGTTTTTTTTTAACATTTTTGTGATTAGGTCTTTTTTAATCTCCTTATATACATTCTACTTTTTTGTAGTTCCGATGTTTTAGAGGCACGATTGACTCTATTCAATTTTTGTGGTTAGTAAAAATATCTAAATATTTTAGCAAAACAAAAACTGCATGTCATATGATCCTTCTCGAAGCTTGAGAAAATGAGGGCTCAGTTGGTACGGCTTTCCACTATGGTTGGCCAACATGTGCTGAGAAGAGCTTTGTGAGGCCATTGTCTAGTAGTTTTGGTATGCCCTTAGCCCCTTACACAAAAGATGGCCAACATGTAAGCACTTCGGTAAGACCTTGTGAATAATTTATAATGATCATACAAAAAGCTAATGCAGGATGGGTGTTCTATAATAGCCATAGTATGGCCTTATAGTGAGCATTTGTGGTTGTATTCTAGTTGGTATGACTTTGTCAAAGAATTTAACAAGTGATAACGGGTGAAAACGAAAGGTGTTCATCAAGGGCATCTAGTAAGGCCTTGCAAGGAACTAGGTAGGTCTTTTATAATAACTTCGAGTAATTTCGGTGTGATGATAGGCTACAGCCTAATATGACCCAATACAAAGTCATACGGACTAGTTGTACGGTCTTTCCATGCTACCAAAACATCGAATGGACCCATCATAGCAGAGGTTTTTAGTCTTTCCTTTTTGAAATGTAAGCGTAAGTCGTATATGTATTGTCGTGAACTAAATGTGAGAAAGGGGACTTCAGGACATTTAAGAAAGATCTAATTTGAGAGAAACCAAGGTAAGTATGTAGTATTTTTTATCACCTGCCCCTAAAACATTATATATTTTCCTTGTGCTAAATTTTACGAAATATATTAGGTATAATACTATATGTAGTTACTGAGACTACATTAGTACTATAAATTGTGTTGCATCTTCAAATCATGAAAAATACTTATAGAATTTGTTTAGATAAGCATAAAGAGTATCAATGTTTCAGATGTATTCATATAGGAGCTTTGGTAAGTTGTCTTGAGTAATCTACATGCTTATAAAAAGTAGGTATTGTGAAGTACATTGGTATTCTAGAAAGCCCTTATATATTTAATACCTTTTGGTTCTTGTACTCTTTTGAGTAGATATATGTAGGTTGGGGTAGCAACCATGTGAGCAGCTTATGTCCTGGTATATGTACATATGGAGTTTGAGAGGACAACCCCTTTAAGTAGACCATGTTACCTTTAGAGAAGCCTCTATGTCCCTTTCATATGATTACACTATGAAGGCCTATCCTAGAAATTATGTTTGTCTGTGAGGAGCATAGAAAATATAAAAACTTGATAAGCAAAGAAAAGGTGGTCAGTAACATGAGTACACATCATGGTTGCATTTTACACTACTTTCATTAAGTTGTTGAAGTTGGTATATTTATAGTATCTTTTGGAAAAGATGTTGATGCTTTATTTATTGAGAAACTTATAAGTTTTTAGAATTAAAGAGAAAAGAGGTTTTTGAGTAGATTTTACAAATTGTTGTTTTATATATGATGTCTAACCCATGTATGGCACGCTAGGCTTTTTCGTCTAACATACTATTTAAACATGTGACTAAGGTCACATATATATGTAATGGTAACCGGAGAATATGGTAAGAGAAAGGGCATTTGGTGAAATATTATTGTCTTTGATATTACCATATTCATCCCTCGTAGTTTTTTAGTATAGTGTTTATGAGAAAATTTTGGACTTTTTGCAACTTATTAAGAATGATTTATTTTTTAAACTAAGTTAACAATATATTCAGATATATCCTGTGAAAGATGTTTTATAACTTATTGTAGATAGGAATAACTGCCTTCAACTTAATGAGAGTTTAGGTTAGGTGGAGCTTTAAATTAATTCTTATCCTAATCAACATAGATTATCTTTGTGTGTTCGTTAATGTTATGCTAATGTTTCTGACATCAAATCCTAAAGATGATGGTTGACTATAGAACGCCATATGTAATTGTAATGCCCCGGCATTTCTCGGTACGTTATTTATTTTAATTAATTAATTATGAGGCATTATATTAATTAAATTAATTAAGGTATGATTAATTAAAATATTGGGCTTATAATTATTCCCATCCTTTAATCACATAATTAAGTCCATGTGTTTATAGCCAAACCCAATTAAAGCTTTGATGGTCTTCTAGCCCAAAGGCTTTAGGGTTTAGCCCACTAATCTAATATATTAGGGTTCAAAAACCCTAATTTCTCCACTCCACCCTCTCATTCACGGCTCCCTCTCCCTCTCTTTCTCTCCCTAACCCTCTCTATTCCTGGATTTGAGAACATAGCCACATTGTTTGGGCGATTCCCGGAGATTGAAAGGTCGGATTGCCACAAACCTTTAACCGAAGGTTCCCAAGACATATATCCAGGTTCTGACAGGAGGAATTTTGATTTCAAGGTCTAGATACTGAGTTATGAATTTCGAAACATAACCTAGGGTTTCTGTCAGATTTCACTGGTGAGTCCCCCCTTCTTGTAAAAATCATATCTCGAGTTCTAGAACACAAATGGACCCCATATCAGTGCCCAAAGTTCAAAAATAGAGTTGGGTAACTTTCTTAAAAGGCACCCTCGATAAAAAGGACTTTACCTATGGGCAACAACAGCTTCTCTGCTGTTGGGTCTGATCCGGGTCTGCTGTGATATGTCATTTTGTTTTTATCATTACTAGGGTTTGGGAAATGATCCTGAGTGATTCCAAATACCCACATGTACATTACATAGTTAATTTAATATATGGAGAAGATGGGTTGTTAATTCTTATTATAACTTGGTTAAAATGGACCCACACTCCAGGTCAACGGACAGTCACCAGCTTATGCTGATTCTGTGATTGACCACCTTGTGATTTTTATATCTAGAGCTTGGGAAACCATTTTTAATCGATTCCAACTCTGAGACTTGTATTTTTGTGTCTAATGTTCCTCTGATTTTTGGTTGGGGCTAATTTCACCCACAAGTTGGGTAGAATTGGCCAATACCACCTGACTGTCCGTCCAAAGACTGCAGTGACAAGTCTTTTTGTAAAATTCATATCTCTTACATCCTTTGGAGTTATGAGGAGTTCCTTATGGTTCTGGAAACCTAAGCCATTATATTTTCTTGAAAAAATTATTTAATCCTATGTTTCTATTGTGCATTTTGGAGTAATTCAGTCCCGATCAGCAGGACTGTTTTAGAGTCCTTGCTGTGATTACTCCCTTCTCATTTCTTAGTTTCACAACTTCACTCTTCTAACCTTTAGTTCTATTTAAGTGAAGCCTTGAAGTTTGCACAAGCTTGGTAGCCTTATATTGACTCCTATCCGTTACACACTCACTCAAGGTGAGTTCTCTCACACCGTTGTATTAGTGTTTATGTTTGCTAGATAGCTCGTGTGTGATTGTTTAGATATAATATTTAAAGCATGCTATATTATGGTTATAAAATCGTACATGTGCACTGTATGTGATTGATTAATACTATGAGGGGTAGTTAGGTAAGATCACCAACGTTATACTCTTTATGAGGTGCGGGGATCGGGGCCAAAGGATACAGGATTTACCCGGTGCGGCTCAAACCTACAAGTCCTCCCTATTAATATAAGCATTGATCTGTTCCTTGCTTATTAATGTAATTATAATTGGAAATGGATTAGGACTGGTAAATGTGAATATTGATATGATGTCTGTGTTTGAATTCACTAAGCTTTATGCTTACGGTTCTCCCTAACATTATCAGGTAGTAAGATCAAAGAGGCTGAGGCGTGACTTGGAGCACCGGGATACCACTACTAAAAGAATTTCCATTTTGGGACATTATTATTATTTTGCTTCCGCACATTATTATGTTTATATTGTCATAATTTGGTTTTGTGATACTTATCTTTTGTAAACTCATAGCTTCTTTTATAAAAGTTGTTTTAAAAAGTTCAAATATTTTGCGAAAAATTTTGGGTGTTACAAGTTGGTATCAGAGCACACGTTTGAGGGAACTAGGCATTCTTAGGAATGTTCTAGTCTCAAATTTGAGGCTCTTAAAAATTTTATTTTCTTTAAATATTTTCTTTAAAAGATTTCTTTAAAACTTTTGAATACTAGTAGTGGATTATCTCGTGGTGTGCCAATCAGCCGGCCAAGTAAGCTTTGTTTCATATGTTTCTTACTTTGTTAAATTGTTAATTTTGGATTGTTTCAGTTAGCCTTAAAATATTAGATTATATACCTGTTAGTATTATCATGTGAGAGAGTTGTATAAATAAACGGCTAGAGTGAACTGAAAATTTTGAAACTAGACGCGAATGCGAAATTGGAACTTGTGTGGAAGGTAGTAGAAGGGCCCATACTATTTTTAGCACCGATGCCGATTTCGGGTCAGGGCAAGGTTGAAAAATTTTCGGTAAGCTGAGTGTTTCGTCTTCCTAGAAATATCTAGGCTGAAATGTCTCTATATTATCTTTCTTTTCCGCGGATGCAGATACCGCCTAAGTTTTCCTCTATTTCTGCTAGACATGTTCCTAATATATACCCCTTAGGTTTTCATGTTCATAAGTTGTTATAAATCGTTGAAGCAGACACGTACTTGGTTAGTTCTAAGCCCGCTGTTGTTATGTTCGATGTCGGTGCTACTCATTCGTTCGTTTCTCACACCTTTTTCTAATCGTCTGGGACGAGACGTTGGTAGACTATCTTGTCCAATGGTTGTCCGGGTTGCAGACAACCGGATTCTTTATGTTACCAATGTATATCGTGGTTGTACTCCATGGATCTCTGGCATAGAGTTTCCTATTGATTTGATTCCTATTGCTATGAGGGAAGTATGTGTCCCCGTGGGCATGGACTGGCTGGATACTTTTGAAGCGGAGATTTCATGTCATCTTAAGCAGGTGCGGGTTCAAACCCAAGTGGAGGAGAACTGGTCGTTAAGGGGGGATCGCCTATCCGTAGCTTATTGTTCAGCGACCGTGGTGGTTAGTGACGTTGTGATTGTTCCCAAGTTAGTGGCGTATTCATAGAGGAACTAACTGGAGTGCCGCCGGTTCGGCTAGAAGGGTTCCGTATCGACTTGGTGTCGGGTGCGGCTCCGGTAGCCAAGGCTCCTTATCGACTGACACCACCAGAGATGAAAGAACTTCATAGTCATCTTCAGGAATGGAGTGATAAGGGTTTTATTAGGCCGAGCATTTTTCTTTCCCCTCTTGCACTATAACTTTGTTCTATTTTGAATGGCATTCATGACTGTTATATATAATTGTGAATCAGGCACGTATTTGCTAGATTCTGAGCCCGCTGCTGTTATGTTTGATAGCGGTGCCACTCATTCTTTCGTATTCTGCACTTTTATTAATCGTTTGGGCCGGAGTATCGGGAAACTGGCTCGCCCAATGGTTATCGAAGTTGCCGATAACCGTATGATTTATGTCACCGACGTGTATCGGGGCTGTACTCTCGAATTTTCTGGGGTTGAATTCCCTATTGATCTTATTCCCATTGCGATGCGAGATCTTTGTGTTATCGTGGGTATGGATTGGCTTGACGCGTTTGATGCGGAAATCCTCTGTCGTAAGAAACAAGTTCGCGTTCGAAACCCTAAGGGCGGAGAACTTATCATTCAGGGAGATACTCATCGTTTGGCCATCGCTTCTTGTTCTGCTGCCAGGGTACTTAATGAAATCCCGGTTGTTTCCGACTTCAGCGTTGTTTTTCCGGAGGAACTCCCCGGCTTGCCCCCTATTCGGCAAGTGGAGTTCCGCATTGATCTATTGCCGGGTGCGACTCCGATAGCTAAAGCTCCATATCGGTTGGCGCCACCCGAAATGAAAGAACTCCAGGAGCAACTTCAAGAGTTAAGTAGTAAGGGTTTTATACGACCCAGCTCTACGTCATGGGGTGCTCCTATTCTTTTTGTCAAGAAGAAGAATGGCACCCAGCGTATGTGTATCGATTATAGGGAGCTTAACAAGCGCACGATAAAGAACAGATACCCGCTACCACGTATTGACGACCTTTTTGATCAGCTGCAGGGAGCATCTTGGTTCTCTAAGATTGATTTACGGTCCGGTTACCACCAGATGCGAGTCCGAGAAGAAGACATTGAGAAGACCGCATTCCGTACTCGCTATGGGCATTATGAGTTCGTGGTGATGTCTTTTGGGCTCACCAATGCACCCGCCGCTTTTATGGACCTCATGAATCGGGTGTGCAGCCCGATGCTTGACCACTCTGTTATTGTGTTTATTGACGACATATTAGTCTACTCTAAGACCAAGGAGGAACATGAGCAACATCTTCGGGAAGTTTTGGAGACTCTCGCGAGAGAAAAGCTTTATGCTAAGCTCTCGAAGTGTGAGTTTTGGTTTGAAGAGGTTCAGTTTTTGGGGCATGTGGTGATCAGAGAAGGTATCAAGGTCGACCAAGCCAAAGTTGAAACCATTAAGCAGTGGGAGGTTCCAAAAACGCCTTCCGAAATTCGTAGCTTTTTGGGTTTGGCTGGTTACTACCGTAGATTCATAGAAAATTTCTCAAAGATTGCGTTACCACTTACCCGACTGACCAAGAAATCAGAGAAATTTGTGTGGGGCCCGGAACAACAAGCGGCGTTTGATGAATTGAGATCCTGATTATGTGATGCACCAATCTTGGCCCTAATGGATGGGGTGGGGGATATAGTGGTTTATTGTGATGCATCACTTCTGGGTTTTGGTGCAGTACTGATGCAGCAAGGCAGGGTTATAGCCTACGCCTCCCGACAGCTAAAACCCCACGAGCAAAACTACCCCACTCATGACTTGGAGCTTGGGGCTATGGTATTTGCCCCCAAGATTTGGAGACATTATCTCTATGGGGTAAAGTTTATTGTATATACCGACCATAAGAGCTTGAAGTATTTGTTCGATCAGCGAGATCTAAACATGAGGCAGATTAGATGGCTGGATGTGGTGAAAGACTATGACTGCGAAATTCACTACCACCCTGATAAAGCTAATGTGGTGGCTGATGCTCTCAGTCGCAAACCGTCTACCGAGCCCATTCGAGCTAAGTGCCTCCGTATGACGATGGTGTCGCCCTTGCTAGACGTGATCCGTGATGCTCAAAAGACGGCAACGAACATCAAGCAGGAGAAAATTGAGAATGAACTGCCCAAAATGGAACTCGATAGTCGAGGTTTGTTGACCCGCCATGGTAGAGTTTGGGTTCCATTTACAGGAGGCAACCGTAAGACCTTAATGGAGGAAGCTCACAAGTCTAAATTCTCCATACATCCAGGTGCTACCAAAATGTATCTGGATCTTTGGGAGGGTTACTGGTGGCACGGAATGAAGAATGATGTAGCCCGGTATGTGGAAGAATGTATGACCTGCCGGAAGGTCAAGGCGGAGCACCAGAAACCGCATGGGAAATTGCAACCTTTGGAGATTCCGGAATGGAAATGGGAGCATCTGACCATGGATTTTATCACTAAGCTGCCTAGGACTGCCCGTGGAGCTGATACTATTTGGGTGATTGTCGACCGTCTAACTAAGAGCCCCACTTTTTGGCCATAAAGGAGAGCTCATCTGCGAAGAAGTCGGCCGAGATCTTTGATCTTGAGCTTGTCTCATTGCATAGTGTGCCCGTTTCTATTGTCTCCGACCGTGACACCCGATTTACTTCTCGGTTTTGGCGGAAATTTCAGGAAGAGATGGGTACACGATTACACTTTAGATCAGCCTTCCACCCGCAGACAGACGGGCAGAGTGAGAGGACGATTCAGACATTGGAAGACATGCTTCGGGCATGTGCGATCGATTTTGGGGCTAGTTGGGATGATCACCTACATCTAGCCGAGTTCTCCTATAACAACAGTTATCACTCCAGCATTAAGATGCCCCCGTATGAAGCCTTGTATGGAAGGAAGTGTAGAACGCCTGTTTGTTGGGGCGAGGTAGGACAGAGGGTACTTGGGAGTACCGAAATCGTGCTCCAAACTACGGAAAAGATTCAGGTGATACGAGACCATTTGGCCACGGCAAGGAGTCGTCAGAAAAGCTATGCCGACAAAAGACGCTCGGACCTCGAGTTTCAGGTGGGAGATTCTGTGTTGTTAAAAGTCTCTCCCTGGAAAGGCGTAATCCGTTTCCGGAAGCGGGGAAAGCTAGGACCACGATTCATTGGACCATACAAGGTCATTGCTCGCGTTGGGGAGGTGGCCTATCGTTTAGAGTTACCTGAGGAGCTCAGTCTGATCCATGACACCTTCCACGTTTCTCAAATGCGGAAGTGTGTCGTTGATGAGACCACGGTGGTACCATTGGAGGATATCCAGATTGATGAGCGTCTCAACTATGTTGAGAAACCAGTCGCGATTCTAGATCGGGAAACGAAGACCCTTCGGAACAAAACTATAAACTTGGTTAAGGTTCAGTGGCGACATAGACGGGGTTCGGAATGGATGTGGGAACCGGAGGACGAGATGAGGGCTCATTATCCGGATTTATTTGTTGGCGATGACTTCGAGGACGAAGTCCGTTCCTAGTGGGGGAGATTTGTAATGCCCCGGCATTTCTCGGTACGTTATTTATTTTAATTAATTAATTATGAGGCATTATATTAATTTAATTAATTAAGGTATGATTAATTAAAATATTGGGCTTATAATTATTCCCATCCTTTAATCACATAATTAAGTCCATGTGTTTATAACCAAACCCAATTAAAGCTTTGATGGTCTTTTAGCCCAAAGGCTTTAGGGTTTAGCCCACTAATCTAATATATTTAGGTTCAAAAACCCTAATTTCTCCACTCCACCCTCTCATTCACGGCTCCCTCTCCCTCTCTTTCTCTCCCTAACCCTCTCTATTCCCGGATTTGAGAACATAGCCACATTGTTTGGGTGATTCCCGGAGATTGAAAGGTCGGATTGCCACGAAACTTTAACCGAAGGTTCCCAAGACATATATCCAGGTTCTGACAGGAGGAATTTTGATTTCAAGGTCTAGATACTGAGTTATGAATTTCGCAACATAACCTAGGGTTTCTGTCAGATTTCACTGGTGAGTCCCCCCTTCTTGTAAAAATCATATCTCGAGTTCTAGAACTCAAATGGACCCCATATCAGTGCCCAAAGTTCAAAAATCGAGTTGGGTAACTTTATTAAAAGGCACCCTCGATAAAAAGGACTTTACCTATGGGCAACAATAGCTTCTCTGCTGTTGGGTCTGATCCGGGTCTGCTGTGATATGTCATTTTGTTTTTTGTCATTACTAGGGATTGGGAAATGATCCTGAGTGATTCCAAATACCCACATGTACATTATATAGTTAATTTAATATCTGGAGAAGATGGGTTGTTAATTCTTATTATAACTTGGTTAGAATGGACCCACACTCCAGGTCAATGGACAGTCACCAGCTTATGCTGATTCTGTGATTGACCACCTTGTGATTTTTATATCTAGAGCTTGGGAAACCCTTTTTAATCGATTCCAACTCTGAGACTTGTATTTTGGTGTCTAATGTTCCTCTGATTTTTGGTTGGGGCTAATTTCACCCACAAGTTGGGTAGAATTGGCCAACACCACCTGACTGTCCGTCCAAAGACTGCAGTGACAAGTCTTTTGTAAAATTCATATCTCTTACATCCTTTGGAGTTATGAGGAGTTCCTTATGGTTCTGGAAACCTAAGTCATTATATTTTCTTGCAAAAATTATTTAATCCTATGTTTCTATTGTGCATTTTGGAGTAATTCAGTCCCGATCAGCAGGACTGTTTTAGAGTCCTTGTTGTGATTACTCCCTTCTCATTTCTTAGTTTCACAACTTCACTCTTCTAACCTTTAGTTCTATTTAGGTGAAGCCTTGAAGTTTGCACAAGCTTGGTAGCCTTATATTGACTCCTATCCGTTACACACTCACTCAAAGTGAGTTCTCTCACACCGTTGTATTAGTGTTTATGTTTGCTAGATAACTCGTGTGTGATTGTTTAGATATAATATTTAAAGCATGCTATATTATGGTTATAAAATCGTACATGTGCACTGTATGTGATTGATTAATACTATGAGGGGTAGTTAGGTAAGATCACCAACGTTATACTCTTTATGAGGTGCAGGGATCGGGGCCAAAGGATACGGGATTTACCCGGTGCGGCTCAAACCTACAAGTCCTCCCTATTAATATAAGCATTGATCTGTTCCTTGCTTATTAATGTAATTATAATTGGAAATGGATTAGGACTGGTAAATGTGAATATTGATATGATGTCTGTGTTTGAATTCACTAAGCTTTATGCTTACGGTTCTCCCTAACATTATCAGGTATTAAGATCAAAGAGGCTGAGGCGTGACTTGGAGCACCGGGATACCACTACTAAAAGAATTTCCATTTTGGGACATTATTATTATTTTGCTTCCGCACATTATTATGTTTATCTTGTCATAATTTGGTTTTGTGATACTTATCTTTTGTAAACTCATAGCTTCTTTTATAAAAGTTGTTTTAAAAAGTTCAAATATTTTGCGAAAAATTTTGGGTGTTACAAGTTGGTATCAGAGCACACGTTTGAGGGAACTAGGCATTCTTAGGAATGTTCTAGACTCAAATTTGAGGCTCTTAAAAATTTTATTTTCTTTAAATATTTTCTTTAAAAGATTTCTTTAAAACTTTTGAATACTAGTAGTGGATTATCTCGTGGTGTGCCAATCAGCCGGCCAAGTAAGCTTTGTTTCATATGTTTCTTACTTTGTTAAATTGTTAATTTTGGATTGTTTCAATTAGCCTTAAAATATTAGATTATATACCTGTTAGTATTATCATGTGAGAGAGTTGTATAAATAAACGGCTAGAGTGAACTGAAAATTTTGAAACTAGACGCGAATGCGAAATTGGAACTTGTGTGAAAGGTAGTAGAAGGGCCCCTACTATTTGAAGCACCGGTGCCGATTTCGGGTCGGGGCAAGGTTCAAAATTTTTCGGTAAGCTGAGTGTTTCGTCTTCCTAGAAATATCTAGGCTGAAATGTCTCTATATTATCTTTCTTTTCCGCGGATGCAGATACCGCCTAAGTTTTCCTCTATTTCTGCTAGACATGTTCCTAATATATACCCCTTAGGTTTTCATGTTTATAAGTTGTTATAAATCGTTGAAGCAGACACGTACTTGGTTAGTTCTAAGCCCGCTGTTGTTATGTTCGATATCGGTGCTACTCATTCGTTCGTTTCTCACACTTTTTTCTAATCGTCTGGGACGAGACGTTGGTAGACTATCTTGTCCAATGGTTGTCCGGGTTGCAGACAACCGGATTCTTTATGTTACCAATGTATATCGCGGTTGTACTCCATGGATCTCTGGCATAGAGTTTCCTATTGATTTGATTCCTATTGCTATGAGGGAAGTATGTGTCCCCGTGGGCATGGACTGGCTGGATACTTTTGAAGCGGAGATTTCATGTCATCTTAAGCAGGTGCGGGTTCAAACCCAAGTGGAGGAGAACTGGTCGTTAAGGGGGGATCGCCTATCCGTAGCTTATTGTTCAGCGACCGTGGTGGTTAGTGACGTTGTGATTGTTCCCGAGTTAGTGGCGTATTCATAGAGGAACTAACTGGAGTGCCGCCGGTTCGGCTAGAAGGGTTCCGTATCGACTTGGTGTCGGGTGCGGCTCCGGTAGCCAAGGCTCCTTATCGACTGACACCACCAGAGATGAAAGAACTTCATAGTCATCTTCAGGAACGGAGTGATAAGGGTTTTATTAGGCCGAGCATTTTTCTTTCCCCTCTTGCACTATAACTTTGTTCTATTTTGAATGGCATTCATGACTGTTATATATAATTGTGAATCAGGCACGTATTTGCTAGATTCTGAGCCCGCTGCTGTTATGTTTGATAGCGGTGCCACTCATTCTTTCGCATTCTGCACTTTTATTAATCGTTTGGGCCGGAGTATCGGGAAACTGGCTCGCCCAATGGTTATCGAAGTTGCCGATAACCGTATGATTTATGTCACCGACGTGTATCGGGGCTGTACTCTCGAATTTTCTGGGGTTGAATTCCCTATTGATCTTATTCCCATTGCGATGCGAGATCTTTGTGTTATCGTGGGTATGGATTGGCTTGACGCGTTTGATGCGGAAATCCTCTGTCGTAAGAAACAAGTTCGCGTTCGAAACCCTAAGGGCGGAGAACTTATCATTCAGGGAGATACTCATCGTTTGGCCATCGCTTCTTATTCTGCTGCCAGGGTACTTAATGAAATCCCGGTTGTTTCCGACTTCAGCGTTGTTTTTCCAGAGGAACTCCCCGGCTTGCCCCCTATTCGGCAAGTGGAGTTCCGCATTGATCTATTGCCGGGTGCGACTCCGATAGCTAAAGCTCCATATCGGTTGGCGCCACCCGAAATGAAAGAACTCCAGGAGCAACTTCAAGAGTTAAGTAGTAAGGGTTTTATATGGCCCAGCTCTACGTCATGGGGTGCTCCTATTCTTTTTGTCAAGAAGAAGAATGGCACCCAGCGTATGTGTATCGATTATAGGGAGCTGAACAAGCGCACGATAAAGAACAGATACCCGCTACCACGTATTGACGACCTTTTTGATCAGCTGCAGGGAGCATCTTGGTTCTCTAAGATTGATTTACGGTCCGGTTACCACCAGATGCGAGTCCGAGAAGAAGACATTGAGAAGACCGCATTCCGTACTCGCTATGGGCATTATGAGTTCGTGGTGATGTCTTTTGGGCTCACCAATGCACCCGCCGCTTTTATGGACCTCATGAATCGGGTGTACAGCCCGATGCTTGACCACTCTGTTATTGTGTTTATTGACGACATATTAGTCTACTCTAAGACCAAGGAGGAACATGAGCAACATCTTCGGGAAGTTTTGGAGACTCTCGCGAGAGAAAAGCTTTATGCTAAGCTCTCGAAGTGTGAGTTTTGGTTTGAAGAGGTTCAGTTTTTGGGGCATGTGGTGATCAGAGAAGGTATCAAGGTCGACCAAGCCAAAGTTGAAACCATTAAGCAGTGGGAGGTTCCAAAAACGCCTTCCGAAATTCGTAGCTTTTTGGGTTTGGCTGGTTACTACCGTAGATTCATAGAAAATTTCTCAAAGATTGCGTTACCACTTACCCGACTGACCAAGAAATCAGAGAAATTTGTGTGGGGCCCAGAACAACAAGCGGCGTTTGATGAATTGAGATCCCGATTATGTGATGCACCAATCTTGGCCCTAATGGATGGGGTGGGGGATATAGTGGTTTATTGTGATGCATCACTTCTGGGTTTTGGTGCAGTACTGATGCAGCAAGGCAGGGTTATAGCCTACGCCTCCCGACAGCTAAAACCCCACGAGCAAAACTACCCCACTCATGACTTGGAGCTTGGGGCTATGGTATTTGCCCCCAAGATTTGGAGACATTATCTCTATGGGGTAATGTTTATTGTATATACCGACCATAAGAGCTTGAAGTATTTGTTCGATCAGCGAGATCTGAACATGAGGCAGATTAGATGGCCGGATGTGGTGAAAGACTATGACTGCGAAATTCACTACCACCCCGATAAAGCTAATGTGGTGGCTGATGCTCTCAGTCGCAAACCGTCTACCGAGCCCATTCGAGCTAAGTGCCTCCGTATGACGATGGTGTCGCCCTTGCTAGACGTGATCCGTGATGCTCAAAAGACGGCAACGAACATCAAGCAGGAGAAAATTGAGAATGAACTGCCCAAAATGGAACTCGATAGTCGAGGTTTGTTGACCCGCCATGGTAGAGTTTGGGTTCCATTTACAGGAGGCAACCGTAAGACCTTAATGGAGGAAGCTCACAAGTCTAAATTCTCCATACATCCAGGTGCTACCAAAATGTATCTGGATCTTTGGGAGGGTTACTGGTGGCACGGAATGAAGAATGATGTAGCCCGGTATGTGGAAGAATGTATGACCTGCCGGAAGGTCAAGGCGGAGCACCAGAAACCGCATGGGAAATTGCAACCTTTGGAGATTCCGGAATGGAAATGGGAGCATCTGACCATGGATTTTATCACTAAGCTGCCTAGGACTGCCCGTGGAGCTGATACTATTTGGGTGATTGTCGACCGTCTAACTAAGAGCCCCATTTTTTGGCCATAAAGGAGAGCTCATCTGCGAAGAAGTCGGCCGAGATCTTTGATCTTGAGCTTGTCTCATTGCATAGTGTGCCCGTTTCTATTGTCTCCGACCGTGACACCCGATTTACTTCTCGGTTTTGGCGGAAATTTCAGGAAGAGATGGGTACACGATTACACTTTAGATCAGCCTTCCACCCGCAGACAGACGGGCAGAGTGAGAGGACGATTCAGACATTGGAAGACATGCTTCGCAACATAACCTAGGGTTTTTGTCAGATTTCACTGGTGAGTCCCCCCTTCTTGTAAAAATCATATCTCGAGTTCTAGAACTCAAATGGACCTATATCAGTGCCCAAAGTTCAAAAATCGAGTTGGGTAACTTCTTAAAAGGCACCCTCGATAAAAAGGACTTTACTTATGGGCAACAATAGCTTCTCTGCTGTTGGGTCTGATCCGGGTCTGCTGTGATATGTCATTTTGTTTTTATCATTACTAGGGTTTGGGAAATGATCCTGAGTGATTCCAAATACCCACATGTACATTACATAGTTAATTTAATATCTGGAGAAGATGGGTTGTTAATTCTTATTATAACTTGGTTAGAATGGACCCACACTCCAGGTCAATGGACAGTCACCAGCTTATGCTGATTCTGTGATTGACCACCTTGTGATTTTTATATCTAGAGCTTGGGAAACCCTTTTTAATCTATTCCAACTCTGAGACTTGTATTTTTGTGTCTAATGATCCTCTGATTTTTGGTTGGGGCTAATTTCACCCACAAGTTGGGTAGAATTGGCCAACACCACCTGACTGTCCGTCCAAAGACTGCAGTGACAAGTCTTTTTGTAAAATTCATATCTCTTACATCCTTTGGAGTTATGAGGAGTTCCTTATGGTTCTGGAAACCTAAGCCATTATATTTTCTTGAAAAAATTATTTAATCCTATGTTTCTATTGTGTATTTTGGAGTAATTCAGTCCCGATCAGCAGGACTGTTTTAGAGTCTTTGCTGTGATTACTCCCTTCTCATTTCTTAGTTTCACAACTTCACTCTTCTAACCTTTAGTTCTATTTAGGTGAAGCCTTGAAGTTTGCACAAGCTTGGTAGCCTTATATTGACTCCTATCCATTACACACTCACTCAAGGTGAGTTCTCTCACACCGTTGTATTAGTGTTTATGTTTGCTAGATAGCTCGTGTGTGATTGTTTAGATATAATATTTAAAGCATGCTATATTATGGTTATAAAATCGTACATGTGCACTTTATGTGATTGATTAATTCTATGAGGGGTAGTTAGGTAAGATCACCAACGTTATACTCTTTATGAGGTGCAGGGATCGGGGCCAAAGGATACGGGATTTACCCGGTGCGGCTCAAACCTACAAGTCCTCCCTATTAATATAAGCATTGATCTGTTCCTTGCTTATTAATGTAATTATAATTGGAAATGGATTAGGACTGGTAAATGTGAATGTTGGTATGATGTCTGTGTTTGAATTCACTAAGCTTTATGCTTTCGGTTCTCCCTAACATTATCAGGTATTGAGATCAAAGAGGCTGAGGCGTGACTTGGAGCACCGGGATACCACTACTAAAAGAATTTCCATTTTGGGACATTATTATTATTTTGCTTACGCACATTATTATGTTTATCTTGTCATAATTTGGTTTTGTGATACTTATCTTTTGTAAACTCATAGCTTCTTTTATAAAAGTTGTTTTAAAAAGTTCAAATATTTTGCGAAAAATTTTGGGTGTTACATTAATTGTGACGACTCATAATGTTGGGCTAACAAAATTATGGTTATTGGTCGACACCAACATGACATCAATGTTTTGGTCAAAAACTGTGTGAAAGAATTTCAAATTTTAACTTAGTTTTAGTAATGGTGTAACACCTTAATCTCTTTTTGAAAATATTAAGTAATAAAACCCCTAATTAAATTTATGAAATTATTTTATTAAAATTAAATAACAGTTTATCAGAGTAGAAGTGTTAACAACTTTTCACAAAAACCTTTTAAACTCACTTGTTCTTAACTTAACAAAACGTTTATATAAATAGCATTGTACTTTCATAAATAATTTTTCAATAATACCAAACTTTGAACAAACTCAAAACACAATTGGAAGACTTAATTTAATAAATTACTCAAATTGGTCCCTTCATTTAACTTGATACGAGCTCGGAGTGATCACGTCGTAATGTTAGAATTCAAAGGGTAAGTGGAAACACTTAGTGAGAAACACAGTACTCACATATTATACAAATCACATGCGTTCACATTTCACTTTCATACGTTTACATATATTCAACATAAAATAACTTAACATAACATAACATCATCACATTTCATTAACACATATTGTTGGTACCAACTCTTTCAGTGGGAGTGAGTTCGGGGAAGTTTAGCCTCATATAGCGACTCATCGGACGATGAAGATGAAGGATCAGGAGCTGCAGCCAGAAACATCCTTCGTCTGTCCACTTGGGATATAAGACCTCCGATTCGGTTCCCAACATTGACTTACTTACTGCTGATCGAGAACCAGAAACTTATCCAAAGGCCTTGAGGATGAAGAAGTCCATACATTAGAAGAAGTCCATGGAGAATGAGTTGCCCCCACTTGACAAGAACGAGACTTGGTCTCTTATCAAGTTACCACCAAGAAGAAGGCATTAACCAACATGTGGATATTCAGGGTCAAGGCTGATGGAAGCAAAAGATACAAGGATAGATTGGCGGTGAAGGGTTTCAAATAAAAGGATGGGATTGACTACAATGAAATCTTTTCTTTGGTTGTGAAGATGACCATAATCAGAATAGTCCTCAGTATCGTAGCATCTGAAGATTTACATCTTGAACAACTTGACGTGAAGACTGTGTCCTTGCACAGAGACCTTGATGAAGATATCTACATGGCACAAACCGAAGGTTTTCAAGTTGCTGGAAAAGAAAACACGGTGTGCAAGTTGAAAAAATCTTGTATGGATTGAAGCAATCTCTAAGACAGTGGTACTTGAAGTTTGATAGCTTCATGAGGAGGAAGGATTATAGCCGAAGTGAGAGTTATCACTGCTGGTACCAGAAGAAGTTACAATCCGCATTCATCATCCTCTTGCTTTAGGTTGATGATATGTTGGTTACGGGGTCCGACATACAGGAGATCAACAGGCTTAAGAAGTTGTTGGCCAGAGAGTTCGAGATGAAGGACATATGTATAGGTAAGCAGATTTTGGGAATGAAAATCATGCGAGATATAGGTTCAGGAGTCCTAAGGGAAGTACACACGCAAAGTTTTAAAGAAGTTTAGTATGTCTAATGCGAAGCCCAGGAGTACACCCCTTGGGAGTCATATGTGACTTTCAAAGAAGCAATCCCGAAATATCGAATAAGACATGGCAGCAATGGCCAAGAACCCATATGCATTCGCAGTAGGTAGCTTAATGTATGCAATAGTATGTAACAGACCAAACATTGCTTATGCAGTAGGAGTAGTCAGCTGATATATGTCTAATCTGGGGAAGGAGCATTGGGAAGGAGTCAAGTGACTGCTTCGCTACTTGAAGGGAACCTCGGACGCAACCTTGAGTTTCAAAAGGCAGAAGGTGGTCTTGCAAGGTTATATCAATGATGACTTGGGGGTTGTGAGGATTCAGGAGGAACCACAATCAGTTGGATGTTAATGCTACAAAAGAGTGTTACTCTTTCAACCACCGATGTCGAGTAGATGGCTCTAGAAGAAGCTATTAAGGATCTTGTTTAGTTGAAGAACTTCATATTAGAGTTGGGCTTGAATCAGGAGGATTATGGGTTATATGGTGATAACCAAAGTACCATACACCTTGTAAAGAATTCGGTGTTTCATAGCGGGACGAAACACATCAAGATGGGGTACCATTTCATTCGAGAGTTGATTACAATGGTATGCTTAAGTTGAATAAAATCTTTGGAGCAAAGAACCTTACAGATATGTTCACCAAGGTGGTCTCAGTATAGAAGTTGAAGTTGTGTATGGCTTTAACTGGTATTTTGTAGAAGTAGGCGAAGACGAAGAACTAGGAAAGAGAGACTCATTGTTACAACTTGGAAGACAGAAGAATCAAGTTCTGATTAGTCTCCAAGTGGGAGATTGTTAAGTATGTAGAGTCTAACCGAATCGACAAACACATTGCGGCCGAAGAAGATCAATGGAAAGAAGCAACCTAGAACTGAGGCAAGTCTGACAGTGTGGTTGAGGGTTGCACTTTGGTCGGATCAGTTGTCATCGTTTGAGGAATCTTCTTCATCCCGGTTGGGCAAATCGAAGAGAGATCGACAGATGTAAAGTAGTATCACGAGTCGGGTGCATTCCACATAGATTAACAGCAGTGCTACTTTAGTGGATCCGCAGTTCGGTTAGAACTGAATATCAGCAGGACTGAGGCAAGCATCGCTCTAGTTTGGACTTTGCTATAGAGACTTCACATAGGTCAAATGTGGAGAGTAGAGATGTTAATATACATGAGAAACTACTTCAGGAAACAGGTCTCCTTGGCACAAGTTTATAGGATTGTTATTGTTAGAAAGTGGTTATGTGTAGTAAGGTTTATGTCCTGTCACTTCAAGCAAATCTATTACAGAAAGCAACAAACTAGAAGATTTTCCATCATCTCAAAAGATCTAATTTGGCCGGTATATATACAATCTCGGTTTGCAACAATGAGAATGTGAATAGCATAAGTCAAAGAGAGAGAGATAGAGAGAGAGAGTGTGTGTGTATGTGTGTGTGTGTGTGTGACATCCGCCTAAAATGGATTCGGTTCAACCCAACCCAATTGGAAATTTAATAAACCCTACTCGAGATTTCTTGACGCTAATAGGATCAAAACCCTTACACTACGATATAAATTGACGTTAATGGCAATATATCATAGTATAACGTTATAACTATAATAAAATTAAATTATGATACCATATTAAAATCAAATCAAAGTATGATGCTCTAATTAAATTAAAAGAATCAAACTTGAATGCTATAATTAAACTTCAAATCAAAGTAGATTGTTATAATCAAATAATAACCTATTTTTTTTATAAAACTCTATTTTTATAAACACTACATTAAATTTTATAAAACTCTTAAGATGCTTGTGTTAGTGGGGAATTATGAAGACCACCAAAAGTAAAAGGTTATTCCCATTGTCTCCCACTCACACCTTCCATCATCTTTCCTTTCATTTTTCTCTCAACACATTATTCTCATCACCACTCAAACCATATCTATTCTTCCTCTCACTCTCAATCTCGAAATTCCTCCTAAAAATCTTCATTTTTCAGCCAAGAACACTTCAATATACTCAAATCTCCATCCCTCTTGAAGCATTCATCAAGGTATGTTGTTAAAAGTTCCAAATTCATACATGAAACAAATTAAATCCACCAAAATATCTAAAACTCATTTTATGCATAAACCTGATTTTTCTCAGACTCTCATAAATAAAATAAGAAGTTCTGGAAATGTTTAGAAAATAACTTATTTTTATTGAGTTACTATAATTATTGCAATAAAATATGGAAATAATTCACATAAAATACTTTTTGCATTCAATAAATTCTGGAAAAATTTTGGAACAACCCATATATTGAGTAAAGTGGATTTATAAAGTTTCATACAGTTATATTACTGTTTGATGCTTATTTTGTATTTTATTTTGTTGTAGAAAAATAAATTGCAAAATATAGTTAGGTATGTTTAAATCTAGATTTTATATTTTTCTCACCTAATACACATTTTAAAGACTCCATTACAAAATTTACAGATTTTTGTAAGAAGGTTTGCTTATTTTTCCTGATTTAATGTTTATTTAATGGTTTAAATTGATAATAAATAGCTACACATGTCCAAAAATTATAAAACCTTATCAGAATACCATATATAACATGTTAATCATAAATAAAAAGTATAATGAATTTATCTTAATATTTCCCTATTGTTTATGATTTTATTGATTAGTTAATAATGAAAAACATAAGAAATACTTCCCATAGTCCAAAATATCCAAAATATTTACAGTAGGCTCAATATATTGTTAAAAAACAATGGTTAATTTTCCAGATTTTTTGGGAATCATTTATTATTTTTCCCGAATTTTGTTGTGGTTTAATTATTAAAATACTAAAGTAGTTAAGAAAAATATGAAAATTTTACAGTAATTACTATTTTATGAAATAATGATTTTATGATAATTTCATAATGTTTCATTACTGTTTAGTATTTAAAACCATTTTCCTAAATATCTAAGCATGTAAAAATGCCTTTTTAATGATTATTTCATATAAATAATTGTTTATAATATATAAAATCTGTAAATACTTATAATTTGACAAGTTATTATTTTAATAAGAAATTATTAAAATCTTGCCTAAAGTGAAAATATAAATTAATTAAGCAAAGTAATTAATTCAATTTAAAATTCATCTAACCTATGAATACATTAATATTCAAAACAAAATTTGATTATTGTTAATTCATCTAATATAAGAATATGTGTCTAATTATTTTTATTAATACTCCATTCCCGTTTAGTAGTTCCTAAACCAAAACTATTAATTATAATAGGTTCCACGTCGTTTTGACCCGAGCCGTCTATCGTACAACACGCGTATTCCGTTTGGACTAATGTGAGTAATCTACCCCATATTTTATAATTTTCAATACTTTTGGGGTGTATCATGTGGTTCTAATAAGTTTTCAACTTCATTTTATTATTTTATCACAATTGAGACATTGTTGGGACATTTATACTTGAATCATTATTTGTATAATTATTGTTTGTTTACGCTACATGTACTTGTAGTGCATTATCATTTTAGTCTAATCTCCATGACTATGCCCGTATTCTTGAGGTACGTTATGGACAATAATAGCGCTATTGGGTTGACCACCCCGCCTTGAGACGCTAAGGTGATTGATCGCACGTGGTTGTGTGTGTATGATGATTAGATGCTCCATCCTATATATACATATATATGTATATATAGGGTGAGGACTTATTGTTGTTGTTATCATTTGTTAATCAATTTTTGATTTATAAACTGTTATCTCAATAACAGTTGCTTGCCAACTTCAAAAGAAAACAAATTTCAAATTATTCAAACTCACAATTTTCTTTAATAAAACTAGATTACTCACCAACTCTCGTAGTTGACCTGTTTTTACCCATGATGCAGATTTGAAGAATGAAGTTGATGAAAAGTAGGGTGTACCTTAGAAACCCACAAGACTATTTAAATTTGATGTAATAAATGTTATTGTATTTTGATTTGTATTTGTATGTTGTGGATCTTGTTTGCATACTTAGTACTTAATTGAATCTAATCATATTATAACATAGTTGTCATGAGACTTTGAACAATATATCACGCCTTGATCGATTCCGCCAAGGATCGGGGTGTGACAGATTGGTATCAGAGCCCTTGACTATAGGGAATTAGGTTAATTGCCTTGACCTAGTCTATAGCCTCTAGGGTCCTCTCGTATGCTAGTTTATAAAATGCACACACAACTGCATGCAATTCGCACTTAGAAAATCCTTGGAATACCTTTGTGTGCTAATTGCTCCCTTATGTGCTTACGTATTATTCCCGACACTTATATGTGTGCATACACTTGTGAATTTTCTCCTCTTTCTCTTAAAATCACACACATACTCAAATGGTTTCAAAATAAAAATTTATATACATATATATTCCTTAGAGCTCATAGGAAATTAAAAGTCATCCACTCTAGTTGGGTAGGATCGAAGTAATGGACGCGTAGTAACTGGAAGGGGGAGGTGCCGGTAGCCCAAAAGTCCTGACTAGGTAAGCATTCGTATACATCACAATCAACCGAGGGACCAGTTTGCTTACCTGGGGACCAAAGGCGAGAGTTCCCAAACCTATAGGCCAAAGCGCGTTATTCACATTACTTTTGAGCCATAAAAATACCCGACCTTATCAAACGTATCCGAAAGGATACACTCCAAAATGGCCAACTCATTGGACTATTAAGTTCCCTAATGGGCCTAGAAGTGGGAAAAACATGTGAAAACTTAGTATTGTGGGGGCCCACGCAATTGCTACATGCTTCACATTTAGTACCCATGGAAAGCCCAAAAGGTGCCTAACACTCCTAACCATGGCCCAATAAGTGTTTTACAATCATTTTACCCAACAATGTCTACAAACTTAATTTCCATAATCAATTTACAAATAACTCACAAGTCCATATGCGTGTTTCTCATAGATGGTATTACGACCTCCATACGCTGCTCGTAACAACCGAAGGCTAGCCGCCCTTATCGCTAAGGAGGTAGCAAATGTCATCCCAACAATTGCAACCCATCTTCAAACTCTTCAGCCGCAAGCTCCAGCAACCGCTCATCGTTGCTTGTTTAAGCACTTTCGTAGCTGTAATCCGCCTTACTTCAAAGGCATAGATGGTGCCACCGCACTCCTCACATGGATCGAAGAAATGGAGAGTACTTTCATC
Organism: Cichorium intybus; assembly: GCA_023525715.1. NCBI lineage: Eukaryota > Viridiplantae > Streptophyta > Magnoliopsida > Asterales > Asteraceae > Cichorium > Cichorium intybus. Next base: position 73,250,104 of record CM042015.1, read on the forward strand.
CACAGCGAGTGCCCTGAGGACCTGATGGTCCGTCACGCTACAGGGTGCCTCCAAGGACATGCTCTCTCATGGTGGAACCTAGAAAAACAGGCAAAAGGAGAGGGTGTTGTCTTGGGAATGACCTGGTCAAAACTAAAGGAACGCATGATAGAGAAGTTCTGCCCGGACAGCGAATTGCAAACTCTCGAGGAGGAATTCTGGAATCTGAAACATGTGGGAGGAGACAACGCTACCTACACTAATAGATTCTATGATCTTTCAAGACTCCTACCTCACATGGTTCAACCTATGAAAACTGCAATACGCCGCTACATTAAAGGGTTACCGTGCCAGATCCGTGATTCGGTGACCAGCAGCAGGCCATCTACTCTGGAATCTGCTATTGAAATAGCAGGTCAACTCAACGAGGATAATATGAACGATGGTGTCCTCCCACTCAAGGGTTCAAAGATGACAACTGAAAAGCCGACCCCTGAGACCCCCCTAATTGTCAAGTCCGAGTCCTCACACCGACAAGACAAAAAGAAGCGGAAAAGCCATCACCACAACCATGCTGTTATTACCCCAGCTGCTCCTATCACCCAAGTCACCCAACCAAACAAAAAGCCGTATACCGGACCTCACCCCCTCTGTAACCATTGTAACTATCACCATATGTCCACCAGCCCGTGTCGCCTTTGTACGACTTGTGGTCGCTATGGCCACTTGGCGGACACATGCCGTGCACCAAAAACTCAGCGACCATTCGCTGTACCCTCAAATCAGCAAACACAAACCCGGTATCCAACTGGAACATGCTTCAACTGTGGTGACCCCACCCATTTCAGAAACGCGTGTCCTAGGCTTGTCAATATCATTAACACTCAAGCCCAGGCAAATCCAACAATGCAGGTTCCAGCTCCCAAAGGCCGAGCATTTGTCATTACCGCAACCCAAGCACAGACCGATAACAAGGTCGTAAATGGTACGTTTCTCATAAATGACTGCTACGCGTCAGTACTTTTTGATTCAGGTGCCGATAAAAGTTTTGTGTCTTTGGAATTTGAACCCATACTTCACACACCTCGCACGATACTTGATGAACACTTTACTGTAGAAGTCGCCAATGGAAAATACATTTCACTCAATGCAGTCATCCAAGATTGCACTTTCGATTTTTGCGGTCATAAATTTTCCGTCAATTTAGTTCCTATGGAACTTGGTAGCTTCGACATCATCGTGGGAATGGATTGGATATCCCAAAACCATGCTGAAATAGTGTGTTACGAGAAGTTTATTCGTATTCCTCTTGCCGACAGTCAAAGTCTTCGTATTTATGGTGAGACTCGTTCGAAAAAGCTTACTCTTATGTCATGTACTCAAGCTCGATCATATCTACGTAAAGAATACATGGCTTTCTTATCCCATGTGGTGGAAACAAAGGTCACAGAAAAGAAGATAGAAGATATTTCGATTGTACGAGACTTTCCCGACATCTTTCCCGATGACGTATCTGGACTCCCTCCAGTACGTGAGCTAGAGTTCCGCATCGATCTCGTTCCTGAAGCTGCTCCCATAGCCAAGTCTCCATATCGGTTGGCTCCAACCGAGATGCAAGAATTGGCAAGTCAGCTCCAAGAATTAACCGATAAGGGATTTATCCGCCCTAGTACTTCACCCTGGGGAGCCCCAGTTCTCTTCATCAAAAAGAAAGATGGTTCGTTTCGTATGTGTATCGATTATCGGGAGTTAAATAAATTGACCATCAAGAACCGATATCTGTTACCTCGGATCGACGACCTTTTTGATCAGCTTCAAGGAGCTTCATGCTTCTCAAAAATCGACCTTCGCTCGGGTTATCACCAACTTCGAGTACGGGAAGAAGACATCCCCAAAACCGCTTTCCGAACCCGCTATGGTCATTACGAGTTCACTGTTATGCCTTTCGGCCTAACAAATGCCCCTGCCGCATTCATGGACTTGATGAATCGGGTATTTAAACCTTATCTCGACCGTTTTGTTATCGTCTTTATTGATGACATCCTCATTTACTCCAAGACAAAGGCAGAGCATGAAAGACACCTTCGCCTAACTCTCCAAACGTTGCAAGGAAATCGGCTCTATGCCAAGTTTTCGAAATGCGAGTTTTGGTTAAAGGAGGTACAATTCCTCGGTCATATTGTAAGTGACAAGGGTATTTTAGTTGATCCCGCAAAAGTTGAAGCAGTCAAGAATTGGAAAGCCCCACGTACCCCCAAGGAAATTCAGTCATTCCTCGGTTTAGCGGGATATTACTGGCGTTTCATTTCAAATTTCTCAAAGATCGCCTTACCGCTTACTTCGCTCACTTGCAAGGGTACGCCATTTGATTGGGGACCCAAGCAGGAATACGCTTTCCAAACTCTTAAACAAAGATTGTGTGACGCTCCAATTCTTACACTCCCTGAAGGATCCGAAGATTTCATGGTATACTGCGATGCCTCCAATCTCGGTCTAGGTTGTGTTTTGATGCAAAGGGGAAAGGTTATAGCTTACGCATCGCGACAACTCAAAATCCATGAAAGGAAATATACGACTCATGATTTGGAGCTCGGTGCCGTGGTTTTCGCTCTTAAAATTTGGAGGCATTACCTTTACGGCACTAAATGCGTAATTTTCACCGACCATAAGAGCTTGCAACATATTCTTAATCAAAAGGAACTCAATATGAGGCAAACACGATGGGTTAAACTCCTAAATGATTACGAGTGTGAAATACGCTATCATCCGGGAAAGGCGAACGTCGTAGCCGACGCGTTAAGTCGAAAAGAACATGCCAAAGCATTTCATTTAATATGTTCTCCTATCTTGTCCAATCTCAGCGACCGAATTCGAGGAGCCCAACACTCGGCAATTACCGAAAATGACATGCCCACGGGAATTGATGGGGAGTTGGAATCTAAATCTGATGGTATTTTCTATTATCAAGATCGCATCTGGATCCCAGATCGCGACAATCTTCGTACATTCCTGATGGAAGAAATCCATAAAACTCGATATTCCATTCATCCGGGCGCTGACAAGATGTATCATGGCTTGAGAACAAATTATTGGTGGTCGGGAATGAAAAAGGATATTGCTTTATTCGTAGCCAAATGTCTTACATGTTCCAGGATCAAAGCAGAACATCAACGACCCTCTGGACTATTGGTCCAACCGGAAATCCCCGAGTGGAAATGGGAAGCGATCACCATGGATTTCGTAACCAAACTTCCCCGTACCACAAAGGGACATGACAGCATTTGGGTAATCGTTGACCGTTTGACTAAATCTACTCACTTCCTTCCCATCCGTGAACATTTCAAGGTCGAACAACTTGCTCGGATTTACATCGACGAGATAGTTAGTCGGCATGGCATCCCTCTCTGCATCATTTCAGATCGTGATGGGAGATTTCTCTCTCGGTTCTGGCAATCACTTCAAGAAGCTATGGGAACCCGCCTCGATCTCAGTACCGCCTATCATCCTCAGACCGATGGTCAATCTGAGAGGACAATTCAAACACTCGAAGATATGTTGAGGGCGTGTGTCTTAGATTTCGGAGGAAACTGGGACTCTCATTTACCGTTGGTGGAATTCTCCTATAATAACAGTTATCATTCTAGCATCGGGATGCCACCATTTGAGGCATTATATGGCCGTAAATGCCGATCTCCTATTTGCTGGCATGAAATTGGCGAGTCCCACGTAATTAGCGCAACAGTGGATTCTCCAATCGTTGGTCCTGAGCTTATCCAGGAAACAACCGACAAAATCACTCAGATTCGCAATAACCTTCTCACAGCTCGTAGCCGACAAAAGAGTTACGCCGACAAGCGACGCAAACCGCTTGAATTTACCGTGGGTGACATGGTCATGTTAAAAGTGTCCCCATGGAAAGGTGTGGTTCGATTTGGACGCAAGGGTAAATTGGCACCCCGCTACGTAGGGCCGTTTAAGATCCTGAAAAGGATCGGACCAGTAGCCTACGAGTTGGATCTACCAATAGAGCTTAATAAAGTTCACCCAGTATTTCATATAGCCAACCTCAAGAAGTGTTTAGCAGACGAGAACCTTCATGTTCCTCTCGAGGATATCCAAATCGACGAGACAATGCAATTTATCGAGAAACCCTTGGAAATTGCCGACCGAAAGGAAAAGCAACTCAAAAGAAGTCGCATTCCCCTGGTCAAGGTCAGGTGGCAGTCAGCATGTGGACCTGAGTATACATGGGAGCGTGAGGATCAAATGAGTACCAAATACCCGCAACTTTGACATCCGCCTAAAATGGATTCGGTTCAACCCAACCCAATTGGAAATTTAATAAACCCTACTCGAGATTTCTTGACGCTAATAGGATCAAAACCCTTACACTACGATATAAATTGACGTTAATGGCAATATATCATAGTATAACGTTATAACTATAATAAAATTAAATTATGATACCATATTAAGATCAAATCAAAGTATGATGCTCTAATTAAATTAAAAGAATCAAACTTGAATGCTATAATTAAACTTCAAATCAAAGTAGATTGTTATAATCAAATAATAACCTATTTTTTTTATAAAACTCTATTTTTATAAACACTACATTAAATTTTATAAAACTCTTAAGATGCTTGTGTTAGTGGGGAATTATGAAGACCACCAAAAGTAAACGGTTATTCCCATTGTCTCCCACTCACACCTTCCATCATCTTTCCTTTCATTTTTCTCCCAACACATTATTCACATCACCACTCAAACCATATCTATTCTTCCTCTCACTCTCAATCTCGAAATTCCTCCTAAAAATCTTCATTTTTCAGCCAAGAACATTTCAATATACTCAAATCTCCATCCCTCTTGAAGCATTCATCAAGGTATGTTGTTAAAAGTTCCAAATTCATACATGAAACAAATTAAATCCATCAAAATATCTAAAACTCATTTTATGCATAAACCTGATTTTTCTCAGACTCTCATAAATAAAATAAGAAGTTCTGGAAATGTTCAGAAAATAACTTATTTTTATTGAGTTACTATAATTATTGCAATAAAATATGGCAATAATTCACATAAAATACGTTTTGCAGTCAATAAATTCTGGAAAAATTTTGGAACAACCCATATATTGAGTAAAGTGGATTTATAAAGTTTCATACAGTTATATTACTGTTTGATGCTTATTTTGTATTTTATTTTGTTGTAGAAAAATAAATTGCAAAATATAGTTAGGTATGTTAAAATCTAGATTTTATATTTTTCTCACCTAATACACATTTTAAAGACTCCATGACAAAATTTACAGATTTTTGTAAGAAGGTTTTCTTATTTTTACTGATTTAATGTTTATTTAATGGTTTAAATTGATAATAAATAGCTACACATGTCCAAAAACTATAAAACCTTATCAGAATACCATATATAACATGTTAATCATAAATAAAAAGTCTAATGAATTTCTCTTAATATTTCCCTATTGTTTATGATTTTATTGATTAGTTAATAATGAAAAACATAAGAAATACTTCCCATAGTCCAAAATATCCAAAATATTTACAGTAGGCTCAATATATTGTTAAAAAACTATGGTTAATTTTCCAGAATTTTTGGGAATCATTTATTATTTTTCCCGAATTTTGTTGTGGTTTAATTATTAAAATACTAAAGCAGTTAAGAAAAATATGAAAATTTTACAGTAATTACTATTTTATGAAATAATGATTTTATGATAATTTCATAATGTTTCATTACTGTTTAGTATTTAAAACCATTTTCCTAAATATCTAAGCATGTAAAAATGCATTTTTAATGATTATTTCATATAAATAATTGTTTATAATATATAAAATCTGTAAATACTTATAATTTGACAAGTTATTATTTTAATAAGAAATTATTAAAATCTTGCCTAAAGTGAAAATATAAATTAATTAAGCAAAGTAATTAATTCAATTTAAAATTCATCTAACCTATGAATACATTAATATTCAAAACAAAATTTGATTATTGTTAATTCATCTAATATAAGAATATGTGTCTAATTATTTTTATTAATACTCCATTCCCGTTTAGTAGTTCCTAAACCAAAACTATTAATTATAATAGGTTCCACGTCGTTTTGACCCGAGCCGTCTATCGTACAACACGCGTATTCTGTTTGGACTAATGTGAGTAATCTACCCCATATTTTATAATTTTCAATACTTTTGGGGTGTATCATGTGGTTCTAATAAGTTTTCAACTTCATTTTATTATTTTATCACAATTGAGACATTGTTGGGACATTTATACTTGAATCATTATTTGTATAATTATTGTTTGTTTACGCTACATGTACTTGTAGTGCATTATCATTTTAGTCTAATCTCCATGACTATGCCCGTATTCTTGAGGTACGTTATGGACAATAATAGCGCTATTGGGTTGACCACCCCGCCTTGGGACGCTAAGGTGATTGATCGCACGTGGTTGTGTGTGTATGATGATTAGATGCTCCATCCTATATATACATATATATGTATATATAGGGTGAGGACTTATTGTTGTTGTTATCATTTGTTAATCAATTTTTGATTTATAAACTGTTATCTCAATAACAGTTGCTTGCCAACTTCAAAAGAAAACAAATTTCAAATTATTCAAACTCACAATTTTCTTTAATAAAACTAAATTACTCACCAACTCTCGTAGTTGACCTGTTTTTACCCATGATGCAGATTTGAAGAATGAAGTTGATGAAAAGTAGGGTGTACCTTAGAAACCCACAAGACTATTTAAATTTGATGTAATAAATGTTATTGTATTTTGATTTGTATTTGTATGTTGTGGATCTTGTTTGCATACTTAATACTTAATTGAATCTAATCATATTATAACATAGTTGTCATGAGACTTTGAACAATATATCACGCCTTGATCGATTCCGCCAAGGATCGGGGTGTGACAGTGTGTGTGTTGTAAATATTGTATAACTTTATTTAACCTTCAAACTCATAAATAAAATACTTTCTAGTTCCTATAGTGGACATAGCTCAATCAGTCTTAATCGAACGAACCACTTAAGTCCTTGTGTTTTTTGTTTTGATTGTGTCCTTCTTGTTGTTTTCATTAGCCGTGATCAAATCGTGTAGTGTCGAGGTCCTTAGTCCGAACAAAAAAAATTACACCGACACTCTGCTCTCAGTTTATATGGAGTACATTTACAGATAACATACATGTCCATGGCGATCGTGGGTGTTCTATCCATAGTAGATGGTGTATATTTACATAGATGGAAGGTGCCGCAAATGACTTTTGCAGCTTTTGAAAAGTTATCATAACGGTTAAAAACTAATAAATAAGGACTTATTACGGTTGAGATTGAGTTTTAGTTTGATGTAACGGCTGAGAAATAAATGAAAAGTTAAATGACGGAGAGACTCTTCACCACATGATTATACATTTATAGCTAAAAATTGTAAATACATAGTTTCTAAGAGTAAACGAAGACCGTTATGTTATAGACTTATAGTTATATATAATAAATAAAATATGTTTTATTGATTCCAGGTTACACCTTATCGTGATAAAATATAAATAATAAACAGAAGTGCAATAAAAATACGGATAAAGCTAAAGTTTATCAAACTATATAAATAACAAATAATCAACATTATATAAATACTAACAGAAATAAAAAAAAAATACAGATAAAAATATCATTATCTAATCAAGCAATTTAAACCAAGCCAAACAACTGGCAGTATGATATGGGACCTTCTACTATTTAATATTTGCAGGTGGTCGGAAATAAGAAATCTATGCAAAGATATTGGTCCAGTGTTCTTACACATGCACATCTTAAATGCAATAATCATCTTATTTAAAGTTGATATTTTTAAGGTCAGCATTTTGAGATCTATATTTGAGATCAAATAACACGGACAGTTTAGTTTTTATTAGTTCTCATTCGTACATTTAAGTTCTCTCTAAAAACTATTGGTATTTAATTGAAATCATTACACTACTTTTTGACTAAAATACAATAGACTAAGGTGTCCTTATTAACACCCTAATCAATTATTTTGTACACATGACAATAAGTGAATAAGACAAAAAAAACATTAATTGAGAAAAAAAAATAAGCCCATGATATTAAAGCCCAAATTTTAAATCTTCCTTGAACAAATCAAATTAGAATTGTTTGTCAATTAATGAAAAATTAGAGACTCATTGAACGCAAATGTTGGGTTGGCATGTGAAAGAGATCTAGATGAGCTATATGTTATTTTGTTTTTGTCATTCTTCTTTAGAAAAAATACGAAAATAGAACGGATGAAAATCCCAAATAAAAAAGATGAATATAATTAAACATTATAAGCCATTTTCAATATGATTCACGTTCAGTAATATTTGATATTTTATTTGTTTATTCCGTTACCAATAAAAAACAATAAAAGTGGTTAATTTTCATAGAATTGAGTTAAGATTGCCACTTTCTCATCAAACATCATAATGAGTTATTTAGAAATTAATATTTTAGATCAAAAAGGAAAATGAACGAAAACTGCAATACATGAATATAGTAAAATATTATTTTAATAGATAAAAGTACAACATTGAATGCAGTGTAGTACAACATTCAAAACTGAGCAACATTGATCGTGTTGGTTGAGATGGTTTGTCAAAAATTAATTTGTCTCATGTTAGATCTTCGTCTATGTCTTGTCCCCCACCAATCTACTATGCATTTTGACCAGTCTACATGTTTGAAGTTCCTATATAAATTTCATAATAAAATTAAAAATTATTTATTTAGTTTAAGTGATAAAATGGAAAAATAGGCTAAAACTTAATTCACGAGTATTAGTAAAGAAAAGAAGAAAAAAGAGGAAAAGTAATATAGAGAGAAAAGAAAGAGAAGGAAAGGAAATAGAGGTTCTATATCCTCCTAATAAATCTTCTTAACTTTCTTCCTAATCATTAGATCAATACAAGTGTCAAAAACAAGGGATGAGATTAAGAAAGAGGATTAGTGGAGTCCACATGTCCTTATATAGATGGTTAGAAAGATGAATTAGGAGAATTTAGTAGGAATAAATAGAATTTTCCGAAAGGAAATAAATAAGTATTTTTGTGTTCCCAAGTTCGACGAAATGAAAGGAAAATAAAAAAAAGTAGTGTTCTCGAGTTGAAAGAAAAATAAATAAAATTATTAGCAAATTTACAAATTTACCCCTAATCTATTTTCACACCAAAAATGATAATTTTTTTAATTCAAATCATCGTAATGAAACTAACAAATTTACAATTCTACCTGTAATCTATTTTCGTACCATACATGACTATTTCACAATCGAGAACAAAACTTAAATATTGTAAGTTGCTAATGAACAAAATCAACACATTTGAAATTGTATCAAACATTTGAAATTGTCTTAGACATTACCATTTGAGCATAATGATTCTCAAAAACAGATTTCAAAAAATAAAGTCAAAAGCAAAAAACCAAACTTAAAATGTCAAAGTAACAAGTAATCAACAACTATCACAGAAACTTATTCATTTACTCGCACCCATCATTGTTTTTAGTATACTAATTTGTATGTTGAGTGGATTGCTAAACAATGTCATTGCATCTGCTGAATTGCGTACCAAATACATGAGAGCACCCCGTAATTTATATGTGGTTCCAAACCTAACGGCTCTAACTCTTTGTAACTTTCATCCGCTGTATACTCGTGATGGTAAGCTCTTTCTACAATTTTGTTACTTTCCCTCATAGCATTAGCCATATCTCCAACAACATTTATATATTTTTTTCAAACGGCTCATCTTCATTATCATCTTGAACTTTTCTCTTTTTACTGCACTTCTTCGTACTTGAATTTTTATCAGGAGAAAAACACGTAGGAGATAGCACTTGAATGTCATCATCGTCATCTTTGTGTTGGTTCTTTAGTGTTACGTCATTACTAGTCAATAAGTTGTCAACGTATGCAATAGTTTCTATTTTGATGTCTAGAGTCTTACTCATTTAGGCATTTCTCTCTCTTGTTGTTCGTACATGTGCTCCCGAAGCTCTATTTTTCGCAAATAACTGCAACAGTTGATCTTAGTTTGCCACTTTTTAGTCTTCCAGGAAACTGCTTCAGGCTTTAATTGTTTAAAAAACGCCAAAACAATTAATATTTTGAATAATAACATAAACATATAAGGAACTAAGTAAATAGTAAGAAGAACACTTGTTAATTAAGTTTTCCCACACACGATCATCTGCTTCAATTAGTTGGGCATTAGAATTCCAAGCAAACTTACTCAAAGGAGCTTCCACTAAACATATAATACCATTGCGAGAAAGAAGTTTTCAAACTTTTTAAACACTTCTTTAGATTATTTTTTTGTTAAATTCATGTGAAGCTTTGCATTCAACTCGTTCAACATATTGGCGTATGCTAGTGTAGTATAAGTCCTACCAATCCTATTTCCTTTTTCTTCCTATGTTATCATTTTTTCCACTTTAATAATTCTTTCTTATTGCTTGCTCATGATCACTTTCTAAATAGTTGTTAAAATAAATTTTAAATGATAAAATCCAGGATCTTTCGCTCAACAATAATAATAAACAAGATAAGTGTGTAAATATTTAAATGACTTGAAGTAAATTGCGGAATATATAAATGCAAGAATGAAATATTAAAAATGAAATACTCGAAATACAAGACAAGAATATGATGGAATGGAAGTTTTGTATTTGATATAACGATGAAAAGTTATACAGATGGGAGTTTCAAACAATAACTAAAATCATAAAGCTAGTCTCCCTTTTATAATTGAATGGAAGACAGGTAGGTAAAGACCGAAGGACAAAAGAAGGTATAGATGAATACAATTACAAACTAAGGCGGCCCATGCGTAATTATAATAATACAACGAGTATAATGGACATGCTTCTAAGGAAACACACCTAAACTAGTCTAAGTCATAGACTTTATCTTTGAACTTCGGTGTAGCTTGAAGTCTCCAAGTTTTGGTTTAAAAGTGTTTCGGTGCAGCCATATCAACTTTGGTGCATGCTTCAATTGTTGTTTGATCAAGTCTACCTTCAGTATGGATTCAAGCGCAGTCTTCAACTTTTTCTTTCGACTCAAGTGTTGTTTCGTTCTTCTACTTCACTTTATTAATGATCTTTACTTTATGAGTAGTCTTTTGTTTCGGTTTATACTTTCACCCTCGGTTAGATCATTAGCTTCTGATCAAACTTTACTTTCGGCCTAGACACTTCTTTTGGTCTATCTTTATTATTACTTTCGGCGTCGATTATAAGATCAAGGAAGATATTCATTCAACAAATAAGTTGTTCATCAATAAACTATTGATTGAGATACCAAAATACATCGATATTAATTCCACAACTTAAACAAACAAACGGTCCTAACACCAAACATTAAAAACAAACATAACAAGCATCCTGCTTGGTCAACGATCTTAGCAATAGCAACATAGATAAACGCACCATACATATTACATTTAGAAAGTCTATAAGCAATATATAGATAACATGCTCAAAAACTAAATAACACAAATAAAGTGAAACACCGCTAGTCAATACAAAGTTAAACTGAAATACTATGGTGAACTACTATCGAACTACTTTGACATATATATATTTCATTGTTCAGGTTCAGCAAGTAATTAGTCCGCATTTGATTCACAGTTGCGTTCCTCAGTTGACCTTCCCAGTACTACCCTCATGTGTATCTCTCGAATTAGGCGGAACTTCCTCTGCCAGTCTATTTAACAACTCATGTAGGACCTCATCTTCAATATCTTTATCACAATCTTCCTCTAACAAAAAGTTATGTAAAATACAGCATACCAAAAACATGTATGGTTGTGTTTGACAAGAATTAGAAAGGTTCATGGGTATTTCTAATAATAGGAAACCTTCTTTTTAAAACACTGAATGGCTGTTTGATAGTGTTATGTAATGAAGCATGACGAAGATTGAACAAGACTCTTGCATTCTCTGGGGCTGAGCGGAATACTTTCTAAATGATACCTAACACCTCTATATGGTGTCATTAGGCCCGTATGAGGCAAACTTGCGTCTTCTAAACAATATCGTCCTATAAATATGGTTCAATTAGTTTTGTAATAATATATTGCATACAACATGAAATTCGGTATAAGAGATTACCGGTAGGATTTACTAGTTTATCTAATATATTCAATGCATTCGATCTTCAATATCCTTGAGTCTGATGCAGTACCCTCCCACCTAGTTAAAACATATGTAAACTTTAAGACAAATGAAAACAGCTAAGACATTTATTGTCGGGTAACCCTAACGACCATGATATCTAAGGGCATCCTTATTAGGTAGTTTGACATGGACATGTGTCACATTAATTTCCCCTACATAATTCTTGAAGTAAGGATAAAATATATTTTTCTCTATTATTTCTTCTGAGACAACATCACCTTTAGGTTGTTGAATATAATGACTTTCTAATGATATAAAAGCACACGGAACTCTATGGAAGCACCTAATAGTTATGGATTTAGAACGCCGGTATATCCAAGAAGCAAATATATTTCTTAACTCATTACCTACTATTTGAAAAAATCTTGCAACATGTTCTTCAACAAACATGTGTTGAGAAGTTGACAATCAGCAAAAGTATAATCTAGCATAATTTATGTCAAATAAGTTCTTAATCAACATAGGCAGCAGAGAAGTTCACAATCAGCAAAAGTATAATCTGTACCAAATAAGTTCTTAGTAAGTTCTATGTACGAAATCAGCAAACAAGTTCTTAATAAGTTCTGTGTACCAAATCAACAAACAAGTCCTTACTAAGTTCTGTGTACCAAATCAGCAAAAAAGTTGTTATCAGTATCGATTCCGATATAGAGGTTCCAATACAGAGGTTGAAATCAGCAAAACAAGTTTTAATTAACAAAATCACCAAGAACACGTTGAAATCAACAAAATTAATAACCAAAATCAGCAAACTGCTTCCAATACAACATATCCAAGAAATCAACAAACTGATTCCAAGAAATCGAGAACCTGATCAAGAAGCCGACTTCAATACCAAAGGTTCCAAGAAATTGGGACATATAAGGATTAGCAGATGAAGAAATTTGGAACCTATCAAGAAAATCACGAAATCGATATTTATCGGAAACTGCCAATAACCAACGGTGATGATGGAGTACCGACGACAGAAGGATTCACATCGATGAGTGTCACGTTGAAGTCGATTGGCTTTCTTGTGAAATCGGGAATTTGCTTTACCGTGAAATCGGGAATCAAATATTGTGTATATTGAAGCAAGGGTATTATGGTCAATGTTGTTTGTTTTGTAATTAATTATTTTTTAAATAATAAAAAAAATTAAAATATGACTTAAAATTATTATAAAATATCAAAATAATAGATTTTGGTTATATATAATATTTAAGTTATAGATACGACAAATATGATATTTACCTCTTTATTTAGGATATATATAAAATTATCAATTATAAAAAAACTATAATAATTATAAAACTAATAGTAATGAAATTATAAAAAATTAAAATATTAAAAGTTTTGATAAAAAACACATCTAAATTACATCTCACAACGTGTGACGCACATGATTGTGTCACGTCGACTTTTGGCGTTCGACGTTTTTGTCATTCTAATAAAATGGTTGGTCGATAATTATACACACAGTTCTTATTAATTTTTGAGTTTCTACTAGATCCGGAATATATATATATATATATATATATATATATATATATATATATATATATATATATATATATATATATATATATATATATTCTTTTAACAAACTCAAAAATGGAAGAGCACTTTTATGGCAGGGACTGTGGTAGAAGACTAGTCTCATTCCTACATACAACCCTACCACACCTATGTGAAATTAGGTGCAATTCTTCTGCTCGATTTGTTCTTTTTAAAAAATATAATATTTCATTTAATCCTATCCTAATAAATAAGTAACTCAAAGCCACATGTCATCTCCTCATTGAATTGGCCACATGTCATTTTCTCATAATTTTGAATTTCTTAAAAAAATTGTTTGAATTGAATGTATTTAATGTATTTAATTCTAATAATTTATAACTGAAGCAAGAAATTAGGAACCTATTTATTTAAAGGGTAAATTGCATAAAAGTCATTAACTTTTCCAATTTTCTCGATTTTGACATTGCATTTTTAATTGTTACAATTAAGTCGTTATGTTTTCCAAAAAATTGCAAAAATGACCATATGACAGGATGGCAATAGTTACCAGGTCATATGGTCAGATTTGCAATTTTTCAAAAAACCTAATGACTTAATAGCAAAAATAAAAAACATAGTGTCAAAATCTAAAAATCTAGAAAAGTTAACGACTTCTATGCAATTTACCCTATGCAATTTATACAACTTAATCATTTTAAGTGCCTCATACGTGTCCAAAAAAGTAAATTTGTTGTTACCTTGGTTTTGTTTATTTTCATACGTGTCCAAAAAAGTAAATTTGTTGTTACCTTGGTTTTGTTTATTTTTAAGATAGTATGTTATTTACTTTTTTAAGTTAGTACAATGTTTTTAAGTTAGTACAAATGTTTGATGTTTAGATGTTCTTATTTAACATTTTCTTTTAATCAAACCGTGTAATACACGGGTTTTACAACTAGTAATATAAATATATAATTAAAAACTTAACAATACTGAGAAATAATAACGAAAGTAAAAGATAGTATTTTGGACCAAACCAAACCATTATAATACATAGAAAATGTGCAATTTAAATCTTATTAAAACTTAAACAATGTAGTATGGAAATTGATACATATGTACTATACCTAAGCTACTGCAACTCCGCAAGCATTCAAGCTTTTGGGGTTTTCCCTTTAAAGTTTAAGGGTCCGTTTGGATGTGCTTATAAAACTCCTTATTGACTTATTGGTTTTTTGGAAAAGCCATAAGTCAATAAGTAAGGGCCTCCTTACTTATTAAAAACTGCTTATAAATCATAAGAAATGGGAAATAAGCAGTTTTTAATAAGTAAGGAGGCCCTTACTTATTGACTTATGGCTTTTCCAAAAAACCAATAAGTCAATAAGGAGTTTTATAAGCACATCCAAACGGCCCCTAAAGTTTAAACCATCAAAATTGTCGTCACATAGCAATACATACTTAATGAGGGGTGTATTATGTAACTTTTGACAAAATTCAATCCCCGATGGTAATTACAACATTTCTAGGGTTTTCATAGTAATTAACATTTAACTTTAGAAATTAATTACGACAAACCTGATAAATTAACACAATATTATAATCTAGATTGAGCCGTCCCCGCCAATATCACCACCGTCCACCACCACGACCACCGCGACCGCCGTCCACCGCTGCCAGTAGAAGCGGCCAAGCATCGTTACAAGTAACTGGGCGCCGTCAAAATGCAAGCTTTTACGAAGTTCGAAGCACCATTTTCTTCAGAAACAGTAACCCACGTAACATTCCACCACCGTCTCCGCGGATCACCACCACCTGAAATGCCCTCGTAAATCTTATACCACCGGCTCCGTCGAAAGAACTGCGCTTCAAAATGCGAGATTTTACCACGAACGCACCAAAAACCATTCTCTTGAGATTAAACAGCAGTAGAAGCCCTTTTGTTCATTCAAATGACGTAAATGCCCTTGTAACCTTCCACCAAAACCACCGCCACCAACACTACCTCCGCCGTCCACCGCCGCCGAGATCCCCAACACCACCCTATATCATCAAAAACACACCCAAAAGTGAGAAGAAAATCTGGGGGTTATCCCAGATTCGTCTCCTCCGCGGCACAAAAAAGTTTTTTCTGTACATTTCGATCAAAATTTTACTGAAATTTCTTAAAAAAACGATTTTCTTTTTCTAGAATAATAAACTATTGATCGATAAAATCAAGGAGAAGAGAAGAAAAACAAAGTGAGGTTGAAGAGGGGGGTCGGTTTTTAAGGGATTGTAATGGGTATTTTTGTCTTATCTTGAAAAGCCCACACAAAAAAGAGAACTGTGTCCATGACATATATGGAAAGTTACGTTCAACCACCTTTGTCTATCAGAATTTGACATTTAGCTACCTTATAAAAAGAAGACTCAGCAATGTGTGTCTCTCCATTATGGTGAAAGACATGCCTAAAGTAGAGCTGTGTGGAAATATTTCCATTTATTTCAATTTTATTAGGTTGAGCTTCCAATAATTTGTTTCGTATTAGTACCATGACTTACTTTAGTAGTTAGACAAAATGGTTGTCAATTTTAGTTATAAGTTAGTGTAAGTTTCAAAGGTTAATTTTTCAAGTTCAATTATAACACCTACTTTTAATATTTATTGGACCTTGTTTATTTTTTACAAGAAAATTCTGTCAAATTCAAATTCAAGTGACTATACAGTTTTCCCTCATGAAGCTAGTCACCCGAGGTGTAACACCATGGTAACGTTAATAAATTGATTCTAGACAAAACTAACCCACAAAGAAATCCGTGTGAGGGAAGGAATTCAATCATTTTGTCTTACAATTTTGTTCATAGTTCTTATGGTTGCTAGTAATTACACAATGTGATGTGCAATAATTATAAATAAAATATATATTTTTTGTCAACAGATAAATATATTGCGCAAGTTATAATGATAATAAATCCTAGACATGGAGTATAATATACACGTATTCTTTAGTTATGGAACATATCACATGATAGATTATGATATGAAGTTTATCAATATATTATATTGTTTGATGTGCTTAGACAAAAAATCATTATCACATGTAACTTAATTTCACACTTTTTGTTGAATTTTTCTCTAGACATAACAACCCACAAAGAAATCCACATGTGCTAGGGCCCATGTCACAAGTTTGTCCATAGTTCTTATTGTTGCTAGTAAGTACATAATGTGATGTGACATAATATAAATAAAACATATTTTTGTCGAAGTATAAATATATTGATCTAATTGTCCTGGTTAGACATGAAGGAGTGTACATACATATTCATTATGGAACATGTTGCATGATAGAATATTAAGAACAATAGATAGTTTATCAATATATTAGTAACTTTAGACTTTTTGTTAAAAATTTATCATTTCCTAACATAAACCCAACATTACCAAACACCAATTGACCTTTTTAATTCCTTTAAATTGATACGTATTTGCAGTTTTTTCTTGAGGTGAGGTCTTGCATGCATTTCCTTTAATTCAAGGGGCATATTAGTAGTTTCCGTTAACTTAAGTGACTTGTTTGCAACACCTAGAAGAATGTTCTTTTCTCTATTTGGGAGAAACTTTAGGTGGATGTGTTTGGCCAAATGAAACCCCAATAGTCATTTCTCCTTTTTACCCCTCATTCTCTTTGGGTAATGTGTCATTTTACCCCCTCTTGCTTGCCCCACAAGCCCATTTTTTTTGCTAGATTTGCTCCAAAGCAAACTTATTTGTCTTGTGTCCTTTTCCTTCCCCCATGTTTTTGGCCTTCTTTTCCCTACCCCTCACAATATTTAAAATCTCTACTTTGCCCTTTCATACATAGGTTGATAACGACGTAAGGTTTCAACGTTTCAAATCTTTTAGGCTTTTATACAACAGATATTTGGGTGTATACAAAAAGCATCATAATTTGTAATGATGAACATAAAATAATTTCATCTCCGTTGTCTTTTGAAAATAGATCAATGACTTATGCAAGAACATATGTAAATACCATAAATTGTATTAAAAAGTTTTATCAATAATCAGATTTTCTTTTTTTGTTAATGGTAAATTAAATTTAAATTATGTTGTCTTTTAAACAAATATACGGACATGTTATTAACGGTAAATAAGCTTTAAAAGAATTATTGACACAAAATGTTGCATTAATCTGGATACGACCCAAAATTTAATGTTTAGCTATATTTAGCAAGACAGATCGATTAAATATTACATTTTCAACGTTTAATTTAACAGATAATTTAATTAAGTCTTCGAATAATAATCAAATTAGTAAAAAGTAACCCTTTGTAGTATAAAACTAAAAAACTTATCGTCAAAATCAAATATCATAAATTTCTATAGTTTCATGATCGTTTTGGCTGATGAGTTCCACCGAATCCGAGTCCATCAACAAATACACAATAATCATAAGAAGTTAAGAACCATCTTTTTATATAGATCGGAAAATGACACAAAAGCTGTAAAGTTTATAAAATTTACCTGGTTTTACCTTAAAATTAAGTTTTTAGTGATTATATTAGAATTTGTACAAAATTATTCAAATATGCCCAAGATAACGGTTTTCAACTTCTTTTCCGGTTACAATCTTTCGTGGCATATCATTTGGTATATGAGGTTGTGTATTAAATGTGTCAATATATTTGTAAAATTGAAAAATAGGGTTTAGAGGATAGAACTCTTGACATTGCACAAACAGAGTAAAGGCCTTACCACTAAGCCAATAATTAGTTTTAAATTTAAAACCGCCCTAGTATATTGTATACTCTTCTTATATGCATAACAAGTTTTTCTAATGTTGACATTTAAAAAATAACTACACGAGGACCGGAAGGGAGGCAAGCGAAGTGATATCAAATAAGAAATCCAAAATACTAAGAACTTGAGAATTAATTAAGGTGCGTCTAATCAAGATTTTGAATAATTAATGACTTATGGTATTTTTGTAACTAATTGAAACATGATGAAAGCAGTGGAATCAAAATTAATTATCGAAACGTATTTCTGTCTTTTATCAAATAGAATAAGATCGTCTGTATAATTCATAAGCATCACGACATGTTTGACGTTTATGGTCACCACCTTCTTAAACCCCTCAAAAATCTAAAAAATACCAGAGGTTATAAAGAAAATCTTATCACTAAAGCTTTTAATGATCATTTCTTGATACACAATCAAAATCTTCGAAGTTCGACTTCAAGTATGTACATAATGCTTTGGTGAAGAGCGTTCAGAAATAACATGAATGTTGGGATCGGTCTCTGTATCAGATGAAGATTCCACCACTATCTTCTTCGTTTTCTTTGTTGTTTTGAAAGGTGAAGCTTTGGTTTTTTTATCGATCGACTTATTTGTTGGCGGCTAACTTTTCACTAATCACCTAGTTTTTCTAGTAACAACTAACTTTTCAACTAATTAGTCAAAATATATGGTAAAAAACCTATAGTTTCATCTTATTACATATGGATAAAAGTTTGTAAATGAATAAATCAATTAAATCATGTTGTTAAAAATATTATTTGAGTCAACATGTGTAAAGTAGAAAAAGTAAAGACAGGATGTAGCTTGGTGATAGTTTGGCTTCAAGTTCATTTACCATCAAAATATTTAAGACTTGAAATACGTAACATTGGTTTTTCTATATTTGGCCAACGTAAGCACATCTTCTAACTAAATGGGAAAAATGACTTCCATGCAGGTAACATGTGTTTTTATATATTAAGCGAATGATGTCTAACAAGAATACGTCTTAGTGTAGTGGTAGTTCTGATGGTTATCATGTACGAGTTTTTGAGTTTGTGACCGATCAAGGCACATCCTTCTTTAATTGAGGTGTCGACATGACTTGTAGTGACAAAACAACATCAGCTGCTACATGACATGCCACATTAAATTGTAACAAAAAACCCCAAAATCGATATTTTAGGCATATTCGAACATTTTTGTGTACATTTTGAGTATAATTACTAAAAGAATCAATGTTAGAGTAAAATCAATAAGAAAAACTTAGAAACTTTAGGGGTTTTTCAGTCAAAAATACAAAATAAATAATATTTAGGTTTGCACTTGAGATGTTAGAGTAAAATCAATAAAAAGTTTAGAAACTTTAGGGTTTTTCGGTTAAAAAAACAAAATAAATAATATTTAGGTTTGCACTTAGAGATTTTCATTTGGGGTTTTATATAAAAAAAACATGAAACAAATAAAATTTATGATAGACATCGAAAATCCTTCATCAACAAGAACTCTAGTATCCCTTTGAAAGGTGAATGATACAAGCTATAGAGTTGTTGTACCATATGTAAGTAGGATTTTCTTAGATATATGTCAAATGATACAACAAGTTGGTGACACTACAATTAGTACCTATCTTATTGGTTGCATACAATGTACAATCTAAAATAGCAAGACAAAAAATATGGGGATTAATTAGTTTGTTATTTATCAATAGTTTGGTGGTTTAATTAGAAACTATAAATGAGAAGGGTTTGATTTGCAGTTAGTCATATTTGATTAATAACTATATAACTATCTATTCATCTAACAAATAATTAAGTTATTATGCAAATTTGATTTCTTGTTGATCAAATGAAATTATGGAGAGCCTTTATAAGGCTTCCATTTGGCGTCGAACTCTCATACTTTCTTATTCGATCTTTCTTTTTCTCCTCTCTTTTTTCGTGTTACTTGTTCAACAAGCAATGGACATCTCTCTCTCTCTCTCTCTCTCTCTCTCTCTCTCTCTCTCTCTCTCTCTCTCTCTCTCTCTCTCCATTAGCAAGGCAAAGAGAAAGGAGATTGTCAAGTCATTGTTGTGGATTCTCAAACTGGGGTATGAAACAATAAAGAGGTTCTACTTTGATCTCTCACGATCATCTAAAAACGTCTCAAGAATACTGCAAGAAATGTAAGCAATTCGATACCCACACTTGTATTCTTATTGTTGCTTGAAATCGATGAAGACCATCTATGAAAGATTATTTTGGTCTATTTATTTATATGCTTGTGTAGCTTAAAATCTTATTGTAAAAACATCATGACCCAACAAAACACGTTTAAAAGATCACTGGCAAACAAAAAATATTACCCTAGCAATCATTCGAACCCACGACTAACTAATAGCGAGTTTGTAATCCATAATTTGTGGATTTAAGAGTAAAAAGAAAAGAAACATAAATAAGTTACTGGAAATATTTATTTGAAAGAAAGTCATCAAATTCGAGGGTAATGAACTATAAAGACAGAAACACCCCTGGCCAGGAAAGAGTGTGTTAACATGACCTAACATTCATCCTCGGTTAATGGGGTTGTGGGGTTGCCCAAGTTGCAGCTTGTAAGTATAAAAGAAACGTACAAATCCAACAGCATAAAGCACAAACATAAATATATACATAAAGTACAGTTTAATATAGCATCATTACATGAATCTATGGATTATATTTTGACTCGCGGTCAAATATAATTAAAAGGTTGTGGGGTCATTTCTTACATCTTGGGCCCTTCCTATAAAAGAAGTATGTATTTTGCGTTGGTGCAATCAACTTTGATTATCTTAGTTAACTACAATATCTAATTTACAAAAATTACTTTTTTAAAGCTTTTTTTTTTAAAAGAAAAAAGGTAAAAATAAGAGAATTTCCCTACTAACGATCCATTTTACAAGGGGATTGTGATTGAAAGGAGGACCATGTCAAATGGTTAAAAAAAATTGTTTTGTTTACGGTGAGTCTATTATAATAGGTCCCTGTAAAATAAATATATTGCCTTGTTTTATGTGCCCTTGTGAAACTAGAAAACGACATCATTTTCTCTTCCGAACCCGGCCTTTTATGAACTACCACATAATACTATAACTATTTCATCTACCATTAATATTAACCGTCTCATCTAACATCTACACCTAATAACTTATCCAACTACTATACAAATATGTCAAAACGATAAAATAATTTACATCAAATCATTCACTTTCCTATCTATTTGTTATGAAAAATATGTTTGTGCGGCCATCCATGAAGTTCGAGAAAGGGAAATCAATTGCAATCTCTCTCGATAACTACAAAGGTTGTTATGCTTGCATAGATGAAGAATGTTGTTTCATTCTTAACCTATTTTCTGATGTCGGTCCATATCTGGATTTTTATCGTGGTGGATCATGTCCGCCGAAGATGGCTGATTATATTTTCGAATCTAAGAATGACGATGATGAAGACATAGAGGACTCATAAAGGCATCTATTATTATTGAACACAGAGATACTCTCGGAGTAGAGATCCAAATAAATAAGAAATGGGTTATTGATATTAATAAAGAAATAAAAGTTGCGAAAATGTGGATTTTTGATTCTAATATGGACATATTTGAATTGAACTTCTCGAAGAACAGAATGTCTTGAAAGTTTTACTAGAATTAGGTAGATGACATCTCGAAGAGCGGAACTGTTTTGCAAATATTATTAGAACTAGCTAAGATTCTAATGGTGGCGAAAAATCGTTGTATCTACTACAATAGTAAAATTACCTATTGTAGTTATTTCTTAATTAATGTAACATCTATTAAAATATAATATAAGCTTTCATTAAATAAAATACAAAGACAATGTCATGGTTGGTTAACGCATGATTGCTTTTACGTATTTTTTTAATTCATTAATCTTGATAGAATATAGACTTGCTTGATATTAATATTGAGGGTTTAACCCCATATAAATAGGGATACAAAATGGGGATCATGGCCAAACCTAAACCCTAATGGGTATTAACCCTAATCACTAACATCCCCCCGCAGTTTGATCGGGAGGAGACGATTAAACTGAAAATATAAACAAAACATAAAAGAAAAACATAATTGAAAAACAGCGGCAGCGGTGGCAGAGCTTTGACGATGGCGGCTAATAATAACTGCTCGTCGGAGAAGAAGAGAGGAGGAGTGGCAGCCAGAGGCGGATCCGTTGAAGAAGAAGGGAGAGCCGTGACAGTGATCATGGAGCCGACGGCGGAAGAGTCCAGAGAAAGGCAGCTAGCAAAGAGAGAGGACTCGAGCTGCGGCGGACGGCGCCAATTTCGGTGAGATCGACGACTGCAGTCATGACAGAGGAGAGAAAGATGACTGCAAATCGAAGGCTTCCCGACGAAGAATAACCGAAGAAGAAGATGTCATCCGAGGAGAGGGGCCGAAGCAGACGATGCAGTAGAAAAAACCGATGACGGAGCTCTGGTTTGGTGCCGGCGGCTGTGTTATTATTTATGAGAAAAAAGAAGAAAGGGAAAAATATTGAAGGCACCTCCGACGACTAGGTCGCCGGAGGTGGAGGTCGGCGGCGGCGGGTTGTGGTCAGCAGTAAGATTTTAACCTAGAGCTCTGATACCATGATAGAATATAGACTTGCTTGATATTAATATTGAGGGTTTAACCCCATATAAATAGGGATACAAAATGTGGATCATGGCCAAACCTAAACCCTAATGGGCTTACCAAAACCCTAATGGGTATTAACCCTAATCACTAACAAATCTATCGATATTTTATGTTTGATGCTTTTGTTTAAATAAATAAACAAATATTGGAAAGGGAAAACAAAAAGGAGCAAATCATGATAATCTTGATGATTATCTTTTTTTCCTTTTCCCTTAGCATTGTATATTGCTATATGTAAATATTATTTATGATGGATATGTATTTGTTGAAATAAAAAGAATTCAACAAAGAAATAGTAATAATATACGTTACAGAATGTTCTGCCTTCATTGACAGATAAATATAATAAGAACAAGTCTACTGATTTTTATAAATCATTCATTAAGCTTATGATTATCTTATTTAATGATTAAAAAGAATATCAAATGAACAATTTTTAATTCCTATTTATATATTAATACCATATGATTGTTAGTAAATAAATCATGATACATATCTACTACCTTGATATTTTCTTCTCACTTTTCGTTACTGGTGCAGGTATTAAGAGCTTCCTTGGAGAAGTGGAAAATGATTCATATAATTGGTAGTAAGTGCATTTTTTAAGAACATCTATACAAGCAGATGTACAACGTTGAACGCATTATTTTAATATTAATTATATATACGTAATAATGTTTAATGCTAAAAAATATGTGTAATAGTTTTGTTGTTAATATGTGCTAGATGTAATTCATGTATAAGGTATATTAATATTTGGATTGTATGCATATTGTTAGGATACTAATACAATTTTCATAAATCAATATAGTTTTTCAAAATGAAGAATCATATGCAGAAATATAAAGTTATTTTTAAGAATAAGTTTTATGTCATTAAGAATTTCAATATAGTTGAATCGAGTGTGAAAATAATAATTGTAATATGACGTTGTTTGGGAATGTCGATTATCGTAAGGAAACGTTGATACAATATACTCAAATAAACATCGTCAAAATTATACATTAATATCGGAAAGCTTTTATATTAATTTTTTAGATTTCAATAACAAATATTATTTTATACTTTATGACACTTATTAATTTATCTTCAAAACTTTATATTTGTCAATGTTATTTTACTATACAATTTGATTCCTGCACAACGCGCGGATATACGCCTATATATATATATATATATATATATATATATATATATATATATATATATATATATATATATATATATATATATATATATATATATATATAAAGGGAATATGAATAGAAAGGCACGAGATACAGGTATGATCGTTTAGATATAATTTTGCCTATGTCACTATGTGAAATTTGGTGAAATGTCATTGTGGATGTTGTGAAAGTAAGTGAACTTTATTCTCGATAAAACTGTAAATTTTTGTGTACGAGGAGGATACTAATATATTCGCTTTTTTATAATAATAAATACTTGGATTGCAATCATATACTTCATAAACTTACTTCTAATATTTAATAAAATTAAGTAAATAACATATTAATGATAATGATAAGAAAATAATAAGAAATGCGCATACATACTTGTTCTGAATTACAGATGTTTGAAAAATTAGAGTAAATATTTCGATGAATTAAAGTCTTACTCCTGCTACCTATATGTTAATTTGAACATTTTTCAATATTTATGTATGTTGATTAATATAAATTATATATGCCATGAATTTACTCATTATCTATTGTTTAACTAAATGTAAGTAAACCAACACATACATTATCGTATCGGGCTACCTCCAATCCTTCGTTGATAACGTGTAACGACGTTCAATTAAAAAAAGCACCAGATAAACGAATACACTTCTTGCCAAGATTTTTAGAGAAAAAGTCACTCATGGTCTTAAAAACAAGTAAGGCCCGAACAGACAGGAAAAACCCGAAAAAAAGGAACCGCCCTCAGAAGCATACGACAAGATCGTCACCACAAAAGAAGAGAAAAAATGGTGATGATATCAAATCATTATGGTTTAAGTCATCATTCACTTATGAATTACAAAAAATGTCCATTATTTTTATGAAACCCCAAAGGGAGAAGTTCACAATAACTGAAGAATTATTGTAAAAGGTCAATGGGTCCGTACGACATAAGGAGGTGATTGCTGAAAAAGAATGAATAAAGGAGCAACATAATAGAAAACCGACCCAAAAAATATGAAGGTATGAAAAGTTTCAAAATTTTCGAACAGTCGGACAACAGAGATTAGTATAGAATGGATAGAGTCGCACACTTAAAATGAAAGTGTTTGCAGCAAATGAGAGAAAGTTGGCATATAAGGGAAGGAGAAAAGAAATTCCCAAGTAACCCATCTCAAATTTGGGAGTTCAAAATTTTTCCTGACATTCCACAACAGAATGTGAAGGCTCAAAGAAAGATTTGGGGCTCACTTACTGCTACATTAGAGAAAGACTCAAGGAGTTTATTACAAGAGAACCATAACATCTTTGCAAGGAGACCCATTGACATGACTGGTGTATCCAGGGACGTGGCTAAATATCATCTCAAGATATATCCAAGCCACACATCCGCAATATAAAGGTGCATGCTGATAAATAAGGAAATTAACAAGGAAGTAGAAAATTTTGTTAAGACATGGGTGATATAGGATAATGGGAATCTTCCTTTTATGCCTGAATAGCCAACCTAGTCATTGTAAAAAGAGTGAAGGGGTATTATGAATATGTGTATATTTCACTGAATTGAACAAGGTCTGCCCCAAAGACTGACACCACCTACCAGAGGAAGACTAGAAAATTGAATTTTTGGATTGATACATGATCCCTATAAGGGGTACCATCATAAACAAATGGCTCTCAAAGAAGGATATAGATAAAGGAACATTTTACTAAACCAAGATTCCTTTCGGGCTTAAAAATGTTGGAGCGATGTACCAAAGACAGATGGAAAAAGCCTTCGCTAAACATATGGGAAACAATATGGATGTTGTTGGATATAGTGTATAAGATATAAACAATGTGCTATATAGTTACATATGTGGAACTATAGAATCACACAATAAAAAGAGACTGTAAATATATGATATAATTATATGATAAATTTACTTTTTATCAAATAAAATAGATAAGTAAATAAATAAGTTATTTATTATTTTTTAAATCAAAATGAATGAAATAAAGCATTTTATTTAATAATAACTAAATAAAGGAGTTAATTTAATAAGTCAATTAATTAGTTAAAATGATTAATCATATAGGTTGCCTTAACTAGCCGGCTTGAACAAGATTTGATAAGCTCGCCCAATCTATCCTATATAATAAAAGAAAGTTATAAGTGTCACATGGCATTTTTTTTAGACCATTTTCTTGCCACTTGGCACCCTCACGTTCCTTAGCATTTTGATTTCCCGCCCATTTTTGTGCAGGTCAATAATTATGAAAATTAAATTTCATCTTATTTGAAAAACCGAACGGTTTTGATTTGAATCCCAATGATTCAGGAAAAGATTTCAATATAAATCACGGTAATTAAGGAAACATTATACAAGAAATCAGAAGACCATATTTGAATTGTTCTTTCTTATTGTAACCATCAATATCAATCACGGTAATTCTGGAAACCCTCCATATACGAGAAATTGTTTCAAAACCCTTAATCTATGCCACAAATCTCGGCTCTCCTTATCTCTCCCCCAATCAACCCATTCCACCCTTTTAAACCATAAATCATTAATCTTTTTCATCACCATCCGCCTGCATCACCATCATTCATGATCCAAAAGAGTATTAGGTCGGAGTTAGAAACAACCTGGATACAGCCATACAGGACCTACGACGATACATTACATTAATGACAATATTGTACCTACGTCTTTACCATATGAGGAAGTTAGAAAAACAAACTGTATCGTGGAAATTTGGAATAACTATACAGAAATCTGACAACAACAAAAAAATTTTACACTAATTGCAATTGATGCGACTTTAATGTTACCGGCTCCAATAGCAACTCAAACGACGTGATGTTGGTTTTTGTAAATCTTATCATCACTTTCATAGTTTAGTTAATTAGCTTAGTTTAATTAAATTTGCAAGGCGTTTTCTACAACCTAGAAGTCATTTCAATCGACTCAAAAGTTTGCTAAATATCGGCTCGTCGCGGTTTGACAAAACAGATACAACAATATCAATCACGACTAAAACCGTTATTTTAAATTAAGAGATTTTTTTATTTCAAGTGTGATAACAATAACGCAACCACCACTTTTTATAAGATCTTCGAAGGAAGAAAATGATTCAAATGTTTACATACTCATTTATGAACCACCAAAACAAACTCGGCCAAGTATAAAATAACCAGACTCCAACCTAACTTCATGATTACGAAGTCAACTAATTTCTACCTGCAACCTATCTTTATGAATCCGAACAAAAAATTGAGAAAAAAATGAAAAAACAAAACCGAAACAAAAAAACGAAAGAACACGCATCTAAACCAAAAAAGACATGCAAATACCACAAGACCCAATAAAAAACCGTCTAAAATCGGTCCGAAAAAAGACCGTACCTTTTATTGAAAAGAATCAAGGAAGAACACATGAAGAGAAGCCTATTCTCATTGAAAAGGAACGACTGAGTACAAAAAGGAAAAACATATATATATATATATATATATATATATATATATATATATATATATATATATATATATATATATATATATATATATATATATATATATATATATATATATATATATATATATATATATAGGGAGAGGTTAAAATGAGATGAATAAAAAGGTTGAGAATGTGAGAATGATTCTGGACCAATCAATATATAAGGGTATATTAGTAATTGTATAATTTAATTAAATTAAATCATAAATGAATAAAATCACAATTTCCTAAAATTTAGGGATTTGATTGGTAATTACCTAAAAAAACGAATTAATCATTTTTAATTAATAAATGATTAAAAAATATTTTTTTATCAATTTTCTTTTAAATTTAAAATAATCGTCTTTTTTTTCATTTATTATATTGCATTCATTAATGAATAAAAAACAAATTATTAATTATCCATGAATATTGTAGTGATGGCAAAATTATATTCATAAATGAATATGCCAATACTAGATTCATACATTTATATAGTTATATTCATAAATGAATATAACAAGACTTGTTTCATACATTTATACAGTTATATTCATAATCGATTAAAACATTTTAAATAGAAAAACTACCAAAAAAATCAAATTACACATTAATATACAACATTTATATTCATAAATGTTTAGCTTATTTCAGACAATTACAAATTATACATGATTATATTCAATAAAAATTAAATCATTCAAAGGATAAAAAGTCACAAAATTCATCCAAGTATCGGCACTTTTCTTGAATCAATCGTAGTCCTGTTTCTTCACTTCAAATCAGATCGCCAAATAATTTGTGATTAGCCATCGCTTCTAAAAAACATTAGAAAACATTATGTTAGTTTTAATAATATAAGACTAGATAATAACAAACACAAACAAATATGTTAATTATCAATGATCAGTTGTGATATATTCATTTATGATTAACATGTGTTAGTCATTTCTCTATACCATTCATGAATAACATGTATCAATCGTCAATGATTACAGCTATAATCGTCAATGATTGCAGCTATAATCGTCAATGATTACTGACGCTTTACTCACGGATGTAAACTAACTTAACCATTGATGATTTAATCATTGATGATTAAGCCGATTATCAATGATTATACTGTAATATTAAGCCAATTATCAATTATTAAGCCGATTATCAATGATTATACTGTAATATTAATGATTATACATTAAGCCGATTAAGCCCCTTTGACCATAAACAAAATTTACCAAGAGACAAAAGAATTAAATTCTCAAAATATCGTGTTTTGGTCAAGATAGTTGCAAACCAATAGCATGAATTAATCATTTGTCAAACCAACTGAATTCCATTATTGATAAAGGCATAAAAGGAAAGAAAAAAGTCAAAAGGGAAAAGAAGATTACTAATGGAAATCTTCTAGCAGGTTGACGAAAAGGATCGATCGCCGACAACTGGAATAATCCCCAAATCATGAGTACAAGCAAACTAAGGAGTAACCCTATGTAATTAATAACCCTCGGTAAACATAAATCTTGATTCATTTATTGAAAAACCTAAAGGGAACGAACCCAAGTTGTAATCGCTTGCAATCCTTTTTGAATAATACCTGGAACAGGAGAATCGTTTTTGAATAATATTGATCGCGTCTTCGTCTTCTCCATCGGCTTCTTCGTCTTCTCCACCGGCGTCTTCGTCTTCTTTATTTGTATTTCTCACCGCCGATCAAAGGGTATGAGCGATACCTAAAAACCTTTTCAATAATGAATGGGAAATACGAGAATAAAGGGGAGAGGAGAGAAAACGTATTTGCTGATTTTTTGGTGGTGGCTTGATGTCCGACAGATGTCGCAATGGCGATGATCAGTGATTTTTTGGCTTGATGTCCGACAGATGTCGCAATGGCGATGATCAGTGTATGGACCACCCCTGAAGTCAAGAAAAACTGGGAAATAAAAACGTATACCCAATGTAATCATTGACTAATTTGAGAATTAAGTTTTCATACCTGGCTTGTTGGATATCCTTTTGTGATTTCTGTAAGATCCCGTGAACTCGTTTTGCTGGTTCTTGAGAGAAGTTTATCTGGAGCACCCAAAGCTTGTTGACGCCATTAGAAAAGTTGTATCGTTTCTCTTATACACACACAACTACAAAGACTACGCCGTCGCCTCTTTGGTCTCATCGGCGCCTCTTCTAATCACATCAGTGGGTCTTTAGGGTTGATAGTATATGGAGGATAACGTAGGTAGGTCTCGGATGATATCGAAGGTGTAGCGTTCATATGGCTGGGGTAATGGCGTTTACAGGTTGTGAAGAATGTAGAAGAACACGGGGGAGGTTATGCAGCGGTGGTCGTGATGTAGGGTTTAACAACAGAAGATGTGGGAGAGGCGTATGTAGAGAGAGGGATAGAGAGATGAGAAGATATACGTATGAAGAGAGAGCTAGGTTTTAGGAATTTGAATATAGTTTCCTAATTTGATGGATACCAATATTACCCAAATACCCTTATTGTATTTAAAAATATATAAAAATCATTTAATTATTTTTAATATTTAAAAAAACACATTAATATAAGCCATAGATCTTAATATTTGGAAGGTCTAGATTTCTTCTCACATTCTCAACCTTTTTAGTATTCTCATTTTAACCTACCTCTTTATATATATATATATATATATATATATATATATATATATATATATATATATATATATATATATATATATATATATATATATATATATATATATATATATATATATATATATATGCTACTTCTATCTTACACCATTTTAGCTAAAATGAGCCTAACTAACTTAACAGACTATTTACACTTTGAAAATGATTCTGTGCAGAAGCATCATCATTCTTCTTTGGCTGACTAACATAACGATCATAACCTCCAATATCCCCCTTCAAGATGGACGCTTAAACATATTTTTAGAGCCATCTTGGATAAAAGTAGAGCCATTTTAGAGTAAGATAAGGGTTTTGTGAAAATATCGGCTCACTGATTGGAAGTATGAATAGGCATGATTTTGACCGTTTGATCTACAATTTTGTCCGTTATAAAATGGCAGTCAATCTTGATGTGTTTGGTTCTTTCATGAAATATAGGATTGATTGCCAACTGGATAGCAGATTTGTTGTCACAGAAAATAAGTGTTGGTTGCTTTAGAAATATTCCAAAGTCCCTTAACAATTGTCTTAGCCATATGATCTCACTAGTTACAGACCCAAGAGCCCGGTACTCTGCTTCAGTAGAACTTTGGAAACAGTGGTTTACTTCTTCGATTTCCAAGATATTAGGGAATCTCCGAGGAAAATACAAAATCTTGTCACTGAACGTCGTGTGTCAATACAACCAGCCCAGTCTGAATCGTTGAATGCTTTAAGCTCTAATGAAGGTTTTGATAAGATAAACAAACCTTGTCCTGGATTTCCTTTTAGAAACTTTAACAAATGATGAGCTGCTTGAAGATGGGGTATTTTAGGGACTGAAATATATTGACTCAATCGATGTACAGCATACTATATCTGGTCGGGTGATTGTAAGGTACAAGAGACGACAAATTAAACGACGGTATTGAGAAGGATCCTCAAGTGCTTCACCATCAAAAATGGAAGTCTTATGTCTAGGATCCATGTGATATGAAACTGGTTTTGAAGCTAGCTTTTTTGCATCTTGTAAAAGATCTAACACATATTGTCTTTGAGAAATGACAATCCCATCTGGTGATCTTGCAATCTTTAATCCCAAAAAAATCCTTGAGCTTTCCCAAGTCTTTAAGTCGAAAGGTAGCACTTAATCGTTGTTTAATGTCATTAATGGCATTCAAAGAGGAATCAGTAATGACAATATCATCAACATACATTAAGGGAGCTACAAAATTGTCATTATTACCCTTTGTAAAAAGAGAGAAATTGGATTGGGATTGTTTAACACCTTTAGAGATCAAGAAGGATGAAAATTTTTCATACCATTGTCGGATGCTTGGCGTAAACCATAAAGAGACTTTTCCAATTTACATACCATTTTTGTTTTCGAATTAAGAACAGAAGGAGGATTATATCCTTGTGGTAGTTGCATATAAACCTCTTCGGTGAGATCTCCATTAAGAAATGCGTTATTAATATCCATTTGAAAAAGAGGTCATGACTTTTATGCAGCAATGGTCAACAAAAGCTTGACTGTAACGAGCTTAGCAACTGGAGAGTAGGTGTCTAAAAAATCGACCTCTTCTTATTGGTTGTAACATTTGGCAACCAAACGGGCCTTATGCCTTTCTACCGATCCATCAGCTTTTCTTTTGATTTTAAACACCCATTTGCAACCAAGAGGTTTTCTATCAAAAGGCAAAGGTACAATAGTCCAAGTATTATTTAATTCCAATGCATGAAGATCATCATTCATCGCTTGTTGTCACTCAGGATGTAAAATAGTTTCTTTAAATGAAGAAGGCACAAAATGAGTAGCAAGAGCATATGTGTAACCCTGATATGAAGAAGTAAGTTGTGAGTAAGACAAAACATCAGATAAAGGATATGTTGTAGAAGTTTCTTCTTTGATGCAATTGACTAAATTGCAATGAAAATCTCTCAGATATGAAGGAGGAACCCTTTGTATGGATGGTCGGGTTGGGGCAGGATGTGGAATCGAAGGTGGATTATGAGGAGAATAAGATGGAGAAGTTACATTTGGAGAATTTTAAGTAGCAATGGTGGAAATAGCGGGCATGGGTTGAGGTAATACGTGAGAAACAAAATGATTAGTATGTGTATGAGTTGAAGAGTGTTTGAAATGAAAAATACTCTCATGAAATACAACATCTCTTGATAGAAATATGTGATTTGTTGCTAAATCAAGCAATTCATAAGCTTTCATGCCTTGTTGATAGCCAATAAAAACACATGCTTTTCCCTTGGACCAAAAATTTGTCTGTGAGAAAGAAGGGTAGAAGCAAAAGTGAGGCAACCAAAGGTTCGTAGTTGATCATACACAGGTTGTTGCTTGTAAAGTTTCGAACAAGGAGAAACATTAGCAATGGCTTTAGAAGGTGTATTGTTTATCAAAAACACAGCTGTAGAAATACATTCGGACCAATAAACTGAGGGTATGTGTTCTTGATAAAATAAGGCTCAAGCAACATTTAAAAGATGTTGATGCTTCCTCTCAACAACAGAATTCTGTTGTGGTCTTTCTACATAAGAAAATTGATGTAAAACTCCAAGTGTCTTAAAGAATTCAACAAATTGAAGTTCCTTTGCATTATCAGACCTAAAGACTTTGATATGTGCATCGAATTGATTCAAAATCATTTAAAAAACTGTGGAATGACAATTTGAGCTTTAGATTTGTCATGTAAATATGGTACAATCATCCACAATAGTAATGAAGTATCGAAAACCTTGATGAGAAGAAATATGATATGGTCCCCAAGTATCATAGTGAACCAATTGAAATGGTTTTTCAGATACATGATTTTCATAAACAAATGGAAATCTCTTTTGTTTAGCAATTGGACATGTACAGCAAGTATATGTATTATGAATCTTTTTCAATGCTAAAACACTATCAATGGACTTGATTTTATCTAAAGATGGATGCCCCAATCTTTCATGCCATCTTTTAGTAGTAATTGCATTAATATCAACAGATGACACTTGTTCTTCTAAAAGATACAATCCAGCTTGAACTTTAGCCCTGCCAATCACACTCTTGGTCTGGATCTGTCGGATAATAGCATGATCATAGTACAATTCAGCCATTAAATCATTATTATGGTCTCTTAGCATTGTAACTGAAATCAAGTTTAACTCAAATTGTGGGACAAATAATTGTTCATTTATTCTAATATCCCCAACTTTGTGCACTTGGATTAAGGACTTATTTGGTAATCTAATTCTTGTATTTGAAACTCCTTTAATGTTTGTAAATAAATCCATATTATTACAAACATGTCTTGTTGCCCCTGAATCCAATAGCCATACATTGGATTTATAATTGCCAAAACTAAGAGTCAGAATGTAATGATTACCAGTTTGGATTGTGTAAGAATTGACAGCATTAACAGAAGCAGTTGTGGATGCTAATTGGCTAGACAACATTGCACTCAATTGTTGACATTGGTCTTGTGTCAAACCGGTTACTGCATTGTTCATTGGCTTTGCAGATGAAGGTTGAACATTAGAATTTGTTGATGCATCATCCATGGAACGTGTAGCATTAACACAATTATCATGATGATAATTCTATGTTTTATAACCAAGGGGAAAGCCATGCAACCTGTAGCATTTGTCTTGAGTATGTCCAGTCCTATTGCAGTGAGTACAATAAAGAGAATCTCTTTTGGTGTTCTTGTACTTGTTGTTGTTAGAAAAATTGTGATTCTTATTGATATTGTTGTTTTGATTGTTTGTATGGACATTGAATGCTAAAACATAGTTATTAGAAGGAATGTTACCAATATCTCATTGTCTTTCTTCTTAAATGACTAAAGAAAAAAAATGTGATTCACAGATGGCAGTGGCTTTATTAGCAAAAATTGACCACGAATTTGAGAATAGCTGCCATTCAATCCCATAAGAAAACTCATAGTTTGTTCAGCATCCTTTGTGCCTCCACATGTACATTTTCCACATATACAGTGATTATTGTAATTTGCTAACTCGTCCCAAAGCGCCTTCAATTTTGTATAATAATTGTTGATTGTGTCTTGTCCTTGAGTGAGATTCATAAGATTCCTTTTGATCTAAAAAACTCGTGGTCCGTTGCTCTGTTGAAAGCGCTCTTGAAGTTCTTTCCACATTTCTGCAGAAGTTTCGAGATATATGATTGAAGCCGAAATCTCTTTTGAAATTGCATTCAGAATCCATGAAATAACGATATTTTTATTTCTGAGCCATGCTTTTAGCTTCTCTGGATCTGAATCGTTTGGTTTAGGCAACAAATTGTCAACAAATTCAAATTTGTTTTTAGCGGAAAGAGTAATCTTCATCGAACGACTCCACGATGCATAGTTATCGCCAGTAAGGATTTGCGATCCGAGGATGGATCCAAGACTATCATTGTGGACAATGAAATATGGATCATTAGAAGATTGATTCAAAATAGCTGAAGCAGGTGATTCTCCAGACATTGTGATTCAAAAGTGTAGAAAACGAAATTCGAGAATTCAAACGAAGAACACAAGAATGATTGATGAACAATCACTCAATCAATCAAAAGGAAATCAATTGATGAACAAGATCAATTGATGTGGAATAAGAATGAAAGAGAAATCAATTGATGAATTTGAATAAAACTGTGGAAATTATGCTCTGATACCGTATTGAAAAGAATCAAGAAAGAACAAATGAAGAGAAGCTTATTCTCATTGAAAAGGAACTACTGAGTGTAAAAAGGAAACAAATATATATACTACTTCTATCTTACACCGTTTCAGCTAAAATGAGCCTAATTAACTTAACAGACTATTTACACATTGAAAACGATTCTGTACAGAAGCCTCATCATTCTTCTTCATCTAACTAGCATAACGGTCATAACCTGCAATACCTTTCCGAGACCAGTCCTAAAAGTACCGAACCGTCCCGAAACTGACCTAAGACAACTTTTGTGCAACTAAGGTTTATATATTG
This sequence comes from Cichorium intybus, assembly GCA_023525715.1. Classification (NCBI taxonomy): domain Eukaryota; kingdom Viridiplantae; phylum Streptophyta; class Magnoliopsida; order Asterales; family Asteraceae; genus Cichorium; species Cichorium intybus. Next base: position 73,285,534 of record CM042015.1, read on the forward strand.
GTGATTGAAGACTGAAAAAAGAATCAATGATAGTAACTCGGCATGCCATATTAGCAAAAACAAAACAACTCAATCGCACATAGATGAGTTACGTGTTTTTATGATTAAATATTGTTATATGATAGATAAAAAAATTTAAATACGATGTTATAGGTACAAGATGATGTTACAACTTTAAATTCCAACATGTGTGATGTGTCTTCCTTTCCTAAGATTTTAATTTTTATCCACTCGTAGTGCCAATAATGTATAGTGAGTTGGATCCTCTACTTTCTTTTTTCGCCTAATAACATCTAACGGATTAAATTTAAAGAGACAATTACCTCTTTAACATTACAACGTTTTCGATTAATATTTCTAATAATGGCAAGATGATTACTAGAAGCAATACCAAAAAATACTTAAATTCGTTATATAATCTCCAATTATACACATATTCCAAAACTTATCATGCATATCATCACTTCCAATTGTACACTTATTCGTTATATATAGAATAAATGTACGCGTTTTAAGCTTTAACTAACAAATGTTTAACTCAATTTCAATATATTTTCACTAAATCCCAAAAAACTTCCAACAACGGTAATATTCTTTTACAAAATGCACCGAGGAATTTGGCCCAAAAAGAGTCGCATGATATGGCAATAGTAAAAAACCGAAAATGCAACTATTTTTCCTCTATACTATTTTCTTGTTTTTTTATTTAGTTGTAATGGAATGGTAAAAAGCCGATATACAACATGATTGATTTTTTTTTAATTGTGGTATGATTGTTTAATGATCTTTAGGCTAACGGTTGTTGTTCTTCTACGTTTTGCACCCCAATCGAGTAGTTCCAATTTGGCTATCTTTTTTTTGGTACCAAGATACCCTTGACAACTAGAAGCCCCACAATGGCATTTTACTTCGGGCCCAAATTGCACAAACCTACAAATTAAAAAAAAAAAATCCATTATGAAAAGTTGACTAGTGATTTTGTGGGACAAAAATTGTAATTTTTTTGTCGTTCAAAAAATGGAACATGGTTCAAAGATTCATTCTAGATCTTTGGTATGTATAAAAGAGCGTAAATATCCATCGTACGGTTTGTTATACATAAAAATTGTAAAAATTATTTATAACGTTCTTTAACCCACCATCTTCAATAAATTTATTTTTCTTTGCTTTTATTGGTTTACGCATTTATGATTTTTTTTTTTTTAATAAATGTTTGTCCTTTGAAACTCATCATTACATATGATACCACTAAATGACTTTACTTTAGATAATTATGCCGAAACTCAAAATTTTTAATTAAAAAATCCTATCGTTTTGGGGAAAGCTTCAAATTTGTTGTATTACATTATTACATAATTTAGTATTTAAATCATCATTAATAATTTTGTATTATTTTGAGAACCTATCTGACTACTAACTTTGCTTAAATACATATGTTTTACTAAAATGAATAAACTATTTAAACAAAACAAAATAACAATTTTACCCTAACATTCTAAAAAACAAATTTTACGATGTACATTAATTCTAACAATATTCAATTATTCGTGAGAGGAGTTGGGAGTAAAAAAAAAAAGGACAGATAGTTAAAAGATTAGTGTCTTAATACATTAAGCCATTTTTTGTATTAACGCGTTAAGTCAAAATGTCCAAATTAAGTAAAAAAGAAACAATCTATGTATAGTCGTCCAGATTAAGTGATTAATTCGTTAAGTCAAAAAAAAAAAAAACCCATAAATAAATGGGACGAAAATCATAAAAAATAAAAATAATAAAAATATCTTACCGGTAATCATAAGTCAAAGGTTCACCAGCTTTGATAGATCTAGCAGCAAATACACCAACACGAGTCTCCCCATCAACATCCCTACAAAACTCATCATATGTTCAACTATTAGTCAAATGTCTAAAATACCCCTTACGCCTTCAGTCCACACATCCCAATAAATTTGTTGCATTTATACATGGATTTAACCGGAACAAGATTTAATCAACTAAGACTTAATACAAAAAGAACAACTTAACAGAAAAAACTAAGAAATGAGGTTTCCAATAAAGTCCTAACTTTTTTTTTACAAATTTACCCTTGATTATTTTTTCCTTCCAGTTTCACAAGCTCGCGTTTTTTTTCTATGATATTTTTCGAACATTATTTATCAAGAGAACACTTAATGTGAGAAAAAATATAGTTTTTATTATTTAGACATTATAAACTTTTAACTTTTTAAAATTATTTACCTTCAATTACCAACGTAAAAAGAAATTAGGAAGTTAATCATGCTTACCATTTTTCCAAATTACAATTAGGACCACAGCTATGATTTAGAAAACGAGAAGCATTCCCTTTAAAAGTAGCATCAATTGTGAAATCTTTTCTAATTTCACACATATAAAAATTCTTAATTCCTTTATGCTTCATGTCCCAAAGTCGTTGCTCACATAAAGCATCACTAATAACTGAAATAAAAAGTCAACAACCCGGTCAAACCTAATAAGATATAAAAAACAATTTTATAAAATTCACAAATAGAAATAAAACTATATTACCTTCCCCGACATATTCTATGATGAATTCACCTTTTTTTATAGGTTCTAATGCCTCTACACCCCAACCACAACTTTCAGTCTACAAAAAATAGAAATTATAAATTTATAAACATTACAAATTTTGTATAAAGTTTAGAAATTTAGTAAAAAAAATTACCAAAACAATTTTGGTTTTTTTGTCTTTTCGAAAGGGCTTGTTTGTGCACTTTTCTGAACATCTACAAGCCTTTGAACAGCTTATACATTGAAGCCTATTTATACAAAAAAATACAAATTTATAAACATTTTTTTATAAAAATTTCACACCGACCCTTTTCATATTTTATAAAATACCTGCATACACAATCTTCAGAACATGTGCTGGAACTACAATCAGTGCATCCGGTATTCATATTAGTGTCATCACGCTTTTTCTTTACAAGATATATATCTAATTTTAGTTAAGAAATAATTCAAAAAGAAATATTTATATATAATTAGGTTAAAAAATGAATAAATTGAGGATACTGCGTCTAATATGCACATATGGAGCTGGCTCCAATTTTTTCTCCATTGTGTCTTTCAACAAATAATCAATCTTGAACTCATTGACCATATATGGTAATGGTAAACGGGAAAAAAGTCCCTATAATTGAAGAAAATGATTTATTAAAACTTAATTTAAATCATAATAACTTTCTTTACATCAATGAAATGATAAAGAAAGAGTAGAAGACTTACTTCTATGCTATTAGTTGGAACTGCAGGCTGGTTATTCAACAAGATACATATCAGTCCTGTCACCAATCCTAATCAATTAAAATGAATAATGTTTTTGTTTTGACTTTTGACTTTTGATTGAAAATCTAAGAAGTTTAAAGCTTAATATTGATGATGAAGGAAGAGATTGACCTTTAATGGTGGCCAATTATGCCTCCAACAGATTTTTTGTAAAGGGGAGTCTTTAGAATGTAATACGTGTTCTGGATATGCTGCACATTTGTCATGTGATGCTAAATGGCACTTTGAACATCGCCATAAGTGAAATTTCTTTTTGCATAGAAAGCATGCCTGTTCATGAATGGATTAATGATTGGAAACAATTGGATGTATGTGGTGATGATGGAAAAGAAAGTGAAGAAATAGAAGAGAAAAGTTGTTACATGTTGAGGACATTTGAATGATTTTGATGATGGTAAGAATCCAAGCCAATCTCTTGCACATTCAAGGTGATAAGAAGCTTTACAATCACGAACAACACATGATGCCTCTTCTCCTGGGTAGATTACATTCTCGCAGACAAGACACTCTGCCTGAGATGGATTTGATTAAATAAGTTTTTGATCGGATATTTGAAAACAAATCGATGTTTCATGTTCAAATTTTGCAAATCGTAAAAGAAGAGATGGTAACTAACTGAGTATTCAGATTGCAAATCGTTAAAGAGCAAATCTATAGCTACAATCGAATTATACTACGGAAAAAGTGGTGATGTTGTTGGTAAAATGATCCAAAAATTGTACCATTGCATCATAAAATTGAAGGTTCATCCGTTAACATATCTACTAAAGGATATGCTCGAACCAGATGAAATAGATTGAAATTTTACCAGTTTCGGTGCGCCGACAAGAAACGGGAGAAACAATTTCGATTCAGGAACGCCCAACTCGACATTCTTCGAAACCCAATCGCTCCAATAATCATTCAAACTCTTCGATTCCGTCGATCTACTGATCTTCACAGACCGGTCTCCATTACTTTCATCTTGTAAAGGGGTTTCTGATTCTTTAACATACTTTGGGTCAACCAAATCGAGGTTTCCAGTGGCTCCTGATCTTGAAATATTAGAACAACGAGTAAGGGGAAGAGAAGACGTGCTTACAAGGTTGCCCAAGTCAGGCATCGTTGTGATAAACATATAAACCCTAGAAAAAAACTTGGAAAAATTATGGTGTTTCGGACATAGTAATTTGGGGCAAAATGGATATATCTGATTCAACACTTTCGTCTGATGGAGATCTGTTGAGCGAAGAGGCAAAGAACAACGCGGGGATACACAGACAGCTGGTGTTGTTGGTGGATGAAAGAGGGAGAGAGAAAATAGATGCAAGTGAGAAAAGGGGTTTTGCAGGAAAATGCTTATTTTCTCGGCGGGAAGTTTGAAACTTTTGGAGTTGGAAAAATGGAGGACCTGAGTTTACCAAAATCGAACATTCTTCTGTATTAATTGTGGAATATTATTTAGGCTGGGGGGAGTGGCCTCGCCAAACCCCTCGTCAAACAATGTGCCAAGCTCGCTGAACCACTCCCTCCTCCCTCGCTTTCGCTGTCGCTGAACCACTCCTCGCCAATATATCAGCGAACTCGCTATAGCAACCATTAGCAACATGACTTGTACCTTTTAGCATGAGACTTGTACCTTTTAGCATGGTTAACACATGCTGACTACTCCCACCAAATTTGGTCAGCATGTGCTAAGCTGATGTTGCATAGTTTAGCATGTTCAGCACATGCTAACCACTCCCCCCAGCCTTAACAAACTTATTAGATGATCATTTATTTATCCGAATAATTTTGGTGTTTTAATTAAACACATGTTGAGATTCAGATACTTGTAATGCAGCATATTTATTTAGGCATTTTTTGGTATAATATTATAAAAAAATCAGAAATAAAGTTGATTTTATTTCTTCGTGAAATTTTCAGAATAAGAAGTAGACAAAAAATCCAATTCTTTTTTCCTGTTATTAATTCTCTAACTTTAGTAGAGAAAAAAAATACTTAGCCATGATAAAAATCCAATTCTAATACCCAATTATTTATTTGACAATGATAACATGCTAACATAAAAATCCAATTCTAATATCCCCATTATACATAAAGAAAATAAAATCAAAGGGAGAAAAAAAGTCAACTCCCCTGAGATAGAACGACGAAACTACTTGAGAAGTAAATTTGTTTGATTTGCATGGTTGATCATTATGCTCGTACTTGGGACAAAAAGGTGTCTAGAGACTAATTCCAGTAAGCTCTCTACAGTCAAAGCTTAAAAAGACGCAACAGTAGACGCGTCAGACATAAGACAGAGTGCAGGAGTACACTGACCCCACACTTGTTTTGATGACAGACTCTCACGATTGGGTGATCCTTCCTCACAGGTTACAAGATGTGATCAAAACTTGGATCAGTAATCTAGTTGCATTAACATGTGATAGTATCAATTCATACCAAGCATCATAATAATTACAAAAATAATAAGTTAATTACATAGGATATGAAATAAAAGAAAAGGAAAAATAAATAAAAACTGCAAAGCATTCGGGCCTGCACCTGGGTATGGAGGAGGTGCCTGCATCCTGTTGTGGAGCATGAGCTCACGTAGACACTCTAGCATCCACCACTGCTGCTGCTCCATCTTGGTCTACGTGCCCATAAGCTGGCGTAAGGTGGCCTAGACATCAAGTTGCTCGGACTCCTGCTGTTGTACCCTCGGCTCCCTTCTACGTCGTCGAGGTCTCTCTTGGACGGGTGCTGCCGCGTCCGTTTCCTACATCTCCTCGTTAGTGCCCACATCCTAGTCTCCTGCCACCGGTGTCGCATGGGCTGCCCCATCTGCTGCAAGCACGTTGCAGCTGACACCAAAGGGTATAACCATATGCATCATCTCTAAGTAGGCGACCCCCATTGACCGCGACTGGTAAGAATACATCAACCTCATCACCTCAGTTGTCAGGATGTTGTAAGAGAAGGCTGGTCGCGTAATGTAGTGTTCTCCAGTCAATGGACAGGCCGGTCTCGTCCTTTGCCTTTGGTGACAAGGCAATGTGCTAGTATGTAAAGTAGATGTACGAATTGGTCGGGCCCAGAGAGCCCACATGTAGAACATGTCCCCTGTAGGGACCTTCACACCGCCCTTACGGTGAGACATTGTGCATATGATGTTATGAAGGAGTCATTGGATCGGCAAACAAATCATACGCTCCCGAGAGTCTGATGATGAGTACGAAGTAACACTGAGTTAGGCCTACGTGGTTGCCTCCTAAACACCCTCCGGTGAATGTAGATGACACACGACAGGGAACGGAAGAAAGTGTATACTAGAGGTCTCTACGCAGGTATAGATGCTAACCCGCCATGCAAACTCCAGTATGGAGCACTCCCTGCTGACACCACCTAGCAGGAACTGGATCCTCCGCTGCAACAGATCCCCGACGACCGGTCCCAGACAACATATGGAGTAGAACTCCAACATCAGCTCTCTATAACGTATATCTCCAGCAGGGATAAGGTGGTCCCATTCACGACAAGTGAACCAATGGGCCCCGTCGGCACTGGTTCATGTCTGGATCATATGAGACTCCAATCATAGAGTGATGCTGGTAGCCAAAGAGAAATCCCGATCTAGTGAAGGTGTTATCTCAACATCTCGGGCTGCAAGTCCAGTTAACTGCTCCTGATATCGTCTCAAGCCTTCTAATATTGCGGGAAATTGGAGGAACTCGTGTTGAGGTAAATCTGCCAGCGGGATAATTGGCCGGGTGCGTCTAGGTGCCATTTCTATAAAACGAAGTTACATGGACAAACAAGAAAGATTGTGAGAAAATTACATTTTTACCCTGAGGGAAATAGCGTCGCTACTTGTTCATAGGTATGAATAACCGTCCCCAAATCCATATTTTAACCTGTTTAAACCGTATAATCCACCCACACCGTTCACATATGTTCGAATTTGCAAAAAGAACACGATATGGGTAGTCATTGGGGATTTACCCTTGGGTCTAACTCAAACCCTAAGTCGAGACTTTAATCACAAATTCGACCTTGATTTGCACTTGTAATCTGAGGGTCAGAAAACTTACCAAGATTGTAGACTACCGAATAACATGAAGAATTCACACGAAAAGAGGTTAAAAATTTTTTATAGTTCAAGTGGTTTGTTAGTAGCGTCGATACCGTGGGAGGTGATAGCGGTGTGTGCGAGTGAAGGGAAATCAAGGTGAAAATCATTTACTTGTATGTAGCAGCACTACTTAGCGTTAGCTAGCGTTGCTAGTTGGTGTAAAGCCTACAGTTTATCGTGCTGGCCTGGAGATAGCGTCGCTAACGTGACGGTTTAGCGACGATATCTTTGAATGTTCACAACTTTTTCTCTTATATAACTTAATTCAACCATAGCTCGTACCACCCCACACTTGGGCTATACCACGCTTCCCTTAATAGTGAATACAAAGCAGTAACAATTCAAACATAAAAATCTCAAACCAATGCATGCAAATAAATTGTCTTTAAAAAAATTCCAAAAACCACAGGGTTGTCTCTAGGGAGCGCTTATTTCTTTAGGTCTTTTAGTTGGACCTTTCCTCTTGAATCGATGACTATGGCAGATCATATGTCTTCGAACTTCATTGGAGTCCCGTCATAAGATCCTTTCCTTCAAATTCAGCCATCCGCCAATATTCTTCCATTCTCCCTGGATCAAATAGTACACCCTTTTTCACCATGCTAACTTGTAACCAACCAATTGTTTTTTATTATTCCACCAAGACATTTAAACCTTGCTTTGAACAACCACCCATAGTTTCTCATTCATGTACAGTAGTTCTTCAACAGAGGTTTGATAAAATTGAATGCCTTTCCTCCTGACTTCCAAACATGCATTGCATCAAGCTTCTACACTTGTTTCCTTATACGACAAAGCTTACCTCCATCCCATGTTTTTTACGTGCAGTGCAGAGAAAGTTTTTCCAATTCAATGGTGTCGGAGAGCATTTTTGTGATATGCTCGCGAACATCCTCATCAATTGTTGATGACACATAGTTTATCGCTTATTGGAGGATCATAGGTGGGTACAAGTCCTTGTTCAAATTCTTCAATCATTGTATTGACCGTATCCTCCTGCTTACTACCATCGGTACCGGTATGTGCTAAGGATAGATAGTCGATGATTTCTTGTGGCTGTTTAAAATTGCTCACAACCAGAGCGTGTGTTTCACCTTTTTAAACAATTGTTGGGTAGGGGTGGTATTGTCCTCCACCACAACCTCAGGTTCAGTTAGTGTAGGTTCATGCACAAAGTTATCGATACCAATAACACTTACCTCGTCAGCTGACATAATGTTCGAAGAGTTGCTTGGTGACTGTTGATTCAGCTGTTTCGCTATCTGTTCTAAGTAACCTTCTATTGTTGAAATCAAGTTGGAGTTGTTTTCCTCTTTGCTATTGGTTTCATTCAACATATCTAACATCTGATCCAACTTCTGGCTAAATAAATGATCAGTTGGTTCTTAGTCGTCTGGGAAATAAGCTGCTTCGTGAAGTTCATATTGAGTCGAATCCTCGGTCTACCACCTATTACTATTGAATGGCTCTTTGTATGAATCCTCTTCGTGTTGGTCACAGACCGAACTTTCGTACTCCCACCACATGTCTTGATTCATGTAGATGTAGTCTTCTATTTGAGAATGTGCATCCACCGGTGTGATACACACAAAAACGTAAAATGAAAATAAAAAGAACCTAAGAGAAAACCAAACAAAACCACTCAAACACAATAACTCAAGCACACAACTCCCCGAAAATGGTGCCAAAATTTGACGTGCGCAGTCTTTGATGTGGTAAGAAATAAATACCTTATTACCTTCAATATATAAGGTAAGTAATGGTCGGATCCAAGGAGTCAGTGGTTGAATTATTGTGTCAAAACAATCCAACTATAGTGTCACTCTAAAGTCATAGAATTGCAAACACATAAAATAAACGAAAACCAAACTAAAATCGAATGCAACTATGTAAAATACTTTTATTATACTGCAAATGCAACTATGGACCAGAAACCAACTGAATTCAAATGTAACTTCACTTTGATTAAAACCCGAAAAGCAAAACACTTGTTCCAAAAAAATCTCCCAAACCATCGACTAACACTACCAACTACTAGATCTACGAACTAAGAATTATAGGAATTGAATGCTTCTCCGAAGATTTAAACCCAAATGCTCGAGTGATCAGAGGAATTTCAATGCTTAGGAATTCTCCAGCACTGAATTGATACTAACACTAAATAAAAGGCTAAAAAGCCATAACAACGAACATAAACTTGAAAACACTGAAAATAGACAAAATATAGATGAAAAGTAGCTCTTAGATCTAGAGGAATGATCAACAGATGCTTCCCGGATCCCTCCAGATGCATGGGATACCCTGAAACTCGACTGGAGTCCTCTATTTATAGTGGTGGAATCAGGCTACATTGCGGCGCTAATAGGGGTAGATACTGCCACTATCTAACAAAGTCCCCGGTATTTGAATTATGGTGTCATCTTATCATAGTGTTGCAAACTCTTCCTCTTGGCGCCGCTAACTGCTCGATGCTTATCTATTGATTTCCATCTACTCCTTATCCAAATTTGCTCCTAATTCCTTATTCCTGCAAATTAACCAATTTCCTACGACAAACAACTTCCAAGGGAAGCGAGTGTATTCATCTGATTTATGACAATTATTAACTAAATACACCAAATAACACGTAATTAATCTAAAACAAAAACGCGTTATCAATGTTCATCTTCCTAGCCATTCGTCTCGCCTCCTGAAGAAACAACAAAAAAGACGATGGGAGACGGTGAGAGTGTGGTCGTCCCAGTGTCCCTGTTTATGAAACTGTACATACTGAATGCAAGGTGCAAAAATATATTGTGGACAACAACGACGGTGTTGTTGGTCTGCCGACAACAACGACGGTGTTGTTCATCTATTATCTCTAAATGATCATTCCCTTTGCATTGTCTTCTATTCCGTATTGCGTCCTCAATTGCTAGTAAAAACAAGAGTATAAGACAACTTATAGTTAGTATGTAGCAATATGTCAATTAAAATAATTTACAAAACAAAAAAATGCCACCTTTGGCGACCTCATCATCCTTTAAAAGTTGCTCAATATTGTCAACTATTGGCTTGCGTGATTTCCTCACCCAATATTGGGTGCAAACCAAAGCTTCTACGATAGGTGTTGCCAAGTTAGTTCGATACAGGTCTAAAATTCGTCCACTGGTACTAAAAGCGGACTCCGATGCCACCGTTGATATTTGAATCCCCAATAGATCTAAAATGTTAAAATAAACAAGTCACGTATTTAAAAAACCATATTAAATAACTTATAAAAATAAATTAGAATTGTACCTTTGGCCATGCGGGAAAGTATCGGGTACCGAGATTCATTAGCTTTCCACCATGCAAGTATATCAAATGACTTGTTGTACGGTTCTCTTTTTTCAGCCAAATATCTACACAACTCTGATTCCGGTGAAGCCGAGTTGTTCCCCATTTCGGACAAAAAGTCACCAAAAAAATCGTTATCATCGTCAACAACGCGTTGTACATATTCATTTCCATGACTTTGAGAATGCACTTTGGACGACGCCTTCTCTATTCTTTCTTTGTACATGTTATAATATTTCTCAAGCTTTCTTTCAACGTTGCGTACTAATGACAACACCTTCAAAGAAACATCGGAATTAGACATAGGATTTGTTTCCGATATTGCGAGTCTAATCATTTTGTCAAACGTGTGACGGAGAAAGTCAATCTTTTGTTGCGGATCCAAGACAGCTGCAAAGTACATATACACGTTGAGTTTATCTAAATCACCCCAATACTTGTTGAATTTCTCTTCCATCTCAACCCCCATTTGGCAAAATGTTGGTTTCAATGACCAATCCATGATGTGTTTGTAAATATCGCATGTTTCCCGGAAAAACCGATTTGACAACGGTTCGGTACTTGACGACACGATGTCCGTCTTGGTCTTGAATTTCTCCAAAAATGTCACCACCTCTCTACATATCTCGAAGTCTTTGGAATTGGGAGGTAACACATCTCGTCGGTAAGAAGAATCTACAATATAAAAACAAACTTAGTGATACAAATTTGCGACTTTGATATCCCATTTTCCGAGGCCTGTAAAACAGTCAATATGAACTCTATTTAAGTGATTCCAAAGCCTAAAATTAACTACTACTCATAAACTTTATGTTGCAAAAATTTCAGATCAATCCGACTTCGTACGAAGTCGTGACGACAGTTTCAAAACCGGGATAGAATGCGGAAAAGTAAAAATAAGACTGCACAAAACAACCTTGACAGGCTGTGTTCGGGGGGCTGTAAAACAGTCAATATAAAACCGATTGCAGCAATTCCAGAGCCTAAAATGGACTACTACTCATGAATTTTAAGCTGGAAAATTTTAGGTCAAACCGACTTCGTATGAAGTCGTGACGACAATTACAAAACCATGTAAAATTGCAGCAAAAACAGAAAATAACGAGTGAAATAACTTACCACAAACCGAGTATGCCGTGAAAGAATCTTCCAAGTCAACCGCCCTTTTGAGTAGCTCACATGTTGAGTTCTAACGGGTGGGCAAATCGTTGCATAAGAACTTGTTGGATTCCACGCCTTTATCTTTCATGCATTCCTTGAATCACGCAATTCGTTGCGTTGAATTTCTAATATAACGTACCGTTCTTGTGATGAGGTTGACACTACTTTGACACACACTAAGCCCATCTTTAACGATTAAGTTTAATATGTGAGCCATACATCTAATGTGTAGATGTTTGCCATCATCATACAAATTTGGTAACATTTCCCTTAAATAGTGTACCGCCTTGTCATTGGATGTGACATTGTCTACGGTGATTGTCATGACATTTTTTATCCCCCATCCTTGGATACAATCTACAATCTCGTTACCTATATCCTCGCCCCTATGACTATCTATTGGCCTAAAGTTAATTATTCGTTTGTGCATAACCCAATTTTCATCAATAAAATGGGCGGTCAAAACCATATAATTAATTCTTTGACACGAGCTAGTCCACGTGTCGGTGGTCAAATGGACCACATTCAAAGGGTTACTTAAAAATGTAAATATCTTGTTTCTTTCCTCAAGGAAGTAATCTCCAACTTGTCGGGAAATTGTATGCCGTGAGGGTAACACGACTTTCCCGTTTAATGAATTTGTAAATTCGATGAATGCCTCGTTTTCAACATATGGAAAAGGCAATTCACCAACGACAAACAAATTCAACAATGCTTTTTTTATTCGTTTTTCATCATGCTTCCATACACCTACACTACCCTCCCCGGCCCCTTCTTTTTTAAATTGTAGTGTCATTTGATTTTTTACTTTTTTGTTTTCCGGGTTTTTGAGGCAACCTTCATAGTGTTTTTTAAGCTAGATGTACCGTTTTTAACGGGATTGGCCCTAATCATGCTTGAACAAAAGTTGCACTTTCCATGCCTAGTTGGTACACCTTTCACATCGACCATCTCTTTTGAAAAAAATTGCCAATAAGGGGAGAAGGTTTTTCCTTTTGTTGAATTTGTCGCCCTTTTCCTTTTTTGTCGTGGTTGTGAAGGTTGTGATGGTTCTTGTGTAGATGGAATGAATTCATCTTCCTCCGTCTACAACACATAAATACAAACCAATACATTAATCAAAGTTTCCAACACATAAACACAAGCATTCAAACCCGAGTATCATACTATCATACAAAGGAAAACCTTAATTATACTTTCCGGCCAATAAAATCTTTATAAATAACAAACAATACAAGTGTAAAAGTCTTTAAAAATAGGTAAATAAATAATTTTAATTTTACAATAATTCAATCAACAATAATGTTGTGCCATTCCTGTCAAATTGTCGAACAATAACAACAAAATACATTTAATTTAATAATGTTGTTTGCATACGAACCACAATATACCAATTATGATGTCAATTTTCTTATTTACATATTAATTATGATACAATATACCAAACCCCAAAAAAAAGAACAAACCAAATACACAAAGTCACAAACCATTCTGCCATTCCTGTCAAATTGTCGAACCACAAAAAAGAAAAAAAAGAGACAGTCGCTTTTATTTTTTGGATTAATTGAGAAGGAAGATTAACAATAAAGATTAATTGTGATACTCTTCCAATCAAGATTAACAATTACGATTTCAAGCAAAAGAATGAAAAATTAAACTATAAAAACTTACTTCTTGAGGATCATCTTGAGTTGGCACCCAATTATTTGACATTGTTTTTTAAATATTGAATGCTTCTAACTTCCAACCTTGTGCAACCCTTGAAGATTCTTGAAATTAATTGAGAAGGAAGAAAACGATTTTCGGTTCTTGATGTGTTCTTGCTCGACAGTCGATAACAGGTGGGTGGGGGAAAGACCGACGTGAACAAACGAAAAGTCGGGAACTGATTTTGGAACGTGATCTTTTTTTTTTTTTGTAGTAATATGTAGTTGCCTTTTAAAATTACAGTTGGGCCGGTACCAAACCCACAAAACCGACCGACCAAGCCGGACCATACCCGAGAGTACCAAACCCGAATTAAGCAGTATATAGGTACCGAGAACCGACCAAGTAATACTTTCGGTTCCTAATTTCGGTTCAGTTCCCTCGGTTCTCGGGCTTGGGCTTGGTTCTGAGGACCAAATGCTCACCCCTACTGCCGACAATAGAAAGAAAATTGGCCGCGACTTGGTGGCAGGAGGTGTTTTTGTAGGGTTTGAGATGTGGATAGTTGTACCTGGAGAGAGAGAGAGAGAGAGATGGGGGTGGGGTTTTTTGTTTTGTTTTTTTTTTAAATCAGAAAAAATACAAGATAAAAAAGAAAAGGAAAATAAAAATCCAAATCCATCAATTTAAGATTTTTTAAAAAGTTTTGAACCAAAACCACAATAAAACTTTTATTTTGGACGAGTTATGGTAGTCCAATTTTTTTTTAAACAAAATAACAATTTTTGACAAACGATATCGACCAAAAATACAATCAACTCTAGTAAAAACTTGTATAATAACCATTTTAGAGATAGTTGTATTAAGTACAATGTTGGAGTTACACATATCAATACACAGAGTACAACCACCTTGGCGTGATATATATGCCACCACATCAAAGTGAAAACACTGAAAAATGCTGACCACACACCAAAGTATCTTCTCAACGACCCTTTTCTCTTCCTTGTGTGTGAAGGTGAAGGTGAAGAAGAACATCAATGGAGAAACGAGAATTTCAATGGCCAAAAAGGATGACATTTCTCAAAAGTCAACGCCCAACCCTTCATTAAAGATTGTTTCTCAAGCTGCTGTTGCTGTTCTCGGATTAGGGTTCATTGATGCTGGGTAAATTATCAATCTATTTTTTTCGTACCTCTATTTACGACCCCAAACGTGTTATGTATACAACAAGTTAATTATTTACAATAAGATGCCTTAATTTTGTATTATTATTTACTTATACAATCTCTTTGCCTGAAAATAAAGGTTAAAGCTTATGTGTAGTTTTCTTACAAGAAATTTCATCGAAACTTCCTACCACTACTAAATTATAGTTAATTTACATAAAAGCCTCTATTGACACTTTATTAAGTAATTGTAAATCGTTGCCGTTTAAAAAAAATGTAAATTGTTTTTTTTTGGTCTATTTCCAGTTGGTACCAAATGATGCCGATAGGGTAATTTATTACACTACAAGAAAAAGGTGAAATAGCTACGGACAAATTCCGTAGCAAAATCATGATATTCCGTAGCCATTCATGTTTAGCTACGGAATTTGCTACGGATCCAATCCGTCACTAAAAACTTCGTAGCTAAAGGTTGCTACAGAATCTGCTACGGAAGTTGCTACGAAATGTGCTACAGACTTATTTCGTAACAGATTAGCTACGGAATAAATCTGTAGCAAATTCCACAGCAAAACCGTTACGACTTTATTCCCGTAGCAAGTCCATAGCAAGTTAGTTACGAACTATTGCGTAGCAATTCCGTAGCAACTTCTTTATGGCAAAATTCTGTAATTGATTTTTCGTAGCAAAATCACTACGACTAATTCCATAACGACTTATCCGTAGCAAACTCGCTACGCACCAATTCCGTAACGCATTTTCCGTAGCAGATTTTCTACAGACAAATACCGTAGCGGAGTTACTACGAACCAATTCCGTAGGAAATTCCGTAGGATAATGACATGGATCTAGCTAGTATGCCAAACTCGCTACGCACCAATTGCGAAGGGGAAAGAATATGACATGGATCTAGCTAGTATGCCAAACTCATTCCGTAGGAAATTCCGTAGCAAAAATGCTACGGATGTTCATTCCATAGTCATTTTCGTAGAAAAAATAGCTATGGATTTTAATTCCGTAGCTAAATTCCGCAGTTGTTTAGGTTGCTGGTACGGAGTTGAATTCCATAGGAAATTCTGTAGGAAATTTGCTACGGAATGCGATTCCATAACAGATTCCGTAGACAATTAGCGACGGATTATGTTTCCGTAGCTACATTCCGTAGTTGTTCAAGTTCCGGTTACAGAATTCAAATCCGTAGGAAATTCCGTACCAAAAATGCTACGGAATGTCATTCCAAAGCAAAATCCGTAGAAAATTAGCTATGGTTTTGGTTTCCGTAGCAACATTCCGTAGCTATTTTGATATTAGCTACGGAATGCAATTATGTAGCCATTTTCGTAGCGAAATTGCTACAGATCGCTATTCCGTAGCATATTGCGTAGCAGAATAGCTACGGATGACACTTCCGTAGCTATTCAGACTTTTTCTAGTAGTGTTAGGCTTGCAAAGTCTTTTATGAAAGCTTTGTCCTCTATTCAACATTTCTATTTGCTAATTTTTTTTGTTAGTTTTCCAATATAATTGTTAAAAAGATTCTATATAAATTTGACAATTTTGTTGAAATTGCATTTGTAGGTATAGTGGAGACTGGTCAAGAATTGGGGTTATCTCCAAAGAGACCGAAGATTTACTAAAAGTAGTAGCTTTTATTGTAATTCCTCTATGTTTTTTTCTTATATTTTCCATCTCCAAGACTGGTAAGGATTGAACTTGGGATTAATTTTTCTTTTTAAATAAAATTTTGTAGCAATTTTCCATCACACATATTCCTATATTTATGTTCTCTTTTAGTATAATGCACTTAGTTAAATCCTTATAAAAGCTCTCAAGTCGTATCCTATTTTTGTATGTATATATTCGTTTTCCTGAAAACAACACCTTTATAAGCTTTTTCTGGAAACAGAGATGTTACAGAAACACATTTGACTCCTGCCCTAGTCTGACTTGAACTAGAATACGGTACAAAATCTCCATCTTTGACAAATCACACCATTCAACAATCCATCTATTTTGTCATGATATAACATGTATTTTCTCATTTGTGAAAATTATATGCAATTACAAGAAGAGCAATTGTATTGATTCCTACCTTTTATTCCTACTCATGTGGAATTATGACAAGTGTCGCATTTAATAAAACTAATAATATTTTAATACACATGTCAAATATTGGCAGGTAAAAGTAGTAACCTATCATACTAGACATCCAAGCTGTTTTTGGAGGGGTAATAATTTCACGAGTAAATTACAGTTTTGGCCCCTCTGGTTTAAACCAAATTACAGTTTTGGTCCTAGTTTTGAAAATTTTACATTTTTGTCCCAAGGGTTTCTTAATCTTTCAATTGCGGTCCCTATGATTTCCAAATCTTTCACTTTTGGTCCCTCCCTCTATTACCATTTGTGTAAACCACATGGACCAAAAATGAAAGATCTGGAAACCACAGGGACTAAAATTGAAAGATTTGGAAACCAACGGGACCACTGTTGCAAGATTTTCAAAACTAAGACCAAAACTATAATTTTTTGTAAATCACAAGGACCAAAACTGTAATTTACTCTAATTTCACGCTAGAATGTCAAAAGGGTCCTTCTATCCAAACCCTATTTTTACTTGCTTGACCCCTTAATGATGGATTTTTTGGTAAATGTCAGACTTAGGAAAATGTGTGCTGGTAACCGGACGACTTGAAGACTGTGACATTGGAAACATATCCTTTAAAAACAAAAACAGATTTATTAAAAACTAAAAAATTAATTAGTTACACAATCCAACAAACTCTCAAGCAAATAAAAATCTATCTCCTAACAATCCAGTTACTGCCGGAAAAATCATCGCCGCTGCCGGAGATATCACCACCGCCACCGAATAAATATTTCTTCTTGTAAAAAATCAACTCCTATCAATCCCGCCACTGCCGGATACAGACCGTCGGCCACCAAAATCTAGATTGGGAGAGCATAAGTAAAAAGACTAGCAACCGACATCCGCCGGAAAAATACCGGGAAGCATCATCCTGAAAGAGAAAAGATCGCCGTCCCACCGTGCTCACCGTCGGAACGTCGTCCGTTGCTGCTCACTGTCGGAGCGTCGTTCTTTAGATGCTCACCGTCGGACCGCCAGACCACCGTCTGTTGTTGCTGCTGCTCAGCGTCGGATGTAACACCAAGACACACTTAATATGTAAATATAATAAAAAGGGGTAAATTAGTCATTTTACCTTAGAAGGGTAATTTGGTCTTTTGGACAGAAAAGGACTTGATTTGTAATAATATTTTGAGTTTTGGACTTAAAATGTTATAAATACGGGTTTTTGACATGAAATTTGATCATATAGTCAAAAGTTCAAGAAATAGGACTTTAAGGAATGAAATTGAAAAATTGGAAAATATAAAAGGAATAAATGCCTCTCAAAATTCTTGGCTGAACTTGGAGAGGTTACGGGAAGGGTTTCTTGAACATAATTTCAGAAAAATCAAGAAGATTGAAGAGGAATTAGAAGGAACGTTTGGAAGATTTGATGTTTCCAAGCAAAAGGTTAGTAATTTCATCTCTAACCTAAGTTTTCGTGTGTTCTTCATGGGAGGACTTTGGTGACTGAAATTTCAGTCATGAATCAAGAGGTTTGATGATTTTAAGCCTCAAATATGTTAAGAGTTTAGAACATACCTTCAAAACATGAAAGTATGTTGCTATTTTTGAAGATTTGCAATTTTGCTCAAGAACCCTAAATCATGAGTTTATATGATCAACTTGATTTTAATGGGTTTTGATGAGTTCCAAAGGTTGTATTTGATGAAGAGAATCAGTAGTAGTAGTTAATTTCAAACAATTTCAGTTTTTGGTCAAAAATGTCAAAAACGGGAATTGTTGGAAAATGTTTGATATATATGTTTTCCATGGGTTAAAACTAGTTGTTAACTGATGGTTTTGTCCTGGAACAATCCCCTATTGATTAAGTAGAGTAATAAGGACTTAATGGGTGAAAATAGGGATTTGTAGCTGAAAAATCGTGATTTTGGTCTGTTCAGCAGAGATCGGGTCGCTATCTATTAGGGATCGGGTCGCGATCTCTTTAGAGATCGGGTCGCGATCTCTGCTCAGCAGCAAAAATCAGCCCCCTGTTAAGAGAAGTTTCATTTTTGTAATTTGGGGCTACGCTTGTCCGTTTGACCTCAAATTTTAAACACAAGTCCAATATAGTATGAAACTTCGTGGAAAATTGTCGGAATGCGTATACGACCTCCCGAAAGTACTGTAGCAAAATACGCGTATTTCGGGAAGTGTATTAAATTTTTATAACGATGGTTATTGCTCGGAAATGATTGGAAATGGTCTTATATTAGACTCTTATGCATTAGAGTCAATTAAAGTGGTTGTTAACCTATAATCATTGTGTATACAAATGAATATATAGGTACGGGACAAATTGTCGTAGCACGTACAAAAGGGCAAGAACCAACAGGAACTAGTTGTAGCGATCATCAAGGTGAGTAATCTCACTTATATCCGATGTGATATGTGCTGGTTGAACAGCTGCAGATGGAAATAGTTTCGGGGACGAATTTGACAGATTTCATTATGAAATTAATAGACAATACCAGATAAGCCGTGAGTCTGAGGAAGACAAGAACGGAGCTGTGAGTCAACAACAACAATGCGACAATACCAGATAAGCCGTGAGTCTGCGATAGACAAGAACGGAGCTGTGAGTCAATCTTGAAAAGGCAATACCGGATAATCCGTGAGTCATTGAGATGGCAAGAACGGAGCCGTGAGTCTAGGCAAAAGCGGGGCTAACCCGTGAGCCATATGCGATCATATGTTATGAGATAATGCATATTTGTTTTGTATAGAGATTTTATTCTTATACATATTGTTGCAGATTTGATTACTCATTGGGCTTTATAGCTCACAGTGTTTTGATATGTCCCTGCAGGTGAGCGTGATCCCGCTAAGGGAAAAGATAAAGTCCGTGACTAGGGACTTAGGATGGAGAAGTAACAACCCGGCTTAAAGGATGTTTAATATTTATATGTATTGTAATCCTTGATACACTTGTACCTGTTTGTGTTAACAAATACCCTTTGGATATGGTTTTATTGTAAAATATATGGTTTGAAAAAAATAAAATTTTTTATGGGGTGTTTTGTTAATAAGTCGGGTGTTACATCGGAACTCCAAGAGAGAGACCAAGAGGGATAGCGATGTTAGGGTTTCTTTTCTCGTAGGACGGTAGGAGTGGCTTTTAATTCATATTGTAGGACCCGCTGGTTTTGATGGAAAGTAAGCCCCAAGCCCACATATTTTCAAGATATTACATTTACATCCTCCGATTCTATCTGCTTCATCTATTAAAACTAAAAAATTTATAAAACCGAAAAATGCATGTGATATGATTGGTTTACTCATTTAATATGAATAATAATTACCTAAACATTATATAATGATTACGGTTATTTATAGAAATATTCTTGTGTAATAATGAAGGGGTTAATCTAAAATTGAAAAAGGGTCTAACTAGAGATACCCATGTCAAAAAGAAAATTATGAATAGCTATTTCAAATAAATTATTTAAATATCAATCGACATATCTCATTTGTAATCATTATACATTTAACTCAGCATCATTCTCATAATTTTACCATTCAATACCGCGTGATACTAGCACTACCCAAAATGTTTGTTGTGTCTTAACTAGTCTTACCATACAAAATACAGGGAAAAGTATACAAGTCCTATACTAAAGTAAAGAAATAAATACGAACGATACAACTTATTCCGAAAACATGATTTGTATCTACAATCAAAGCATTAAAAAAACCATGTAATAACGACATCCAGAAACATAACCTCGTGTACTTGTATCGTTGTACAAAATCATCTCCATCTTTGCGCGGCGACTGCAGCTTGCGCGCCTACAAACACCCCACTTGAAGCATCCATCGAGCCTCTAAATGAAGCATAAGCTACTTTGACCGATTCTGGAGCAAACTCTAATGGCAATGACTCCATAAAACACGCAGTGTTGATCCGAGTCCTCTCAAGCTCAGATTGTAGCAACTCACTGCTACATTGTTGAGCAAGTGCCTATCAAAAATACCAACAACGATCAAAGTTATACATCTTCTGATTTTTTTACGTAACATGAAATTTCTTACAATGAGGTCATCGGGTGATAAAGTGATTTGTTGATTATCATCTGCATCATCATTTCCACGTCGATCACTTGGAGCATCACTAGCTTCGGTGGCTTTTTCTAATAAAATTCCTTGTAGTGATTTTAGTGATTCACTTGCATCGTTAGTGAAATACTGATTTAATATCGTCTCAAAGTACTCAAGCTGCAAAGATATGGAAAGGTGTTGTTATGATCACTTCTTATGCTTATTCATGCAACCACCTTTCACTCCTTTTCCTAGTTTATGGGAAAATGTTGTCTTTTAGACAAGCAACCTCATAGGATAAAATATGCAATATTGTAGTAGTAACATGTTTAACCCGTTGAAATATGCTTGCAACATTTGTTCTGATTGCATAAATTGGTACAAAAGTAAAAAATGTGGCACAAATTGGTATAAAAGTGAAATAGTGTTGCATGAATTGGTATGGCAGTGAAAAATGGTTGCATAGATTGGTAAAAAAATGAGCATTTTTTGCGTAAATTGGGAAAAATGTGAAACAATGTTGCATAAATTGGTAAAAATGAAAAACATGGTGCATAAATTGGTAAAAAGGTGAACCACGATTGTAAAAATTGGTAAAAAGTGAAACATTATTAGACAAATAAGCATGTAACTGTAATCTGGTTAATATGGTCTCCTACCACGGGCAATGTGAACCCTTATACAATATGTACTTTTGTTAAGGGTTAAAATGCATGTTTATGCAACGATCTTTCACCTTTTTTCCTAATTTATGCAACCAGGTAGTTTTTCACACGAAATATGCAACAACATTTCATTCTTAAACCAAAATATGCAACAATTTTACCAATAATATGTTTTACTGGTTTATGATTGCATAATCTATGTCAGTTGCATAAATTAGGAAAAAAGTGACATTGTAGAGTAAATTGGTAAAAAGGTGAAACGTTTTATAAACTGGCAAAAAGGTGAAACATTCTTGCATAGATTGGTAAAGAGATGAAACATTGTTCCATGCATTTGTAAATACGTGACATTGTTGCATAAATTGGTAGAAAGTGAAATATTGTTGCACAAACTGGTAAAAAGGTGAAACATTGTTACATAAATTGCTTAAAGGTAAACATTATTGTAAAAATAACCATGTTTTTTATGATACAATATGTAATATGATTATATACTTATTTAGGCAACAATATTTCACCATCTTCCCAGTTTATGCAACAAAGTTGTTTTTCCAACGAAATATATAAACCATGTCCCATTCCAGGATCCAAATATGCAACATTTTACCAGTAACATGTTTAACATGTTAAAATATGACTGCATAATTCTTATCGGTTGCATAAAATGGTTAAATGTGAAATATTGTTGCATACATTGGTTAAAATGTGAAATATTAATTTGTTTTAACATTAAATGCTTGTTTATGCAACGAGCTTTCACCTTTCTTCCCAATTTGTGTAACAAAGTTGTTTTTAGACGAAATAAAAAATGTTTATGCAACATTTTAACATTAAATGCTGTTTAAGCAACAATCTTTCACCTTTTTAACCCGTTGAAATATGATTTGATTTGTGCCAGTTGTATAAACTAGTAAAAAAGCGAAACATTGTTGCATAAACTGGTAGAAAGATGAAACATTATAGTATATATATAAGCATTTAACCGAATGAAACGTGGTTTCGTACTTCGTCTAAAAAACTACTTCGTTACATAAATTGGGAAATTTTTTGAAAAAGTTATGGATTCTTGCTGACTTTCTGTTTTATAAGTTATAACATGGCAAAAAAAATACCTACTCATGTAAGATTTTCAAAAGTACATGTATGGAATTCACCTCAAGCATGAGTTGACAGTAACCATTTGCATCCAATTGCTTAAGATCAGTGTCTTGATGTTCACGAAAAAGGCTGAGTAATGTGTCAATTAGACCTTCAACAAGTATCCCAAGGGTTTTATCAAGCAACGGTTCACAACCCGCAAACACCTGAGTCAAAGATTCAAAAATGACTTAATAGATAAAGTTAGGTGATTTAGGCTTCCCCCATTAAGCCCTAATTTTTCCCTTGTTTAGTTTCGAGTATTTTGCACTTCATCCCTGTGGTATATGAATTTTTTGGAAGCAGTACAAAACTTATTTATTTTTATTTATTAAATTTTGGTCCCTATTTCACTGTTTCATAACACATTTACTCCCCAAGTCAGAGACCATCATGTTTAGGCTTATCTTGTTTCTAAATTTTTCACACATTCAATATGAACTTATCTGTTAAACGGATTTGAATTTATGGATTTCACGATGAACAAGATGAAACAGTGAAATAGTGACCAAAATTAATAAAAAAAAATCCCTTTCCAGAACAACAAAAAATGCATATACCATAGGGGCGAAAAGTATGAAACATGTAATTTACTCCTCATTTTCCTCCAACTTTTTCAAATACTACTTAAAAACCATTAGTCTAGACCTTAAAGTAACATTGAAGAGTAAAAAAGATGAGTGATAGAAATCTTAGTATTACATACCTCAGCATGGACAGCAACAAGTGTATGCATTAATTCAACAGCAGGGTCACGTACACCCTACAAAAAACAGGAAATGTTTTAACATAACTGTAAGCTTAATAAACAATTATTAAAAATCCGCTCACTTTTACAGCCGGTGCTCCTCCCCATTGTAATCCAGCATCTAACAAATAATTTGTAGCAGCTGTTCTAATATAATTTGCCTGACACGTATAACCACCATTGTTAAGAACCTATGTTGGCTTAAATCTAACAACACAGGTCAATTGTAAGTGAGTAAAAGTAGCTACATAAACATCAAATCAAATTGTAATGAACTATCAACAAAAGAAAGTGTATACGTAGATCTTGTTATATATACCTTTGCAAAAGTATATTGTGCAAGAACTTTCTCTTCAAGGAGAGAGAAAGACTCATCAAGTTCTTCTCTGTCCTTGTCGTCATCTTCTCTTCCCCTACAAGAATTTATAAATCTCAACTATTTTCTGATAAAAAAAAACATTTTCTTTCGTTCTTTCATATATTGTAAAAAGAGGATGAAAAGGTAGTTTCATAATTCCTTCTACCTACCTGGCCTGCATCCAAACATGGTTGTATTTATTGTACATATCACGAGAAAGATCATCTTTGCAAAATCCAATATTACTTAAAACCATCAACAGTTGTTGGTGTGGATCGGTAATACTTTGATTAAATGAATTATTTTCTTCAAAAACAAAAGGATCAGGTGAGTTTTCATTGTTTGATATATTATCTCCAATATCGCCTCCAATCTGCTCCATGTGGCCTAATAAAGTGCATGATAATTACTAATTATAGTAAGTAATTAAAGTTCATAAAAAGTAATGCAGTGGTCTCTTCTGTACCAGCAAAACCAAGTAGACAATTAAAAAATGAAAGCCTAACAGACTCTTGAGCTTCTTGAAGCAAGATTAGGGTATCTTCTGACGTGGCTTCATTTCTTAAAGACTTCATCATCCTGAAAAAAGAGTTTCCATTAAAACTAGAAATATAAATTTTACACAAAATAAACGAAAGTAAGTTGCTATTTCTTGTATTTAGATCTTACATATCAATCTGATCCATTGCAGATGCCATCACTGAACGAAATGCTAATGGGAAGGAAGAAATAGCATAAGGAGATTTGTTTCTTTCTAAAACAGTCACCGGGACCCACGATTCGTTTTTAGAAATCTCTTCAATTGAAGCTCGCATCCATGAACAAAGCCTTAATATATAAATTTTTGTGCTATCAAAAAGAAGTGCCCGTAGAGATTCAACTGTTGGTTGTCACGGAAAGTAGTTACAGTAATATGAAATTTATTTTAAAAAAAGAAAAAAAAAAGTGGAGCAGTGAAAGGTCAATAACCTGCGATTATTGGTGCAGCTTCTTTTGCTTCAAAAGCTTGACATGCTTTAGATATATCCATTATTGCATCACTCATATATGGAAAAAGAACATTTGACTCCTCAAGATCATTAAAGGATCCTTGGACCTGAAATATTCAACAAAAACAAAAACCCCTTTTATCCAAAATTAGCCAAATATGAACAGAAACTGAAATAATGACAAAAGAACTAGCAAGCTTCATTGTTATTGAGGGCTACATACAAGAACAAAAACAATTTCCAAAAAGAACTTCTACCTTGGATTCATATGCTGATACAGTATTGTGTATCATTCCAGACACAACATCAAGAGAATGACTGGAGGTTTTTACATCGGTTTTATTTTGTTCAGCAGAAACCTGAGAAGATCAGTAGTAAGTTGAAGGAAAAAAGTGTAGATCAATAGATGTATTTGTATAAATATAAGGGCTAAATGCAAGAAATCACAAGGTACTTTCATTTACTGTCATATATATAATAGCAGCCTACTTTTCGTTTCTACGTATTACAGCATTGTACTTTGAAAAAAACCCCAATTATAGCATTTCTGCTTTCAATATTTTTCTTACTAGGATGTTATAAATTAGATAAATCTACCCAAATATAGTAGTGAGAATTGCTTTTTATATAGAAGACGTTACTATAATCGGGTAGATTTCTCAAAGCACAATGTTGTAATAGGAAAAAGTTCAAAGTAAGATGCCATAATAAACAAACCAATGAAAGAACATTAATATTTCATTGCATTTAGCCCTAAATATATAAAGGGAAGAAACATCTTGTGAAACCTTACTATAAACGTTAGGTGAAAATGGTCATTTTACATCGACTTAACATTCATTTATTAACACCACCAGTCTCAGGGACAAAATGTTCTATGAAACATTGAAATAGTGACCAAAAAGGAAAAAGATATTCCTTTTTGGACCATACTGAAAAAAAAACTCACCATGGCACACGGACAAAATATGTAATCTAATAGAAAGAAAAACATAAATTTAGGTAAAGTTAATTTACCTTAACAAACTTTTCACTTGAAACTGAAAGGGCAACTTTCCACAAGGCTGGTATGTGATGAATAATTACAGCTGTTAATCTTCGTATATACCTTCCTCTAAGAGCATCAAGCTCTACAAAACTTAAATCACCTCCATGTGAATCTAATAATAAGTCGTTCGCATGTTGGAGAGAGTAATCAACATCTGCCTGATAATCACAAATATTTAAGATACCAAATTACTGAGCA
The DNA here is from genome assembly GCA_023525715.1 of Cichorium intybus. Lineage (NCBI taxonomy): Eukaryota > Viridiplantae > Streptophyta > Magnoliopsida > Asterales > Asteraceae > Cichorium > Cichorium intybus. The sequence goes on from CM042015.1 coordinate 73,311,567, forward strand.
TATAAATGTTATATCTACCAAAAAAGGAAAAGGAAGTGACATTTCTCACAGATTCATGCAAGTCTTGTTGGATTTTCTTCCACTTTTCATCTGCCAATGCTTTCTCATGTAACTTATCTTGTAAGTTTTCCATTCTTAATTCATGATCCAATGTGCACATCTCAAGTAAACTTCGAATCCTGCGATTCTGATTATCAAACAACCTCCCAATCATTAGTTATCGATTTTATTCAAAGATTAAATTTTTTATATAATTTGAAGTTAAAGAGGTCCATTTGGATTCAAAAGTCGATGGAAGGTATTAAAAAGTAGCGACGTACTTCTATTAATTTATTTATTGTAGCATCCTACTTTCATTTCTACTTATTACATTACTTTTGAATGCACCCCATTATAGCAATGTTATTCTAATTCAAAACGCTTTTCACTGCTATAATCAAGTAGATTTTTTAAAGGATAATGACGTAATAAGGAAAACTGAAAGCATAACGTTGTAATAAAATAAAAGAAAAAATGAAAGTAAGATGCTATGATACGCAAATAAAAATTTATATTCTTGTAATTTGATTATGAAGATATACTAGAACCAGGTATATTAGCCTCTCACCTGTATTGTAAAATAACGCCTTACAGGATCTGACCCGGGTTCCAAATCCGATAAAAGTCTTATTACATTCTCAAGCTACAAAAAATGCCATGAAACTTGAGTGAATAATTGAAAATATTATAATCACCATAGGAAAAGCATATATTAGCCTTACATTTGTTACATCTATTTGTGGATCTTCCATTGATTGGTAAAGCATGCTTTTAAACGCATCCATCACCTTTTCAACCTCCTCAAGGACACGTTTTAGTATTCCAACCTGTAACTTGCATACTTAATATGAACACATTACTTAACAAGTAAAAGAACAAAATAAATGTTACTGAAGCAAATCATTTAATGAAGTCTCAAAATAACAAACACCAGAGCTTTTAGACGGTGCATTAAAACGAAAGATGCATCCAGCGTTACAAAAGTTACAAAACTATTTATTTAACCTAGGTAGGTGGAGAGTTTATTCTTACAATTAAATAATGTTTGCCATAAAAAATAACGCACTTTGGCATCACAACATTATGAAAACAAGTATATTTTTTTTACATTTCTATAAAATCAATTAAGAAACCTTGTCTCCTGTCAGAACAATCAAGTACCAGGCATAATCATAAAGAAATATTTTAAAAAGTTCAATGCAAGAAATATCAATGTACTTCTGTTTGTTTCTTTGTTTTTCTATTTATTATAGCATCCTACTTTCATTTCTTCCTATTGCGACATTGTACTTTGAAAAACTACCGGTATAGCAATGTCATCAAAGTAAAAAGCAACCTTCACTTCTATAAATGAGTAATTTTTCTAAGTAAGATGTCTTAATAAGAAAAAGAAATTGAAGTAAAATATTGTAATAGCACGAAATGAATGTACGTTGTTGTTTCTTGCATTTAACCCTATATTGACTTAAAGTGTTTATTTTCTGTTTTCATGTAGCTTGTGCCTAATGAAGAAAGTTATGTAGCTCAAATGATGTTGATGAAAATGAAATATACAAAGAAAAACATCATATATCTATAAAAAAAAAAGAAGCAAAGAGGCATTAGTATACATGAGAAGGGAGGGCAATTGATTTTGCTTTATTGTATTCTCTGACTGCCAAGTCATATTCCCCTTTACTAATATTCCCACGAATGGCATTTGGCAAATTGAATAAAGTACGAAACCTCTGAAGCGTTCCTTGAACTGTCCTAATTTTCTCCGCTTGAGCCTAGTGAAAACAAATTGTCAAAGTGTATAATTAATTGAAAATAAATTATTTTTAAAAAAAATGTTAGCACACTTCCAACCTGTCTTTCAAGTAGGGGTCCAAAAGCACGAATAGCCACAGAATTCACTCCTTCTACACTTGTACATAAACGAGATGTTCCACAACCATCAGTATCTTCTTCTACCCTTTTTAGTTTTGACTCGATATCTGTAAAAAGATTACTTAAGAAGAACAATTATTTTCCCGATGGACCAATATTAAAGTTATGTTTGATAGACTAACTGAAAAGCTGGCTGTTAGCTGATAAAATATAACGTTTGGTAAAAACTAGTTAATAAGGTAGCTGAAAAATGTAAAATAAAAAACGAATAAAAAGGCATAGTGAGTTTTTTTTTGTTTTTGTTTTTTTGTTTTTGTTTTTTTTTTTTTGCGATTAATAAAGGATAAGTTGGGAGAACTTTAAGAAAATGCTTCATAAGTTCGTTGTAACACTACCATGAGTAGCATCCCAAAAAGCTAGACTATAAGCTAATTTCTGGTTTGCCAAACATGACAACCTAAAAGAGCTCGAAAAATAAACTAGTTGTGGTATGCAAGACATAGTTTTAGGGTTTAAGTTTAGAAATGGGAGGCGAATCTTATATAAAGAAGCAATTACCATCTATAGTGGTTTTGCAAGAGACAAAGCAATCAAAATTTTCTTTGACGAGTTGTTTTCTTTGTTGCGTACGTCCGAGTATGTCGGTTTTCAAAGCCGAAGCACCAGACTCCAAATCAGCCGCAGCAGTAAATTGGTGTATCCGAGTAATGAATAATTTGGGATCAAACCTCTCTGAGAAAAACATCAACCTATCTGCAAAAACATTACCAACTCAATATTTCATTCAAAGTAAGGGTCTGTTTGATACTTACTGATTGAGTAAGAGCTAACTAGGTCAGTGAACCAGTCAGACTCATCCTCATCCTCATCCTGAAGCTGATATGGTAAGAGGTTAGGACCGAGTCATGGTAAGAGGTTAGGACCGAGTCAGAGGTAAAGTGGGGTTATCAAATGGTTTGACCGGCGTAACCTCTTACTGACCAGTAAGAGGCAAATCAAACAGCCCCTAAGACAATTACTACCCAAAAAATAAAGTAGGCCAGTGAAGTTAACATGAGTACCTCGAAGGGCTGAATCCACTCTCTCAGACTTAGTCGGAGAATTTAATGAACGTTCATCGATCAACCTCAATGTTCTGTTGTCTATAATTCTATCATCAAAAAAATAAACAAACATTAGTAATAAACACTAACAAGTTCTCGAAACAACTTTGTAGTAAAACCAAGTTCTAAAAGAACAAAACGGATACACAAATCTTATATTGGCTCCAATCATTTAACTACGGATTATCAATAACATACCCGACTCCTAGAGGATCTATGCACTCCATGCCACGTGGCATTGACTGTACAGTATTGAGCCCTTTTGCAGTCGTCGTTTGTTTCCTCTCAATTTTTTGAGTTACCGTAACAACTTTCGATTCCCTCATGTCCCGTACTCTTCGTTCAAGCTGCCATTATAGGTAAAATCACGAAATTACTACAAGAAACGTTTGTGTGTGTATATGTATGTGTATGAGTGTGTGTGTTACCTCGGTTTCGTTCACTTGCTTCCACTTGGTGGGTTCGCCTTCGAAGACTGTATCATCTTCCTTACCACCATCTCCATCTGTGTTCTTCTGATCAACGGCGTCTTCATCGCCGGATGATATACTAAGCATTTCAACATCGGAGTCTTCTGAATCCTCCGAGGGGCATTTGCGTTGCGGCTTGCTTTTATGGCTTATTTTAGGTAACCCGAACGTTTGCATGAAATTAGCTTTAGGTTTTTTAGATTTCTTAGATTTACGCGATTTACCTTTCGACGACACCTTTGGTACCTCTTCTTCATCGCTGTCGCTCATTGTTGTGAATTTAGTGTTTCGATTTCAGAATGGAAGTGATTGAATTCGACAGGGAAACAGGAACCTGAATAGAACAGATTTCTGTTTGTTTTTGTGGTGGTGTTGGTCACCCTGATTATGAAATTAGGATCCGAAACTTTTGTTTTTCTTCCTGTAAACAGAGAACATGAAACGCATATACAACAAACCGCTAACTGAATTAAATGTCGAGCAAAACATACAACTACTGATCAGTGGCAATCGAATTTTGTTTTCTTCTTTTTGTATACGAAGAAACAATACATGAATTCACGTGAATCAGGGAGGTGACGCTAAGATACGAGACTCAAAATATGATATTCTATAAAGTGATCACTGATCAGCATATGGACTTTGAAATATACATACAGATCGGCCCATCTCTCTAGCCCATTAGATATTTAACGGGCATGTTTATAACTTATAACAAAATAAAAAAATATATATTTCGGATCTTCGGATAATACGATTATCTGAAAGTTTCTGAAAACAATATCTGAATCTGAATTCAAACTCGGATATTTAAAATTTCGGATATTTTATGATCGGGTTCCAAATTCAGATTCTTTTAATACTCCAAATATAAGTTTTGTTTTTAAGATCCATTCCAAAAATTTTGGATATGTAAATCCATTTGGTTTTTGTTTTTGTTCCAAAGTAATTTATTCGATAATCACATGTTATGAATCTTTTGCATTGCACATTTTGTATGTGTTTAAAGATTAAAAATATAAAACAGAGTATTTACTAAGATAATCATATTGTGAGATAGTATGCTATCATAAAACTATATTTTTGGAATTTTAAAAATGACCATAAACATCACAACATTTCACTTGTTCATTCGCGGATCATAAACATCACAACATTAATTCACTTGTTCATTCGCGGATATGTTTTTCTGACAGAAGCATGGTTAAAGGATTGAATGGCTACGATGGCAGAAGGCATGGATCACTGACCTGCCCAATAGCGGCGACGACTTTGGAGGGAAATTTTCCCGCTTCATTTCAGACCGTTGGATCAGCTAATTCATGGACGGTTTAGATGAGAGTGCACACGGATCGCTAAGTCACCAATACCGGCGACAGCCGGTATTACCGACGACACGAAACGCGTGTTTTTTGTGTCGCCGGTAATACCGGCTGTCGCCGCTAATGGTGTCGCCGGTATTGGTGACATTTATTGTAGTGATTTCACTTGTTCATTCGCGGATATGTTTTTCTGACAGAAGCATATCAATAACTATTCATGTGGCATTTATGTCATTCGGGAGTACTAATATTATCATCTTCGCATGCTCCCTTTAAATTCATAAACTAATTCTCGACTTTCCTTCATAAGTAAAAAAGACGATAACGAGAGTTCTTGTATGTTGAAAGGAATGGTGTCGTAACAAGTAAGTCTTCTATTGTAGACTAAAATGTTCGTATTGGGCTTTGATCAAAAGGAGAACCATTGTCCGTATTTATTAATCCTTTGCGGACGGTTAAAATTTTCTTATTGTGTGTGCTTTATTTTAAGCAAACTATTTGTTCGTTTTGTATATTGTTCTAAACCAAGCTTGCGAATATTTTCTTAAGACTAAGTTACTTCATCTCCATCCTAAGGATTATAAGTATCATCATTAGTGATCAGACACAACAAATGTCCTTTGAGAGCACTAACTTTTACTTAATCTATCAATTTAATCATTTTCGAGACAGGTTGCATCCATTAGAGTTAATGTTGAACAACTTGGAATCATAACAATCTAATTTGTCACATTTGTCACTCTAGACGCGCTTGGAGGTCGGACAATGCAATATGGTTCATAGACCTGCTTTGGACTTCATTTCTTTTTTTAAACATCTGTGAGTCTACGCGAGTACCTTAGATATCCCATTATCGACCTCAGAAGTAGATGACATGCTACAATCAGTCATTAGATGTGTATCATATGTCTTTATTACCATGTCTGAAGATTTGAGAGAGTTCATGAATTTAATCGACAAAATCGATGTTGTCTATATGCTGTCTCCAACACTAAAGATAAAATTATATTATTGACAACGCCATGAACTTAATTGGAAGTTTCATCTAACTATTTGATATTCATGTTGGAAATGTGTCAACTGACACAACAAGTTATTAATAGTGTTAATAATGCATTTTCCTATGATCATTGCAAATAGTGTTAATAATGTTGTCCAACACTAAAGCTAAAAATTATATTATTGACAACGCCATGAACTTAATTGGAAGTTTCATCTAACTATTTGATATTCATGTTGGAAATGTGTCAACTGACACAACAAGTTATTAATAGTGTTAATAATGCATTTTCCTAGGATCATTGCAAAGTATAATCTAAGTTCTAATTGGGAATACAAGGGACGAGTTATTAATTAATCATTTATATGATAGCATAATTAGAAACTAGTATGGATTAAGGGACTTAACTTGTAATTAATCATATTTGACTTAAATTGTAATAAAGAAAACTATCTTATAATTCAAATTTGAATTACTTAGTTGGAAAGTCAAGGTATAAGAATACTCGTCCCATGTTCTCTCCCCTCATAATTCACGCTAACTTTATCTCTCGATGTGTTTATTCTTGCTCTTGGTCGAGAACACAGACACACATATTATGTGTTTTGTTGTTCATCCTTTGAGTGCAATTTGGAGAGGCAAAGAAGAATGCATTTTTGCAATTTTTCATAGACTAGCATAAACTAGAATGGTTTGATACTTTGGTGTGTGAAGCATAGAAGAACTCTTATTTGGAGTCTCAAGATTATCCAATAAAATATATTTTTCTTAACTTCTTTTTGTTTCTTTTATTGAAAGCAATTCAATGTACTTGACACATTGGTGAATCATGATGAGAGTATTATTATGCTTCCATTGCCATGTTTTTATGCTTTAAGAGTCATTATGATCCAACAGTTGTATCAAAGCCACGTGTACATGTTTCTTGCATAATGAAAGCGTTTTTTGTTGTAGAAACCGACTTGAGGTATGATCTTGTACACACATCCGGAAATCATGTGGATAAATGTAACGCCCAGTTTCAACACATAGTATACCTAGAAAATTTTTCGCATTTATAACATAAATAATATAATTGGGTACTCATGTGCTCTGGAATCTACAATAAGTTACCATCGAGAATCGTCCCACGATCCGAGCCGGGCGCTACAACTGCTAACCTGTACACAATACAACACACACACACACACATAAGCTACAAAGCTTAGTGAGTAACAATACCAGGACATGAATAACTTAGTTTAAATGTAATACATCACCCAACTCGTGGGTGTAGTTATTCCCTACAACAACTCATAAGTACTGGTTAATATAAACATATCAAACCAGTTATACTTCATTATTAATAACTACAAGTATTCTTTCTGTAGTTACACTGGTATCTACTGATACCTAAGCTACTAATAAACGAGCACGGTGTAATACATGTAACACAAGTATACACCTAACCGACAACTCGATATCATTACTCGATATCACTACACGGTACTTGTCACACTTATTTCCAACATGAAATCTTCTACTCTACAACCTTTCTGATCATAAGCCACAAGGGCTTTATATCCGACTCTTCCTCATTCTTTACGGTTTCGAGTCACCAAGACTCATCACTGTCCTTATTGTAGTATGAGCACAAAAGCTTTAATTACACATGTTAGGCAATTAAGCCCTATCTTTTAGCCACATAAGCCAATATTTGTTTCACAAAGGTTCTTACCATATGTTAGGTAGTTAAACACAACCATTTAGCCATAAAGGATATTATATTTGGACACCGAGTCCAATCTCCTAACCACATAGGCCATATATTTGGATATCAAATCCAATCTCATAGCCACAAAGGCCGTATATTTGGATATCAAATCCAATCTCCTAGCCACAGAGGCCGTATATTTAATCCAATCTCCTAGCCACAGAGGCCGTATATTTGGATATCAAATCCAATCTCCTAGCCACAGAGGTCGTATATTTGGAACAGTACGGGTCCTCACTCGACCATTAAAGTCTGCATGAACCGTACAAGTTCCCATAATATATCTTAGGTAATTTAACCCAATCACTTGGCCACAATGGCTCAACATCATGACTGTAAGGTACTCATACCCAATCGTCCCTGCATACCTGTAAAATTATCACAAGTATTGTATACATAATACATCATACTACATATATTTCACCATATATAATCATTTTGCATACTTCTCTATGGTTGCTAAGTACTCTTTAAGCAAACCACTAATATCACTGTTGTACCTTTTCACAAGTACTCATCTTGTGATATATGTAAACCTCATTTCAAATGAACACAAGACTCTCATCTCTATGCCGGTTACTTCACATCGTAACCATAAACTTCTAGCACATATAATCACATAGGATTCTCTATGTGTCTACATAATTTACACGTAATTTACTACATGTATCATCTTGTGTATAACTACAAAACTCACCTGTAATAACAAGTTATTTCTAACACTTGATACACCCGAATTACATAGTAATCTCTACATGCTTGTGAATCAACTAGCATCATAAACACATATAACATGTTACAACTAACATGTAAGTAGAGTTACTCACCTGGATATAGTAGCTTTACCCCATTCTAGATGGTACAATTTGTAGGCCAATGTGTCTTCTCACCTCTTTCAACCCACACCATACCACATACACACCACACATATGTGAATACCTTGTATTTCTTCCATCAAAGCTTGGGATTTGCTCACATAGGTGCTGTTTGTTTTTAAAGAGGTAAAAGGTCTGCAGTCTGCGGACCACATCTGCAGAGCATCTACAGAGAAGAGGTGGACTACATGTCTACAGACTGCAAGAAGAAGACTGTTTGTTTTTTAAAAGTCTGCAGGTTGTGAAAATAAACTGAAATTTAAACAAACTTTTTATAAGTAAAACACATGAGTACGTTCAATTTATGATATTAACGAATTTAAGGATCAAAGCAAACATTTAGTTTTTTAAATAATAAAGAATAAAAATTACGTAACCAAATTTGGATTTACAAATAGTTTGTAAAGCAAAAAATTTGCATAAGATTGTGAACCAAAGTTCTAATGTTAAAATATATTTGTAGGTTTCAAATAGTTTATAATTATGATTTACAATAAAAAAAGTGTCTATTATATGATATTAATGAATTTAAATATCAAAGCAAACATGTCTTTTTTTAATTTTGTGACATTTTTTTAAAAGTTTTATAAATTTATCTTCATTTTGTTTAAAAACTTAGAAAAATAAATTTATCTTCTTTTTTTTAGGTTAAAATTGTATTAATTTATTACTAGAAGAGCTCTGCAGACCCTTGAAGACATTGATCTATGTCTGCCCCAAAAAGAGGACGTGTAGACCTTTTTAGGTCTGCAGTCTTCGAAAAAAAAACATTCTGCGAAGGTCCATGTCTGCGCGCCGTCTGCGTGACGCAGACAAAAGTGGTCAGGAAGATCTGCAAAGAAAAAACAAACAGCCACATAGTCAAGGTTTGAGATTAAAACCACTTCCATACACTTAATTTCAAGTATTACTTGCATTATTCATGGTTAGTTACAGGTGACTTACCATCACTACCCGAACTAACCATTCTAAGCAAACCCACCATCAAAATTTGAAGCTAGAACAAGGATTCTTACCTTTTGGATGTAAATTCTCGACCTTTGCTTCCAATCCTTCAATTCCTTGACATTCTAGGCTCCAATTTAGTCTAAAGTGTTCCTGGGACTTTTCTAGGGTTTAGAGAGAAGTTTCCAAGAGAAAATTCCCCCAAAAACCCGAAATTTCGCAATTTATACTTCTAATTTTTCAGTCCGCACACGGCCCGTGTCTTTTTACACGGACCGTGTCTTTTCTACTGCTTGTTGTTGAAAAACTACACATCCTGACACGACTCATGTTATTTTACACGGCCCGGGTTATGGCACTGCTTGCTTCTGATTACTTTTACACGAGCCGTGTTTCCTGACACGACCCGCGTAAGTCCGAAACAGTCCCGAACAGTGTTTTTATGCCATTTTTCATACAAAACTCTATCCAAAAGGTGTTCTAGCTATCCGAACACTTATAACGCTATATTAAATCATAATCACTCCACGGTTAACATAAAATTACTTAACGAAAGTAACATGGTGTTACAATAAAATATACATATTGATTTATAGGGATTTAATAAAAAAGGACTTAATTAAGTGAGTTTGATTTTTTTTGTTGTTTTTTCCTGGATTTTGATTCACTTGTATCATTGTTTGGATGACTTTGACATGAAAACCATAGTTGCACGAATACAATGTCTGCTTATGTGTTTGTGTAATTAAACATGATTCCAATGACATTAAAACATATAAACAAAAATCGTTACAAAATAAGTGCCATAATTGTATGCAGTATATTACTTGACCGAAATATTTACATTGAAAGGATTTGGCACACTATGGCTATAACTACAAAATTTGAAAAAAGAAACAATTCTAAAGATGCTATTTTGGGTTTTGTTATAGATCTTTTGAAATAAGTGTTGATATAAAAATTCAAATGCAACACTAGTTTCAAGTGCTGCATAATTCTGATGCAACACTATCGTTTGAAATGATCCATATTTTGTAGAAAACAACGACTAATCTGAAATTCCGCCTTATAGTTTTATTTTTACATGTAATGTAATTTTGATTTTGTATAAAGTAGTCCATGAGTTTTATAGAAAATTATATTGGCAAAAATTGTAATTTTAAATACCCAAGCAATCAATGGGAGTCATGGAGATTCAACGTGCCCATCTAAGTGTCACTTGGTGCTGGTGGTTTTAGTGGGAGTCGACACGTCACTTATGGTTGTTTTGTCCCTAACATGACTATGTTTTCGTGTTGGCCCATAGGAAATGCATAAGAATATGGCAATTCTTATAGTTATTTTAATGTGTGTTGAGTCCCTAAAATGACTTGGATGGTTTGGAGCTCTTGTAGACTTTTAGAAGGCCACAAGTTGTGTCGTTCCTTGAAATTATGTTATGATATTGTATTATACACCCTTGTTGATATATTAATTTGGAGTAAAACTATTTTTGGGGCCTACTTCTGTAACATTTTGAAAACTTTGCAAACCAATTTATCACTTAATGATTTATCAAAGAATGGAAAAATTAAGGGGTGTTACATTTTGCCATGACCATTTTAGGCTAGATAAGTCCTATATTGTTATAAACCACAAGTGGAATCTTAGATACATGAAATTTCATGTTAGAAATTTGTATAAAATATTTAACTTTTTGGCTAAAAAAACTTTGAGTTGATGTGTAAATAGATAATGGGGATAATGGTTTGTCTTGGAATCAATCAAATCAACAAATTGTATAAAATGTTGGTGATCTCGATCAAGAAATCAATTCAATAAAAATTATCTTTTATGGAAAGATGGTAAAGCATACAAAGATTGAATTTTGCAATTAAGGCATTTAGGGTCTCGTGAAAGGTTATTGCGAAGATCATGGGTACTGTTTGAAGTATGTGTACTTTAAAAGATACGAATATATGTATGAATCCCCAAACCATTTATAATTGTTAAGAATATGAAAGAAAATTGGTAACAAAACTAATAAATCCAAATAATTGTGACATATTATATGTAGAGTACATCTTTTTTTTTCTAACAAACAGATTCAATTAAATTCATACTACATGGAGAAAAATGACCAAGAAATGAGTCATAATGCCAAGATCCATTTCACATTCTACTTACTACAAAATATTTATTCTTCAGCGGGAGACATGAGAAACAACATTTTGGAAACAAATCAAGTATATTAAAACCAATAACATATTTTATGCTAATGTGCACCATTTCTATTACAAACATAATCGTTTACTAGCAACAAAACTACGAGAAATGGTTAATTTTTTGGCCTTTGTCATACATTGCCTATGAAATGGAATAATGTAACACCCCTCATATAGTCTAGTTGAAATAGTCATTTAATGAAAAACAACCCATTTGTTTTATAAAAATCATCAACTTTTTATAATCATCAAGTTGCGGAATAGGTCCCAAAAGTTAAGTCATTAACAATTTTAAGTTCGACAAGTCATACGAGGGTACAACAAAATGAACCAAGAAGCAATAGTTTGAAGTAAGCAAATTACATACAACATAATCTAAATTTATAAGTTTTCTAGATATTTAGAGTTAATCCCTCTATTTAGTATTTATTAAATCTCTCAACCTGAATACATGTCAAAATATAGGTTAAGCTTGGAAATCTTAGTGAGTATACATGAGGTTAAATATACAAGGTTAGAGGATGAGAGCGATTATCCAATCCCACAACCAAGCCCCTAAATAGTTTACAAACAATTCAAAGTTGCATTAGATTCAATGGATCAAATTTCAGTAACAAATAACTTAAAACTCTAAAGTGAGGATAAGCATTGCATAAGTACTTAAGAATAAGACCTATGTATAAAATGGAATTATATAATGCAAATGCAACTATTCTCAATCCACAAGTTAATATTAAATTCCAAGTTTCAAAATGGATAAGTTTCGGGAATATGCGAGGTTAGAGTAAAGCACACCCCACAAGGATATTCTTATTGAAATGAAAATTCCATAAGGCTATCCATTTGTTGGTAAAATATGGAACCACAAGGCTATCCCATAAGAAACAAGGTTCTATGGAGCCACCCTAAGAACCACACAAGGGGTTGCTAACCTCCTTATGTAAGTGAGGCTTATCTAGAAAGCGTTAAGTATGTGCAGTCTAGTCCGAACTGAAGGATGTCAAGGCGACCAAAAGAAGATCAACGAATCAAATCAACTAGAAAACAAAGGCGAGACCTGCCAGTTTTGTTTTGTGTTTGCACCTTGGTTGGATCTTCTCCTCGGGCAACGAAGTCCCTCACTTTGGTTGGGCGGACCGAAGAGGATCGACATATGTAAAGAAGTATCACGAGTATGGGGCTTTAGCCCAATTTGACAGCAACACTTCCTTAGTGGATTATTAGTTTTGTCATATCTGGAGCAATCAAGAACAGCAGAACCGAGGCCGGACTCACTATGTTATGGTTCAGGAGATTGGAGTCTTTGGATAAGAAGTGCGAATCGAAGCATGCCAATGTGCAGGAGAAGCTACTTCAGTAGAAGTGTCTAATAACACAAGTTCCTAGGTCTGTCATGGGCAACATACAGGAGCATAAATGTGTTTCGTATTATACGACCCATGGTTTGTCCCATTAGTTGCCCTAGTACATAAAGCATGATGCTAGAAGATTTTTCATCATTTCATCGAGTTCTCTTTGTTTCTATATAAACGATCTCGGATTGTAACAATGATAATGTGAATAGTGTAAGCCAAAATATTGAGATAGTGTAGTAAATACTTGTATATATTATACTATATTCATATTCAATAAGAAAATCTCTCTAGTTCCTATAGTGTAGCTTGAGCGGCCCATTGTCTTTTCCAAAATCACCCCTTTAAAGCTTAAAAAAAGTTAAATATCAACTGGGGCCTCTATCTGAGGAAGCACCTACTGGAGGCTGCTATCGTCTAAAGCCTCACTCCTTTTATGTAACCCGAAGTGTCTGATTATACTAGTTGACTTCATTTAATGTTTATATAATAAACCGTATTATGTGATCTTTTGTCAGTATATGTTTTGTAATATGTCAGTGTACTTATATTCATAATATGTAGTGATCCCTTATCTTGGACATTGACTACGGTTTTTCATATTAATGAAATGATGATATGTTATCTCAACTAAATATTGTCTTCATTACCAAATTGTAACATTGACCATGGTTTTCCATATCAATGAAATGACAATATGTTCTCTCAACTAAATATTGTTCTTCATTTTGTTTCATTTCATACTTTCTTATCTTTATTTATTTATTGCTTAATTTGGTTAGTTTAATTCTATTTTTTTCATTTAGCCTAAGGACCTAACTCTGTCACATGGCCAAGTCAATTCGATAGGTTTGATGGCCAAAAGTAATTTTCATGCTGTAACATCCCTGTTTTGGGCCTAGGAGTTTTGGGCTTAAACTGACAAATAAAATCTATTTTGTACATACAAAAAATAAATGAATAACTAAATTTAATATTTTGTTATATTTTATATAGTAAATAAATGAGCCAAATATAGTTTAAAATCAAATTGTAACCAAATGTGAGAAATTTTGTCATAAGGACTAAAAGTGTCAATTTAGCCAAACTTACCCTAAGTAGATTTGACTAGTCATGAATTTAGGAAAATAGAAGATATATTAAAGGAATTGAGGTGGAGTTTAAATTAGGTCGAATAATTATTTGATTTCCATTAAGGACCTAAATTGTGAAGAATTTTAGTGTAAGGGACTATTTGTGCCAAATTGGGAAACTAAGGGTTAGTATTGACTTAGTCAATGACTCAAGTGAAAGAAATAATTTATATTAGGGGCATTTGTATGAGTATGGGAATTTATTGATAGAAGAGTTGACTTATTGAGTGTTGGGTGAAGAAGGCTCAAACTCAAGGGACTAATGTTGCAAATTCTTGAAAGATGACTTGTTTTTGATGGGGATCCTTCCCCAAATCAGCCATTCACGTTTTTGAAGATTAGAGAGAGTGAGAGATGGCGATTTTCATCTCTTCCAAGGAGACTTGTGTGGATTTTGAAGGATTATGATCATACTTGAAGAATTCAAGCAATCTAAGGTATAAACCCACCTTTCTAGCCCTAGATTTTGAGTTCGAGTTTGGGGATTGGACCCAATACGAGTTTTATGATGGGATGATGTTCTTCCTATGATTCCCCAATGTTTATTTGATGTTTCTAACTTGATTTGAGTCTACATTCAATCCATGGATGCTCTAGATTCACTTAGTTGATTGATTTGGGTGTTATGAACCCTAGATTTTGGGGATTTGATGATTAGTTGGGAAATCTATAAATTGATGGATGATTATAGTGGTTTTGGATGAGGGGATTCATTTATAATGATTCCATAACGATTCCAACCTTTGATTTGTAGTTTTAAACCTTGAATCACTAGAATATGGGAATTGGGTGTTGAAATGGGTTTATTTCATGTATATGATGAATGGATCTTTTGTTTAATGGGTAAATGGGTTTATTGCATCAATTTGGATGTAATAGTGGAGTAAGAATCATTTCCTAAGGATTCCATGGAATGGAAGAAGGAATCTCCACTTGTAATCATCTATTGATGGATTGGAATTGGGTATTCCATGGGTTTAATCATTTGGACCAATGATTGGAATTGGAGATTCCATGAGGTTATCTTCTTTGGGTTTGTATGGGAATCATTCTCCTAAGAGATGACATTGGTTAAGGACTTAATTGGGTACTTGATGGTGTTAAGTGTAATGATTGACTTGGAACATAGTTCATGAATGACTTGTTAAGAGATAAGAACTTGAATTGTGATTTTCATTAGTTTAAGTCATGAACACTTGGATTGGGAGTTGAATGCTTGTAAATGAGTTATTAAATGTGTATTTTCATGTATAATTGGTCTTGGGTTGATTTGGAGCTTCAATTGGGTCAAAAGGGGGTTAAAATGACCAAAAACCAAGTTACTGCACAGCGTACACGACCCGTGTGCTGATACACGACCCGTGTAGGGTCTCTGGGGCTTCAGATCAGTTTTGCCCTGGGTCCTACATGACCCGTGTAGGGCTACACGACCCGTGTAGCCTGGGTTGGCCAGAAATGTCAGTTTTTGGGTTTTGAGCTTTATGGTTTGGGCTTCGGGTCCTTGTTTTAATGCTAATCTTTGGGAATGTTTTAACTAAGATTTTCCTTATATTAGAGGGTCAAGGACTTCATTTTGAGATGATGAATGATGGTTTCCTCTTTGTTATAAAGAAGTAAGTATAGTACGACTTTTAGATGAATCGAGTATGATATTTTCCGTTCTTGCATTGTAGGAAGGATATATGTTATAATGACTTAGAGATGAGACTAAGGACTTGAGCTAGCACACAACTAAGATGATTTGATGGACGAGATGATGTCTAAGAGCGCCTCCATATGCATCAACCTTATGTGGAGTTAGTGTTGACTCGTCAGTTGACCTTCGGTGAGTTTACCGGGAGTACACATCCCAACTAATATCTTTTGTGTGTGTTATCAAATACTTTTCATGCATAATATTATGTGCAATGTGTTATATGATTACAACTTGTGCATTGCATGAAAATGGGTTTCTAAAGATGATTTCAAATAAAGAGTATGATGTTGTTTTTGAAAGACGTTTTGAGCATCCTATTGTGCATTGCATTTCATATAGGATGGGATTGACCGTGTGATACCTTGAGGACGAGTTTGACCCTTCTCAATCAAAGAGGGTGAGGAGTTATTATGAGTTTGACCCTTCTCAATCAAAGAGGGTGAGGAGTTATTATGAGTTTGACCCTTCTCAATCAAAGAGGGTGAGGAGTTATTATGAGTTTGACCCTTCTCTAAAATAAAGAGGGTGAGGAGACGCATGAGGGAGTTGCTAACCTTCATGGGGCTAGTGTGATGGCCACTAGTTCTAGTTTAACCTATACGGGGATCAAGTGACATGCTCCGTGCGTGTCATTTGTGAACTTAGGTAGGTGCCATTGAGGTGAGTTGGACTTTTATGAGATGGACGTGGGTTTGGGATAGTTGCATCATGCATTACATTTGCATATCATAACTATCTATTTTGAGTAAACCTTTATGATGTTTTAAATAACTTTTGAAGTGTGTGTTAAAACTGTTTTTGGGGGGGTTTTGTCCCGAATGTGGTAGTTCACTACTCACTCAAAATGGGACAACCTCGGGTAAACTCACTAGGAATTTCCATTGCCTAACTTATTTTGATGTGTACTCAGGTTGAGGAGTTTAGATGACTTAGAAGAGCTGGATGTTTAGAAGGCCACGGTTTGTGTGGTATCATTTAAATTTTGTAATGGTATTTGAATTGTTACAACCTCGCTATTTTATAAACTAAAGTGTTTTATCTAAAATGGGACCAAACATTGTTTTCCGCAACTTAAACCTAAATTATTTCTCATTAAACCCCATGTGTTTTAAAATAGTTTTTGGAAGAAAATGGCTTATTTGAAAATGTTGAAACTAAAGTTTTCACTAAAGGATTATTTTATGGATTAATGATGATAAACCATGGGTTAAAATGACGTTTTATGAAAAGCCTTAAGCGAGGGTGTTTCACATGCTTTGTTAAATCACTATATTAAGTCCAAAACCATCCCTAGTATATTTCCAACCAATCCTAACCTCTTAACATGATCAAATACATTTCAAAAACTTAATAACCATGCCAAGTAGCATCCAAAACAATCATTCAAGTTTTGATTTAAATCAAGACATAGAGACATGTGAGTTTAAGTTCAAAACCTTCATATAAGTTCATATCATTCACTTCATTGGTCAAACATTTTCAAAACACTTAGATCTCTTATAGTTCAATTGCATTATATGACCTTACAAAAATTTTGAATCATGAACTATTATTCTAACTCAAAAATCCATTTAAAACACAACATATGCTTTAAATCATTCATGAAAACCATGATCTCTTCAAATGCTTGAAACCACAACTAATAAACATATGGAAGTAACTTACACAACAATAAAATATTATGGACTATCAAATAAGTTTAGATACATATATCCATACTAATTTGATCCATAATTCGTGATTCTAAGCCTCACATCATTAATCCATCATCCTAGGGTTTATAAACCCTCAAAACCAAGCATAGAGTTGAAATCAAGTGATATAAGAGTAAAATAAGCATAAATGAATGGGTTAGTGATTGAAACTAACCTAGAAAAGCATAAGAATATAAAAATGTAATAAATTTGGATTTAGGAAATTCCCAAACTCTAAACTCAAACCCTAGGTGAAGAGATTATATATTCTAGTGTTTAAACAAGACGATTCTAGCTTCTAACCTTCAATAACACTTCAAATCCACCAATAGATCTTCACTTCACTTGAAAATATCTTAACATCTGCTTTCTAGGATCATTGGGTTCAAATGAGGGAGGAAATGGATGATTTGTTCAAAACTTTGGATGTTGGCAACATAAACCCTTCAACTCACATTTCTCCCCCTTGGGCCACAACTAACTAGTTTCTAAACTTGCTAGAAGTGTAGAAACTAACTTAACATTGATGTTTTAGTCACAAAACCAAGTCAAATATAGGTCAAGTCCAGTTTCACTAAAATGACACTTTTGGTCCCTCATTATTAAATTCTTAAAGTTAACATCTATTAACATTCCTAACTTAGGAAATCCATCTTAAACTTCTAAATATTAATTTCGTAACATTTAAGCCCCAACACCTCGCTAAATTAAGACCACACTTAAGTTTCTCAAGTTTGGCGAATATAGTCCCTTTAATTCAGATTTTCTTTTGAACCTTAGGTTTGATCTTTTAATTATCTTAGATACTCTAAACTTACTGGTAATTATTTACTTTATTTATTATTATTTAATTTAATTGTTATTATTTTATCTAATTTTTCTAAAAAAAAGATAATTTTACCATAATGCCAAAAAATTCTAGATCCAAAATAAGGGTGTTACAAAAAATATTGTAAAGCCATCTTCAATATTGTGTAACAATTATAATCATTGCTACACAAATAAAAGTTATGTTACACACCATATAGAAGTATTATATGCAAATTTAAACCATTCATACAAGAAAATCTTTCTTGAATATGTCTACTTTCCTTTTCAAGCCACTACTGTGAGTTAAGAGCACATGTAGTTGATTGTGAAACAAAATTCACAAAATAACAGTCGACGATCATTTTTTTTAGGGATGAGCATATGGACCGGAAAAACTGAACCGGACCGAACCGAAAGCCGAACGAAAACAAACCGAACTGAGAACGAATATACATATTCGGTTCGGTTTTTGGTTTTTAAAAAATGTTAATTCGGTTTCGGTCCGGTCCCTGGATCATGCTTACCCCTAACACTATATTGATCATGAAAAGCCGAACCGAACCGAAAACCGACATAACCAAACCGAACCGCAACCGAATATACATATTCGGTTCGATATTCGGACCATGCTCATCCATAATATTTTTGGTTTAAATATGAGAAGCACGTGTTAACCACATTGCCAATCTCATCTTGAAGTGGTCTCACTACAAATGGACATTTAGATTTTAGAGTTTTTTAAATTTTAAGTATTATTTTAAAATTAATTAATTTTGTCATTTCTTCTAAAAGTAAATATGAAAAACTTTAATGGTCTACAAAGCTTCTTAAAAATTTTAATTATTATTTAAAAAATGATTAAAACTGTGATTACTTTTGTCATTTCTTCTAAAAGTAAATAGGAAAACCATTAATGGTGTTCATTATACATACCCTTAAAATGACGAAAGTGTACCTATAAATTCAACGGAAAGAAAGGACCCCCATCTACAACTTCACATAAAGTCCAAGGGCATTCTCGTAATTTCACCCACTCAAATTCGGTATATTACACGTAGCAACACTCTTCCATTCTCTGCCTCCAGCTTTCCTCTCGGTTTCTCAGAATCTCCCATGGATCCTTGCAAAATTTGAACCAAAGAATCTCAAGTTGTTCATTCCATTTCAGATTTTCTTCTTCTTCTTTTCTTCTAAACTGATTTAGTTTCGGTCTCTTTATACAACTCCGCTGTATTTCTTGTTAATGGTTCAGTTCATGTCGTCGGAGAACAACAATGTCTGGCAATTGCCGGAGCCGGAAGCGAAATCGTTGCCGGTGGAAGAGCATTCGATGTATTCCACTGAGACTCGTGAAGACGGACCGCATCCTAAACGGTGGAAATCATCTTCTTCTTCTGGGACGGCTATTCAGGTTTATTTTATTTTCTTTACTGCTAATTTTTATTTGGTGTTTATTTGTTTTATTAAAAAGTTTATCATTTGTTGCGGTTTTTGGGGGAGTATACGAGGTGACTTTAATAGGTAATAAATGAGTTTATTTCTTACAATCATGTTAACTGCATTATTTTCTTTTGATATTTATCGAATTTTTGTTAACATAAATGGTCAAATTGGGACGAGGGACGTAAGTTAAGAGTAATGTGACAGGAATTATGTAAATTTTCTTGCCCCTATTGACTGTTTATATTAGCTAATTTGATGAGAATTATGTGAAACAGTGAAACTGAAATCGTGATAACTTAAACATGCAGTTTAATAAATTTATTTTGTTGAGGTATGCAAATGAAAAACCATGAAAGTTCTATGAACAGATTATCTATTTGGTTTATTTATTTATTTTTTATTATTATTATTATTTTTTTTTACATGTATAATTGCATTTTAGGACAAAACTGAGAAGTTGATTGATTCAAATAGTCAGATTGTGTGTTATTTGGTGAACCATGGGAACACTGAACAATTTCTATATAGATTTTACAAGATTTCTTTTTTAAACTGAATATAGTTTTCTAAAAACATAAAAAATGGTTAATCATTATTATTTTTGAAATTTGGTTTTCGATTTTGATACATCTCTTGAAATTGGATATAAAAAACCAAAAACAAAAATGTTGCCAAACATAGTCAATGTTTTTGCAACAATATTGAAAGTTCATTGTTATTCTAAAACTTGATGCAAGATGCTTGTAGACTTGGAACCGAGTGCTTTACTTGTGTTGAGTAAGATTTATGATGATACACACAACTTTGATCACGGAAAAAAACCTACATTTTAAATTTTGATTTCAAATACACTACTTTTAGAATGCAAAATCGAAAATGATTTTGTTGGAAATTTAAACTTGACATTATTATGCCGGAACACGTGTTATGATCTTGTAGTTTTCACACCCGAGATGTTCGTATTAAAAATTGTAGTTACAAAAGACTACCAAATTTAGTGATTCAATAAAGTCACCGCTTCATAGACGGTTGAGATAAATGTCATTTTACAATTAAAGTCGTGTAGAAAAAGACTACATAGACTAATAATTCAATGGTATACGTCACGAGTCATGAGAACCGCTTTCGACGCGGTGGAACTTGTTGTTGTACATTTAAGGTTACACGGAAGATACTACTAAAAGTGACGATCGATTGAATTCATCATGACACTTGTTGAGCATTGCTTTAATAAGCGTGACAATTGTCGTCATCTAAAACTAATTTGGTTCTATTTTTTTTCTTTGATGCTTCATATGTTCAAAAAAGATATATTTTTGTCTTTTAACATCAAATCGTGTACGTTTGAAACTATAATTGTATCTGTTCCACATTGGCACATTGTTTTTTTTTTTTTTTTTTGTTTCAAATGTGTAAACATTACACTCTCTTAGTGGCACAGGAGTTGCAGCTCATTTCTTTTTACAATGCGCACAAGGCTTGCAACCTTTTATAGAAATCTTCTTGAAGTTAAATTTCCAATTTTTCACAATGGCAATCATTATGTGTATCTTTTTGGTCGTCAATTCTTGTATTAATTTGATGTTTTGAGTTGATTGCTAGAGTATTTTTACGTATAGCGAAAATATTTTTTAATTTCCATGTGGAGTAATTGTTATGGTTTTTATGTGGATCACAAAAGACTAATCATGTGAAATTTGGGAATTTATGTTTGTTTAAAGTAGTGTGTGGTATTAGCGAAAAAATTTGTTTGTTTTGTTTACTGCAATGAACCATTTTTAATGGAATGTGATTCCTTCCAATTTGTTAATTTCTTTCCTTAATTGGGAATATTTTATTATTCATGAAAATTTGCAGTATAACCATTTTTATTTACGTAATTCTTAATGACACAAATCCTTTTAAATAACTTCAATACTTAATAGAATAGAATATCATTTTTTAAAATAACTAGAAAACATTTTTTATTATAATCTTATCTAGGTTTTAATGAGCTTCTATTATGTTTAACTCTTTATACTTTTAAATAAATGTTTTATTAATTAACTTGTGTTTATTGGTTATATGCATTTTTAGTTACGGGGGTATTTTTGTCAATGTCAACTAATTTCATTCCATTTGTCACATAAGAATAACCAAACATGACAATGGAATGATAAGTACCTCGTCCATTCCATCCAACCAAATACGCAATGTTATCATTGCGTGCTAATGAAAAAGATCGTATTTTAAAGTAATTCTAAGAGATTGAATTTTGTAATTGATATTGTTTAGAACAATAAAAAAGATTGTATTTTAAAGTAATTCTAAGAGATTGGGTAGTACTAGTTGATGCATGATTAACCAATCATGTTGAGATAAATCGTTTGATCTTTCACCATAAAATCTATTATGAGAACTTATCTGTAGAAAACATTCAATTAGTCATATATGTTCAAAGATGTTTATCATCTTTTAATTGTCTTTTAGAATCTATTGCAATCAATACGACACACTTCCTAACATTTTCGTTTTAGATATCGAATCTTTAAAGCATACAACGAGACATTTCACTTTCGAAAAGTCACATTTCCGCCCAACTTTGACTAATTATATTTTGACCATGTGTGTTTGTGCCTTGATTAGCAAACGAGGTTGAATAGCAACGAACTTCCGATACCACAATCTCAGTACAACCCACTTAATGAACCAAGCCCATTGGGCTTGCGGTTAAGAAAGAGTCCATCATTGTTGGAGTTAGCTCAAAAGAGGCTCAACCAAGGAAATACTGACAAGGGCAATTTGGTCATTGGAAATCTTGAAGCAAGAACCAAAAGAGATAGGACAAAATCCAGGGCGTCCAGTTCCGTTGATAAGTTAAAGGCTTCTCATTTTCCAGCTTTACTTTTAAGGATCGGGCAATGGGAGGTAATTTGTATTTCGTTTGGTCTTACTCTTATATACCAAAAACAACGAGGGCGTTTACGTCTTTTCCGCAAATGAGAGGTCGAGAGCGAGTTGATGTCCCATCTATTTAGGTGGGAGAAAAAATTACTATCTTTGTCCCATTGACATTAGTTCTGGTCACAGTACAATGCACACAAAACGCAGTACAACCTATTTTGTCTTTTCTTTAATGTCAAAATTTGTTTCTTTGGGCAGTATGTGTCAAAACATGAAGGAGATCTAGTGGCAAAATGTTACTTTTCAAAGCATAAAATTGTATGGGAAGTTCTTGATGGCGGACTAAAGAAAAAATTTGAAATTAATTGGGCGGATATCGTGGCTCTCAAGGCAAAGTGTGAAGCTGATGGGCTTGGAACTTTGACTATTGTGGTGAAGTTTTCTTTTCATTTTTTTTAACTATTTTATCTCATAAATTTATCAGCCCGGTGAAATTTTGCTCAACTCGTATTTTTTTTACCGTTAGCTTGGTAAACAACCACTTTTCTTCAAAGAAATCAACCCGCAACCTAGAAAGCACACACAGTGGCGGGCAACTTCAGATTTTACGGATGGAGAAGCGAGCACAAACAGGTAATTAAATTACTTTTTTAATGGCTTTGGGTTAAAGAAAATGCCATTAATTTAAGGACAAATGGATGAAAACGTACTGCATATTTTTATCCATAATGTAATTACATTTCTCTACACATAATAGCAACATAGTTACATTTTTTTTACACATATAGTAACGTACTTGAAATTCGTTATCCATAATAGCAACGTACTGACATGTGTTTATTGTTGATATTGCTATTATATGCAGACAACATTTTCTACAATGTGCACAAGGCGTTTTGGACAAACACTATGAAAAGCTACTTCAGTGTGATAAACGACTTAACTTTTTGAGCCAACATCAAGGCATTGTTTTGGACTTTCCATATTTCCCACC
This sequence comes from Cichorium intybus, assembly GCA_023525715.1. Taxonomy (NCBI): domain Eukaryota; kingdom Viridiplantae; phylum Streptophyta; class Magnoliopsida; order Asterales; family Asteraceae; genus Cichorium; species Cichorium intybus. Next base: position 73,335,152 of record CM042015.1, read on the forward strand.
AAAACCTCCCATTAATGATCAAGATATATCATGCAACAATGGATTTAACATACCAGAAAGAGATAGAATCACACATACGGCTTCATTCAAAACTGTGGGATCGAGTTCTTTTGGTTTGATTCATCAAGATATGTCTAAAGAAGCTTACTCTTCCAGTTCGGGTACCATTTCTACCAAAACGTAGCAACGTACTTGCATTCATTTGTTTATTATAGCATTAATTTCTACCAAAAATAATGATTATTATTTGTGGGATCTTTTAGGTATGTCTATGGACTTTGAGGGGCCAAAAGATATTGAACCGTTGAAGGAAACCACAAATGATATGTTGGAAAATATTTCACAGATCTTACTCAGTGATAACCATTTGACAGCAGATTCAGATGAGAAAAAGATTATATCAAGAGTCAATTCCCTTTGTTGTCTTCTTCAAGATTGTCAACATGCTCAGCAGGATGGAAATGTCATTCTTACCCCTGATCCTAATCTGATCTCGCAGCAAAACCGGAATGACAGTTTTATCCTTGATACTAGCTTAATCTCGCAACAATACAGAAATGACCGTTCTACCCTTGATCCTAATCTAATCCCGCAGCGAGGCCCAAATGACGGCTCTACCCTTGGTTACGGTTCTACCTTTGGTTCCAATCTAATCTGGGAAAATAGGACTCGAGAAGATGGTAGTGGTAGCAGCCTATCAACAAAGCTTCCTCAGGATTATCCAAATGTTCAGCAAGATGGAAATGACGGTTCTACCCCTGAGAATGGTTCTGGGTCTAATGAGGGATCTGGTATATCAAGAAAGGACTCGTTTTCTGATTTGGTGCATCAGCTTCCCCGGATCGCGTCTCTCCCGAGGTTCTTGTTTGATATTTCAGAAAATGGTGAGATATTGAAGTGAGGGGTTTCGTGTTCTTTAGGGATTTGGAAGTGTTGATATGATCATATTGAGCATTCGTGAAAAATCCCGAGGGCTTTTTCGTAAAAATGAACGTGTTTTTTATGTGGTTAGACTGGTTTGAGTTGTGGTGTTAATAGGTGAGTTGTTTTAAGTAGTTGGTTATGTTAATAAAGTATTATATGTTTTTGTAAATATATGCAACTATATTAAGAGTTTTGAAATCAAAGGATGGTTTCTTTATTGATGTTTTTTTTCATTTGATTATTGATGATTGTTTATCCGATTTTGAATAATCAGAATCACATGATCAATTGTAATAAAATAGGTTGTAGGGTTTGGACTAGTTGTAATAAAACCTTTGTGTTTGATTTTTGTACATCGTTGTAATTTAATTATTTTGTAATGTTTGTAATCGTGTTATTAACTTTAATCTATAATTGTTTAATTAGATATTCTATCTGAAATGCTGCGAGTATTCTTATTTTCCGAATTCTTTTCTAGCAACATCTATACAAGGGATTGTTCATATATGTTCATTCTTGATTTATATATTTATGTTTGTTCGTTTATGTTCATTTATGCTCATTCGTTTATGATCGGTTATGTCTATTTGGCATGTTAACAAACATAAACAAGTGAACACAAACAATGTACTTTGTTAAACAAACCACGAACAAAAAAATTCGTTCATATATGTATCAATGTTTGTTCGGTTATCTTTAATAAATGAACATGAACAAATCATTATTTATATTTGTTTGATTCGTCTATAGACTTAGACTAGACCGTTGGTCCAATTTCGATTAGCATGCACCCAAACCATGCTGTTTTGGGACCAAGTTGACCAATCCTTGGACGATACCATATTTTTTAGGTCATGAGTGTGCCCAACTGTAGTTTGGACGTATGTTTACTGTTTGAAGTTGTACTCATCAATAATTAAATATTTGATGATTTTTGATTATTTACTAAAAGCCAAAATGGCCAAAGAATATATTTTTATGAAAAGGAAAATGAAATATTCTGAAATAAAAGTAAAAAAAAAAATCTCACATTCAATTACAATAATGTGTAAAACTGGATTATGTCAAGGAAAAAGGAAGGAAAAAGTATGGTCTACTCAATGGTCGTGTAGAGAAATAAGTAAGTTTTGGTCGATGTTCATAAGTCACAAATCAGTGATAAGTTGAGAGTGTATGCTCCACTAATGATATTTTGGATAAGAAACATTTTGGTGGTAACACAAGGTTATGACTTGAAGCATTATCTAGTGATTCCTAATTTTGATAATAGATTAATTATTCTATTTCGATAGATGCTTCAAATTTGAGTTATATATACACTCACACACGAAAGCACATTATAATGATACCTAATATTGCGCTATATCTCATATTTATGTCAAACAGCTCGATTTGACCAATCATTAGACTCAAATTCCTTCATCCAGGGCTTCAAATTCAGCATGTTCGATTTTTGTTTATTTTTGTTAGATAAGTAAATAGCATGGATTTGTGAAGTCTTACAATTTCGAGATTTTAGGTGGTGATTGGCGAATTTGGTGTTCATAATTACCGTGATTATTTCAAGTTTGGACCCTATTTCAATTTTTATAACACTATTGGTCCGTCACCTTTACATTGGTACGTTGTTTCTGTTAAAGCCCCTCACGTGCCTTGCACATGAGGGTATTTTCGTCTTTTCAGCCAGTAAGCCTGCATGCACATCCGCCACGACTGAAGACACACTCCCTGCTCATCAAAACCCTACGAGCCCGATCTCCCTATTCATCGGCCATCGCTGTACCTCTTCCACCTTGCACGTTGTCGTCGCTGCCACATCGTTCCATGCACGTGTCATCGTACCAGGTACTCATCTATTTTATCCCTGTTCTCGATCATCTCTATTATATGCTCTATCCGTCTATCGACACCGATTTTGATCATAAATGTCGATTAAAAATAGATGAAATAGAAGGGGATAGCCATGAAATCGTACAAAGAACATGTTCATGGCAGCCTAGGGCAATTCCTTGATTTACCCCCATGATATCTGTCAATCCGAGTTGTGTTCTGCCATGGCCTCCACCGTTACAGAGCTCCTGTTTTTTCTTCGATGTTTATACTACTTTGTGTTGTTCGATTTCCATTACTTGGTTGCAAAGTTGAATTTACTCTGCCCTTTGTCATATACTTGTGATTTTCAACGATACTTGTATAGTTATCAGTGGCAGTTCCTTGTTTCTACATGTAACTCAACATCCATGTAACAATCTATCACATATGAAGGTCTTTACCATTCCGTTTTGGATTATTTCAGACGACATGCTTGCTTTTTTCAATATTGTCTATTTTAGTATGAGCTAATTATATGGACTCTTGTTACGAGTTAACTAAGTAAACTATAATGAAGTCAATGTAAATAAGGGCTAGCATTAATGTGTTTCATATGCTTTCTTTTATAAGCTATTGCTTTATTCACAGGAAGCTTTTGTCTTCTTGACATAATTTACATGTAGAGAACTGGTTTTTGTGAAGGTGTTTAGGCGTTCTTGAAGTATTTCCTATTGCCATTCATAGAATCATTTTATATGTTATTGAATCAATAATATGTCATATAGTTGTGCTTTTTAAGTGATTATTGGTTTTGGCCTTAGCAGTAAAAATATAGTATGAAGAAAGGGGTATACAAAAGCTAAAACAACCTCTTAATGAGTTGTACAACATAATACATCATTGATGACCGTATGATACAGTTTCACATGGACCAACGTTGCAGATAGAGTTATTGACTTGGATTGCACACTTTGTCCCATTTGTGCCATGCAACTGAAATCGCAATACATATTTTATTTCTTGTTAGATGATTATGGGTATGTGGCATCTTATTGGTAAAAGGTGAGATATCCAATGTCCTAATTCTACTTGGGTTGTTGCTCGTATCAATTAGTAGGCATAAGTCTGCATCTTAATAAGGGCCAAATAAAATGCTTCGACGCAATGATTAGGACTACCTTATGGATAGTGTGGAATTTTTGGAACAATAAGGCTATCAGGAGTACTCCACTTGGTTCCCACTTGAAAAGTGGTGCCACGTCACCGACACATGATCCCACTTGCTTACCACACCACCAAGGAAATACCCTCCACTCCACATCATCTAATTCTTTTATTTTTGATTTAATTTAATAGAACTCCAATTATTTTTTTATTTAATTAAAATTTCATTAAAATTAAAAAAACATAAATATTTCATAACTTAAAAATTAAAAATTACAAACCTAGAAAATAAAAACTACATCCACTCGAAAACTTAAATCCTAGATACGATAACATAAAACATAAAATACTTTAACTAAAACGAAACTACGATCAACGAAATTTAGGTGAATTTTTGACAACATTCCACGCATCGAGGTGCGTGAAATCAGTGTCGTATGTCACCCGATACTCTTGCAACGCTTGCTCAACGATCACAGCGTCGGCGGTGCACGGTTGTCGGTTCGCCGATAGTGGTGCGTAAATTTGATTAAAATTATGTATTTTAACAAACATATTCCTCCATTTGAAACAAAGTTGATCCGTATTTCGATATTGTATTACGCCCAAATTTTCGTGAAACGATTCCTGCATGCGTTCCCAGAAAACGCGGTGGTTTCTCGCAGCCTCGTCTTCAGATACGTTGATGAAAGCGGTTGCTAAAGCTGTTTCTTCTTGTTGAGTCCATCCCCGAGGATTGTTTCCATTTTCCACCCCAACCATTTTTTTAAAATAATATAGAAGAAGATGTATGTTTTGTAGAAGATGTAGTTTAAAATGTGGAGGTGTGTGTATATATATAGTGATTTGAAAAGTATTTTTTTTTATAAACCTCAACGGTCAAAACCAACGGTCAAAACCCTCTCAATGTTCAAAACATGGCGTTGCTAGACGTTGCTGAACCCGCGATCAGCCACATCCACGCCACCCACGCGAGAGGGGGGCGGTGTGCCACGCCGTGGGTGGTATCCACGTAGTCCCCACGCTCAAGGCGTGGTATGTATTCCTCATAGCCTAACATTTTTGGAACAATGAAGCTAAAAAATTACGGTATCATCTCGAATGTTTCCTTTTGGATTAGAAAGGCAAAAAGTTTGTAATTTAAATTGGGTTGCGTAACCATTCTCTTGCTACTCTCACCATGTAATTTTTGGTGCTAACTTATTGCTAATATTTTTAATCTAATCTTGCCGTTTTAAAAGAATATATATTATATTAGGAGGGAATTTGGTATCTCACCCTCAAATATATCAAACGGGCCTTAAACCCATCCTAATAATGATTTATTACCAACTCCCAACATAACCCTTTCGTCAAACGATTAGTTAGATTCTCTTGGGATTGAACAAATTTCAACATAAATTATTCAATGGGTGATCAACTGACGTACCATGGTGTGTCTTACACCAAATATTGCGAGTTTCCGTTATATACTTGACTATTTGTCTTGGATAAAGTAGTTGTACTCTCACAATGTATAGAAATTGGTGAAATTGATTTTAACCGTAATAAAATCTCATAAATCAAATTCCTTTGCTATTAGTATCTTTTTATTGATAGCCACTAAAAGTAATTCAAATTCTAGATTAGTTTAAATCCTATTATAAATATTCAATTTTTATTCTTTTTTAACATCATTAGTTTCATAGTATTTTATATTTCATCTCATTGTTGAACAATTAAGTTATTTTTTTCTCTCTTTAATTTTGGATGAGCCTTTTATTAAAGGTCGACAAATTTTGGATGAGCCTTTTTATTTTGTCTGAACTTATGTCTTGGTGTAAGGCTATGAAAAAGAAGGCTTTAATTTTCAAAGTTGATTTTGAAAAAGCCTATGATTCAGTTAGATGAGACTTTCTAGATGATATTTTGGATAAGTTTGGTTTTGGGTCTCGTTGGCGTGGTTGGATTCAAGCTTGTTTTCGGTTATCCATGGGTTCTGTTTTAGTTAACGGTAATCCCACAGATGAGTTCCAGTTTCGTAGTGGTCTTCAGCAAGGAGATCCTCTCTCTCATTTTTTGTTCATTCTAGTAATGGAGGCTCTGCATGTTTCGTTTGCTTGAGCTGTTTCTCGTGGTTTTTTATGGGGTGTTGGTTGGTAACTCTGGCCAGTCAGTGAATCTTACTCATCTTTTCTATGTTGATGATTCCGTTTTTATAGGAGACCGGAAGAAGTCCAATGTTGATAATATTGCACATATTCTCCGATGTTTTCATTTAGCATCGAGATTGCAAATAAATTTACAAAAGAGCCGTATTTTGGGTATTGGGGTTGATTTCTTAGAAGTTCAGAGTTTTGCTGATTCTATTGGGTGTGCTGCTTTAAAGCCTCCTTTCATGTATCTTGGAGTGATGGTTGGAGGGAATATGTTGTTGGATTAGGTGTCTAAGCCATGACTAATAATTAGTATTTACCTAATTAATAGTAGCATAGTCCATTTGGGTTGCCCTCATAGCTGGAGGTTTGGTAGAAAGTTAAGAAGAGAGAAGGCTGATTTATTATATGATTAATAAATCAAGATATTGTTTATTATATATTATGGAGATAATATATTAATTAGAAATAATATTATTTGATTAATAATTCATCAGAAATTAATTGGATTGATTTCTGTGGCATTAATTAGATTAATCAGGAGGACAGGGGCTAAAGTTGTTCAAATTCAATAGTTGAATTAACACGCGCGGCACGCCAATGTATACGCCGCGGCGCGCGTGTAAATAATCCGGAAAATGGCTTAGAGATTGGGTTTATCTTTGTTTGAAAGTCAAACGAGGTTTATCTCTAAGGGTCATTTGGTAGCCTATAAATAGGGACCCCTGGACCTCATATTCAGTGCTAATTCTATTATTCTCTCTCTGGAATTTTCGATCCATATACCTCCTGCTCCTTGGGTGTGACTTTCATTTGAGGCAAGAAATTTTTGTTGCTTTGCTTTCAAAAAACTTAAGGTTGGTTTTCTGTTTTAATCTTTAGTTTTTTTTATTGGCCTCTTGGAGCTTGTTATATGTTCAATAGTAGAAAACATAGATCCTCATAGGTTGCATGTGAACTTAGGTTATTTAGTTCATGGTTTGCAGAAAACCTTTCAGTGGTATCAGAGCTTTTGGTTGTTTTCTTGGATTAGGGTTTTGGAAACCCTAATACCCCCCCCCCCTAGTATTTTCGATTTTGCCTATTAGGGTTTTAGGAGGTTTTCTATTTTTGGTAACTTTAATTGGTTAATTAAATGGATAACCTTAAACCCATTGTTTGAATTCGAAAATTAGGGGTTTAAGATAGGTTTAAAATTAATTTGGTTAATTTGGTAAAACCTATCTGCATTTGAATTAATTTAATTAATTTTTAATTAAAAGATAATTCAAAGGATTTAATTTAATTTTAAATTATCGAAAATTAAAGGATAAATCCTAAAATATTTTAAAAGGTTTAAAATATCAAGATTTAATTAATTTAATTAATTGTTAATTAAAAATGATTAAATCGATTTATTAAAGGTTTAATTTAATTTTAAATTTAATAGTTAAATTGGAAAAAAATTAAAAGATAAACCTTGAATATTTTAAAGGGTTTTAAAATATATCTTATATATGTTATTAAAAGTTAATACTATATGTATAAGATAAATTGGTTAGTCAAATCAATAGTAGGCCTCATTCACGAAGCTGATCTATAAAGTGGGTATAATGAGACTGCCTATAAAATGGCGGTCTAATGGGTGAACACTTTCACCCACCGCTCGCCTGATCAGTGGAGGGTCGTCAGCCGAACGGGTTTGATAGGACCACTAAATCATTAAAAGTATAATGATCAAAAGTACTAGAACACTTTATAAAATCCCAATCTAGTTACTTTAGGAAAAATGTGAATTTGATGCTAATCCATGAAATTGCACATTGCACTTTATGAAACGTTGGTGGAGCATGTGTGGTTTACCGGCACACCAATAGGAGTTCATAAAGAGTGGCAATGGGTTTCTCGGGTGTTATCATTGTTGATGGAGCGTGTGTGGTTTACCGGCACATCAATTTAAGCTGATAATGGACCCCGAGAGTACCAAGCTAATTTGCATGGTTATTCACACCCGGTTTGTGATCCTCAGCATCCCAGTCACAAACGGTGGGGCATATCCGAGATTAAACATGCTATTGATCAGTTCAATAAATCTCAAAAGAAACTAGGAATTCCATTATAATAAGATTATTTTCCGCGGTGGAATTGGCTGAATCGTCATTCGCCTACCTTTATAAAATTTGCAAATAGATTACGGCATCCCTCTTCTATGTTGTAAATTGTTATAGTTGGATCCTAGCCTTATTTTATATTGGGTTATTATAAGGACCGACAAGTATCTAATTAAACTTACCTTCTTTTATAGATGTCTTCTGCTGATCAATCCGCTCCCCACTCTAACTCCAGCAATGTCACTTCTATCTTGTCATTGTGCTCTAAAGTGACGTTGGACGGCACTAACTACAATGACTGGATCTGTAACATCAAGATGGCTCTTAGGTTTGAACATAAAGAGTATGTTCTGGAAACCGAGCTTGTTGACATTGACCCAGACACCGCTACTCCCGAGGATATTGCCTCGTACCAAAAACATTCTGATGATGCGACCAAAGTGGCCTGCATCATGATCGCCACAATGAACCATGAATTGCAAAGGATATATGAAGACTACTGGCCTTACGAGATGCACAAAGAGCTTGCGGAAAAGTTTCGCAAGCAGGAGCGCATCGAGAGGCGTGAGGTAGTAAAAGCCTTCACCAACGGCAAGCCTAGGGATGAAGAGCCCATATGTAGCCACGTGCAAAGGATGCAAGGATACGTGGAAAGGCTCAAGAAGCTTGAGATGCCAGTACATGAGGATTTAGCTGTAAACATAGTGCTGAATTCCTTACCGAGTTCATATGACCAGTTCACGCTGGCGTATCATTTGAACAATTCTCAGGCCACCTTGGCTGAACTGCATCGCATGGTTAGGACCGATGAAGACGGGATGAAGGGTAAAAGTATACCCTCGGTTAATCAGCCCGTCTTAGCCATTGGAAGTGGCAAAGGAAAGAAACGGAAGGGCCCTCCTAAACAAAATTGGAGGGAGAAGGTTCAGGTCGGGTCGTCCAGTAATGGCTCGAGAACCAAGTCTTCCCACATTCCTTGTGTGGCCAACCCCAATGAAGCCGACTGTTTTTATCGCAAAGAAAAGGGCTATTGGAAGGGAAGCTGCCCCAAATACTTGCAGGACGTCAAGGATAGGAAAGTAAAGCCATCGACAGCAGGTATATACACTATCTCTAAAAACTCACCATCTTCTAGTTCTTGGGTCCTTGATACAGGATGTGGTTTTCACATTTGTTCTGATTTGCAGGGCCTAAAGGAAAGCAGGGAGGTGGAGCACGACAGACTGAACCTGATCATGGGCAATAAGAGATCGTCCCATGTTACCAAGATCGGAGTATATAGTTTAGTGCTTTGTAGTGATGTTAGCTTAGAGTTGTTTAATTGTTGCTATTCGCCAGAAATGGCAAGAAACATTATTTCATTTCACGCATTATTCAGACAAGGATTTCAATTTTCATTTGATAATAAAATTGGTTCGATTTCTGTTTTTAAAAATGGTATTTTGATTTTTACTGCTTATCCTTGTGATGGTGTATATGAAACTGTTGAATGTGTTGACAATTTAGGACATAGTGTAAATTATATTGATTCTACTAGTGGTGTAGAAAAGGCATGCCTGTGGCATAGTCGGCTTGGGCACATCAGCAAGAAACGCATCGCCCAACTCCAAAAGGATGGAGTGTTGGAATCATTCAACCTTAAGTCGGATGATGTATGTGAATCTTGTCTGTTGGGCAAGATGACTAAATCACCTTTCAAAGGGTCTTTTGAAAGAGGTGAGGGTCTGCTAGACATCATTCGCACGGATGTGTGTGGTCCATTCAGATCAACCACAAAGGATGGCACGCGGTTCTACGTGACCTTTACTGACGATTTTAGTAGATACGGTTATATCTACTTAATCAAGCACAAGTCAGAAACCTTTGAAAAGTTCAAAGAGTTTAAGAACGAAGTAGAGAATCAATTAGGCAGGAAGGTAAAGATGCTCAGGTCCGACAGAGGCGGAGAGTATCTTAGTATCGAGTTCCTAGACTATCTAAAGGAATGCAGAATAGTTTCGCAGTTAACACCTCCCAGAACACCACAGTTGAATGGTGTTGCCGAGAGGCGTAACCGAACCCTGTTAGACATGGTTCGTTCCATGATGAGTCGAGCTTCACTTCCCATTCACTTCTGGGGGTATGCCTTAGAGACTGCCGCCCATATCCTCAATCTTGTCCCAACTAAGAAGGTTGCAAAAACACCTCATGAAATGTGGACGGGGAAAGTTTCCTCGTTGGCACATATCAAGGTCTGGGGTTGTGAGGCTTTCGTTAGACGAGAGACTCAAGACAAACTCGCAGAAAGAAGCGAAAGGTGTTTCTTCATTGGTTACCCCAAACAGTCCTTTGGATATCTATTCTACAGACCGAGCGAGGACGTGGTCTTTGTAGCTAGACGAGCGGTCTTTCGAGAGAGAGAGCTCATATTCAAAGAGGACAGTGGGAGCACCATTGATCTTGAAGAAATTCAAGAGTCATCAGATGACGCGACCTTAGGAGAAACTAGCAACCAACATGAGGAAGAAGTTCCTGTTGGTCCGACTGATGTGTCCTTACCTCTTAGGCGCTCCGGTAGAGTTAGCATGCCACCCGAGTTTTATGGTTTCCACATAACTACGGATGGGGACATGTTTGTCAGTGATAGGACACTGATAAATTTGGATGAGCCAGCTAACTACCAAGAAGCAGTGGCGGGCCCAAAGTCTGCCAAGTGGAAAGAGGCAATGGATAGCGAGATCAAGTCCATGTATGACAATCAAGTTTGGAACTTGGTTGACAACGTACTGGGTCGAAAGACAGTCGGGTGCAAGTGGATCTTCAAGAAGAATACTGACATGGACGAAAAGGTACATACTTTCAAGGCAAGACTGGTTGCGAAGGGCTTTACTCAAACCCCAGGGGTTGACTATGACGAGACCTTCTCACCAGTAGCCAAGATAAAGTCTATTAGGATAATGCTGGCCATAGCTGCATTTCATGACTATGAAATTTGGCAGATGGACATCAAAACCGCTTTCCTTAATGGGAAGTTGACTGAGGATGTTTACATGAATCAGCCAGAGGGTTTTGTCGATGCAAAGTATCCCAATAAGGTGTGTAAGCTTGAGAGATCGATCTACGGATTGAAACAAGCTTCTCGCAGCTGGATTCTTTGTTTCCATGAGAAAGTCAAAGATAGAAATACCCTCGCTTGTTTGTACGATTGAAACAAGCTTCTCGCAGCTGGATTCTTTGTATCCCAATAAGGTGTGTAACCATAAATGTTTCCATATAATATGGGAAACCAAAATTGTAACGAGATAGAAATACCCTCGCTTGTTTGTACGATTTCGGGGACGAAATCTTTTGAAGGAGGGGAGAATTTGTAACGCCAAGACACTCTTTTTATGTAAATATAATAAAAAGGGTAAATTGGTCATTTTACCTTAGAAGGGTAATTTGGTCTTTTGGACAGAAAAGAATTTGGCTTGAAATAATATTTTGAGTTTTGGACTTAAAATGTTATAAAAACTGAAATTGGTCGTTTTACCACAAAAGGGTATTTTGGTCATTTGACCATGTGAGGGACCAATTGGGTAAAAATATTGTTTACTCGTGGTAAATATGTAAGAAATGTAGTTCTTATGTGATGAAATTTGATCATATGGCCAAAAGTTCAAGAAAAAGGACTTGAGGGGCTAAAATGAAAAATTGGAAAATATAAAAAAATGAGAAATATCTCTCATTATTGTTGGCTGAACTTGAAGAGGCTACGGGAAGAATTCTTGGAGAGGAAATTTCTGGAATTCACAATGGATTGAAGTAGAGGACGGGATTCTAGCTTGGAATTGAAGATTTCAAAGTCGTAAAAGGTTAGTAATGAATTCTAACCTAAGTTTTGTGGGTGTTCTTCTTGGGATAATCTGGAAACTGAAATTCAGTTCTGATCCAAGAGGTTCAAATGAATTCTAAGCCTCAAACATGTTTATGTTGTAAGAATTCATATCAAATTGAAAGTATGTTGTTATTATTGAAAATTTGGAACTTTGCTCAAGAACCCTAGAATACATGTTTATATGATTCAGTGGATTCTAATGAGTTCTAATGAGTTCCAAATGTTGTTAATGATGAGAATAATCAGTAGAAGTGATTAATTTTGAAGAATTTCGGTTTTTGGACCAAAATGTCAAAAACGGGAATTGTTGGAAATGTTTGAAATCTATGATTTCCATGGCTTAAAACCTGAGGTTAAGTGATGGTTTTTGACCTGGAACAAACCCCTATCGTTTAAGAAAAGAATTAAGGACTTAATAGCTGAAAATAGGAATTTGTAGCATGAAAAACGGACAAGAGAAACTGCACAGCGGCAGATAGGGTCGCGATCTCCATGGAGATCGGGTCGCGATCCATAGGGTCGCGATCCACATGGAGATCGGGTCGCGATCCTGCGCCTGCATGAAAATGAGCTGATTTCTCCTTCCTTCTGTTATGCTTTGGTCCAATTTTGGGACTTGATGCTAGACTTGTCCGTTTGACCTCAAATTTTGAACATAGGTCTAATATGATGTGAAACTTCGTGGAAAATTGTCGGAATACGTATACGACCTCCCGAAAGTACTGTAGTAAAATACGTGTATTTTGGGAAAAATGTATAATTTAAAGAAAGATGGTAATTGAAAGTTATAATCTAGAAATGGTCCCCAATTGTATTATATTGGACTCTTACGTATTAGAGTCAATTTAGATGATTATTAACCTATTATCATTTGGTATATAAATGGATAAATAGGTATGGGACAAAATGGTTGTGGTGCACGCAAAGGCAAGAAACAACCGGGAATTAAATGCAGCTAGCATCCAGGTGAGTAATCTCACTGATATCATATGTGATATATGATGATTGAATTGTTACAGGTTGAAACAGCTTCGAGGGACGAAAACGACAAGTGTAAAAATATATGTAAAAGACAAGACCAGATAAGCCGTGAGTCATTGCGATGACAAGAACGGAGCTGTGAGTCAATACATATATATATACACTATGATATGACAAGACCAGATAAGCCGTGAGTCTGTTATAGACAAGAACGGAGCTGTGAGTCAATATATCCATCTAAATTTATATAGACAAGACCAGATAAGCCGTGAGTCTTTAATAGACAAGAACGGAGCTGTGAGTCAAACTTATATAGACAAGACCGGATAAGCCGTGAGTCTAGGCAACAGCGGGCTAACCCGTGAGCCATATTTGATTTTGTATTGTATGATATTCCGGTGCGGCCTATACGGCTATGATATTGTTACAGGAACATGGTGCGGCCTTTTGGCTATGATATCGGGTTATTGAACCCAGCTGGTGCGGCCTGCGGGCTATGATTTATATAATGATAATGTTTTGTTACAGCTTATATAGCTATGACACAGGGTGCGGCTTACATAGCCATGAAATACGATGTGGTCAATTGTGACTAAGAAAAATGGGACAGAAATGTATGCAAATAACAACCCGTAAGACTATGCGATAGGATGGGCAATCCTAAGACATATATGGTTAGCCAGAACGGCTAGGCGTTTGGGACCGATATCCGGACAGAGATATACGGTTAATAGATTTATCATATATAGGAAATTATATATGAATGTATTTTTATACGTGTTATTTGCAGATACGATTACTCACTGAGCTTTGTAGCTCATACCGTTTGTTAAATGTACCTGCAGGTTAGCATAACCCTGGTGAGGGTAAGGATAGAGTCCGTGACTCAAGAAGTAGGACTCTTAGATGCTGTCAGTAGCAGCCCGGCTTCAAAGGAGACTATGGTATTATATACTCTCCTTGATACACTTGTACCCGTTTTTATTAAAATATACCCCTTTGTTATGGTTTTACGTAATGAAGCCTTTGTTTAAAATGAAAAATTTTCAGGGGTGTTTTTGTTTTAAAAGCCGGGTGTTACAAGTTGGTATCAGAGCCGTGGTTTAAGTGAACTAGGTGTCTATAGAGTAGATTCCTCGACTTAAACCTTGAGACAGTAGACACGATGTACCGTTAGGTGTATATAAATTGTTATTATATATATATATATAACCTAACTATTGCTGACTTCTAACGTATAAGAAGTATGAGCAGTGAATATTACTGGGAGGAATTTAGGGCGTGCAGCTTTAAGAGGCAGACCAGCCCTTTTCTCAAGGCTCCATCAAACGAGGGGCAACGAGACAAGTAGCAGAAAATTCACGTAACAAGCAACAGTAGTTGTTGTGGTCAGAGAAAGAAATTGGGTGCTCACCCTGATTGATATCAAGGTGAAAGAAAAGTAACTAAGACTACAAGAAAAAGCAGAAAACGATTAGTGGACGCTTCAGAAGAAGTTACCACAGACTGGGTCCACCCTTAAAGGGAAGGGACAAAAACAGAGCAGTTATGTATTGTGAGAAGTGCAGGAAAAGCACTCAGAAAATTGTAGAGTTGAGACTCTACCGTTGAAATGCAGGAATTGCAGAAGATAGGAGCAGATTGCTCGAGCTTGTTGGATAGATTGGAAGTGTGTCTAGCGCGGAGCTATAGAACACTTTCTTATGAAATACTCACATGCTAAATGTGGAGTAACGGGTGATGAACCCAGGAAAGAACGGGGGAAGAAAGAAAGAAGAAACGAATGGTCGAAAAGGACCAGTGATACCTTGAGCATTCCAGCAGATTGTGGAAGAAGCTTGTGAGTAGACTGATATGGTCTCAAATATAATTGTTTTGAATATACTCCCCGTATATGTTATATTTGATCCAAAGAGCTATGCTTGGGATCGGTGACGTTGATGTCTTGTCTGAATATTTCATCAATGATATTGGATGAAATTTTGGAACTGGCTATAGCAAATAGCAAATATGTTCAAGATAATGAACACCTGGAAGGTAGTCTGCCTAGGATTTACGGGACCATTTTTCCCTATAAATCTAGAGCCGATGCCTCCCAATGAATTTGGAGAAATCGTGCATATGAATTGGTTAGCAATGAATGATGCTAACATGATTTGTAGAAAAAATGAACATTATAGTTCTAAAAATCAGAAATGAAATGGACGAAAATCCATGGTAAATGACCGTTGTTGAGAATACCGGTTATTTTCTTTGCTTAAACTCGGAAAAGAGTTAGTAAAAGAATGATGTTGTAGTTGGCATACGTGGTATTGGCCAAGTTAAATAAAACAGTGATAGTAGTGTACTACTTTAAATAAACTCCCGGATGTTTCTTTTGAAAAGAACTTCCAGAATTTCTGCCAGATTGGCGAGAAGAGTTTCTGATTAAACTGATCTTGGGAGCCGTTCCTGTTATTTAGGCTCTATATTGATTAGCCACTACAGAGATGGCAGAGTGGTAAAACAATTGGAAGAAATTGTATTCTTGAATTGGGGTCTCTTGTGGCTGAATGTGTCATTGTATAGAGCCTTATCTTGTTTGAAAAGAAGAAAGACAAATTGATGTATATGTGCATTGACTATTGAGAATCTGATATTCTCGAAACCAGATTGAATATGAGGTACATTTGTACCAGATATTGGAATTACTTCACTGAGTTAAGTGATATGTAAAATTCCCCAAATATGAAAAATTTGGCTAAAAGAAGTTTCAATTCTTTGGGCATGATAATAGTGCCAAAGATGATAAAATAAATTCAGTGGAATTGATGTCGTGATAAAAACTGGAACCGCCTGAGGAATCTGACTGATACTTGTAGTTCCCTTGGATTGGCGGGTTATTATAGGAGAGTTGTAGAAAACTGCTCCTTGATTGCTGGTTAGCTGACTAAAGTTGACCAAGAAAAGTGAAAAGTATGAGTGGTAAGAAAGACCACATGTAACTTTTCAAAGGTTGAAACAAACCTTGTGTGAAACTCCGGTGTTAGCATTATTGTTAAGCGGAGAAGATAAATTGTTTTATAGAAATGCATCCAGAGTTGATTTTGGATACATGATATTGCAGTAGCAATTATGACTTTGGCATTGAAGCTTTAGAGACACTACTTATGTGGTGTAAAGCTTACTGTTTATACGGATCATATAAGTTTGAAATACTTAATTGATCAAAAAGAAGTTGAATATGAGATAACAAAGATAGATGGGTTACTTAAAGATTTCGGTCATGAAATCTTGTACCATCTCGGAAAGGCGGATGTGATTATAGAATGCCTTGAATTAGAAAGAGTATCTTTTGAAAGATACAACCACATGCGTGAGTGTGGCGAATTGATTTCCTGAGTTGATTCAGGTAGCACAAAAAGAAATGTGCAGATTTGGAAACGTGAAGAATGAATGATTAGCTATTGAAAGAAGCTAGTTGGAAACTCACGGCGATTTAAAACCCTTGGTGGTTGTGTATGTGAGTTCCAAAGCAAAACGTGATGTGAAAATTTACCTTAAAAGATGTATATTTGGGTAGATATGCAAAATGTCCGGGGCAATACCAAACTGTGTAGGGTGATATAACCTATGTATTGGTGGCCGGGGCTAAAGAAAGACATTGAAAGACATGTGAAAAGTGTTTGACTTATGTGTAACTACAGTCAAATCATTAGAAGCATACGGAAAATTTAGCCGTTGTCGGTCCCAAAGAAGAAATGGGACGAAAATAATATAGACTTTGTAGTAAAGTCTTTGCAAGTGCCGCATGGGTATGATACCATATGGGTAATTACAGATTGGTTGATGACACCAATGCAAATGTATACTGACTAAAGAAGAATTTAAGAGCAGAAAGTAGTGAAAAAAAAAACTACATAGAAAAAGAAAATTGTTGACGTGCATTACAAGTGTCGACTGTATCGAATCGAAATACTAGAATTATTTGCTGAATTTAGCATTAATTCATAGAATTATTGGTTCAAAAATACTAGCAAGTACTGTATATGATTTGCAGATTGATAGAAGAGACGAGATAATGATACAGACTCCAGAAGATATGCCTGAAAACTGTATAACAGACCGTAGAGGAAAACAAGAAGACCGTCTATCCTTGGTAGAAGTTGTAGATAATTATAGATATTATACTAGTGTTTTACTGATTCGTAAGAAGTATTGTATGAACTACCGTGTTGCACGCTGATTTACTAGACTGAAGTTGGGGAGAAGCCGTTGGCTGGACCCGAGATTTTACTTCAAAAAGAAGAAAAGATTAGGCAAACTCGAGAAAGCTTGGAAATAGACAAAAGTCGACCAAAGTACTATGCGGATCGCCGAGTAAAACCGTTGAAATTCCAAATGGGGAATGATGACAGTGTTCAAAATATCCCTTGGAAAGACTAAAAATCTATTTGGGACGAAAGAAAAGTTAAGTCCTCATCTATTGGACTTACCCATATGTCCTAAAGAGTAAGAATTGGGGTGTACCGATTGAAGTTTCTTGATGAACTTCAAGATGTTTATAAAGTTTTCTATGGGTCTCATGGTTCTGAGAACATAGATGGATAAATTCCAACGAATACCTTATGCTGAAATGAAGGTAGATAAGTAGTTATAGTACCCGGACAACCGGAGGAATGTTAGACGAACATTGATGTAATCACGAAATAGAAGACTAGTATGGTAAAAGTGCTTTGGCAATACCATAAATGTTTCCATATAATATGGGAAACCAAAATTGTAACGAGATAGAAATACCCTCGCTTGTTTGTACGATTTCGGTGACGAAATCTTTTGAAGGAGGGGAGAATTTGTAACGCCAAGACACTCTTTTTATGTAAA
This sequence comes from Cichorium intybus, assembly GCA_023525715.1. Lineage (NCBI taxonomy): Eukaryota > Viridiplantae > Streptophyta > Magnoliopsida > Asterales > Asteraceae > Cichorium > Cichorium intybus. Next base: position 73,352,977 of record CM042015.1, read on the forward strand.
TATAATAAAAAGGGTAAATTGGTCATTTTACCTTAGAAGGGTAATTTGGTCTTTTGGACAGAAAAGAATTTGGCTTGAAATAATATTTTGAGTTTTGGACTTAAAATGTTATAAAAACTGAAATTGGTCGTTTTACCACAAAAGGGTATTTTGGTCATTTGACCATGTGAGGGACCAATTGGGTAAAAATATTGTTTACTCGTGGTAAATATGTAAGAAATGTAGTTCTTATGTGATGAAATTTGATCATATGGCCAAAAGTTCAAGAAAAAGGACTTGAGGGGCTAAAATGAAAAATTGGAAAATATAAAAAAATGAGAAATATCTCTCATTATTGTTGGCTGAACTTGAAGAGGCTACGGGAAGAATTCTTGGAGAGGAAATTTCTGGAATTCACAATGGATTGAAGTAGAGGACGGGATTCTAGCTTGGAATTGAAGATTTCAAAGTCGTAAAAGGTTAGTAATGAATTCTAACCTAAGTTTTGTGGGTGTTCTTCTTGGGATAATCTGGAAACTGAAATTCAGTTCTGATCCAAGAGGTTCAAATGAATTCTAAGCCTCAAACATGTTTATGTTGTAAGAATTCATATCAAATTGAAAGTATGTTGTTATTATTGAAAATTTGGAACTTTGCTCAAGAACCCTAGAATACATGTTTATATGATTCAGTGGATTCTAATGAGTTCTAATGAGTTCCAAATGTTGTTAATGATGAGAATAATCAGTAGAAGTGATTAATTTTGAAGAATTTCGGTTTTTGGACCAAAATGTCAAAAACGGGAATTGTTGGAAATGTTTGAAATCTATGATTTCCATGGCTTAAAACCTGAGGTTAAGTGATGGTTTTTGACCTGGAACAAACCCCTATCGTTTAAGAAAAGAATTAAGGACTTAATAGCTGAAAATAGGAATTTGTAGCATGAAAAACGGACAAGAGAAACTGCACAGCGGCAGATAGGGTCGCGATCTCCATGGAGATCGGGTCGCGATCCATAGGGTCGCGATCCACATGGAGATCGGGTCGCGATCCTGCGCCTGCATGAAAATGAGCTGATTTCTCCTTCCTTCTGTTATGCTTTGGTCCAATTTTGGGACTTGATGCTAGACTTGTCCGTTTGACCTCAAATTTTGAACATAGGTCTAATATGATGTGAAACTTCGTGGAAAATTGTCGGAATACGTATACGACCTCCCGAAAGTACTGTAGTAAAATACGTGTATTTTGGGAAAAATGTATAATTTAAAGAAAGATGGTAATTGAAAGTTATAATCTAGAAATGGTCCCCAATTGTATTATATTGGACTCTTACGTATTAGAGTCAATTTAGATGATTATTAACCTATTATCATTTGGTATATAAATGGATAAATAGGTATGGGACAAAATGGTTGTGGTGTACGCAAAGGCAAGAAACAACCGGGAATTAAATGCAGCTAGCATCCAGGTGAGTAATCTCACTGATATCATATGTGATATATGATGATTGAATTGTTACAGGTTGAAACAGCTTCGAGGGACGAAAACGACAAGTGTAAAAATATATGTAAAAGACAAGACCAGATAAGCCGTGAGTCATTGCGATGACAAGAACGGAGCTGTGAGTCAATACATATATATATACACTATGATATGACAAGACCAGATAAGCCGTGAGTCTGTTATAGACAAGAACGGAGCTGTGAGTCAATATATCCATCTAAATTTATATAGACAAGACCAGATAAGCCGTGAGTCTTTAATAGACAAGAACGGAGCTGTGAGTCAAACTTATATAGACAAGACCGGATAAGCCGTGAGTCTAGGCAACAGCGGGCTAACCCGTGAGCCATATTTGATTTTGTATTGTATGATATTCCGGTGCGGCCTATACGGCTATGATATTGTTACAGGAACATGGTGCGGCCTTTTGGCTATGATATCGGGTTATTGAACCCAGCTGGTGCGGCCTGCGGGCTATGATTTATATAATGATAATGTTTTGTTACAGCTTATATAGCTATGACACAGGGTGCGGCTTACATAGCCATGAAATACGATGTGGTCAATTGTGACTAAGAAAAATGGGACAGAAATGTATGCAAATAACAACCCGTAAGACTATGCGATAGGATGGGCAATCCTAAGACATATATGGTTAGCCAGAACGGCTAGGCGTTTGGGACCGATATCCGGACAGAGATATACGGTTAATAGATTTATCATATATAGGAAATTATATATGAATGTATTTTTATACGTGTTATTTGCAGATACGATTACTCACTGAGCTTTGTAGCTCATACCGTTTGTTAAATGTACCTGCAGGTTAGCATAACCCTGGTGAGGGTAAGGATAGAGTCCGTGACTCAAGAAGTAGGACTCTTAGATGCTGTCAGTAGCAGCCCGGCTTCAAAGGAGACTATGGTATTATATACTCTCCTTGATACACTTGTACCCGTTTTTATTAAAATATACCCCTTTGTTATGGTTTTACGTAATGAAGCCTTTGTTTAAAATGAAAAATTTTCAGGGGTGTTTTTGTTTTAAAAGCCGGGTGTTACAAGTTGGTATCAGAGCCGTGGTTTAAGTGAACTAGGTGTCTATAGAGTAGATTCCTCGACTTAAACCTTGAGACAGTAGACACGATGTACCGTTAGGTGTATATAAATTGTTATTATATATATATATATAACCTAACTATTGCTGACTTCTAACGTATAAGAAGTATGAGCAGTGAATATTACTGGGAGGAATTTAGGGCGTGCAGCTTTAAGAGGCAGACCAGCCCTTTTCTCAAGGCTCCATCAAACGAGGGGCAACGAGACAAGTAGCAGAAAATTCACGTAACAAGCAACAGTAGTTGTTGTGGTCAGAGAAAGAAATTGGGTGCTCACCCTGATTGATATCAAGGTGAAAGAAAAGTAACTAAGACTACAAGAAAAAGCAGAAAACGATTAGTGGACGCTTCAGAAGAAGTTACCACAGACTGGGTCCACCCTTAAAGGGAAGGGACAAAAACAGAGCAGTTATGTATTGTGAGAAGTGCAGGAAAAGCACTCAGAAAATTGTAGAGTTGAGACTCTACCGTTGAAATGCAGGAATTGCAGAAGATAGGAGCAGATTGCTCGAGCTTGTTGGATAGATTGGAAGTGTGTCTAGCGCGGAGCTATAGAACACTTTCTTATGAAATACTCACATGCTAAATGTGGAGTAACGGGTGATGAACCCAGGAAAGAACGGGGGAAGAAAGAAAGAAGAAACGAATGGTCGAAAAGGACCAGTGATACCTTGAGCATTCCAGCAGATTGTGGAAGAAGCTTGTGAGTAGACTGATATGGTCTCAAATATAATTGTTTTGAATATACTCCCCGTATATGTTATATTTGATCCAAAGAGCTATGCTTGGGATCGGTGACGTTGATGTCTTGTCTGAATATTTCATCAATGATATTGGATGAAATTTTGGAACTGGCTATAGCAAATAGCAAATATGTTCAAGATAATGAACACCTGGAAGGTAGTCTGCCTAGGATTTACGGGACCATTTTTCCCTATAAATCTAGAGCCGATGCCTCCCAATGAATTTGGAGAAATCGTGCATATGAATTGGTTAGCAATGAATGATGCTAACATGATTTGTAGAAAAAATGAACATTATAGTTCTAAAAATCAGAAATGAAATGGACGAAAATCCATGGTAAATGACCGTTGTTGAGAATACCGGTTATTTTCTTTGCTTAAACTCGGAAAAGAGTTAGTAAAAGAATGATGTTGTAGTTGGCATACGTGGTATTGGCCAAGTTAAATAAAACAGTGATAGTAGTGTACTACTTTAAATAAACTCCCGGATGTTTCTTTTGAAAAGAACTTCCAGAATTTCTGCCAGATTGGCGAGAAGAGTTTCTGATTAAACTGATCTTGGGAGCCGTTCCTGTTATTTAGGCTCTATATTGATTAGCCACTACAGAGATGGCAGAGTGGTAAAACAATTGGAAGAAATTGTATTCTTGAATTGGGGTCTCTTGTGGCTGAATGTGTCATTGTATAGAGCCTTATCTTGTTTGAAAAGAAGAAAGACAAATTGATGTATATGTGCATTGACTATTGAGAATCTGATATTCTCGAAACCAGATTGAATATGAGGTACATTTGTACCAGATATTGGAATTACTTCACTGAGTTAAGTGATATGTAAAATTCCCCAAATATGAAAAATTTGGCTAAAAGAAGTTTCAATTCTTTGGGCATGATAATAGTGCCAAAGATGATAAAATAAATTCAGTGGAATTGATGTCGTGATAAAAACTGGAACCGCCTGAGGAATCTGACTGATACTTGTAGTTCCCTTGGATTGGCGGGTTATTATAGGAGAGTTGTAGAAAACTGCTCCTTGATTGCTGGTTAGCTGACTAAAGTTGACCAAGAAAAGTGAAAAGTATGAGTGGTAAGAAAGACCACATGTAACTTTTCAAAGGTTGAAACAAACCTTGTGTGAAACTCCGGTGTTAGCATTATTGTTAAGCGGAGAAGATAAATTGTTTTATAGAAATGCATCCAGAGTTGATTTTGGATACATGATATTGCATTATTTAAATATCCATAGTCGCTCATACTCTTAGGGAGTAAGTATGAAGTAAGATTGTCATGAATTGGTTTGTAAATTGTCTAAGGAGTTAGACACTGCAATAAGATTGTTGCAACGTTCGTGAGTACTTGGAAATGGAGATTTGAGTATTGGATAAAACCGCCCTCAATGGATTGCTTCATGGATTACATCATGAGCAATGTTGAGAAGATAATATCTTTTGATCTTTAAGCTAAGATATATGAGTTATGATTTACCAGGCGGTTATTCATTGATAATACAAAAACGCATCGGTAACTCGGTGTTATAAAACATATTATTATGAGTGATTTGTCTGGTAAAAGACATAAGTATATGAGTCGAAGCTTATTCGTCACTTGACCCTATCGGGGAACAGATATATGTAGGCCTCTTGATGAATTTGAAGTTGACTAAAAGGGTTGGCCAACCAGGACTAAATTGACTTGGTCAATTAGTAGTCTAAGAGTCTTATGCAAATCGGAAATCGAGAAACAGTGAATCAGACCAGGATTGATTTTAATCCATGTCTTGAGTCTGAAAATATCTTGTTGGACGGAGGATCATCTGATCACTTATCTATGGACAGAACTGACTAGGTCAGAGTTCGGCAGCGGTTTCTAGGAAGCTACAAATGCTGATTAATTAGAGGTTAAATTGGTAATTATAGTCATAGACTTATCCAAGTGGGAGACTGTTGGATTAGGTGTCTAAGCCATGACTAATAATTAGTATTTACCCAATTAATAGTAGCATAGTCTATTTGGGTTGCCCTCATAGCTGGAGGTTTAGTAGAAAGTTAAGAAGAGAGAAAGGCTGATTTATTATATGATTAATAAATCAAGATATTGTTTATTAATATATTATGGAGATAATATATTAATTAGAAATAATATTATTTGATTAATAATTAATCAGAAATTAATTGGATTGATTTCTGTGGCATTAATTAGATTAATCAGGAGGACAGGGGCTAAAGTTGTTCAAATTCAATAGTTGAATTAACACAAGCAACGCGCCAATGTATACGCCGCGGCGCGCATGTAAATAGTCCGGAAAATGACTTAGAGATTGGGTTTATCTTTGTTTGAAAGTCAAATGAGGTTTATCTCTAAGGGTCATTTGGTAGCCTATAAATAGGGACCCCTGGACCTCATATTCAGTGCTAATTCTATTATTCTCTCTCTGGAATTTTCGATCCATATACCTCCTGCTCCCTGGGTGTGACTTTCATTTGAGGCAAGAAATTTTTGTTGCTTTGCTTCCAAGAAACTTAAGGTTGGTTTTCTGTTTTAATCTTTAGTTTTTTTATTGGCCTCTAGGAGCTTGTTATATGTTCAATAGTAGAAAACATAGATCCTCATAGGTTGCATGTGAACTTAGGTTATTTAGTTCATGGTTTGCAGAAAACCTTTCATATGTATCGTATTGATTCTTGGAGTGAGGTCGTGAGGAAAATGGTGGATAAACTCTCCAGATGGAAAGTTAAAACTCTTTCTGTAAGGGGTAGGCTGACTTTATTGAAATCAGTCCTTGGTACGATTCCTAATTACTATATATCCGTCTATAAAGCTCCCATTGGTGTTCTGAAAAGGTTATAGGCTTTGCATAATAACTTCTTTTTGGGGGCAGATTTAGAAGAAAAGAAAATGTCGTGGGTTAGTTGGGACAAAGTTTTGGCAGATAAGAAGAATGGAGGCTTGGGTGTTAGTAGCTTTTTTGCTTTGAATAAAAAGCTTTGAATAGGGCGCTTCTTTTTAAATGGATTTAGAGATTTCTCTCACAGTGAGGTTGTTTGTGGTCTCAGATCATTAAAGCCATCCATGGGGTTAGAGTTGTTTGGATCGTCAAGTTTCAGTTTCTAAAGGGTCGCCTTGGTTAGAGATTTTTAAAGGGATTTCTTATCTTTGTAGTAAAGGTATATATTTGTTCTCTCTTTGTAGTAAGAGAGTGGGAGATGGTTCTATGACTTTATTCTGGGAGGATGTTTGGTTGGGTGACATGGTTCTAAAGCAGAAGTTTCATCGGTTTTTTGCTTTAGATGAAGATAAACAGGTTACGGTTAATTATAAGCTGAATCGTGAGAATTTTCTTGATTCCTTTCTTATGGTGCCTAGAGGGGGAGCTGAGGAAGCTCAATGGGTTGGGTTGCAGTCCCTGCTACATTTAATTACTTTTTCGAGTGTGCCTGATCGATGGGTTTGGAATTTGGGTTCTTCTGGTGACTTTACAGTGACATTGGCTACGTCTCATATTGATGAGTTTATGCTAAAGGTGACTTCTCCTAATAGGTGGTTAGATTGGTGCCTATCAAAGTAAATGTATCTGCTTGGCGGTTGGCTTTTGATAAGCTTCCTACGCGTCTAAATCTCTCAAAGAGGGGTTTGGAGGTGCCTTATATTACTTGTCCTATATGTAAGAAAGGTGTTGATTCGGTTAATCATCTTTTCTTTTCTTGTGAGGTGGCTTTAGCTTTGATCAATAGAGTTTCCATGTAACACCCCTTTTCTTTTACCATATTTTAATACAAATACAGTTTAACATACAAACATATTTTACAACTTGTGACTATAAAGTAGCCACTCCATTTTTTTTTATTTTACAAACTTAAACTCAAGGGGGTATTACAGACTCAATACAGATACCATAATTTAAACTTACAGTATATAAACCGGTCCCAACTGCAGCCTTTGCTCCTTTCACCTAAGTACATAGCATTTCAAAAATAGTATACATGAGACATAAAGCCTCGTGAGTAATATGGGTTTAGACCCAAAACTTTTCTGCTCAAAACTTGAAATATTACAAGTAAACTTGTTGAAAACTGATGTCTTTCATAAATCTCAAAATATCTATTATTCTTTACTTTCAAACTTTAGAAACACTTTCTTACTCAAAACTGCTTTTCTTCTCATTTTTCTTGTGACCAACTGAAACTCATGAATTAAGTTATTTTAATTCATTCTACTAGCTTCCCTCGTGGGACAGAACAGATCCGCCTACAAGGTTACGCTCATTCTGACTCCCCTTTGTGACTTGGAACAAATTCAAGCACAAGGGTATACTAAGCTAGACAACTACTTCGCGACGGGAGGTACCATCCCAGTAGCGTCTTCTGATCCCCCGATTATGTGGGTGATCCTAGTCCGGACAACTGGCTCATACTTCTTTCTTTCTTTAATTCTTACTTCATTTCATCTCAAATTGGTCAAAATGGGACACAATTTGTAAACAACTCTTACTCAAACATTTTATAACTCTTTACTGAAAATACTTTAAAAAAAACTGATTTTGACAACTTAGTTCCCATAAGGAACTTCTTTCAAAATACCTTGCAAACCATACTTTAAAAATCTGTTTTAAACACTAAGCCCTTGTATAGAGCTTCATTCAAAACTATTTTCCAAACTTTAGTATTTATAAACATTTGGAAATCTTACTTTTCTGAAAATAACATATTGTTATGTACTATAGAAATCCTCATAAAACTCACCTTGGTTTTACTACGGTTCACTAGGCTTCACGTACGCCTTTTCCTTTCCCGTGCTCAATAACGTTTGAAGCACCACCTATACAAGTAGTATATATAAATACACAATATAATTAACTCTATAATGCTAAAGTCTCATATAACATAACTCTAGGTTATAATAAATGTATAGCCATTAATAAACCCGTTTAACGGTTTTCTCCGAAATACGCGTATAATGCTACAGTACCCCCGAGGGGTCGTATTTCAGTTCCGACTCTTTTCCATGAAATCTTAGGCCATATTAGACTTGTGTTTCAAATTTGGAGTTCATTGGACAAGTCTAGCTCAAATTCTAAAAATCAAGTTTTGACGTGAATAGTGATTTTAGCCACTGCCGCTACAGTGACTTTTCCGCAAGGTCGGATTACGGATTTGACCATTCCCGACATGTTCTTATACCATTTTAGGGTTATGGCTAAAATTTCAGATCAATCGGACATGTCTAGCTATGGTTTCTAGCGTTTGGATTTCTAACATTTTTAACATTTTTGGTCCCTGTCTGAAGGGCACTGTAGCACGCAGTGCACTGTAGCACGCAGTTTTCACCCATTAAGTCCTTAATCTATGTCTTAATCATATGGGGTTTGTTCCTTGACTAAAACCCTCCATTAGTACAAGGTTTTAAGCTATTAAAATCGTTTGAATCAATCAAATGCAAGAATTGAAGTTCTTGACCAAACTTGAAATTTCTCAAGAATAGCAATCTACTTCTATGTTTTAGAGTTAAATTCTTAACTAATGACTTATTGGAAGCATTAGCTACTTAACCCACATGATTCTTAACTGAAATTGCAGTTTCAATTCCATTCAAGAACCAATTCAAGCATACACCCAAAAACCTAGGTTAAAACAAATGAAATCTTACCTTGTTTAACTTAGGAATCACTAATTCCAAAGTTAGTTCTTGATTCCTTGGAAAATTTCTTGATCTCCCGTGTTCTTCCTCTCGTTCTCTCTAGCTCTCTCTCGTGCCTTCTGAAATCTTCCACTGGGTTCTTCAAATAATAGAGGATAATTATCATATAGTATATATATTTAATTTTTATATAAACTTTGCATTTTGGTCCCTAGCCTTCCAATTCCTTTACAAAGATGGTCCAAAAGTCATAACTTTACCATTTATGCTTCATTACTCCCAACTTAACATTTTCTTGACATTTTTGGTCATTTTCATGTCAAATGACCAATTTGCCCTTTTTGGCCATATTTCACTATTCACGCGATAAAAACTCCAAATTTCACATAAACTCTTGTTTCTTATATTATTATTTTACAAATACATATTATTTTACATAGTAGTCTTGTAACGTGTCAAAAGACCGTTTTACCCTTTTTCGACTTTTTCGTGGGTTCTTACATTCCAAGTGGTGGGATGTTCCTTGTCCGAGCTTATTTTCTCATGCAGAGTGGGTTTTTTAGATTGATGGTGTCAATCTTCGGAAGGGTGTTCGCGATTTTCTAGAAGGTGTTTTCTTGGTGATGTGGTGGACAATTTGAAATTTGCGGAATTCTTTGGTTTTTGGTAAAGTGCATCTTAAACTGGGTCATTTGTTTGAGATGGTGGTTACCCAGTCATTTAATTAGTGTAGTTCTAGGTTTAGGAGGTCTATTAATTGGGTTGGTTCGCTTCAAAGTCCTAATGTTGCTATTTTTTAATTGTCTCTTATGTACTTATTGATGCTAGTTTCTTACTAGTTCTCTTTCTTTTTTATATAAGCTGCCGTTCAATTTTTTTTTAATGTTTGATTTTCTGTTATTTATAATTTTCTCTATCGATTTGCTTCGAAAACCATGTCACAAATTTTACATATATAAATATACATAAAGAATGATAAAGGGCAAAAATACTATAAACAAATAAAATAAATTAATAGCCACCAGTATTGCCAAAACAACTTAAAGACAAGTAACCTCCATTAATAACAAATAAAATATCATGCTAATTAATCATATCAAATAAAAATTGAAAAAATTGCCAATAAAATTAGATTTTGGACTATATTTTTTCTGTTTTCTAGAGGATTTATGAACAAAACGGGTAACAAACTCTTGCTCATGTCCACATTTAGGTAAGTATGTTTTTTTTGATCACTTTTGCCCATCGAACTTGTGGTGACCGTTAAACATAGGGTAATATGACCGGTGATAGTAGGTTTTCGCTGATTTGGGCATCAAAGTGAATTACGTGGCAATACCTAAAAGTTACGTGGAATTAACTTATATTACGTGGCGTTGGTATCCTATTACGTGGAAATTAAAGGTTTTTACGGGGTTTATTAACCCTAAAACCAACCGTCGATCGAATTCATCCCCACAAACACACTTCGTTACTCGTTACCCCACCCAAACCTCACGAACGATCGATCGAAGCATCATCGATGTCAGTGGGTTCTCTCCTCGCTGTAGATGTCCACCACAATGGTGTTTTCTCCCCCAAACCGTTCGGCTACTACGACGATGATGTAATATTAGTTCGTGATGTCGACTTCAATGCGATGGATTTTGCAGATTTCGTTAGTTTACTTAGAAAGCTTACAAAGTGTCAATGCAGAAACCTCTACTACTGCCTACCACATGAGTTATTGAGGGAAGGTTTGGGGGTAATTCAAAATGAAGGAGATTTCAGAGAATTCCTTGAGGTCGGCAATGGAGGTCAGGGAAAAAGAATCGACGTGTACGTGGATCATTACAATGAACGTGTATTTGATTACATTGAAATGGAAGATTCCGATGGTGCTGAAGACGTAGATGATGCAAACATTGAACAAGAGCCTGATCGATCCAATTTTTCAGATGCAATTACACCTGAACATGAAGAAGATGAGGTGGTGTCAATCCAGAAAAAGGTTGATGATCCATTTCTGAATGCTCTTTGCCCTGACCCGAATCTACTTCTTGAAGTCGGGACAAATGAAATAGAAGATGAAGGAGATGATGTGAAACCGGCTTATCCTGTACACGATCCAACCCAAGAATGGGACAAGATGGTACCTATCTTAGGTATGAAGTTTTCTGATCCTAGTGAACTTAAAACTTTATTGAGTAATTATGCTGTAAAAAATGGATACAACTTGTGGTATGAAAAAACTGATAAGGACAGGTTACTAGCAAAATGTGGCAGAGGTACAACACACAAATGCCCGTTTAGACTGTGGGCCACTTGGATGACGGAGGAACATTCTTTTCAAATTAAGACACTAAAAGATACTCACACTTGTTCTAGGACATTCAAACTTGGAACAATTGTGAGTTATAAGTGGATTGGTAAACATTTTGTTAATGATATCTTGGAAAGACCAAAAATGAGCTTAAGGAAAATGAAAGCTTTGATTTCGAAAAAGTTTAATATAACTGTTAGTTTAGGGCAGTGTAGAAATGCAAAAAAGTTTGCATTGACTGAGATTGAAGGTTCTTTAATTGAACACTACGGAAGGTTGTGGGATTACGGTGAAGAAATTAGGAGGTCTAACCCAGGGTCAACAGTTAGAATGGAGTTAGACATTATGCCTGATTCGTCTAAGTACTTCTCAAAGTACTATGTCTGTTTCAAAGGAGTTAGAGATGGTTGGATTGAGGGTTGTAGAAAGGTGATTGGGATAGATGGCTGCTTCCTGAAAGGTATTTGCAAGGGAGAGCTTCTTGCAGCAGTTGGTCGAGATGGAAATAACCAGATCTACCCTATCGCGTGGGCTGTAGTAAATGTTGAGAATAAAGCTACATGGAAATGGTTTATTGACATTCTCATGGATGACATTGGAGGAGGCAATGGTGGCGGGCTTACTATAATTTCTGATGGACATAAGGTATTATTTTTTTATAATTTTACTTTTGAATTGACTTTTAAATTTGACTTTCATCTTTGTGACAGGGTTTAATAGAAGCTGTGAAAGAAAGGGTGCCTGAAGCTGAACATCGTCAATGTGCCCGCCACATCTATGCTAACTTCAAGAAGACGTATAATGGTGAACACTATAGAAAACTCTTTTGGGCTGCTGTTTACAGTACCACCATACAACAATTTGAAGCAACAATGAAAGAAATTCAACAACTAGACCCCACTGCATATGAGTATCTTAAGGAAAGGGAGCCGAAATCATGGTCAAGGGCCTACTTTCAAGAAGGGATGAATTGTGATGCTATGGAAAATGGTGTATGTGAAAGTTTTAATGGTATTATCAGGGATGCAAGAAGAAAGCCGATCATCACAATGTTGGAGGATATAAGGGTGTATGTAATGGATAGAATGTACAAGCAGAGGATGATGGGTTTGGATTGGGATTTGGAAATTTGCCCTTCAATTAGAAGGAAGTTAGAAGACATGAAGATAAAACAAAGGTAAATAATCTTGTGGTTTTGATTAACATTTGTTAATAATTTTTGGTTATTTCTATTTTTAACATGGTTTTTTTGGATAGATTCTGGTGTGTTTACCCAAGTGGTTATCAACAGTTTGAAGTGAGATTAGGAAATCAAGCATTTGGTGTGGATCTAATTAAAAGGGTGTGTGAGTGTAGAAGTTGGCAGTTGAGAGGTTTTCCTTGTGTACATGGCATTGCTGCCATTACTGTCCAAGAAAGTGGAGAACCACATGAGAGTGGCATTGGAATTTCAAAGAAAGAAAGTGGAGAACATCATGAGAGTTGCACTGGAATTACAAAGAAAGAAACTGGAGAACCACATGAGAGTGGCACTGGATTTACAAAGAAAGAAACTGGAGAACTACATGAGAGTGGCACTGGATTTACAAAGAAAGAAACTGGAGAACCACATGAGAGTGGCACTGGAATTACAAAGAAAGAAAGTGGAGAACCACATGAGAGAAAGAGGAAAGCTTCAGAGCGTTTAACCTTGCTTGCTCTAAGTAAGAAAGTAGTTCCAAAAGATGCAAGCGGGTGTAGTGAAGACAATCCCATAACTTTATAATTTTCTAGTAGAAAAAACTTACTTTGTGCAATGTACTTTGAATGACAGTTTGGTCATGTAATTTGGTCGGTCTAATGTATGTTGGTAATGTACTTTGGTCGGTCTAATGTATGTTGGTAATGTACTTTGGTCGGTCTAATGTATTTTGGTAATGTACTTTGAATGACATTGTACTTTTTGGCAATTAAGTTCCATGATTAAGTCCTTAACAGTTACCAATAACATTTACCTTAACAGTTCCATGATTGGTCTTTACAGATTTGGTCCTTAACAGATTTGGCAATTAAGTTCCATGATTTGGTCTTTACAGATTTGGGTAATGTACTTTGGTCCTTAACAGATTTGGTCTTTACAGATTTGGTCCTTAACAGATTTGGCAATTAAGTTCCATGATTTGGTCTTTACAGATTTGGGTAATGTACTTTGGTCCTTAACAGATTTGGGCCTTACCAGATTATGGTCCTTTACATATTTGGTCCTTAACAGTTACCAATAACAGTCCTTAACATATTATGGTCCTTTAAATTCCTTTACAGATTTGGTCCTTAACAGATTATGGTCCTTTACAGATTTGGTCCTTTAAATTCCTTTACAGATTTGGTCCTTATGGCAACGTACTTTGGCATTGTTTAGTAATATGGTAGTGTACTTTGCATTAATCTGGTAAGTGTGATATGGCAACGTACTTTTTAAAAGTGACAGTTACCATATTTATGTCATTTTGGTAGTGTACTTTGCATTAATCTGGTAAATGAAAAAATGAATAAAAGTGTTCAATTGAAAGACATTTTGGTCATTTTCATCTAACTAACGGGCATGGTCCTTATGAAAGCTCTAATTATGGTATTGTACTTTGCATTAATCTGATAACTGTCATGGCATTAGACTTTGGCTTTCTCTGGTCCTTTACACAATTGGTCCTTTACAGAATTGGTCCTTTACACAATTGGTACTTTACAAAAATTTTCCTTTTCAGAATTGGTCCTTTACAGAAATGGCCCTTTACAAAATTTGTCCTTTACACAATTGGACCTTTATAGAAATGGTCTGAATACATTCATCACTTCAAAATATAACATTCCAAAGATTACATTGGATTAACAGCCACTTCAAAAGATTACATTGGATAGTTTACATTCATTAACTCCTACTTAAAAAGACCAATTACATACATGATAATGAAAACTACCAACACAACCTTAACAGTAGCTTGATTCTTCTTTACTTCTTTCATCTCTTTTTTAAGCCCCAAAATCTCAGATTTGAGCTCTTCAATTTCATCCGGTTCTGCCCATTCCCAAAACGTACACTTCCCTTCTGATTTCTACATTATCAAACCAAAATGTAAAGAGGTGAAAAAATTAAAAAATAATGAAGTTAGTGAAAGGCTAACCAGAATAAATACATACCGGGCAGATCATGAACTTTTTCCCTGGGTGTTTTTCTGTCCTTGAGGTACGGATTCGAGCTGGAAGGCCACAGAAGCAAGGAGTAGTTTTGTGCCCTATCTGGGAGAAATATGAAGATGAAGCCGTCGACATTCAAACCGATTTTAGGGCAAATTGATCTGATTCTCGTATTATATCTTCTAACCGATGACTAGACAAAACACCATTGCCACGTAAGCTCCAAATCAGCGAAAACCTACAATCAACGGTCACATTACCCTATTTTAAACGGTCACCACAAGTTCGATGGGCAAAAGTGATAAAAAAAAACATACTTACCTTAATGTGGACATGAGCAAGAGTTTGTTACCCGTTTTGTTCATAAATCCTTTTCTAGACGATTTAGGTTGGAAACGAGGGACAACGAAAATCTCCATCACTTTTGTAGCTGTTAAACATTACTCGTTGGTGCAGGGGTTCTCCTCCTAGTAAATTGCCCTCCGCCTTTCCTCTTCAGCTTCCGCCCTCCTCCGCCGCATCCCGCCGGAAAGGTGCAAAGAATCATTATAACAAAACATGGTGGTGGCATCCGGTAACTCCTTCGCTAAGGAGATGACCATCCGAAAACGTATCGGCAACATGTAACTTTTACAGATCTCTTTTCCTATTCTCTTTGTTTATGTAGATTATCCTATTTAATCAATTATAAGGCTCACAGTTTAAATTATGATGTAATATGTGGATAAATTGAGTAAGAGTGAGGGATTTCTGACTTAATATGAGGAAATTAGCTCGTAAGCTATGGAATTCAAGCTGGACAAGTTATCTGCTCGAGTTTCTAGGCGTACATAAGGCGTAGCTTGTACTCGATTTCGTTTGAGCATATTTGCTTTGATTGAATTTGTTTTATCGGATATTCGCTTTGGACTCTAAATGTCAATTAGGTTAATTTCGACTTCAAAGAAATCAATTCTAAGCTTGCTGGAAGAAATTGATAGCTGTATTCAACTGTCGAGTAATCACTACGAAAATTGTAATGTTTGTGTTAAGTTTACAATGAAATCCATCTCCATTTTTGCAAATTGGAAAATGATAGGTGTTAATTCCAAAACGAAAGTTTCTTAGATTGTTCTTTCTGTTCTTATGACATTTTTCTTTACATTTGGGGAAAGATAGATGCAGAAACAACTAACAATGTTCTCAGAATTTGATAGATGTTTCCATCTTTGGTGAACTTAATATCTTGAAATTAATGGTGATGGTACTATAAAACTATGCAATCTGTGATTCATGTTATCTATAATATCATTCTCTTATGATTTCACAGATTTAATAAAAGAGTGGAGGATTTTCCATCATTAAGAGAGTATAATGACTACTTAGAGGAAGTTGAGGATATGAGTAAGCTCTTCAATCTTCACTACTTCTCTATTACAATCCCTAATTTATGAATGCCATTTTCACTTTCATCTACTTCTTTTCAGTTGTAAACTTGGTTGAAGGAATAGATGTTCCTGCTATTGAAGCAAAAATTGCATACTACCAAAAAGAAAATGCAGAACAAATAATGAATGCTCAAGCTCGTAAGGTTTGTCACATTATGAATGCTAGAAATCAATGGACTTTTGTCATATTAAATTTCAGTAACTAAAGTTTTATTGATCAAATTAGGCTGAAGAATATGCAGCAGCATTAGCAGCAAGCAAAGGACAACCTGCACAAACAGATGTTGATATGGTTAGTGTTCATGTTTGTGCTTTTGTTTTGTTAATTAAAAGATTTATAGCATTCAATAAATACACACTATTGTAGTAATATAAGCTAATTACTTTAATCAACATGTTGTGAAGTTGTTAAATATAACTTTGGTCATTTCTTTTGTTTAAAGTCCCGACATCAATTATTGTAGGAAAAATTAAAAAAATAACATTTGTTCTTTCATCATTTTATTGATTTACCTACTAAACTTTGATTATATAGTGGTTCTGATACCAAAATACAAAAAGGAACTACATACTTTCACCATTTTATTGATGGTTAGACTGTGGATCTATTAGTGTGTGTGTGTGTTTTGGGGGATTGTATGGTGTGGTAAATTACAAATTTGGTCCTCATGTTATACCATTTGTTTTGAATTTGGTTCAAAAAAGAATTTTGCTGCTTTTTTCATCCTTGGTGGTTTGCTTTTGTTGTTTTTTTGTCTCTAACCCATGTAAAATGACAAGTCTGCCCCTCATCTGATATGTATTATCCACTTTTATCATTTATTTATTAAAGCATCTTCAATGGGAGGTTTTATTATTTTAATCTCATGTATTTAATTGTTTTGTTTAACACAGACCACGGGGACGAGTTCCCAATTCGGGGTGTCAACAACTGACGGGCATTATGTCCCGGCAGTTGCTGGCGGGACAATCCCGCAACCGCGGCCCACACAACCTCTCCCAGTGGGGGATGACTTACACGCGTATCATATGGACGATGAAGAAATGATGCGACTAAAAGCCGAACGAGGCGGAAAGGCGGGAGGGTGGAGTTTAGAATTAAGTAGAAAAAGAGCCCTTGAGGAAGCCTTTAGTAGCATTTGGATTTAATATTTTAAACCCAATAATCTCAAGTGTTGGTTTTTTTTTTTTTTTTTTTTTTTGTTGAGTTAATGGGCCGAGATTTAATTTTAAATCATTTAATCTGGTAAGCTATATATGAGTGATTTATTTTTTACTTAATCTGGACAATCTAAAAAAAAAACGGGGCGTATAAGAGTGTAAAGAACATTTATATTTGAATCGATATAACTCTTCTTTCTACACCAAGAGTTTGAAATATTTTGTAAGAATTAGCACTGAATTTTTATTTACTTGTTTATTATAAAATCGTACTTTCGATTATTTATATTATATTATATCGGTGTACTTTCGGTTTTTCTTGTTAAGTTATTGTAGTTTGAGAAAAATCCAAACGATCGCATTGTACTTTATGAAAGTTTTTGTGTGACAACATTCTATGTTAACAAATTTGTCGATTATAATAGGAGTAAAAGTTGTTTTGTAGTTGGAAGACATTGTTATGATTTGGATTTTTTTTTTTTTTTTCTTAGTTTGAGATAATATACCATGCGAAAACCTTGGGCAAATGATATTGATAAAACTTACATTTGAAGATCTATAGTTTCAACATACATATCTTGAGATCCGTTAGATTTAAAAAAAAAAAGAATTTGTTTATGATGTGGGTTGTGTTGGTGTTGATGTGGTATCACACAAGGCTGATGTGAGAAAGGTTGCATTTTTGTAGCATTAAGTTAATTTTTTATTATGAAAATATACAAATTAGAAGGAAATTTTTTAGAACCAATCTCCCCTTATATTGTTACAACTTCATTTGAAAAATCATTGCTTTATGTTTTTTTTTAAAGAATGCAATTTAATTTCGAATAATGAAGAGAGTTTATTAACCACTAGGGCGATAAAATGTTTGGCTTTTCACTAAAGCCATGTAGTTTACTATAGCCAAAACTGAACAAAAAATTATGCTTTTTGATTTTGGAAATACTGAAATATAAGGTTTTCGGTTTCGGTTTCTAGTTTTTTCTTTTCTTTCTGATTTTTTGTTATTATTTTCTACTAGTTTGTTCATGAAAGATGTTGCAAATATTCAATAAGAACACACAATTTTCTAAAACAAACTACAATGAGACTAAAACATGTTTATTACTTTAATTATATATAAAAAATGCATCTGAACTAAAAAAATCAATTTTTCTAAAATCCAAAAACCAAATAGTTGGTTTTTCAAAACAGTTTGGTTTTTCAGTTTCAAATTTTCTATTTTTTATCGGTTTTGTTTACTATTTCAGTTTTTCTTTTACACACCCTTATTAACCATAAAATTTATATGTTTTTAAAGCACAATGTATCATACATATCTCATGAATTTGAGTCACTATGATTTGAAATCATATGTGTTTTACAGATTTTGATAAATTTTTAAAACAAATATACAAGTATTTGAAACAGGTAATCGCAATTTTACAATTTTTAAAAGTAAATATACTAGTATCTAAAGCAAAAAATTACAGGTGGTATTATCATCTACGGTTGTACAATTTTTGAAGCAAATATACAACTTTTCTATGCACGAAATCGCAGTTGATATTACCATCTGCGTTTTTCTTTGAAATAAGAAGTGGAAATTGCAGATAGCACATACCATGCTGCGATTTCATGAAAAGAAAAATTGTGCATTTACTTGAAATTTATAAAGTCGCATATTAAACAAATCACATATGTAATGCAAATTTTATATCTAAAAGCGATTAAACAGAACTTTTAACGACTACAAAAGAATGAACACACTTCTTACAACTACAAAAGAAGGAGTACAATTCTCCAAGTAACAAACCTTCCATCAACCATCAGAGAGAATTTATTATCCAACCAATACGAAAATGTTAAATATTTTCTAGGGTTTATATCCAGTGTGCTGATAGATCAAACTCATCACAATATTAACCCCCCCTCCCCCTCCTATTTCAGTTATTCTTTTACACACCCTTATTAACCATAAAATTTATATGTTTTTAAAGCACAATGTATCCTACATATCTCATGAATTTGAATCACTATGATTTGAAATCATATGTGTTTTACAGATTTTGATAAATTTTTAAAACAAATATACAAGTATTTGAAACAGGTAATCGCAATTTTACAATTTTTAAAAGTAAATATACTAGTATCTAAAGCAAAAAATTACAGGTGGTATTATTATCTACGGTTGTACAATTTTTGAAGCAAATATACAACTTTTCTATGCACGAAATCGCAGTTGATATTACCATCTGCATTTTTCTTTGAAATAAGAAGTGGAAATCGTAGATAGCACATACCACGCTGCAATTTCATGTATAGAAAATTGTGCATTTACTTGAAGTTTATAAAGTCGCATATTAAACAAATCACATATGTAATGCAAATTTTATATCTGAAAGCGATTAAACAGAACTTTTAACGACTACAATAGAATGAACACACTTCTCAAAACTACAAAAGAAGGGATACAATTCTCCATGTAACAAACCTTCCATCAGCCATCATAGAGAATTCATTACCCAACCAATATGAAAATGTTAAATATTTTCTAGGGTTTATATCCGGTGTACTGATAGGCCAAACTCATCACAATATTACCGCCCCTAGATCGAAATAGCAGCTTGCATGCCCGAAATCGCAGCAACATTCTAAAATCTACGATTTCATCATCTGAAACCATAAATGATGATAGTTAACCTGGATAAATATTTTGAAAATTTTTGGTCTATTTTAAAATAAATAAAATTAAAAAAAATGAGTTATTTTAGTGATCCTGTTTTTTGAAAAACATCGTCTTTTGATGGTCCCTCAACCAACCAAGAACTTGCGGTTATTTTTCATTCGTTATCTCTCCGGTACGATCAATTTCTCGACCAGAACTTCCTCACTATCTTCATAAATTCTTGGAGTTTCATTTTACAATTCAACCACGCCATTGCTTTGAAAATTGTAATTCGAGTTCATTTGCTTCGAACGAGGTTAGAAATGGCTCCAAATTGAACTACTGAAACTCGCAGTACTTCTTAATGGCTACAATAAAATGTTGTGTTCATTTAGATAGTTATGATGCGAAGAAACTTAACTCCGTTTTGCAGTTCTCAGATCGAGGTTTGATCTTCGCCTTTACTAGTGTAACCAACAACTCCTTTAGTAAGTTAAAGCAAGTTAGGGTTTCTAAGCTAGATACGGAACTTTCAGATGTTTCACAATCGAATAGTTTCGATAGACCTGTGGATTTGAGTGATCAGAATGTCGTTTCTCGAAGCCCTAAATTATATGGAGAGTTCAGAAAGGGGAAGAGGAGTATATGGAAGCGATTGGATGGCATGAAAAACGTAGCTAAAGATTCAAAGGCGATGGATAATTCCACAAACGAAATCAAGTCAGAACATGAAATTGGTAGTTCAAATCTGTTATACGAAAACGATAATACATTCTATGAGAAGCTAAGTTCCAATGGACCTGAATCGAGTTTGCACCATTGCAACTTTATCTTGGAGAAGCTTGAGAACAGTGGTCGTGATGATGAAGCTCTTAAATTCTTCAAATGGATGAGAATCAACGGAAAGTTGAAACACAACATGAATGCTTACAAGTTAGCTTTGAGGGTGTTGGGTAGAAGACAAGATTGGGAAGAAGCAGAAAGGTTAATTCAACAAATGCAAACCGAATCATCTTGTGAACTCACCTTCCACATCTTCAACACTCTTATTTTCTCTTGTTACAAACGCGGGCTCGTGACAGCTGGCAGAAAATGGTTCCAAATGATGTTAGATAAAAAAGTTCACCCCAATGTTGCTACATTTGGCATGATCATGAGTCTTTACCAAAAGGGCTCTGTTCTTGATGATGCAGAGTTTGCTTTTTCACAAATGAGAAACTTCAAAATTGTATGTCATAGTGCATATTCAGCTATGATAACAATGTACACGCGTGTTGGATTGTATGAAAAAGCAGAAGAGATTATTGAGTTTTTGAAGGAAGATAAAGTGGTTTTGAATCAAGAAAATTGGTTGGTGGTGCTTAATGCTTACAGTCAACAAGGGAAGTTAAATGAAGCTGAAAAGGTATTGAAATCAATGCATTCATCTGGTTTTTCTCCTCATATAGTTGCTTACAACACACTCATAACCGGATATGGAAAAATCTCAAAAATGGAATCTGCTGAAAGAATCTTTCATGAACTTATTTCATCCGGTTTGAAACCAGATGAAAGCACTTACAGAACCATGATTGAAGGTTGGGGTCGCGTACAAAACTTTAAAGAAGCAGAAAGGTATTACAATGAAATGAGTAGCTTAAATTTTAAGCCAAATTCATCGAATCTTTACACCATGATTAATCTACAAGCCAAGAATGAAGACGAATCAGGTGCTATTAGAACTATCAAAGATATGATGAAAATCGGGTGCCAATTTTCCTCAATTCTCAGTATTGTTCTTCAAGCATATGAAAAAGCAGAGAGGTTTGAAAAAGTGCCATCTGTCATAACAGGTACGCTTTATAACCATGTTTTGAATAATCAAACTTCTTGTTCGATTCTTGTTATGGCTTATGTCAAACATGGGTTAATAGATGATACGATTCAAGTTTTACGGATTAAAAAGTGGAAAGATAAAGTATTTGAAGATAGTTTATATCATTTACTAATCTGTTCTTGTAAAGAATTGGATTATCTTGAAAACTCAATCAAGATTTACACATCTATGCCAAAACCCGAAAAACCAAACCTCCATATCACTTGTAGCATGATCGATATTTACACGCGTTTGAATAATTTCCAAGAAGCGGAAACTTTATATACAAAACTGAAATCGAAAGGGGTTTCTTTAGATTTGATAGCATTTAGCATAGTAGTAAGAATGTACATCAAATCGGGATCTTTAAACAACGCGTGTTCGGTTCTTGAAGAAATGGAGAAACAAAAGGAAATTGTCCCGGATATTTATTTGATCCGGGACATGCTTAGAATTTATCAAAGATTAGGAATGGTGAACAAGTTGGCGGATTTATACTACAAAATCTTGAAACTTGGAGTTATTTGGGATCAAGAAATGTATAATTGTGTTATAAATTGTTGTGCGCGCGCTTTACCTATCGATGAACTCTCTAGGCTTTTCAACGAAATGATTCATAACGGGTTTTCACCGAATACCACAACTTATAACGTAATCCTCGACGTTTACGGGAAATCGGGTCTTTTTAAAAAAGTGAGACAAGTATTTTGGATGGCTAAAAAACAAGGTACGGTCGATATTATTTCGTATAATACAGTCGTTTCCGCATACGGGAAAAGTCAAGATTTGCGAAACATGGCTTCGGTCGCAAGGAGAATGAAGTTCAATGGCTTTTCGGTTTCTCTTGAAGCGTATAATTCTATGTTGGACGCGTATGGAAAAGCGGGAGAAATGGAGAAGTTTAAAAACGTGCTTTTGAGGATGAAGGAATCGAATTGTGGGTCGGATTGTTATACGTATAATATTATGATTAATATTTATGGGGAAAAGGGGTGGATTGATGAAGTTGGTGATGTGTTGATGGAGTTGAAGGAATGTGGGATGAGTTTGGATTTGTGTGGGTATAATTCGTTGATTAAGGCGTATGGGATTGCGGGAATGGTGGAAGAGGCGGTGGATTTGGTTAAGGAAATGAGGAAAAACGGGGTGGAACCGGATCGGATAACGTATACGAATTTGGTTATCGCGTTGCAGAAGAATGATATGGTTTTGGAGGCGCTTAAGTGGTCGTTGTGGATTAAACAAATGGGGATTTGATGTGTTTATGGTTCGCGTTCGTGTTTATTTATTGTCTTCCATTGATTAGAGAAGACAGGACAGACAGGACTGTGTTTGTCGTGCATTGAACTGAGTGAGACGACTGAATCGGATAAAAAGTTGTAGCTTTTTGTCCCACACAAAAAGACTTACGTGGAAGTTCGGGTGTGCACATGCATACCGTGAAAAAAAAAAAGATTGTAATATTTTTTAATGTAAACAAATTGAAATATATAAAAAAAAATATTGTTGTGTATTGTTTTTTTATTTTATTTTATGGTAGGCACATATCCTAGAATTTTGGTTGTGGTAATTGGGCTTGAAGATCATAATGTAGCCCATTTATCCAAAATAGTTGAGTGGGCTTGAAGTATAGTTAATATTTAATAATCTCATTTCTAGAAATGTGAATGCATGAAATAACAATGTATTTTTTTATTTGTTTGTTATAGTATTTTATTTCATTTCTTCTTATTTTGTATTTTTAGAAATCTACGCGATTGTAATTTAAATACAAAACAATTTTCACTGTTGAGTAGATTTTTAAAGTATAATATTTTAATAAATAAATTGAAATTACGATGTTATAACTGGGTAGATATTTCAAATTGGACCATAAATTGTTAGTCCTGAAATCAATCTTGGCTATCAATGTATTATTATTTATTATTGTTCATTTCCAAATTCCTATCAAGTAACAATTCCACATTCATGTAGTGATATATTGTCGTTTTAGGCAACTGAAAAGTAGAGGGATTTCTCAATGGGCCGAGGTTGATTTTTTTTTGTTCCCCCAAAGTCATTCGTTTACCAAATCGCTCATGGCTTTTTACTATTTTACCCTCTGTTTTTTCACATATTCAACAATTGTTGCTCCCTCGTAAGTTCAATATACTCGTATCAATTCTAAAACCAAAAACAAGTTGTTTGATTTTCAAACTTAAAGTCAACAATCTGAATGTTAATAGTCACTTTTAGTATTTTATTATAAGATTAAACCGATAAAGTTTCGTGGACAATGAATGTCAATAACATCGGTTTCAATTTTTCACAAAACAAGAAGACGGAATTCAAATTCAACAAAACGTTTGACATAAAATATGATTGGAGACGCGCCGTTACACTTTTGCTTGATCCACTTGTGTTTGGACCACATTATCCTTTTAATTTCTACAATATTTTTGGTGCCACTTGCAAGTTGCAACGACTACAAATAGATGATAATTGTTAACGAATTGTGTGTTTTTTTTTAATGAATTAAGGACCCAACCTCAACTTATTTATGCAAAAAAAAAAAAAAAAGTTAAATCTAATTTATATTGTGTTATTAGTGACATAAACCGGAGAACTTAAACCTATCAATAAAGGAAACAAATCAATAAATTGAGATAATCAAGTATCTATTAAGGGTTGTTTGATTTGCCTTTTACTGAGTCCAGTAAGAAGTTACAAGTTAGACCGTTCGATAACGTTAAGATTTACCTCTGACTCGGTCCTAAACCTTAAAATTTACCTATTATCCAGTCAGTTTCAGGATAAGTCTGACTGGATCAGACACTGACCCAGTCAGTTCTTACTTAATCAACAAGTATCAACAAAACCTTTAACTCTTTAAATTGACTTATTACAGCCTGTTGGGTTATTATATAAATAATAAATGTATAATCATATATATGATAGATTGATCATTTAAGAAATTAAAAGGAAGGGTGGGTAATTTGGATTTTGGGTTATCGGTTAATCATTTGGTTGTAGGTTAAACCAAATAAGCTTTGGTCGGTTGGGCCTACTTTTAGGTTGCTACATTTACACCAAACCAAATTCCCTATTCGTGGGCCTTTAGTGTATAACATTTAGAAAACAATAATATATAAAATCATTTAATATATTTATTATAAAATTATTTATTATATTAATTATTATTATTAACTAATTTTACAAGTTATAATTTTGTGTATTTATGTAAAATTTTGTTTTTTTACGTTATTTAACATTAGTTAATTAATTTATAACTATTATTATAAAGAAATCATAGAATTTTAAAATTAATATGGTATAAATGAATTTGTCTTTCTATAATAAATATAAATATATATAGACTCTTATTTATGCTACGGGCCAATATATATGCCCCAAAATCAAGCCTGCATCAATCCTTATTTCCTCCTTTAGTTTGTTTTTGAAACCCGAAAACTCAAACTAGGAATAATTCGAACGAATGAATGATTTGACCTGATTAATGCCAAGTTGCCTCTTAAAAGGGTTTAAAAGACAAGATTTTGATTGGTCTCCATCTTCTTTCTTTATTCTTTTGAACATAGTATATGTCACACTTTTTGTGGTCAATCACAAAAAGTAATGGATTTGATGCCCCAATACTATTTTTTTATGTTTTGGTAGCAGAAATTTAAAAACACGCCTTTATTAATTATTCTTACTTCTATAGTTATGCATACGACTCATATAACAAATTAAACATATGGCTTTGAAACACAAATTATTTAGAAGTAATGTTTGTGATTCTAGTCGTCACTGGTTACCTTTTATGCTTATATGTCTCCAAAATAAATATAGCAATCAGATTAAAAAATATTTTATTACCAATTTAATATTTAAAATATATTTTGACATCAAGAAAACACAATAATGATAAAAGCGAACCTAGTGGGAAATAGTCTTTACAATGTAATACTGTATATTAAAATAAATGGTTTTTGATTTTTGGTTACAAAATTGAACATAAGAACTAGTAACATATTTATAGCGATTTTCAATTATTAGATAAGACACACTATATTTTAACAATGTCATTTAACAACAAAAATACTCATTGTTAAAAGTTGGTAGATTTTTTTACTAATATAACTTAATAATAAAAAGGTGAAAGTATGATTCCATAAGTAAATGATTTTTTCAAAATATGATATGTAATAAAAGGAAAATAGAAAATACCATGTTGTAGGAAAAATAAAAGAAAGACGCCTTAATACATAAAATAGATAAAAGTAAGTTATTAGTTATTATATTTGGCCCTCTATGGTATTTTTAAAGTTTTTTTTGGCACTTTAGTGAATATTTTGCTATTGTTCCTTGAAATATGCATCACATGCTTAAATAAAAAGTTGACCACTTGTGCAATATTGTGAGTATATGAATAAGATATGATTGAATTTATTAGAAAAATGTTTGATAAAAATTCTCCACTTGTGTAGTAGTGGACTGTTTCAAAAGTAAAACGATATGCTTCGGTTATCATGTTTATATCACCTTTAGTTATTCTTTCTAGTTTTTATTTATGTATATTTATATTTTTTTTCATCACATAAAACATATATATATATATATATATATATATATATATATATATATATATATATATATATATATATATATATATATATATATATATATATATATATATATATATATATATATATAAAAGATATCTTTCCCAAAAACTGTATGTGTTAATTATAAGTAAATGATAATAATTATGAGAATTTATTTCAAAACGGTCACACTTATCGTCTATATAAATTCAGGCGATGTAGAGGGTATAACATTTGTAACATTGGGCATTATAAAGATCCCGAAAATCAGAGTAGAATGCATACGGAAACCACGAGAAACCATTGAGAATTAATAGAGAAAACAGGGTTAGAAGCTCTTGAAGATTGTTGGGTGCAAAGTTCTACATGATGATGATGACTTGGTGGCATGGAAGGCCCATTTATGCTTGTGGGCTTGCATATTTTGCTTTGTAGAGTTATTAGACTATATAAATTGTTTTTAATCATTTGTAGTCTTAAGAGAGCCATATTCTAGAGAGAGAATCATTCATATTGTAAAAACTCATTGATTAATTGAATCATTTGGCTCATTGGATCCTGATTGGTGTATCATTCTTATTTTGCATATGTCAAATCTGTCCTAAAAAGTGGTATCAGAGTCAAACCTTGAAGATTTAAGAGATTATTTCAAGGAACGGTTCCTGATTTGACAATCTTATTACGTCATTAATCAGAATTCAAAAATCGGATTCAGAGCTTCAACTTTTGTGAGTTTTTCTGGAATGGAATCAATACTTTGTTCAGTTCTTCATCTCTAATTTGTTTTTGCTCATCAATATTGGTTCAGACTCGTTTTATCTCACTAAAAATTGTTTCAGATGTAGTTTTTATCATCAAAAATTCATCTCAGATCTAGTCTCTCACTAAAATTTGTTCAGGTCTACTTTCTCTCACCAAAAACCCAGATCAGATCTACTTTCTCTCTCTAGTTTTCTTTCAGATCTATTGATTATTTGTTGTTTAGAACACAAATGGAAGCAAGAGATTCAAAGCTTTGGATAGTTAGTGTTGATAATTTCAAGTATAAAGTAAATTTCGACCAATTTCTTAGACTTGTATTTAGAGATCTGAAAATTACAAATAATACATTTATTTCTTCTGGTGATAGGAGATTTCTTTGGAAAATTCGTTTATTATCCTTTGAAACATGATATGAACAAACATATGCCACCAAACGACTGTCACTCAATCGTCGTCGATTCGCTAGGGCTTTCATCTACCCACACCTGAAACTCCTGTTACTGCTTTCATTGATGATCTTCTCTTTATGTTCATTGCAATGGGGTATTCACCGGAAATCAAGGTGATTGGCGGTTTCAGGAAGAACAAACTTCCAAGTATTTGGAAACTTTTCTTTGGGATTTTTCTTCAATGTTTGTTTGGCAGAACTTCTGGTCTGGATTCTGCAAGTCAAATGTTCATGAACCTGCTATACGATGTTTACAATAATGTTGCCGTCGACTATGTCTCCATACTATGGGGTCATTTTTGTGCTCACGTGAATCACAACAAAAGGGGAACTGAAATCTCTTCTGCGAGATTCTGGGCAATAGTTGTTTGCTGATGCCTACCAATGACATGACATTGCTTATGATGAAGGTTTGTAACTCATGTCCTACAGCCCCTTCCACATTCCACCATCTTCGAACGACTCCGAGTTTGCTTTTATTGCTCAGATTCTTCCGACTATGTTATAAAGGTACCCTTTCCGAACTCTATAATCGATAAATATCGTTCTGGTCTTACTCTCCATATCCTGTCTAGAATATTACTTCAGAGAAACAATCTGAAAGGGTCTCCAAGTCAGGAGAAGGAGAAAGTAACAAAGAAGAGGAAAGCCCCAGAACAGCCACCCAAACGCACAAATCCCAAACGTGGCAGGCCTTCCCCAAAACGAAGGGCGGTTTTTTATGAACCTTCGAATTCTGAAAACACTATTTCTAATAAAGAAGCTGAAGAAATTCAACATCAGTCACCACCTCATGATACAAGAAATCCTTCTCCCCCTCCACAAAGTCAATCCAAAATCCAACCTACAACAGCTCCACTTACCTCCACCATAGATACTCCAATCTCATCCGAACCTCTCACAACCTCTACACCTATAACTTCAACAAATCCAACATCGACTTCGGATACACCGATTATATCCTCCATCATGACCACCACACCCATTACATCCTCCATTCCAACATTCGAACCCTTAATCTACGAAGCCATAACCACATCTCAAACCACTGTCACAACTGCACCTACAACATCCGAACCCCTCTTCACATTCTCTGAATCATTAACTTCTGAATCTTGTCTCTTACATATCAACTTCTGGTATATATACTTCCTTACTATAATTCGAAATTGATAAGGGTTTTGGTATTCCTCTTTCCTCTACTCGGAAACCTCCACCAACAACAGAAGAAACTGCTGCTGCCTTTCACATGGATCTAACTAATCTTGATGATGCAGACAACAACGAGCTGAACGATGATGATTTTGTTCTGATTAAACAATACAAGACACTTAACACCAAGTTAATGTCCTAATGTAACATCAAACAAGATATGATCCTGAGGCTTCTTTTCAAAAAGAAACAACACTTCTTGATGTGCTCACTCACATTGACGTATCTCACACTGTAACTCAAGCCCATGTTAAATCCATGATTGAAGAATCTGAGAAAAGAATTGTGGAAAATCAAAATCTCACCAACTCTAATCTTGAAAGCAACGTGGCCTTAGCTATTAGTGTCATTAAGGCAAAATGTCAATCACTTCAACAAGAACCCAACAAAAAGATTGGAGGCAGTTGCCAAAATTGAGTCCTCGAGTGCTGACTTGAAACAGTCAATAAATGATCTTCGCACCGAGACTCACTCTTTCAACACCCAATACAATAGCCATTTCTTGAAGGAGTTGCAAGTAGCTGAAGCTCGGATATCCGAATTGACTGCTTCACAATCTGCTTCAGCTGTTCGGGAGTTTGCAACTCAAATTCAACATATGAATGAAACCATTATTTCCAACGTTGTCAATAACCTAAAAAGTGCTCTTCAGCCAATTCTTCAGGTTTTAGATCGCATGCAAAGAGCTCAAGCTTTCCAACAGGGACCACGACCATCTGCTCAAGCTGGCCCTTCGGTTCATCCCGCGCAAGGGGGAGAAATGACAAGCTTATGGTCTCATACTTTATCCGTGGCGCTGACGATGGCAACTACAACAACAACTCCAATAACAACAAATGTAACTACCTTCGCCACTCTCACCACAATTCCCCCAGTTCCCACTTTCGGAATAACCAGACCTCCTCTAATTCCTAATCTTAACTTCCTTCCGAAGGGGAATTACCATCGGATCCATGACTTCGGGTCCAACATACTCGACCATTACCTCTACCATGGCTCAAGAAATTGGACCTTCGGGTTCAGGGTCTTCAAGTCCAACTGATAAAGGTAAGGGTAAGGCGATATAATTGATCAAAGAAGACAAAACAAGGCTGTGGGAGGAATAACATCTAAAATGGTACAAATCAACTCAATAGCTCTAGGTTGGTCGGGAACTGCACAAGATCTTGGTCCCATTAACAAGACTTGGAATGATGAACACGTAGCAACGTACGGGTTTGCTGACTATGAACTTTTCAACTGCATTCCTCTCCACAGATTTTCAATAGCCAATACTGTGGATGATCAACTTGATATTCCATACAATCCGAAGACCTTCTCGTATTTTCAATTTGTAAAGCGAGTGGTAGATAAAGAAAATGAGACTTTCAAACAAAGAAAAATATGTTTCCATGCTCATCTCACTCAAGAACCAAAGGATGTATGGAGTTCCACGAAGATTGTTCAAGTAATCTCCATGTCTGAGGGAGTATTATTTGAAGAAAATTTTCAAAACATCAACTACTTTGTTCTTCGTGGATCTGACAAAGTAGAGTCCAGGTTCATAGTAGCAGATCTTCCTATAATGAATCTGAATGACTTCATTCAAATGCTGCAACTGCTGAAGTTTCCCCCACCTGGACTTGCCCCATTGATACCCATCTACACAAAGGCAAAAGTTATATTCATGGCTTCTTTCAATATTACATGAGACGTTTTGGAGAATATGATATTGAAGTTGCCAAGTTATTTGGAAAGTCTTTGGCTGCCCCTGTATGCATCATTGATAATCTAGGTGACTACGATGATGGGGAAATCCTTTATCAACCATGGGGTGTAGTCTATAGAGGAAGAGGGCAAGAAGGGCATCCTGTGAAGAAATTCTTCGATATAGACTTCAAAGGTCTTTACCCAACCGAGCTAATAAGATATGCATCTGCTCGCACCTTTGCTTGCAGCAAGAACACCTTTGTAGAGAGGAAGTGTAACGCCCAGTTTCTCAATTTAAGATACACCAAGAATGTTAATAAGATAAACACATCATTAGTGGTGTAACCTCAAAAATGAGTAACAAGTTTACGAAGTTACATCAAAAGCTTAGGTTAAGTATATCAAAAGTTACACACTTATTTTTATCAAAAACCGGTTTACACAAACTACAATCCAAAGTATAACTCAACAGTCCGGTCCAAGTACAACTTCAGCTAACCCTCCGTAATACCTTCCCACGATCTCCACTACCTGAACCTAAAATACAACAACAATAACAACAATTTATGAGCTACATGAGCTTAGTGAGTAATCACTAGTTAATTGGGTTGTAAATCTCGATATCTCTTTGAACTCAATCTCAATGGACTATCTCAGTCCCTCAATGTAATCAACATACATGTCTCTTTACACCAAACTCAAAACTTGGTTATATTAAACAAAACCAATACAAGAATAAACTCATGAAACACTTCTTTTCCTGCTATAAACAACCCAACCACTATACAATTCATCAAAGAATCAATAAGTAACTACTCACCTGATGTCGGGTCAATCTGTGGAACTCCAGAACCGCGTGTACTATGCTCCTATCTAGCCTTAGCTGTATCACAACAGCCCGGGTCAATACTCAATATCCAAGAAATCTCAATCATCAATACATCTCAAAAGAGCAAGCAATTAGTGTAAAAAGGAACTATAACCGTGGATAACAACAATATCTAAGTTACAACTCTAAATCCTGCAACATCCTACTCAAACAATCACAAAAACGCAATAGCCACTACACCCATGGCTAAGGCTTGGGATTATGGCTCCTAATCTCAAGAACTACTCATTTGAACCATATAGTTACAGGTGATTTAGCAACCCAACCTGAAATTAACTCACCTCAACCACACAACTCTTGAATTGAAGCTAAAACATAGAAATCTTACCTTATAAATGCAAGATGATGATTTCTATACCAAATCTTCAAGTTCTAACCTTCCAACTTAATCCCTAGCACTCATGTAACTTTTCTAGGGTTTACTGTTGTGTTTTCAAGAATAATTTCTCCAAAACCCGTAATTCTCGCAACTTATAGGTTTTTAATTTTAGTCGGCACACGACCCGTGTGAGTTCCACGACCAAAATTGCTTTGTTTACTCAAGGGTCCTACACGACCCGTGTGGGTTCACACGACCCGTGTGAGCCTACTGCTTGCCCCTAGACCATTTTCTACACGACCCATGTAACTGAAGGGTTTCTATGCAATCAATGAACAAATAGATTCCTATGGTTCACATGCAACCCTAATATGATCTATGTTTTATTCTATAAAGATAATAAACTAAACCTAAAGGAACAATTAATTTCTAAAGATCAAAACTGAGAAAACCAACCTTTTGATCTTATGATCCTTGAAGCTAGCAGCAAAATAATCCTGCCTCAAATGCAAGTCACACCCAAAGCAATGGAGAAGACAGTCTATCAGAGTAGTCTTAGGTCAAAAATGGTGCAGAAAAGGAGGTACCAGGTGCCTCCTTTTATAGCCTCCAAAGGGTACACCTGAAACCCTAATGAGCCTCCTTAGTGGGCAAGCCTGTTGACCACTTGGACCAGGCTTCCAAAACCCTAATAGGGTTTTTTGCCAACCCTAGGAGAAGCCTCCAGGGTGGCGCCAATTTGGTCCCTGGTTTTCTCTCTGCCAGTTAGGGCCTGTTTGATAGCCACTTAACACCTCTTAATCTGAATGATTAAGAGGTTGAATCATTCAGACCGTTTGATACCCTCTTATATTTTACCACTTAATTGAAAAATAACCTCTTAATGGGCCAGACATAACAACGCCTCTGAATAAATAAAAGACTACTCAATCCCGCTTTTGCCCTAACATGTATGTCGCGCCTCAAACATTCGGCTCCCTCATCTCACCGTCTCCCTCCTCTCCTTCTCCAAGGAATGCGCCGTCTCCCTCATCTCCGACGCTACAGATGAACCGACACCGTCTCCCTCATCTCATCTCCGACGTTGCAGACTACCGGCACCTTCTCCGTCATCTCTCCGTCTCTCATCTCCGACGCTGTATCCCGCTTCAAAACCCCGACGCTGCACACCACCGGCGCCGTATCCCTCATCTCTCCATCTCTCATCTCCGCTGCTGCTTTCAGTTTAGACGATTGTTTTTTGGCGATCTGGGAAAGAAACCGAGGGACAGAAGTCGAGGCAGAAGGTAGACGAATTTTGGTGATCGGTTTAGACGAATTTTGTTGCTTTGTTGTTTTTGGCGATCTGGGAAAGAAAACGGCGAAGGTAGAGAAGTCAAGGCAGGGGTAAAATTTTGTTGCTTTGTTGCTTAATTTGTAATTACTGTTGCCGGTGTTATTGATGAATTTTGTTGCCTTGTTGCTGAATTTTGTAATTGCTTTGTTGCTGATTGTTATTGAAGAAAATTGTGCTGAAATTTGATGTTATCGAATAAAGTAGTTCACAGGGGTAAAATTGTCAAATTTATCATTTAGCATACCAATTAAGAGGCTCCAACCAAACACATGTTATAAATTCAGATCTTACAAATCTAGACCCTCTTAAAACACCAGACCTCTTAAACATTCAGATCTTAAAAATTAAGATCCTGCCAAACAGGGCCTTACTCAACTATTGAATAAATGCAAACCAGTCCCTGCACCTTTAATTAATTTATTTAATCACTAAATTAAATCCAATTAATTATAGATTAAATCTTAATTAATTATTATAGTTTCTAATTAATATATTAACACTTAAATATATTAATAAACCATTTAATTAAGTCTATTGATTTATTAAACAATTAATAAATCAACCTTTTACTCTACCGAACTCTATCCTAACCTCCAGCTATGAGGGCAACCCAAATTGTGACAACTGTCAAATTAGTCAATGAAAGTCAACTCGAGTCAACCAGAGCACACGTTAGGTTAAGATATTGAAATATAAATTTTATAACCTCTACGATGCATTATTGGATATTATAATACTACATACACTAATTCAAATCAATTGTGCAAACATACACTGCAAAGTTAGACGTTTTGATAAAAAAATATTAAAATTAAAATTTTTACGTCGTGAATAGTCTCCGGCATGAATTGTAGCCGACGTGAACAGTGATCCGGTATGAATAGTATCCGACGTGAACAGTGATTCAGTATAAATAGTATCCGACATGAACAGTGATTCGGCATGAATAGTTACCGCGTGAATAGTGAATGGTAAAATTCAAAACTCGTCGGAATATTACAATTTTTATATCAAAACGTAGATAAAAATATGACGGTTTCAAATATATATTTATATTTTTACTAAACATTATATATAAAAAGTTATGATAGAAAAACGTATAATTTAACTTGAAAGCGACGTTTAATTATTATAATATATTTAAAAAAAATTATTAAATATATTTTTTTTAACTTCTCCACTTACCGGTGGAGACCAAATGCAAATTGGTATATAATTAATATTATATATATAGCGGGCCTCACTTAATTATTTATTCATATTTATATATTTTACCCTCAAAGAATTCGTATTTTCATTTCGAACACTACGTATTTAATACGTATTTTTAAGTTTATCAATAATATTATGTTGTTTTATAAAATAGAAATTTTACCGGGAAAACGGTGTCGTCAATACGAATAATCTGACGTCAAAATTTAATATTATTGATATTAGTTTTATATTTAATATTTTCTTTTTCTTTAAAATGAAATTGTATTTACATTTAAACCCTATATTTTCAATAAACTTACAATTAATACCCTTTCGTTAATTCGTTAAAGACTTTTAGTTAAAAAGTTGATATTATTAAACTACGATTTTTGTAGATTATATTTCTATAAAAGAAAATTATTTGTTTTAATTAAAAACTATTAAATCTATTTAAAGAGTATTTTAAGGGTATGTTTTGTTATAAACAAATTCTAAAAGCTTTAAAAGTCGAATATCTGTATCTTGAGGGTCGCAATACGAAAATAAATCTACTATAAATATAGCCTCATTCTAGCCATTCAAATCACACAAACAAGTTCTTTGATACGTATAGAGAGATATACGAAGAATGAGCGTTAGAAGTAGATATTTCAGTTATAAATATAGTGAGTTCGAGTTAGAAGCACGAAGAGTCGGGCGATCTAACAACAATTGGCGATAAGATCCTAGTCGACATTGATGTGAGTTCATACCCCTTCTTTTTTTATCTTTATTCAAGTTTTAAGGGGGAGAATACAAGTTATACTATAAAAATAGCTATTTATACTCATTTGTAACAATAGTAAACAAAATGTGAATTTTGTAAACATCATTATGACAACAATTCAATTATAGTTCCAAAATATAATATCGAATGATCTACTTACGAGAGCAGTGTCTAGGCCGATCATTTGGGCTAGGTTGTTGGATTTCCGAAACGCTTATACGCTGAAAGGGTCCTGCCTCCCCATTTGATCTTCTACCTGGCCGTTCTTTATTTGATAGTCATGAAATATTATATTGGAATTAATAATGGGTATAACCAATTTATTACACCACTATTATAGAAAATATTTTAAAAGATGTTGTTTATAACCATTTAAATAAGTTATTTCACATATATTCGTAAATATATGCTTTTCACGACAGAATATCCAAAATAAACTATTATAGGAATAGTTTATGGATACAAATGTTACTATAACGGTTAGAACAAGACAAATAATTATATACAAATATATAATTATTATACATTACTATATTATCATGGGAAAAATGATAATTGGCAAATACAAGGGTTTTTCATATACAAACTTTACGTAAACAAGTTGATTGATACATACATTTTTGTGAGACGGGTCTTCACACTGCTTATTTAAGTACATACTATAAGTCCTGAAATTTATAACCAGAGTCTCGGTAAGAGAACGTGATATTTGTGTATAGATCTATACGGGATTGACAACCCCGCACCTGAGCTGCTAGCTACAGCTAGACCGACGGGTCTGAGGTGACAAATGTCATAACAGTCCGACGCCTGAAGAACGTCGAAGCAGGCCTACATGGTCACAGTATGGTTATAGGGCGTCTCGCATGGGAAATCAACTTATTAAATTGTTTACGTGGAAATATACATTTTCAATGGCTTTATACTACAAACTATGCTATACATTTTAGTCCTTGGGTTTTAAGGACTTGGATACATTCATAAGAAAATATTGGATTTTCTTGGATTACAATACTACATTTTACAAGGAAAGAGATTCCTCATACAAGTTTTATGGTATTAAAACTATATTTTAACAAGTTACAAATATAAGTATGGTTTTACTTATACACACTGATTCTATGGGAATTAAAACTATGTTTTATCAAAGATATAAATATAAGTACGGTTTACTTATACATACGACTTTTATGGAATTAAATCTACGATTCGACTACCAGTAAACACCTATTTACACGGTTTTATACAAGAATAAAACTACGTAATACTATTTTCAAGTTTACAAATACCTATACATTTTCGGTCTTTGGGTTTTAAGACTACTACTCATTTATAAGAAAATATTGGATTTTCTGGTTTCAAACACTATCTTTCTACAAGGAAAAAGGATTATGGATTTTCTCATACAAAAATCTTATGAACTCACCAACGTAATGTTGACACTCTTTCAAACTACTTGTATTCTCAGGAAATTGATAGGGTAACTACAACCTTTGACGATGGGTCGCTATGGCATCATACTATGTATTTTGATATCATATTGTAATTGTATCCAAAACATACAATCTTTTGAACTATTGTAACATTTACAATTATGTATATGATGGATGTGTTTGCTTTGATCACTATTGTACAAACGTTGTTGTGATACTGTTCATGAAGTCATCCACCCTCAGACGTTTCCGCCATCGTGGTTTGGGGGTGTGACACAAATGGAATTTGTTTCTATTAACAAGATAAATACAATTATAAGTCATGGCTTAGACACCTAATCCAACAGTAACCTCTTTTAGCATTTTTCAAGGGAAAAACTTCTTCCAAATGGGTTTCTAACCATTCTAACTCATATAACAATCTACTTAATCTTAATTACACTAATATTAACACAATCTCACTAATAATTAGTAGCACGGTATTACAAGTTCTTACCACCTTCAAAAGATTCCGTCCTCGGAATATCTTGAAACAAAAAGGGATACTTTGACCGTAACCCCTCCTCGGCTTCCCAAGTGACATCTGTACCTCCATGATGTCGCCATTGCACTTTTACCAACCCAACCTCTTTGTTTCGCAACTTCTTGACCTTTCTATCCAAAATTCGCCCCGGCATCTCTTAATATCTCAATTTCTCATCTAATTAGACTCCGGCCAAGGGCACTTGAGTGGATTTGTCATACAAGGTCTTTCGGAGATGCGATATATGAAACACATTGTGGATACCACTCAACTCATCAGGAAGCTCAAGCCGATACGCAACTTATCCCATTCTCTCCAAGACTCGGAAGGGTCCAATGAATAAACCGAATTATTCCCTTCTACGGAGACACCTTCAACATTACCATGTCCCCGACATGAAACTCTAACGGCTTTTTCCTCTTATCTACATATTGCTTCTGACGGTTTTGGGCTACTCGCATATGCTCACAAATACTCTGTATATTCTCCTCGTTCTCGGCTATAATTTCTGGCCCCGCTAATGGTTTCTCTCCTATCTCCGTCCAACAAGTCGGTGTTTGGAACGGTGCACCACACAATGCCTCAAAAGGTGTCATCTGTATGCTGGAATGATAAGTGTTGCTGTAGGCAAACTCCACTAAAGGCAGATGATCCTCCCAGCTGCCCCTGAAATCAATAATGCAAGCTCGGAGCATATCTTCTAATGTCTGTATCGTCCTCTCTGATTGTCTGTCTGTCTAAGGATGATAAGCTGTACTCACTAAAGCTTTGGAGCCAAAATGCTTCTAAAAACTCTGCCAAAAATGTGAAGTGAAACAGCTATCTCTATCCAATACTATTGAAGTTGGCACCCAGTGTCGTCTCCCCACTTCTCTGGTGTAAATATTGGCTAGCTTTGACACTTGGTAATCTTCTCGAATCGGAATGAAATGAGCCGACTTTGTTAGTCTATCAACAATCACCCATATCGAATCATATCCTTGTGGAGTCCGAGGCAGCTTTGTGATGAAACCTATAGTGATTTCATCACACTTCTTCATTGGCACTGACAATGGTTGCACTGCTCCATACTGCTCCATAATGATCTCATCCGTGTACTACCAGGGTGAACCGAATATCAGGTATGAGCATCCTCTAGCAACAACTGCCGCGCCTACCCGTGCTTCGGAACCCATACTCGCCCTTGGAAAGTTTTTATTCCTTGCACATTTTCCACTTGTTTCTCCGCATAGCTAACCATCCTTTCTTTCTTCAAATCATTAGCCTCACTTTGGCATCAGCGAATCACCTCCGGCAATCGACTCACAACTCCCATTCGAGCTGATACAACTCGAATAGGCGGCTCTATACGACTCAGTGCATCCGCCACCACATTAGCTTTACCGGGATGGTAGAGTATTTTACAATCGTAATCTTTTAACAAATTCATCCACCGTCTCTGCCTCATATTTAACTCTTTTTGATCGAATAGGTACTTCAGACTTTTGTGGTCTGTATAAATTTGGAACCGCACACCATAAAGATAGTGTCGCCACATCTTCAATGCAAAGATTATCGCCGCCAATTCTAAATCGTGTACTGTATAAGCTCGCTCGTGCGGTTTTAGTTGTCGAGAGGCATATGCAATCACACACCCTTTTTGCATTAACACACATCCAATACTACTTAAGGAGGCATCGCTGTAAAGAACAAAGACTTCCCCTCTTTGCGGTAAGGCCAACACCGGAGATTTACACAAACGTCTCTTAATTGTTCAAAAGCTGACTATTGCCCAGCATTCAGGCCTCTAACCTTCTATCACTTAGTCAATCTTCACCACTTATGCTCACATACTTTTAGCTAACAACTTTCAATTGCGACAATCACAAGCACACATAACTTCATTGATACATATTCTTAACATTCCTAATATTCAAACAACACCAAACTTTGTCATTTTGTTCAAAATACTCATTAACATAGATATTAGGAGTTCCACAATTCGAATATATATATATATATATATATATATATATATATATATATATATATATATATATATATATATATATATATATATATATATATATATATATATATATATATATATAACCTTAAAACGGTAAAAGGACAAGCAAGGTAACTAAATAAAAGAGTACACTTGGACACTATGATAATGACATCACCTTACAATCATAAAATATAATAATATAGAACTTATTTTACCTTAAAACGGTAAAAGGACATTCAAGGTAACTAAACAAAAGAGTACACTTGGACACCATGATAATGACATCACCATACAATCACTTACACCAAGAATTATGAATCTAACGTTCTATGTTTTTTCCTACAATTATCTAAAGGAATCATAATGAAAGATAGTTAATAAAATTTTAAATATCATATTAAAAGGTAAACATTGGTTCTATAAATATCATCTAACATAATAATTTGTATTTTTTTAACATATAATGACGTTCTTCTCAACTAAGCGAAATGTAAACCCGAAAAATATAGATATGAACACAAATAATCTCTCATGCATTATCTTAAACACAACTCAGCATCCACTAACACATATCTAAACCAACAAATATTTGGTTTGAAGTTGAAATTAGCATTTTAAGGTTAGGCACAATTACATACATACACAAACATATATATATATATATATATATATATATATATATATATATATATATATATATATATATATATATATATATATATATATATATATATATATATATATATATATATATATATATATATATATATATATATGATCAAATGTGGATTACAAGTATTGTGTAAACGTATGACCAAATATGGAATGTCCGATTGAAATGATCTACGGTTTTAGATATAGGGGCCCAATTGTAAATATATGACAATTAATTAATTAAGTTTTACAATTAAACCCTTAGAAAGGACATTTTAGTCCATTAATTGATAATTAAAAATGGAAATACCGAATTTATCTACTAATTTGGTGGGATATTTATTTAATTTTTATTTACCTAATTCTATAATATTTAAATCTATATTATATAACGAATATTTACTGCAGTTCAATTAAAAACGCATGTATTTCTTCATTTTACGATAATAAAATGTTATTATTACATTCTTGAAGAATATGATCTTGTTCATAAAACTTTTTGAGAATTAACATTCTCAAAGAATAATAGTGCATATATTATCAAGAATAACCATTTGCATCGATATAATAATCATTTTTAATTGTAATGTTGACATATTCTCATGAGAATCATGTAAAAAATACACATTCGAAAGCAATTCTTTTGTAAATATTCTTAAAGAATGAACATTCTAAAATAGAAGACATTCTTACAGAATAAATCCGACTTATATTTATTCTCAAATCTGTTACAAATACATTCTATAAGAATGAAAAAGGAATCAACGCTAAAAATATCATTGAAAGAATAAAAAACATTATTGACAGAAATAGTATATATTCTTGAAAGTAATATGAGATATTCATGGAGAATAAGGCCCTTGAAGACACTTCCACTCTTCGTCTCTCAAACGTTTTTTGGTACGTGTGTTCCTTAGAAAACAAAGAATCAAAAACATTACAATTCTTAAAGAATATATTGAAAGATACAAAATGTCAATTGGTTTTGATATATACAAATTATAAACAAAAACAATATGAATATAATGAATCAATATTTTGGATTCAGTCAAAGAACAAAGTAGTTTGAAAGCTAAGATCAATTTCGTGAAATTAAAACCGACTCACGTCAATAGCATCAAACCGCACACACATACGCTTTATGTGTGTGTGCGATTGCAATTCAAAGAGAAATCAAGAAAAGGATCCCAATAGCATCAAATCACACACACACGTTGATGGTGATTATGGCAGAAACCATCGGAGCTCATCTTCACAACCACATGAGTTTCAAAAGATAGACGAAACTGAAGTTGTTTCTTCCAAGAAAAGGATCCCAAGAAGCTGCAAGATATAACAAAAGATCTCTTCCACAAACATATTCCCTCCTACCAATTCTGTTATCCCTCGATCTCCCCCTTCCAAATCACTAAAAGATCCCAAGAAGCTGCAAGATATTGCCAAAGATACCAAAACAGATGAGGTTTAGATTTCTCCTGTTGAGTCTATTCTTTTTTACTTTTCTAATGTTTCAGATGAAGAACATGATTCCGCCTTACCATTTGCATTTGCATGGGTAGCAGTGTTTCAAAAGTGTAGATCGACTTGCCAGATCTCCGTTCGTCAGAAAAAGAGATTCGTCAGAAAATGAAAATTTGATTGTTTAAGAAATATTTTATATGTGTGTCATTAACAACGATATGTGTTTTTGTAACAAAAAATTTATCTAGTAAAACTTACCTCAATCTTTGACCACTTAAAGAGGAATCATGAGCTCGATTGTGTCAACTAGGGTTCCAAATCCTTTGAACGGATGAAGGCGAAAAGGGGACACAACACATCTTATTTTAGGTATTGGCATCAGATTATTTAGGGTTAGAGAAATACATTGATTAGTTACCATAAATATAGGGCGATAATTAATTAGTTACCAATATTTCAGAGAATTATTATTATACAATAATTAATTAAATTAATAAAATTCCAATATTACCCTTATCAAATGATTGGTCCAGAATTGATCACACATTCACACGATATTTTTTGTTCATACATGAACCTATATATATATATATATATATATATATATATATATATATATATATATATATATATATATATATATATATATATATATATATATATATATATATATATATATATATATATATATATATATATATATATATATATATACCTAGGTGATATTGCGGACAACAGTTATTGTAAGACGATGCAGACAGTGCTATTCTGTGAGAAATGATGATTAGAATATGTTTTTTTGGTAATATTAATATTAAACAAACATATTATCATAGAATTAGTTTTATTATAACGCATTTTCAATCATTATTCTTCGTTCTAATGTTTCATACATTTTGATTCACTCATTCTCATTATGACATAATGAAAATCATAAAAACTCCATATAACCCGTATAAATGATTTAATGACAATAATTCTATAAGAATATGTTTGTTTCGTATTTACATTACCAAAAAAGAAAATATTTTTTTCGTTATTTCTTACAAAATAGCACTGTCTGCACG
Source organism: Cichorium intybus (assembly GCA_023525715.1). Lineage (NCBI taxonomy): Eukaryota > Viridiplantae > Streptophyta > Magnoliopsida > Asterales > Asteraceae > Cichorium > Cichorium intybus. The sequence continues at coordinate 73,394,842 of CM042015.1, forward strand.
GTCTCACAATAACTGTTGTTCGCAATATAACTTAGCCGATATATATATATATATATATATATATATATATATATATATATATATATATATATATATATATATATATATATATATATATATATATATATAAGTTCAAATGAGAACCATTAAAATATTGAGAACTAATCTAGGCCACATATTAATTTATAACTGTTTGATCCAAAGGTTGTGAAGTTTGATCATCTACAACGCGTTCATATTGATTAATACACAACCCTACGATGAATTGCGTCAATGGCCGAGATTGGTTCTTACTTTTTAATGGTTTTTCACTTGAACTCTTATATGTGTGTGTGTATATATATATATATATATATATATATATATATATATATATATATATATATATATATATATACACACACACACACACACACACATGTGATATATATACATACACATACATATATATAAATTTGGGTAATTTTAGGGCGGTGTCATGTAGAGTGTCTAGGAATCCAGGTATCCCCTTTCTCGTCTTCGTCCCCGAGTTTTAAAGTCAAAGATTACCCATCCTTGGTTAACTCATGGATCTTCCCTGTCAACTCGGGTTTGGGTATTGGGGTCTCCATTACGTACAATTATTTTTTCCATCTCTAAGCATGAGAGGGAAATAGAGGTCGTAGAAATGAGGTTTTTAAGGTGCACTTGTGGTGAACATTATTAGAAAATGTTCTAAACACGACATTCGAAAATTTGTTGGGAGTGGTGCGATCATTGAGAAATTACAGGAAGGAAGATTGCGGTTGTTTTGATAGGCATAGAGGAGACAACCTACAATTGTTGTTAGGAGGGTAGAGATGATCACATTTAATAGTACGAGGTGGAGTGGACGACCGGTAAGGAAGTTGAAAGATTGCTTTAGGTTGGACTTAAAGGAGTTGGTTTTTACCGAGGACATGACCTCTTATAGGAGGATGTGGATATTGAGTATCAGAGTAGTGAAAGAGTATAGGGCATTCTAGATACTAAAAGCCTTTACATTTTACGTTGTTTGTGATTGCTACCTACACTACTACAAGAAAGGAACCCCTTTACCGACGGAAAAAGATGTTGAAAACCCGTCGTTTAATCGACTTACCGACGGAAAAAAAACATATCCGTAAAACGCTCGTGGGTAATCCTTTCGTCTTACATTTAATTTCCTATTTTACTTTGAGTTGTTTATTTTTGCTGCTTGCCTGCTTCCATATATTTGTGTGAGCACATGATATCTACAATTTACTCATGCGCCTATTTGCTTTCAGTTTAATTGTTTGTATGTGTTTTCATTACTTATCATTAGAGCTGTTAGTATTTTTATTAGTCAATATTGACCGACGTTTTCTATGTAGGAGATTATCCGGAATGAGATGGGGTAAAAATAGGGATGACAACGGGACCAGAAATAGGCTTCCCGCCCCCACCCCCAAATTCCCCTGATCCCGACCCCGACCCCGACCCTGACCCTGACCCTGACCCTGACCCTGACCCTGACCCTGACCCTGACCCTGACCCTGACCCTGACCCTGACCCTGACCCTGACCCTGACCCTGACCCCGAATTCTCCCATTTCCTCGCCCCTGATCCCGCCCCCGAATTCTGAACTTAATCCCGCTCCCGTTCCCCCATTTTCCCGTTTGAGACTCGAAAATCAACGTTTTCCCCAACCATGACCCCAATCCCGACCCTGAAGTCGCTAATAATTTAATAATATATAATATATTTATTATTTATTATATTATTTATATACAAACGGAGCCCTCGCGGGTGTTTCGGTACGGAATTGCCTGCTCCTGACCCGACCCCGAAAATCAAACGGGAGTGAAATCCGTCCCCACCCACGCTCCCGCTACCGAATTTTTGAAAAAAATATCCCCGTACGGAATCGGGGTCCTGCAAAACCAGGGTCCTACGGGACTTTTTGCCATCCCTAGTTAAAAAGTTTAGCTTATTCTGTTATTATTCTTGTGTTTATTTCTTTCTTTATTAAATATGGACTTATGTGATGTTTTATAGACAATAAATCATCTAAGACAGGGTAGCACCATTTTATTATTTTATTATTATTATAATTATTGTTTAATTCTATTTTTTTATTTAATGTCGAAGGTTTTCTATAGAAACAGCTCAAACCACCCATCATATTACGCTTAGTTATCCTATTTTTATAGAAATAAAACAATAATGGTTATTGCTGTTAGGAATCGGACAGGGTACACGCAGCGGAAACACACTATCACACACACACAAACTCACGAAAATAAAGCAAGAAGATAACACAAGGATTTTTACGTGGTTCGGATTCGGTGCAAATCCTACGTCCACGGGCTACAACTAGATTTTATTTAACAATGAGATTACAAGAGATACACTCAATTCTTATAGGTATTGAGTTGTGGTGCATCTTTCTACAAACTAGAATCACTTATTTATATACATTTGAGAATGTATATAATATAATAAATCTACACCCCATATTTGAAAAAACAAAATCTTCACCAAACTTTGAATTCAAAGTTTACCTAACAATCTCCCACTTGAAGATTTTGAACATCTCTCATTAATCTCCTAACATAGCAAGTCTTCCAAGCTTCCAGTTCCCAAGAACAAGCTAAGACCCAGTCAAATTCCCTTAGTTGTAGCCGCCCCTCATCTTCAAGTACTAGAAGGGCCAGTTGAAGCTACCACAAGCTCCAACTCAGTCGTAGCCAATACTGCTACCGACTCAGTCGTGGTCAATACCGCCACCGACTCATCCTCTGTCTCAACCGGCTTGGACACTCCACCGGATCCAGAGATACACCGAGGACCACTAACACTCTCCAAACTTTGCAAACTTCCAACAGGAGAGAATTTTTCAGTCTTAGTCTTCAAAACCCAACGGCTCTTTGTAACTGTACCCGGAACACACCCCGTGCTCCCACTGTCACAAAATTCCCTGAATGGTTTAGACTTTCCGACTCGTTCAGCTAACATCCCCTTGGCTCCAGAATTCATGTTTGCAAAATGAACTCTCTTAGCACTAGATTTAGCGAACCAGATTTTGTCATACTTAACCGGGACGGTCATACTTCCCTCAGCAGGTACCTCAACCATATACAATGACCCACGCTTCATACCTTGAGCAATCACCGAATTACCATTGACCACCCTTCATTTACCACCACCAAACCTTACTTCCAGTCCTTGTTTATCCAGCTGACCAACCGAAATCAATTTCTTCTTCAGCTCCGGAATCACCCTGACATTCTTCAGGTTCCATGTAGTTCCCAATGAAGTAACCAGATCAATATCTCCCATGCCCGTTACTTGAAGCATCTCGTCATTTGCTAACCGTACCTTCCCAAAATCTTCTTCTTTTAGATTCACCATCGTTTCTCCGTTGTCCATGGCGTGAAACGAAGCTCCTGAATCCATGACCCAAGAGTCTACAGAACTTTCCATACTTAGTATCAGTGCATCATCCCCAGACACACACTCTCAGCACCAGCAATATTCAATTCTTTCTTTGGACATTGACTCTTAACATGTCCCATCTCTTGACAGTTCCAGCACTTCACATTCTTCCAAGTTCTAGACGAACTTCTTCCCCGACTCCCACTACTCCTGCTATTCCTTCTACCTCTGTCCATATTCAATAACGCAGAAGAAGATGATCCACCTTGATTTTTGCGTCTGAAATTCTCGCCAAGAACCAAATCTCTAACCCCTTCAAAAGTCATACCACTGGTTCCCACTGAACTTGTAACAGCGGTTACTGTTCCAGACCAGCTATCAGGTAGTGAAGCTAGTAGCAGTGAAGCTTGAGTCTCGTTATCAAATTTAATTCCCACAGATGACAATCTGGACAGAATTGAATTTAGATTGTTAATGTGAACCGTAACTGAGCCTTCCTCATTCATCCTTGTAGTGAACAGCTCCCTCATCAAGAACACCTTGTTAGCCGCCGACGGTTTCTCATACATGTTCGTCAGAGCATCCATCATACCACGCGCCGTGGTTTCCTTCATGATGTTGAAAGCAACGCTCCTTTCCAACGACAACGTAATAACCGCCTTAGCTTTCTTTTCCTTTGAGTTCCACGCATCTTTAGCAGCTTTTTCCATTTTCTCCGGTTTGTCTCCAAGTACCATCTCCAAATCTTTCTGACATAGCAATGCTTCTAATTGCATTTTCCACCAGCTAAAGTCAGAACCGTTGAACTTCTTAATTACAACATTGTCTTCAGCCATTACGACAAACATGAAACAAATTGAGACAACGAAACAGACACAACAATGGCACGGACCTGACCGGTTCGTTCAGTGTACTCGTGCGTGACAGAACAGTACCCTTCAAAGTACCAAGACACCTTTAATACGATTAATAGAAATTAGTTTCTGATGTGGAAGATCAGACAAAACTGCAACCACAGAGCATACTCTAATTTCTAAAACCGAGACCTCCTCCAAAACCCGAATCTCTGATACCAGTTGTTAGGAATCGGACAGGGTACACGCAGCGGAAACACACTATCACACACACACAAACTCACGAAAATAAAGCAAGAAGATAACACAAGGATTTTTACGTGGTTCGGATTCGGTGCAAATCCTACGTCCACGGGCTACAACTAGATTTTATTTAACAATGAGATTACAAGAGATACACTCAATTCTTATAGGTATTGAGTTGTGGTGCATCTTTCTACAAACTAGAATCACTTATTTATATACATTTGAGAATGTATATAATATAATAAATCTACACCCCATATTTGAAAAAACAAAATCTTCACCAAACTTTGAATTCAAAGTTTACCTAACAATTGCTAATTGCTATATCTTTTTGAACCCATACCCGCATGAAAAGTACATGTATATTGATTAGATCAACTTTTTTGGTTCGATACTCGATAGTTTACCTGATTAACCAATTAGAAAATTTTTAATTGAAGAATACACATTCAGTTTTGCAAAAATTACAAACCAAGTGTGATTGTTGTAACCTTATACAAAATGCTTAACAACATTGTTTCTTCATTATTTAATATATGAAAATGTTGCTCCAAAAGGTTTGCAATCAACCGGACCTATATTATATAGCCATACTAAAAAAATTTATTTGTTTTGATCAATACTTATTGAATATGCTACTTAAACTATTAATTTTGAGTCCACTTAAATCAGACAGTAAATAGGAAAAAGGCCACGATTATATCATACCCATGACTAGGCCGGAATGGCTGGTTTCCATAGACCTCGCCGGACCGGTGGTACGGTCAACATTAAACTTCATGATATTTCTAAATTTTTCCAAATAAAGTCGGCGGATACAGCGTACCATTTTTTTTCCCACGCGGCCAAATTTCATTCGTTGACTTTAGTTACTCAAACATCAATAGCGGCCAAATATTAAGTTAGGCATAAACCCAGATTAATTAATCTAATCACCCCCTTAATCCACTTCACCTATATATCCATCTCCTGTTTCCTTCATTCCTACATCACCTTTTCTTCATAATGAACTCACAAACTCTCTATTCCCTTTTCTTCTGCACAGTATTGTTTTCAATTGTTTCAGGAGACAAGACAGCTCCAACTTTTAACGACCGAGCTTCTCTTCTCACTTTCATTTCCGGGATCACTTCTGACCCCGGAAACTTTCTTCAGAGCTGGAATAGCTCTGCCATTCCGGTCTGTAACTGGACCGGAATTACATGTAACCAGAATCAGGATTCTGTTCTCGAGTTAGACCTTAGCGGAGCTTCCCTCCACGGGAAGATATCTCCCGCCATTTCTAAACTTTCCCGACTAACTGTTTTGGATCTCTCTAGAAACTTTTTCGAGGGTGGCATCCCAGGAGAGATCGGGTACCTTTCGGAGATCCAACAGTTGAGTTTATCATCAAATCTTTTACGAGGGAGAATCCCGATGGAATTAGGATTTCTTTCTAAGATACAATATCTTGATTTGGGAAGCAATATGCTCACTGGTGATATCCCAAAGTCGCTTTTTTGTAATGGGACATCTGTCTTGGAGTATGTTGATCTTTCGAATAATTCGATTAGTGGTCCGATTCCGTTGACTGAAGAATGTGAAATCAACGAGCTACGGTATCTTTTGGTTTGGTCGAACAAGCTTACGGGAAGGATACCGAGAGCCATAGCGAATTCCTCAAAGCTTAAATGGTTGGATTTGGAAGTGAATGGTTTCGAAGGGGAGTTGCCATTTGAGATTGTGAAGAATTTGTCGAATTTGCAGTTTGTCTATTTGTCTTACAATCGATTTTCGGGCCCGCTCGAACCGTTTTTCTCGGCCTTAAGTAACTCTTCGTATTTACAAGAACTCGAGTTAGCTGGAAACAGACTCATTGGAAAGATTCCTAATGCTATAGGTAATCTTCCAAAAAGTCTGGTCCAGTTACATCTTGATGACAATCAGATATCCGGAGAGATCCCTCCGGATATCAGTAACCTTCTCAACCTCACCCTTCTCAACTTGTCTAGAAACTTTTTGACCGGAAAAATCCCGCACGAACTATGCCTAATGGAGAAACTCGAACGACTTTACTTATCAGATAATTTGCTCTCTGGTGAAATCCCACCAGCATTTGGGAACATTTCGCGATTGGGTCTTCTCGATTTGTCAAGAAACCGACTCTCGAACTCAATCCCCGACACTTTCTCGAGTTTGTCGCAATTACGCAGCCTTTTGCTTAACAACAACAGGCTCGTGGGAGCGATTCCCATGAGCCTTGCACAATGCGTAAACTTGGAGATTCTTGATCTTTCGTATAATCAAATTTCGGGTTTGATTCCAAGTGATTTCGCAAGATTGAACAGCTTGAAATTGTACCTAAACATCTCAAACAATCACCTGAATGGACCTCTACCCCCGGAGCTCAGCAAGATGAACATGGTTCTTGCCATGGATTTATCATCAAACAACTTTTCGGGTAAGATTCCGGCACAGCTTGGAAGCTGCATTGCACTCGAACTCCTCAATCTCTCTGGAAATGCACTTGAAGGTCCTCTTCCAGATTCAATCGGGCACTTGCCGTTTCTCGAAACATTTGATGTTTCGTTAAACAAATTGTCTGGAAAGATACCGGTATCTTTTCAGACATCTCCGAAGTTGAGGCACCTCAACTTTTCATTCAATAACTTCTCTGGGAATATATCATTTCCGTTTCTTGATATCGGTTCATTCCTCCAGAACCCCGGATTATGCAGTAATTCGATCACCGGACTGCCAAATTGCAAGAAAAAACGGCAAAAACATTCGATTCGGCTGCCAATTTTGCTAACCCTTCTCGCCATAGCGACCTTTGGTATGTTTATGATTCCTGTAGTTTTCAAGTTAAAATCAAAGAAGAAATTTTCGAAACTTTTTAGTAGAAAAATTGTGTATGAAGAGGGCGAAGAACACGAAAGAAATGAACAGAACTACCCAAAGATCTCTTATCCAGAACTCATGGCAGCAACAGATGGATTTAACCGCTCCAATTTGATTGGAACAGGCCAATTTGGGCAAGTATACAAGGGAGTTCTCAAAGACAACACGAACATCGCGGTGAAGGTTATATCTTATGCGAAAAGCACAGAAATCTTGGGGAGTTTCAAGAGAGAATGTGAAGTTTTGAGGAATACCCGACACAGGAATCTAATAAGGATCAAGACGATTTGTAGTAGACCAGATTTCCAGGCTCTCGTTCTGCCGTTGATGCAGAACGGGAGCCTTGAGGACCATCTTTACCCAAGTGACGGGCTAAGCCGTGTGGATTTGGTTCAGATGGTTCGCATTCTAAGTGATGTGGCCGAAGGGTTATCCTATTTGCATCACTATGCTCCGGTTAAGGTCGCTCATTGCGATCTCAAACCAAGCAACATTCTTCTTGATGATGACATGAACGCTATAGTTTCGGATTTCGGGATCGCTAAATTGGTGAAGGAGGATCCCGAGAAGTTCCAGATGGCTTCTGGTGAAGCTGCTTCAGTTAGCTCGACTGATGGATTGCTTTGTGGGTCAATCGGTTACATTGCTCCCGGTAAGTGACACGCATGTAACATGCATATTCTTTTTAATTTAACGATTTAAACGAGACATGACTTAATCTGGTAAGCTATACATAAATATTTCTTTTTTATTTAATACATAAATGACATAAAAGAAAAAGTAGGGGAAATAAAGCTTTCCCCATTAAGTATTAAGAGTTTACAAATGACACCTAATCTATTTTCTTCTCTAACTTCTAATGTGATATCATCTTCTTGGATAGATTTTTGCTATCACTAATAGTTTCTCGTATTTCCGAATGCAGAATACGGTATGGGTAGACGAGCATCGACACAAGGAGATGTTTACAGTTTCGGGGTCTTATTGTTGGAGATGATAACAAGAAAACGACCCACAGATGTGGTTTTTCACGAAGGTTCAAGTCTGCATGAGTGGGTGAAGAGTCACTACCCACACAAGCTTGAACCCATCATAAAGGAAGCTCTTGTGAACCACGGACCCATGTCATATAGTAATAAACTACTGCATGACATGGTCTTGGAGCTCATCGAGCTCGGTTTGATATGTACACAGAACAACCCCTCGACTAGACCCACCATGTTGGATGTGGCACATGAGATGGCTACATGGAAAGAGTATCTTTTTAGTCGTTCTGGTCTATCGACCGACTAACTGTTTAGTTTTTTAAGAACTAACATAATTGCGGTTCAGATACAATTCATTTATTTTCATTGCTGTTGTTTGATTGTCCATTATTTGATTGTAACTCATGCATGAAAGTTGTACTCAAATTTTAGTGAGTTGCTTGAGTGCATCGCATCGTAGACCTCTTTTTATTGCCCCGTGATTGTGTGCCAAAGGAGAATAATAAAATTTTCCCAATAAGCTTATTAGTTTTAATTATAATGTGAGAATGTATGTCTAATATTTAGCCAGTTAATGTCTTCAATTGAAAATATATCTGTGTAAATTTGATGTATGTTAACTTTTTTAGGATCAAATTTTGGTTCATTTTTGTGGAAAGGAAGACATTATAATTTATAGCAGTTCTGTCATTCAGATTAATACCCATAGTTTCTTTTAATTTTTTTTTTTTTTTTTTTGGAAACAAGGATTTTATTAGAAAACGACCCAAACCTGCAAGGCCCATAATTTCTTAATATATATAATTTAATACGATTTTCATGCATATTCTATTGGATGGAGCAAAAGTAGTATTGGAGAGATCGGAAATTACTTAAATGTAAATGATGAGTGGTCGATTATCAAAACTTCTTTTTACCTATTTTTTTTTTTCTGAATTTTAAATGTTTTGTAGGATATCAAATTGTTCAAAGATTATTAGTAAAAGAGCTAATTACAAATATATTAATAGTTTTTATTTTATTTATGTCTTGTTATTATAAACTTGATTAGACGAACAATCGGACCCCTCGACCTTTTTGAACCCTAGGATGTGATAAGTCGAAATAAGACATCGAGTCTTTCTTTTTGGATTTTATTACACCGGAATGCTGCTTTATTTCGTTCTATGATAATCTCCAAGAATATGTTGGAACTGATTATTAAGGTGGTGTTTGTTTTTGAAAATGTAAATATGTGCATTTTTTTCTCTGTCTACCGAATAACATAAATGAACATGAATGAACATAAATAAACAAATGTAAACGAACATAAACGTACAAATCAAGAACCGTAAAAGTTAATATTCTACATTGTTACAAAGCATACTTTCCCATAATTATTCACGATTCTCATTATCTACAATATATACATCAATAGAGTTGTACATGGGCCAGACAAATACAAGATTTACAAAGTAGAACATGAGCCTAAATACATAACATACGGCTTAAATATGTGTGTACTAATATGCCCTCGTAGTTTGAACGAAAGGTTGATGAACGCTCAACTGGAACAAAACTCGGTGAAGATGTCGGCAAACTGGTACTATAAGGGTACATGAAGAACTGAAACTTGGTCGATGTGGACTTTGTCCCAAACAAAATGAGTGTCTAACTCGATGTGTAAAGGAACATATAGCTCACGTAAAAGATTGTGCAACCATGATGTCTATGCGACTGTATTTGCTACCTATTATATTTGAATTCGACACTAGAGCGGAAAAACGTGTGTTGGTATTTTGGTCACCAACGAGATTGTCACCTAGAAATGCACAATATCTAGATGTGGAATGTCTATTTGCCAGACCCCACTCGCAATCGGAATAAGCCGTTAGGGAAAAAATAGAATAGGTCTATAAGTAAAAGTCGTGATCTAGTGTACAATGTATATAACACAAGATTCGTTTCAAAGCATTAAGATGAGGCTCTCATGGATCGTGCATGTACAAACATATGTCTTGGATCATAAAAGAGATGCATGGTCAAGCGAATTTAAATAGTAGAGTGCCCTCGTAAGGCTACAATGCAATAGTTAGGTCAGCAATGGGGCTGTCGTGTGTACCAAGTATGGTGCTAATCTCGACCGGTGTTTTGTAGTATTGCACGAAAGCAAGTTTGTATGTACTAAGATGTCAGTGACCTATTTCTTGTAAGACAGAAACATACCACTGTTGTTTTTGTGACCGAGATGTCAAGAAAGTAATTTAGAGCCTTGAGATTTGCGTTAGAAAGTTCTTGGCTAAGGGGGGTCTTGACACGAGACAACAATCCATGAGAGAAAGCCATGGGAATGGTGGTGTAAAGGTAAATAAGCAAGTATGCAAAGTCGATGTCGTGTTTGAAAACAAATAGGAATGAGTCAGTATTGATGTGTGTAAACCCAATAAAGACCGTATCTGTGGCAAACCATTAAAACTAAGCTCGTGGTACTTGTTTAATCAATATATTTATTTTTGCAACTAGCAAGCATGACACGATCAAGAATTGTAGGTGAATCCTAGGGCTGGTGCATGATATTGATTTAGACAGTTCATCGTGTAAAAATACGTTTGTCACGTCCAGCTGATTTGTTTGCCACTTGCTGATTTGTTTGCCACTTGTGAGAGAACATAATGGTGGTACCGGTTGGTAAGGCATGGGAAGATGTGTTAGATAATTTATTAATTCACATTCTAATGCCAACATGTACGCTCTCATGGCCATGGAGGTTCTTTTGTGGTGACTCTAGGGCATGATGTATAGCTTCATGTTTGCATGACAGATTAGTCGAGGGTCACGAAAGCTGTCCCGAATACCCTTGTTAGAGGAGACCCTTCCTAAAAAGGAGTGTCACTTTAGTCAATATAGGGTTGTTGACTCTGACCGTGTGACAACTGTCAAATTAGTCAACAAAAGTCAACTCAAGTCAACCAGAGCGTACGTTAGGTCAATATATTGAAATGTAAATTCCATAACCTCTATAATTTATTATTGAATATTATGTATGCTAATACGAACAAACGCTATTAAGTTAGATATTTTTAAAATAAAATAAAATAAAATTATTTTTTTTACGTCGTGAATAGTGTCCGACGTGAATAGTGATCCGGCATGAATAGTATCCGGCGTGAATAGTAAACGGTAAAAGTCAAAACTTTTCGGAATGTTATAAATTTTATATCGAAACGTAGATAAAAATATGACGGATCCGAATATATATTTATATTTTTACCAAACGTTATATATAAAAGTTATGATAGAAAAACGGTAAAAATGTAAAACTATTCGGAATATTACAAATTTTATATCGAAACGTAGAAAAAATTACGACGATTCCAAATATATATTTATATTTTTACCAAATGTTATATATAAAAAGTAATGACAGAAAACCGTTTAATTTAACTTGAAAGCGACGTTTGATTATTAAAATATTTATATATAATATAAATAAAAATAATAATAATAAATGTTGACAATGGAAACAAGACTGTGGCCGTTTCAAATGTTTGAAATTCTCTCGTTATTTTATTTTAATTATTATATAAAGTGGGCCCCACTCATTATTTAATTAATTTTACACATTTTACCCTCAAATAATTCGTATTTTCATTTCGAACACTATGTATTCAATACGTATTTTTAAATTTATCGATAATATTATGACGTTTTATAAAACGGAAAAATTACCGTCAAAACGGTATCGTCGATACGAACAATCTGACGTCAAAAATTTAATACTATTGATATTAGTTCTATATTTAATATTTTCTTTTTCTTTAAAATGAAATTGTATTTACATTTAAACCCTATATTTTTATTAAACTTACAACTAATACCCTTTCGTTAATTCGTTAAAGATTTTTAGTTAAAAAGTTGATATTATTAAACTACGATTTTTGTAGATTATATTTTTATAAACGAAAATCATTCGTTTTATATAAAAACTATTAAATCTATTTAAAGAGTATTTTAAGGGTATGTTTTGTCATAAACAAATTCTAAAAGCTATAAAAGTCGAATATATGTATCTTGAGGGCCGCAATACGAAAATAAATCTACTATAAATATAACCTCATTCTAGCCATTCAAATCACACAAACAAGTTCTTCGATACGTATAGAGAGATATACGAAGAATGAGCGTTAGAAGTAGATATTTCAGTTATAAATATAGTGAGTTCGAGTTAGAAGCACGAAGAGTCGGGCGATCTAACAACAATTGGCGATAAGATCCTAGTCGACATTGAGGTGAGTTCATACCCCTTCTTTTTATCTTTATTCAAGTTTTTAAGCGGGAGAATACAAGTTATACTATACAAATAGTTATTTATACTCATTTATAACAATAGTAAACGAAATGCGAATTTTGTAAACATCATTAAACAATTCAATTATAATTCCAAAAATAATATCGAATGATCTACTTACGAGGGCGGTGTCTAGGCCGATCATTTGGGCTAGGTTGTTGGATTTCTGAAAGGCTTATACGCTGAAAGGGTCCTGCCTCCCCATTTGATCTTCTACCTGGCCGTTCTTTATTTGATAGTCATGAAATATTATATTGGAATTAATAAAGGGTATAACAAATTTATTACACCACTATTGTGGAGAATATATCCTAAAAGAAGTTCTTTATAACCATCTAAACACGTTATTTCACATATATTTGTAAATATATGCTTTTCACAACGGAATACTAAAAATAAACTATTATAGGAATAGTTTGTTGATACAAATGTTACTATGACGTTTTAAAGAAGACAAATAATTATATAAAATATATAATTATTATACATTACTATATTATCATGGGAAAAATGATAATGGACAAATACAAAGGTTTTTCATATACAAACTTTAACAAGTTGATTGATACATACATTTTTGTGAGACGGGTCTTCACAGTGCTTATTTAAGTACATAATATAAGTCCTGAAATTTATAACCAGAGTCTCGGTACACTAGTACAAAATTGCACATTGGTGACACCGAAAAAACGTGATCATATGCGTTTGGTGACAAAAAAAATTTTCCACTGAAAGTGTTGCCATAGGCTTTGCGATATTAGGTGTTATATGGTCACTTTATAATATTATGTCCGTATGCCATGGAAAAATGTGGCGGTATCATAAAAGTGTGGCCATTGAGTCGAGAAATTTGTTCCAAAATCAGTCAAATTTTCTAATATTGTGGCGTTAAAGCGTAAGTAGACACACAATTTCAATATTGTAGTGACTGTATGTAATGAATGGTGACGTACAAGTACATTCAATAAAGCGTCATACTAGTAATTTGTCACACAATTAGAAGATTGTTAAGACTATCAGGTATGTTTGTTGACAATTAATTACGATAAACATGACCATGTTTACTAAATGGTGATATGTATGTAATTTCAAAAGTGACAATTTGGTAGCATCTAGTCATACAGACAATATATTTAATGTGACCAATACTAGTTTATAGAGACACACTATTTCAATATTGCAGTGACTGTATATAATGAATGGTGACATACATGTACATTGAATGAAGCGTTATACTAGTAATTTGTCACACAATTAGAAGATTGTTAAAACTATTGGGTATGTTTGCAAACAACTAAGTACGATGAACATGACCATGTTTAATAAATGGTGACATGTATGTAATTTCAAAAGTGACAATTTGGTAGCATCTAGTCATACAAACAATATATTTAATGTGACCAATACTAGTTTATAGAGACACACCATTTAGTGAAACATAATATAAATTATAATATAGACACACATCCTATTAAAATTATGTAATTAATATTCTGTTACGGCCACGTTTGTAGTACTTATCATGACCTATGCTATGATTCAGACATATAAAAACTCGTAAGTATGGCTGTTTAATGTGAATGGACATTTGAAAACAGTTAAAAAGTAACAGTAATAAAGTTACAGATACAATTGTGTTTGGCATTGTGACCAAAATTCGTGGTATAAACAAAAATATTGGTTGGTAATATAGCCTACTAAAGCATTTAGACACACAAACATTATTACCTGTGGATATAGTTGTACTACAATCATATATACTCATTGAATCCGTAGCCATTAGTGATCTGTCAAGACACAATTTTGATGGACATGACTATTCGTTCTATATTGTCACATTGCTTATAAACCCAAAAAAAGTGCTAAAATAAATATTATTTCAGTAATATTGAATATCCCACAAACAATATATTATTACAAATAAATATAATATTTTAATACAACAATAAACACATTAAAAGTATATTGTGTTGTTCAAAATACATTAAAGTTGACTCGGGTTGACTCAGGTTTGGGTTTCTGAGTTGACTCAGGTTTTTGGAGCTTAAAAGGGATTGCAGCGTGTTGCTTGAGGAACTTATAGAAGGCTTTCACTGTTCTATCTGTATAAAGTGTTATCTGCAGAAGGAAAATATTAAAAGAATTGGCAATATTAATGAATACAATGAAAAATATTAAAAAATTTTGGCAATTTTGTGAGTTGTTTAACGGGTACTTACCGGGTCAACGATTTTATTCCCAGTCGGGAAGAAAAGAAGTGTCGGGAATCCATAACACTGGAAAAAGAAAAAAGTGCAAAACTATTTCATAAAAATTATTACCAACAACTATTTTTACAACCCCGTCATTCTGAACCAAACAATATGAAGAAAGTTATCACTCGGTACATGACTTAATCTGATAAGCTATATGTGGATATATTTTACTACTTAATAAAGAAAGTCAAGGAAATGAGGTTTTACCCATTAAGTCTTAACTTTTTACAAATTTGTCATAATCTATATTTTCCTTTTAATTCCTCTCAGTTTCCCAAATATATTTAGACAACACTTCATCTATAGAGATATAAATGCTTACCATCTCTGGGATTGGATCTGATTTGTAGAAGCGATTGAGGTTGTCTACTAGGAAATTTTTGCCAAATGACTATAAAAAGAAAGTAAACACATGGAAACAGGCGTCTATTTATCTTTCTTTTGTCTATTTTAATTTAAATAAATTGATAATAAAACGGCTAAATGTTGCAAACCTTGATGTTGTTGAAAGTCAATTCACCTTCCATAAGAAACTTTCTAGAATGAGCAGAATCTTTGTTATCGGTGAAGGCTATAACCTGCAAGAAAATGAAGGCATGACAAGGTTTTGATACATAATTATTGATGATAAGAGTACTCACTTTTGGAGCATCTCCATTAATGCGAAAGTATCCGTCTGCAAGTTTACAAGCATCTTCATCTTCCATAGAAACATAAACAAAAAGAGCCTGCATGAAACACGAAGAATGTATACGTTTTAATGGTTAGAAAACTAATTCACGCGTCAAATAAATAAATAATCCTTTGAAAACAATCAAATTTTGAAGAAATTATTTACCGATTATGTTAGCATATTGAACCAATTCACACAAACAAGTCTGAAATTAATCCAATTCACACAGACATACCAATCACAAGTCTAAATTTAAATCAGGACTAGGATTAATCGACACCTGGATTCAAAAGTAGCTAATCGAGTGAGACGATTCCAACATGATTCCGACTTCGACTTCCATTTAATCAGCTAATTCACTTATCGAGTGAAACCTGGAACAAGAAG
Organism: Cichorium intybus; assembly: GCA_023525715.1. NCBI lineage: Eukaryota > Viridiplantae > Streptophyta > Magnoliopsida > Asterales > Asteraceae > Cichorium > Cichorium intybus. Next base: position 73,410,867 of record CM042015.1, read on the forward strand.
TAGCAAATAAAGTTCAACTTAGAGTCAGAACTAAGCTAATTCAAAACCAATTTACCGTTTAGGAGACGAAATCGGGAATGGAGATACCGATTGTCACCGAAGAGCACGGCGATTGAAATGTTGATGCCTCCCGATTGAATTCGTTTACCCTAAAGACTGTTAGGGAAAAATGATTTTTCACGAAGTTGGGAGGCGGCTTACATGGTTAGTTCGAGATTAATGGGAGTTTTCGCAAAGTCGGGGTGTAAAAGGCGGGCCAAATTGGCGCCCCGTTTTTAGTTTTCGACAATTGAAACTTTCAAAACTTGAAATAAGGCTGCATTTTTTATCTTATATTTTGATTTTATTATAATTTAAACACAACATAATAATAAATAATTATAAAATTATATATATATATATATATATATATATATATATATATATATATATATATATATATATATATATATATATATATATATATATATATATATATATATAAAGAGAGAAAGGTCTTTTAGTGACATTTTAATTTATGTACATTATGTCATTATACCTATTAATTTTAATCACCATCTTATTTGTTGAAATAGTTCAAATAAAGTGGCACTTTTTGATCTTTTATTTTGATTTTATTATAACCCCTAAGCCCCGATAATTAACCTATAACACATAAGCCTTAAGCATTAACACGTAAAAAATAAGCCTTAAGACATAAGCAATAACCCTGGGGCCCAAGCCCTAGGCCCTAATACCTTAGCCCTAAGTCATAACCCATAAGCCATAAAACATATTCCCTAAGGCAAATGCCCCATAAGCCATTAGAAGTAAGTTATATGGCATAAGGCATAAGCCTTAAACGCTAAGCCATAAGGCATAAGCCCTAAGTCGTATGGCATAAGCCATAACTCGTAAGTTATTAATCCTTAATACTTAAGTGTTAAGACATGAGCAATAAGCCCTAAGCCATGAGTTATAAGCCTTAATCCTTAATCCACAAGTCTCAAACCCTAAGCATACGCCCTAATACTTAAGGGTTGTGATGGGTTATGGTTAACCAGGTAGGGTTGTGATGGGTTATGGTCAACCACGAAAGGTTTTGATGGGTTATTGTCAACCAGGTAGGGTTGTGATGGGTTCTGGTCAACCAGAAAGGGTTGTTATCGGTTATGGTCCAACAGGTAGGTTGTGATGGGTTATGGTCAACAGGAAGGGTTGTGATGGGTTATGGTCAACTAAGAAGGGTTGTGATGGGTTATGGTCAACCAGGTAGGATTGTGATAGGTTATGGTCAACCAGGTAGGGTTGTCATGGGTTATCGTCAACCAGGAAGGATTGTGATGGGTTATGATCAACCAGGAAAGGTTATGATGGGTTATGGTCAACCAGGTAGGGTTGTGATGGGTTATGGTCAACCAGGTAGGGTTGTGATGGGTTATGGTCAACCAGGAAAGGTTGTGATGGGTTATGGTCAACCAGGAAAGGTTGTGATGGGCTATGGTCAACCAAGAAAGGTTGTGATGGGTTATGGTCAACCAGGAATGGTTGTGATAGGTTATGGTCAACCAGGAAGGGTTGTGATGGGTTATTTTCAACCAGGTAGGGTTGTGATGGGTTATGGTCAACCATAAAGGTATGGGTTATGGTCCAACATGTATGGTTGTGATGGGTTATGGTCAACAGGAAGGGTTGTGATGGGTTATGGTCAACTAGGAAGGGTTGTGATGGGTTATGGTCAACCACGTAGGATTATGATGGGTTATGGTCAACCAGGTAGGGTTGTGATGGGTTATCGTCAACCAGGAAGGATTGTGATGGGTTATGATCAACTAGGAAGGGTTATGATGGGTTATGGTAAACAAGGTAGGGTTGTGATGGGTTATGGTCAACCAGGTAGGGTTGTGATGGGTCATGGTTAACCAAGAAGGGTTGTGATGGGTTATGGTCAACCAAGTAGGGTTGTGACGGGTTATGGTCAACCAGGAAGGGTTGTGATTAGTTATGGTAAACCAGGAAGGGTTGTGATCGGTTATGGTCAACCAGGTAGGGTTGTGATGGGTTATGGTCAATCAGGAAGGGTTGTGATGGGTTATGGTCAACCAATAAGGGTTTTGATGGGTCATGGTCAACCAGTAAGGGATGTGATGGGTTATGGTCAACCAATAAGGGTTGTGATGGGTCATGGTCAATCAGGAAGGGTTGTGATGGGTCATGGTCAACCAGTAAGGGTTGTGATGGGTTATGGTCAACCAGGAAGGGTTGTGATGGGTTATGGTCAACCAATAAGGGTTTTGATGGGTCATGGTCAACCAGTAAGGGATGTGATGGGTTATGGTCAACCAATAAGGGTTGTGATGGGTCATGGTCAACCAGTAAGGGTTGTGATGGGTTATGGTCAACCAGGAAGGGCTGTGATAGGTCATGGTCAACCAGGTATGGTTGTGATGGATTATGGTCAACCAGTAAGGGTTGTGATGGGTTATGGTCAACAAGGTAGGGTTGTGATGGGTCATGGTCAACCAGGAAGGGTTGTGATGGGTTATGGTCAACCAGGTATGGTTGTAATGGTTATGGTCAACCAGTAAGGGTTATGTCATAAATTATAAGACATAAGTCAGATGCTTCATTCACCGAGCCATAAGTCACATGCACCGCCATCGATATTTATGATTAAGTTTTAATTTTAAAGTTTACACTAGTTAAAATTAAATCTTATAAATGTATCTTATTTAAATATAAATTTAGAATAGTTAAAATATCCATTTAATCTAATTAGAAACACAAACACATTAAGTTTTGAGTTTTAATTCTATCAAATTAAGAATTTTAATTTTCCCGCTGTTAATTTTATCTAATTTAATTTCCCTCCGTTTAAGTTCATCTCATTTAGTCTCCTCTCCACCTAATTTATTTCCCCATTATACATTTCCTAGACCTAATTCTAATTTCACAATTTCATCTCATAGTTACGCTTTCTATCTTACCCTATCGATTCAGCAACCGTATGCCGCCATAACGGTTTGCCTCTTGACCGGCAACCGTACCCTGCCAAACACCGCTCTCCTCCCTACTAGTGGGCTAGTGGCCACCAAGCTCTCTCCGCCTCTTTCATAAATTATGTATATATCTCTCATTTTCTGGCCCCTTCTGTATCTCTCAAAACTATTCAACTCACGTAATGTATCATCTCGTAGCGATGTCTGATTCATCCACACCTGATTTCGATGCCTGATTCCGATTGAATGCTAATTTCTCCGGTTCCCTTTTTTTTTCTTCGATTCAACTTGTACGACTCCAGCCAAGTTCCAGTTGCATTCCTCCAACTCTCCTAATCTCCTTCGTAAGGATGACTTTGGTTGCCTCCTCCTCCGGCTTCATCAGCCCTTGTTCTTCGGTCGGTACATCCCTATTCTTCGTGACTTCCATGCACGTTGAACGGGTCTCCTCTGCTTGTCGATCAGTACAGCCCTGTTAATCGCAACCCCACCTTTAAATGGCTCGTCAATCCGTCTCCCCTTTGACGAATTGCCAACAAGGTAATATTACTTGCAGTTGACAATTCTCAAATTTATATCTTATGCTCAATAGTAATACGATCATCGTTTCTCTCTATGTTCTGCTATCTGGTTATTCTTATGTCTCTCAATTGGCAATCTTTTATTTTGCAAAATCGTGGTTCAGATCACGAGCTATACCATAAGATGCATCCTACCAAGCAGTCTAGAAAGGTTGTTTCACCTTTCTTTATATGGTCATCTTCTTTTCACATAACTTCATTTTTTCCTAATTTCATTTATTTGATCAAAACACAATTGTGGAAAACATATTGCAGCTTGCAGATGCCTATCTTAGTGAACAGAGGATGGGTCCCACGAAGTTGGAGAGATAAGTCTTTGAAAGTAATACAAAATTATGAATATCCAACAACTGTGGAATCTACGACTAGCTAGGAGAGCAGCTCTTGGTGGAGATTGTGGTCTAAGAAGCCTAATATGACACAAAAGGTGTGTGTGTGTATATAATAATATGATTAAGAACATATGCATGAAAAGTAAAGTTGATGTCTTGAGAAACTATTAGGTACATGAGGAGCAGATAATGGTGGACGAGGTTGTTGGAGTTATACGTGGAAGTGAGAAACCGAGTATTTTTGTACCAGCAAATGATCCGAATTCATTTCAGTGGTTTTATGTTGATGTTGGTGGGATTGCTCGTTGTTGTGAGCTTCCTGAGAACACTATTTACATTGAAGCAGTGAATGAAAATGTGAACCCTAGTAATCCGTACCCAATTCCAAAAGATAATAATGCATTGATTCGTAGTTCAGTAATGCCACAGGATCATCCCAATTATACAATCACTTGGTATGCCAGTTGTTTCATGATTCTATTATATACTTATATCATAAGATTCATGCAAATTTCTAATGGTTGGTTTTGTAATTTGTGCAGGTATTCTTTATCAGCAGCAGTTACCTTTATGGCTTTTAAGAGACTACAACCTAAGAAGAAAATGAGATAATTATCATATTTTGTTGGTTGGCAAAGGTTTCTTTTTATCTCAACTTCTGCTTATTTTCCTTGTACAGGCAAGTGAGACTTATTTTTACTTTGAGAAGTATTACTTGCAGTTGACAATTCTCAAATTGTTCATGGTTCCGGTCATCAATATCAGGAAACTTTTGTCTACATGGAATATTAGAATTGCATATAAGCCTATGTTTCCCTTCTAGGAATATACCATGAATATCTATTTGTTTGTGTGGCATTTGAAGTTTTGTTTTAGTTCATGGTTATGCATATGATTATCTTCCTAGCTTACAGAATATTAATGTCCACTTTAGTCCACTTTGTTTTCTGTAACATATAGGTTTAAGAATTCGATCGTCAAGCTTCAAGTCTGCAATACAGAAAGGTATATTTTCTTAATACGACACTTTGGTCCATTTTGTTTTCTGAAGTGTTGTATATTAAATGGTTGGTATTTTTACAGGATCCAAGTGAGCCAAGTACCGAGTCATACCAACACTAAAATGTCAAATATAGCAATATACTTACATTTTTTACCCGTTGAAACAATGTACTTCCATTTTTAATGGAATATAGGAATATGTAACCCATAATAGCAATGCATTTACGTTTATTTACCATTGAAACACCTATTTGTATTTAACATATGATATATTGTACAATAAATTATCTTTTTTGTGTATCGTGTTTTATTTTGTGTTATGAGACATTAAATGTATGTCATAAATGTATGTCGTAAATTTATGACAGACAAATGTCTGTCATCTTTCATTTATGACTGGGGCTTCAATGACATACATTTGTATGTTATCTATACCCTTTAATGACTGACATTGTCGGTCATTAAAGACCTTTTTTCTAGTAGTGAAAACAATGCAGGTGTTATGTTTAGAACTTAAAGGGTACATTCGTCGATGAGTTTGATACAGCTATGATATTGGCGATCTACCATGGGCAAATGATGAACATAAAAATATTTACTGGATTTAATTTATGTTGAATATAGCAATGTACTTTTACTTTGTTTATTGGTGCATTAATATATCTTTGGAATAATATATGGTTTGTGGTATATTTAGTAGTACTGAAATAATATTTATTTATGTAATTAAAAAGTGAAATAATATTTATTTTAGCAATTAAATAAAAGTGGCATAAAAATAGTGCCACTAAAACCTACAAGTGCTATAGTGACATAATAGAAAAGTGTCACTAAAACCCAATAATGCTGCAGCGGCACAACCGAAAAGTGTCACTAAAGGTCTTTAGTGGTACTGCTTTTAGTGACACTTTTTTGTGCCGCTGATTGCCTGGGAGGCATTTAGTGGCACTTTTCCGGTTTTTAGTGGCACTTTTTCTGTGCCACTAAATGTAATTTTATTTGTAGTGATGTGATATTTTTTTCTAGGTCACGTCTCTCAAAAGAAAAAATTGTATGGTATATGTGTGTTAGACCTTTTGTAATTATCGGAAGGATAGTGCTAGGTGAGTCATGTCATTGTAAAATTCAGGACACCAATTTTATCTTTTATGGTGACTATTATTATGTTTACAAACACATCACTATTTAAAATGTGACTTTCAAATAATTTTAGTCAAAGTTTTTCCTTTGTCGGTGATTATTGTTTACATTTAGTCACACTTAAGAAATTAAACCGTGACTATAACATAATTATAGTCTCATATTTTATATATTATTATGACTATTGATAATTTTTTTTGTCACAAATTAAAATTTTAACTGTGACCAAAATTTACTTTTAGTCATCGATTTTAACTTTTATTGTGACGACTGTTACGTTTAGAAACACCCCACAAACGAAACAGTGACCATAAAATAGTTATACTCACGCACTTTTTCATATACCGTGAAAAATGTTTTCTTTTAGCCACACACTAGCAATTTTCTGGGAATTTCTATTTAATAAAATTTATCTACTTAGCCATTGCTTTTTTTTATTACTTTTTGGTTTGTGTGATCATAATACCAATAGAGACCTTTAAAGTTTAATGCTATTGCTGATATTGTGTATGAAAAACAAATTGTTTTGGCTACTATTTTATGCTCTAAAGGCGTATGTTCAAATGACCATTTTTTACATTTGGACATAACATAACACAAAACACATGACAATTACATATCGATGGTCACACTTTCAATGAACATAAAATATGTAGACTACACAAACAACGGTTTTCATATTCAACTTTATTTACCTATGGACACGCTTTTTAATTCTACGCTCACCAAATCCTACATATACTGACACGTACTTAAATTTTCCAATACAATTGATCATATTTTGACACATGTAATAAAAATGCATATGGCAATAAACCACTTAAACCGACTTCTTTTCTTTCTTTTACTATGTAACCAATAAACATCATTCTATGGACACACGACTATTTTATGTGGCCATATTTGTTATCTTTTGGACACATTAGATTTGATGTGTCCATATTTGTTATCTTTTTAGACACATTACATTTGATGTGTCCAATATGGCACAATCACACAGTCACATGTACAATTTCCTTATGTGACCATTACGTATCTATAATCTCTAATAAAATAAATATCACATTCTTAAAACGGTAAATGTGGGTGATTGTATCATTTGGTCACATTAAAGTCGAGTGTCACGAATGAGTGTCACATTTTTGTAAATAAGTGTGGTCATTGTTTTGTTTCTCCATAAAATGGTCACACAAACTAATTTACATGTATCCATAACCGTTCTCGAAATTTCATCAATACCCTATGGCCACACTTTTTTTTTTAAATGTCGCAGGCGTTTTTTTGATCAAGTGTGACCAATGTGTGATTTTGTACTAGTGGTAAGAGAGCGTGATATTTGTGTATAGATCTATACGTGATTGACAACCCCGCACCTGAGCTGCTAGCTACAGCTAGACCGACGGGTCTGAGGTGACAAATGTCATAACAGTCCGACGCTTGAAGAACGTCGAAGCAGGCCTACATGGTCACAGTATGGTTATAGGACGTCTCGCATGGGAAATCAACTTTATAAATTGTTTACGTGGAAATATACATTTTCAAAGGTTTTATACTACAAACTACGTTATACATTTTAGTCTTTGGATTTTTAAGACTTGGATACATTCATAAGAAAATATGGGATTTTCTTGGAGTACAATACTACCTTTTACAAGGAAAGAGATTCCTCATATAAGTTTTATGGTATTAAAACTACATTTTAACGAGTTACAAATATAAGTATGGTTTTATTTATACACATTGGTTCTATGAAATTAAAACTACGTTTTATCAAAGATATAAATGTAAGTACGGTTTACTTATACATACGAGTTTTATGGAATTAAAACTACAATTAGTCTACGAGTAAACATCTATTTACACTGTTTCATACAACAATAAAACTACGTAAAACTATTTTCAAGTATAGAAATACTTATACATTTACGGTCTTTGGGTTTTAAGACTACGACTCATTTATAAGAAAATATTGGATTTTCTGGTTTCAAACATTATCTTTTTACAAGGAAAAAGGATTATGGATTTTCTCATACAAAAATCTTATGAACTCACCAACGTAATGTTGACACTCTTTCAAACTACTTGTATTCTCAGGAAATTGATAAGGTAACTACAGATGGGTCGCGATGGCGTTATACTATGTATTTTGATATCATATTGTAATTGTATTTAAAACGTACAATCTTTGGAACTCTTGTAACATTTACAATTATGTATATGATGGATGTGTTTGCTTTGATCACTATTGTACAAACGTTGTTGTGATACTGTTCATGAAGTCATCCACCCTCAGACGTTTCCGCCATCGTGGTTTGGGAGTGTGACAGACCGTTTGAAACATGGCTGGCTTTATATCGTCTTAGAGACTCGTCAGCCTTGTGTTTGTGCTTAAATAGCCACATATATCAAAGAACATTATAACTTGCAGTTCTAGGAACAAGAGCAACAATGTTATTTTCATAAGTGTATTATATTCGTCTAATAATACATTTTGTCAATTGGGATCGAGTAGGGCTTTGAGATGTGAGCATGGTATAAGGAGACAGACAGACAGTGGTGGTGTGGAGTTATAATTTTTATAGGTTTTGTGATTCCTAGACGAGATAAGTAGTCATATAGTGTTAATGGGATAGAATTTGAGTGGTTGTCAAAGCATCAGGTAGGGGTTATTGGGTGGTCTCAATAGAGGTGGTTAAGGTCAAGAGATGGCATGAGCAGGTGGGTAGGTGTCGGTTGAGATAGGACCCACAGGAGGTGTGGGTTCGGTTATATTGGGTGTGATCGAGGACGGAAGGAAGAATTTAGATGGTGTTTGGTTCGGTGTTGGAGGCAAGGAGGAAATAATATGGAGGATTATTGTGTATCATGGACGTGAAATGGAATTTAAACTCATCAAATGTGACATGATGTAAGATGATGATTCTTTTGTTAGAGAGATCAAAGCATTTATAGCCTCGATGATGAGAAGGGTATCTAACAAAGATACACAAAGCGAATCAAGGTTGGAGTTTGTGAGAAGTGTAGACATAAGGATAACATATGCATCCAAATATGCATAGGATGGAGTATGAAGGTCGTTTTATTGTAGAGTTTGGAGAATGGTATGTTGTTTCGAATGTATTTTAAGGGAAGGATGTTTATGATATGGGTGGCAGTGTGAATGGCTTCTACTTAATAAGTCACTAGTAGGTGATATTGGAAGAGGAGGGTGTGACTGAAGTTGATAATTGAATGAATCATGTGTTCATGTTTTCTATTTTGTTGGGTAGTTTTGGGACACAAGCAATAGAAATAGAGGTCATGTGTGTCAAAGAGAGTGTGTAATGCGGTATTATCAAACTCACCACCATGATAAAATTGAAACATTTTAATTATTTATTGCAAAGGGTTTTGACAAAAGAACGGGAATGAATCAATTTGAATAATGTAACATATTTTTTATGAAGGGGATAAACCCACAAATATTACAAGTAATGATCTAAAAATATGACATAGTATTTTAAACCACGATTAGTTAAAATGGGAGATGTCCACATGTCGGAATGCATTACATCAAAAGAAGACTCAACAATGGTATTGTAACTAGAATTAGAAAAGACAAATATGTTTCTTGGCTTGACAAGCATAAAAAAGAAATACGAGTTTGTTTTATTACATGAAATAAACTTAGATGAAAATAATGAATTAAAAACTTCAATCATGGAATGACCAAGTCTTTGGTGCCACGTGACAGGACTCAAGGAAAGCAAAGACTTGGCTGATAGAGTTATCTGGTGCTATCACAATGGAGGATAGTTTGTTTGGTCTTGAAATACTTTATATAAAATCAGAACACATCAAATTTTATAGATACTTTATTATCACAGGTAAATTGTCGAATGATCTTTAGGTTCTTTATTTGAGGTGTGTCAAGTACATTATGAATATGGAGGGTGCGATGAAGGATTATAATATGCTATTACTTGTCTTTCTGCTTAAAATTGGTTATTGTCATTGTTGGATGTGTCTAACATGTGTAATAAAAACTATTAGGCTTTACAGACTAGACGAGTTCGATGAGACAACGTACTACTTATGGGGGTGCTGTTTCCAGTAGCCCTAAAGCCTAGGCATGGTGTTGTGTATGAGAGGCTCATACCAGTCATTAGGTTGCAATTAGTGGGTTGTGATGTGGACAGGAGCCAGCTGGTGGGTTAAAGTTTTGGTGGTGGCTATCAGGATGACGCTAGTTCTGTTATGATTAGCATGGCCGCCGGTGTTGTTGAGGTGATGATCCAGTTGCCAAAAATATACTGATTCACATAATAGCCATGATTTTGAGGGTTAGAAAATGTCATTAGAAGTGTAGCGGAAGATGAATGATTGTCATGATGAGTTCCCAACGTTGATTTTGCTCAAATGAGGCAAAGTTCCTTAAGGAAAATCATGGACATATTCGAAAAATGGCAAGTGTCTCAACAAGTACAAGATATTTCTATAAATAGTATGTTCCTTTTTGGTTACACACAAGACATGATTAAAAAGACTAAATAAATAAAGTTGGTATTAAAAGGGATCAGTTTATTAGTTTGTTTTCTCAAAAATTAACTAAGGAAGGGGAAATGAGCAAGCAATTAAACCAAAGATGATAATCAGTGATGTAAAAGTCGGCCTAGGCGGCTGTTGGATTAGGTGTCTAAGCCATGACTTTACAACTATATTTATCTTGTTAATTGAAGCAAAGTCCATTTGGGTTGCCCTCATAGCTGGAGGTCAGGATAGAGTTCAGTAGAGTAAAAGGTTGATTTATTAATTGTGTAATAAATCAATAGAATTAATTAAATGGTTTATTAATATATTTAAGTGTTAATATATTAATTAGAAACTATAATAATTAATTGAGATTTAATCTAGAATTAATTGGATTTAATTTAATGATTAAATTAATTAATTAAAAGTGTGAGGACTAGTTTGTATTTATTCAATAGTTGAATAACTGGCAAAGAGAAGTCCAGGGGCCAAAAGTGGCGCCACCCTTGGAGGTTTCTCTAGGGTTGGCGAAAACCCTAATTAGGGTTTAGGGATCTGGTCCAAGTAGTCAACAGGCTTGCCCACTTGGAGGCTCCTTAGGGTTTCAGGTGTAACCCTAGGAGGCTATAAAAGGAACCCTCTGGCTCCCCATTATTCACGCCAACTTCAACCAAGATTACTCTGCTGGACTGTCTTCTCCATTGCTGTGGGTATGACTTGCATCTGAGGCAGGATACTTTTGCTGCTAGCTTCAAGAACAAGATTCAAAGGTTGGTTCTTCTGATTTAAACTTTAGAAATTATTGTTGGGCTTTAGTTTTTAGTTTATTATCTTCATAGAAGAAAACATAGATCTTTCTAGGGTTGCATGTGAACCATAAGAGTTTTTGTGTTCATTGTTTGCTAGAAAACCCTTCAGTGGTATCAGAGCTATGGCTTGTTTTCTTGTGAATTTGATGTAATTTGTTTGCTTGTTGGTTGGGTGTTTTGCGAAAATTGACCCTCCATGAGGCCATACACGAATTTGGTGGCTAGGGTTTTGAAAACCCTAGCCTCCTCCCTTGCCTTTTTCGATTTTGCTTGCTTTGGTAAGTAGGTTTCTTATTTTTGGTAATTGAGATCTATTAATAAATGGAAACCCTAATCCCATTGCTTGCCTTTTTCGAAAATTAGGGGATTAGATAGGATTAAATTAATTTGATTAATTTGTGATGCCTATCTAGATTTAATTAATTTAATTAATTGTTTTAATTAAAAGATAAATTAAATCACTTAAAGAATTAATTTAAATTTTCAAAAATTGTTTAAAATTTGCGAAAATTCTAATTAAATTAATTCTAAAATATTTTAATAAGATTAAAATATATCTTATATATTTATGATTAAAAGTTAATATTTATATATAAGAAAATTGGTTAGTCTTACCGCAAGTAGGCCTCATTCACAAAACTGTCCTATAAAGAGGGTATAAGGCGACTGACTATAAAATGTTAGTCTAATGGGTATCTACTCTTACCCACCGCTCTCCTGGTCAGTCGAGTGTCGTTAGCCGAACGGGTTTGATAGAACCGCTAAGCCTCTTAAAAGTATAATGCTATAATTGAAAGTACTAGAACCTCAAACAAAACCCAATCTAGTTACTTTAGGATAAAAATGTGAATTGGTGCTAATCCATGGAATTGCACATTGCACTTTGTGGAACGTTGGTGGAGCGTGTGTGGTTTACCGGCACACTAACTGGGGTCCACAAAGACTTGCAATGGGTTTCTCGATTTTGTCATTATTAACGGAGCATGTGTGGTTAACCGGCACGTTAATTAGAGATGGCAATCGACTTCGAGAGTACCAAGCTAATTTGCATGGTTATTCACACCCGGTTTGTGATCCTCGGCATCCCAGTCACAAACAGTGGGGCACATCCGAGACTAAATATGTCATTGAACAGTTCAATGTGTCTCAACAGATCTAGGAATTTCATACGATGAAATTGATAAGTGCATTATCTACCTTAATGACCATTATGTTGTGATTACGGCATCCCTCTTCACACCATAGTTGGGGTATTTTGGGTCCTAGCCTTAATAAATAATATATTGGGTAATTATTTAAAAGGATAAATGAAACTAATACAATTCTGGTTATTGTATATGTCTGAATCAAGTGTCTATTCTCCTCCCTCTCCTCCTTCACCCATTTCTGAGAGCATCAGAAAGCACCTGCTTAATATGGAAAGGCTGACTGGCCTTAACTGTACGGAATGGCTTCGCAATTGGAGACTGGCTCTCGGCATTGCGGGCAAGCTTCATCTCACTGAGTATCCGATCCCGGTTCCACAGGAACAAGTCATCATAAATAGTTCTTATGATGAGGGTAACTTCTTAGTTAATGTATCCGAAGAAATTCGTGACCTCATGTTGTTGACCATTGACCCTGAATTCCGCAAGGATTTTGAATCCTTAGGGCCATATGAGTTAATGCAATCGGTTGAGGAAAGGTTCCGAAAACCGGTTGAAGTGGAACGAGCTAGGATCTTCAAAAGACTTGTAGAGTGTAAGTTAAAAGAAGGAAGTAGCATCGATTCGCATGTTCTTCAGATTGAAGCATACATAGGCGAATTGTACAAACTTGGTCATACCATGAGTCAGGAGTCGAGTGTTAACACTCTACTCGCTTCACTGACTGGTAAGTACGATCTGTTCATTCAGACATATAGAAAGGAAGACCAGAAAAAGACCTTAATGAAAATGCGTCCACTGTTGACTTTATACGAGTCACTCTTGGACAGGCATAGCTCCAATGGTTCAGCTACTTCTGGATTAAGTCCAGTGGAAAGAAACAGCAAGAAACGACCCAGATCGTCTGGATATGTCTTAAGCTGGGAATCCACAGAATCGGATACAGTCGCGAAAAGATTGAAAGACGCTCCAAAGTCAAAATCTTTTGAAAGCTCAGGTATATCTAAAAACCTCAAAACTCCTGTTCCAAAATTCCTTGATGCATAATGTGATAGTCACATTTTGGTTTATATGCAGGGAATCAGTAGGGTACGGGACATTGGCGCATAGGAGCGCATTTGGATTGGATTTCCGGCTCATGCGGTTTTGAAGTTTAGTTAGATATTGAAATAATGTTATTAGCTTACTAGATGCGTATGACATTGTCTATCATATGATACATTGTTCAAGGATTTTGTTTTAATAAAATTGTCAATTTTCTTTTAACACATGTTGTTTGAAATATCCTTGAAATGTTGTATGATTGTGTTGAATGCATAATTAGTAATAACTTGAATGTTGAATGCATCCAAAGTGTTTGGATTTTTAGGAATTGTGTCCTTTTATGATTGTTAAGATAAATGTCATAAGAATCAATTCAACCAAAGGCCCAGTTGGACAGGACCCTTGGAATCACTTGACTTAGAGTCACTTGATGAGTTGAGTTCTTAATGTGCTAAGAAATGAATCGACCAAAGATCCAGTTGGACAAGACTTTGGAATCATTTGGCTTAGAGTCAAATGATGATTAAGTTCTTTATAAAGCACATGTGACAAGAAATGAATCACCCAAAGATCCAATGGATAGGATTTTGGAATCAGCTGACTTAGAGTCAATTGAAGATTGCAAGTCTTGAACAGAATTAACAAAGTCATAAGTTTACATAGAGATGTAAAAGAGATTGAGAAGCAAAGAACACATCAGTTGCTGTGTATTGCTCGAATCTCCGAATAGAACACAATTGTTTGTACTTCACAATACTTGTCATTCGGTATGATGAATATGACTTCGCTTATCGGAATAAGCGATTGGATTGAATCCTTGAACAGTTCAAGGACTTCAAAGGAAGTACGAGATCCACAGAACCTGAGTAACAGCATAAACTGGGGAAAATGTTTCACAGTTTATTCTCTTCCAAGAACATTAATAGTTATAATGTGTCTTAGGGAAGATGATGGAGTGTTGGTCGAAAGAGTTCGATCCTCAATGTATGAGATACATTGCCAATTAGTTTCCCGTAAATTAAACACTAAACCAGTCAGACCATATTCCAACCACATCTACGACTAAGTAGGTTTGGAGACACTGTCTGAAATGTAAAGCTGGGATTGTCCCACTTGTACATTAAAGGTCCAGGGTTTTGTAGTGTTCGTCCGAACCTGACGACTAGCCTGAACCTAATCAGTAATGTCGTTTCACTGGCTATCCCGCTGTACCTGGAAAAGAGAGAGCTCTTTTAGAAAGAACTCATATTCTAAGGAGACAGTGGGAGTTGGGACTGTCCTGAATGAGTTCAGGATTAGCCAAGTGAAATAACCTTTAGTCATCGCTAGGCTTAGAGCAGAAATCAGATTTCTGTTTTAATACTGACATAACCTTCTCTTGACCAGTAGTAATGATCACCGTCATAAGTAGTTATGATCGGGGTGACATACCGAATGGTGGTAAAACACTATAGTTGGTATGGATTTTCAATCCGACTACTTGGAAGCATTGGTGAGCCCGGTTGCTGCCAATTAAGAGAACTTTAGGACGAGATACAGTTCATGTGACAGTTTGATTGATTTTACAACTGGTCTTAAAACCAGTGGGAGTAATCATCAAAAGAATCCAATATGGACAGAAACGTACCTTTAGAACATCTGGTTGAGTGAGACGATACTCAAAGCCATGTAATTGACTTCGAGAGAAGCGCTCTCAATAGAAGATGAAATCCGAAATGATACTGCATAATGTAAGTCGTTAGTGGAGTGCGTGTGGATCACCGGCACACTAATAGGAACTCATAAAGAATATGCCAGTATAAAGGTACATGGGCCCGGGATTTTCCTGCGGGTATCTCGCAAGAAAGGATATTCATATTCTCGGAGTATACCAAAGGATTGGATTTTGAGAATAGGCTGAAAGATATCCATCAAGATGTCAGAAAGGTTTGGATTCTCAAAATATACCAAAAGCTCTGGATTTTGTGAATAGTCCATAACCGTGTCAAAGCCAGTGGGAGTGTTGCTGTTATCTATCTCAATATGTGTGTTACATAATGTTTCTAGGAAACGTCTCTTTTCATTACAAAGTGTAATGACTTGGTGTTAAGAGACGGATCACTATGAAAGACTTAATAAAGATACGGCATGCTCGGGTGGTTACAAACGACTATGAGATAGATCGAAACTCTGCCAAGATGATCTTGATAAGACTCAAGATGCATAGCTCAGGAAAAGAGTTTCCTATCATTGCAAAGCGTAATGATTTGGCATATAAAGAAGGTGCAGCATACTCACATAATCCATAGACATCTATCAGATAGATGTTGTCATCAGTATAGAACCGGCCATAATAAGCATGATCTTGATAAGATTCAAGATGCATGGAAAAGAGTCTCCGAAAGGAAACAGTTATTGAAAATCATGATACAAGGATTATAAGTAATCCTTAGATTCCAAAAGAGTTTGGAATAAGACTAGATCGAATCCAACAAGTTTCTTGGATTGATCAGAAGTGTCATGAACATGTCTTGATGACTTAATGCCTAGAGCATAGTGAGTCAGATTCAGGATATGACCTGGCTGGGAATACTTAATGGATTTTGTACATATATGAGAAATCATTGGAAAATGATTAGGGGTGAATGTTGATAACAATTTGAAAAGAATTTTTCAAATAAGGACTTAATGGTTAAAGAATTTCGTTGACATTCCGATGGAGCGCGTGTGGCTCACCGGCACATCGTAACACCTCGAAATAGTCTTAGGGTGCAGTCATGTGGACTAAAGATCCCGAGAACCATGGAAAGTCACAGTACATAGAATGGAGTTGTTAGTGAGAATTACGGTATGACCAAAATTGAAATATCATCGGAAGGATATCCGATCGGATAAAGTGTATAAATGTATAACATTTGAATACATAAAAATAGTGAAAGGTCAAGTAGACATAGATACATAACAAGAATTAAATAGTTTAAAAGGAATCTAGAAACCGATAATAGTTTATGTAAAATCCGACTTGGTGATTACCTCGTGGAGACTTGGTAATTAGGCAATAGTAGCCACCAGTCAGATTTTAAGTTTCAATTTTGCATGTTTCACTTCCCGAATAATTTGATTATTCAAAAGGTCCACAGTCGCTCATACTTTTCGGGAGTAAGTATGAACGAAGACTGTCATGAATTGGTTTGTAGATTGTCTAAGGAGTTAGACATTGCAGTAAGACTGCTACAACGTTCATGAGTACTTAGAAATAGAGATTTGAGTATTGGATAAACCCGCGCTCAACAGATTGCTTCATGGATTACATCACGAGCAATGTTGAGACGATAATATCGTATGATCTTGAAGCGGAGACATATGAGTTGAAATTTACGAGTCGGTTGTGCATTGATAATGCGAAACGCATCGGTAACTCGATGTTATAAAACGCATTGTTGTGTACGATTTGATAAGTAAAAGACACAACCATATGAGTCAAAGCTTATTCGTTCCTTGACCCTGATGGGAAACAGATATATGTAGGCCGCTCGATGATTTTGAAGTTGACTAAAGTGCTGGCCAGCCGGGACAAAATTGATGTGTTCAATTAGAAGTCTGAAAGTCATAAGCAGAATCAGAAATCGGGAAACAGAGTATCGGACAGAGATTGATCTCAATCCATGTCTCGTGTCTGGAAATATCTTGTTGGACGAAGGATCATATGATCACTTATCTTTGGACGGAACTGACTAGGTCAGAGTTCGGCAGCAGTTTCTAGAAAGCTGCAGGTTGTTTATTAATCAGAAGATAAATTAAAGTCATAGACTTACCCAAGTGGGAGACTGTTGGATTAGGTGTCTAAGCCATGACTTTACAACTATATTTATCTTGTTAATTGAAGCAAAGTCCATTTGGGTTGCCCTCATAGCTGGAGGTCAGGATAGAGTTCAGTAGAGTAAAAGGTTGATTTATTAATTGTGTAATAAATCAATAGAATTAATTAAATGGTTTATTAATATATTTAAGTGTTAATATATTAATTAGAAACTATAATAATTAATTGAGATTTAATCTAGAATTAATTGGATTTAATTTAATGATTAAATTAATTAATTAAAAGTGTGAGGACTAGTTTGTATTTATTCAATAGTTGAATAACTGGCAAAGAGAAGTCCAGGGGCCAAAAGTGGCGCCACCCTTGGAGGTTTCTCTAGGGTTGGCGAAAACCCTAATTAGGGTTTAGGGATCTGGTCCAAGTGGTCAACAGGCTTGCCCACTTGGAGGCTCCTTAGGGTTTCGGGTGTAACCCTAGGAGGCTATAAAAGGAACCCTCTGGCTCCCCATTATTCACGCCAACTTCAACCAAGATTACTCTGCTGGACTGTCTTCTCCATTGCTGTGGGTATGACTTGCATCTGAGGCAGGATACTTTTGCTGCTAGCTTCAAGAACAAGATTCAAAGGTTGGTTCTTCTGATTTAAAATTAGAAATTATTGTTGGGCTTTAGTTTTTAGTTTATTATCTTCATAGAAGAAAACATAGATATTTCTAGGGTTGCATGTGAACCATAAGAGTTTTTGTGTTCATTGTTTGCTAGAAAACCCTTCAGCGGTTGCCTAGGCGCTAGGCGGGCGGGTTCCGCCTACGATTAGTGGTAGGCGGTCAAGTTAGGCGGATTTGGTCAACGGCGGTCAAAATCGGGTTTAGGCGGGCCTAGGCGGATCTGGGCGGGTCTAGGCGGCAAAATTTTCAATTTTTCAAAATTCAAAATTTTCAATTTTTCAAAATTTTCAAAAAATTTCAAATTTCTAGAGTTTTCAAAAATTATCAAATTTTCAAAAAAAAAATCAAAATTTTAGATTTTTAAAATTTAATTTTAGAAAATGTCATTAATTATGATAATCGGTGGCTAAATTACGATTATTGATGATTAAAATTGTCAAAAATATCATTAATTAGTCTAAACATTCTGATGTTTGATGACTTACATATTTAAACACTTAGATTTATCAAATTTTTATGCTTATTTATTTATTTAGTAGGGATATAGGTAATATCTAAATTTTAAAAAATAAATTTTGTTACAATTAATACTCCCCGCCTAGGCGCCGACTAGTCCTCGCCTAGACCGACTAGTCCTCGCCTAGACCGACTAGTCCTAGGCCCCAGTCCATCGCCCGCCTATCGCCTAGCGACTTTTACAACCTTGATGATAATAATAAAGGTTATCATTTATGTGCTTGATAAGGAGTTTAAGGGATCCCATATGGAGTAGGCTTTGAAGAAATCCTAGGGATCCCACTCTATAAAAAAATGCTTAAGGGAGGCAACTTAACACACAAGCATTGCAAACCCTAGGGTATCGACGGCTCTTCCTCCCTCCCCTCTCCCTTGCTCATGGTTTTGGGCTTGACAATCCCTAGGTTTTATACAAACCCCACCCGTTACCAACCCTCTTCAAACCCTATGTTCTCTTAAGCCTCAATCCTCTTTCATTTAGGATCTTCTCTTCTCGTATTGGGTTGCAAAAACCAAGACCTAGTTGGACATACTTGTAGGTTTCTTGGAGATCAAGAAATTGTAACTTGGAGCTCATAATTAGGAGGGTGCCAGGCCATGATTTTGTGGTGTCTCCTTCGAGTCCTTGGTATTACTATTGGGGCGCGACTTTCATTAGAGGGGTGCTACTTTGGACCCTACTTCATCCACTACTTGAAGATATTGAAGTGTATAAACCCTAAGTTGCTTGTTAAGTTATTTTATGCTACTTGAAGTTTGAACATGTGATTCTCTTACTTGGGTTTTGATTTTGATCTTTTGTTGCTTCTGTTGCATTATTTTATTGTTTTATGTTCATATCAAAACCCAACAGGACCTCCTGAAGGAATGATGTTAATGCTTCATGATGGCATATGATTCTAACTAACTAATAAAACTTTCCCCAAGCTCATTTATCATGCAGGTCATGAGATTCTTTTCTGCCACAGATTCATTGATCGCCAAGATATCTAAAACCACTTTGATTTTCTAACACTATTCAGTCACACCAAGGTCTCCAATGGTAAGGGTGCAAAGATCTTGTGGGTATTGAGACCTATTTTTAAATTATCAAGAGATACTTACTTATTATGTCATAGATCCATAGCTTGACAAGTGAGTCAAGTTTCTTCCATACTTCGTTTGGCTCAGTTGGAACACTTATAAGATGATCAAGGACAATAAATGTGATGCAGTGTGTTTCGAACAATTCATGTACACATCATAGTTAAGTTCATTAAGATTGAATGTAAGAGGGACTAAGGTTATGATGTTGGTAACTCTGAAGGGTGCTTCTATGTTTTCACCTGCCATGGACAAAGACGAGATCAAAAGAGGCTATTAGGGTTGTCGTTAAGGGAGAGATTTTCGAGGAGAGATAGAGATTTCCAAGGATGGAAGATTAACAGTGAATCACAAAAACCAGTTACAACTATAATACCATGCTACAAAACGTATTTTCCCATAATCACTTATGCTAATACACACACACATACACATGAATAGAGTTGTACATGTGTTTGGACAAATACAAGATAACTAAAAAGTACAACATGGGCCTAAAGACATAACATAATGCCTAAAGACGTGTGTGCTGATAAGCAATTCGTACTTAGCAATGTTATTTTCGATATTTTACGAATTCTAGAAGTTGTAAAACTTAAACCATTCTTGGAAGCTCCATCGCCTTACTAGTTTTAATATTATATATATATATATATATATATATATATATATATATATATATATATATATATATATATATATATATATATATATATATATATATATATATATATATATATATATATATATATATGTTTGTGTGTGTGTGATTTAATATAACAACCAAACATAAGTGAGCGAACATAAATGAACGTAAACAAACAAACATAAGCGGATGTTCACTAACGTAAATGAAAGAAATATACAATTGGTAGTGTTCATTTGTTTAACTAAACAAGCGAAAATTCTCGTTCATATCCATTCATTTATTAATTATACAAACATAAATAAACATTTTGCTGAATGGTTGACTGCACGTTAAGTTTGTTTACAACCCTAGTTTAATTTAGCTAAAACTTCCATGCCTATCCAACTTGATATTATCTAAAAAAACACCAAAATAGCCTCTGATGCTATAAATAAGTTTAACGAATTAAATATAAAAGCGATCGTGTACATTACATAATCACCATTATGAAGGTAATGCACTAATTAGTGCTAGTTGATCAAAAACTACATATTGTGCATTGCATAGTAGTAAAGCACTTACAAGTTACAATCCTTTTCTTCCCTTAAACCTAACACTCATGATTTAAATTGGGGATTATATATTGTATTAGCTATAGTGGGATGAGGACATGATATCCCAACTCTGTAGCAATGATTATATTCATACCGGATTATTTTACGAGTTTCAATCATATATGACACAACTAGAATGATCCATACAAATGGGGGGAAAAAGGAAATTAATGGGAAATGCTTGTTCAGTTGTTCTCGGTTTTGAGTTTCAAGGATATCGCTATCTAACTCGCTATTAACAAGCATTGAATCAATGAGTAATATTTTGAACAATCGTTTTGAAAAGTATAATAGAAAGATTATTGTATAAAACCTTTGTTTTCTGATATGCATACAAAAAGATGTAGTGAAATAAGGTTGTCTCTATCCGGTCATATATCTAAAATATAAATGGGACTTAGAATCTATATAATGTACGTTTTAATATATAATTATAAAACCACTGAATAATTATCCGAACATATTGCACATAAAAGGAATGTATTTTCAGTTATCATCTATCTTAGAAAATATATTTCAGAATCAACATAAAAGACCATACTATATATTTAAGAAAATCTTCAATAAAGTCTCAATATTTTAACATAATTTATGAAAAAGTCTAAAATTAATTTTATTTACAAAAAAAATAAATAAATAAACCGGCTAATGTTTTCAAATTAGCATTTTTTTTAACATTTTCAACAGGTAACTACATGTTTTATCTTTTATAAAGTCCTAAAATTTTGTCTCAGTTTATGGAAAAGTCTCAACATGTTTTAGGACTTTATTGAAGATAAAACATGTTGAGACTTTTTCATAAACTGTGACAATATATTAGAACTTTATTGAAGATAAAACATGTAGTTACTTGCTGAAAAGATTAAAATGGGCTAATTTGAAAATATTAGCCGGTTTTCTGTCATTTTTTGTAAATAAAAATTAATTTGAGATTTTTTTTCATAAGCTAGCCCAAAATATTGGAACTTTATTGAAAATTTCACATATATTTATAATCAAAATAAAGTGTCCGGCTGTTAAATACAAAATCGATGATCACAAGTCAAAATTTATTTAATTTATTTTAGATAGTAATATGATTAAGTGACTTATGATACTTGCATGCTGTAAAACTAAATGAAGCTCCAAAATATGTCATGATAGAAGCTTAAACCAATAAGGAAGAGGAAATGCAATATCTTTTTGGACCTACCCACAAAATTTTAATTCTTATTTGATGACTTAAACCATTTGTTAAATTATTCTTTATAACGTGTCATCTTTAGACCATCGTGGATGAGAAGAATGAACAAGAAAAGTAATCATGCGCTCGGGGTCAAGGGAGTGGTTTCCTTGTCAGCAAATCTTGCCAATCAAACGTATCTAAAATCACTAAACAATTTTCCATGATGCCTAACAATTTTGTATATCATTTTCCATAAATAGGAAGTCGACAAACTTAAAAGACTTATAGAGAAAAAATAATACATCGCATCTCAAAGAGTATAATAAAAAGTACATAATCTAAAAGCCATATATGTTTTCACTAAGGGCGAGCAAAAACAGAAAGGTAAACAAAAAAACTGCAAAAAACCATAAAATCGAAACCGAACGATTAAACCGATGATGTAGTTTTTTATTTTTTAAATACCGGTTATTTGAGGTGCGGTGAGGTTTTGCATTATATACCGCACCGCGTCATTCTTAAAAGCTGCATACCAAAAATCGCACCCCAAAACCACACCATATGGTCTTTTAAATAATTAATTAATATATATTGCATATTCAAGTTTTTTAGAAATAAAGTTGACTAAAAAATAAGCTAATAAACGAATTTCAATTTCAATCCAAGTCACTAGCATAGATGAAGATTTAATTTCAAGACTTAAAATATGTATTTTTCGCTACGTAAATATTATTTTAAGTACTCTTAAATATGTTTTAGTAATAATTTTGATCATTTTTAGCATTTTGACAACTAACTCGTCATAATGTCATTTTACATTTGTGTTCGATTTGTTATAAGCCTAAAAAATATGATTATAATCTATCGTTCTGCGGTTTTAAAACCGCTCCAATATAAAAACTGCACCATAAGTATTGCGGTTTATAAACCGAACCAAACCACTTAAAAACCGAATTGCATTTAAAGCCGCAAACCGCACCAAATATAAAAACCGAACGGTGTGATTTTAACAATCTAAAACCCAAACTATGCGGTTTTCGGTGCGGTTTTAGCCTAAACCGCATCAAACCGCATTATGCTCACCCTTAGTTTTCACAATATTCAAAAAATACACTGAATTCTTCCATAACATCTGTACGCTTTTCACATAAATCAGCAATCTGAAAAATGAATATTGAAAGGCATCAGATTTTAACATCATTTTTCGGTTTAAAAAAAAAACAAACTTCTTTTGGAGCAACATATATTTTTTTTCAAGGAATGCCAACGAAAAAAAGAAAACTGTCCATAATTTCTTCATGGTAAATAGTTATGTGCTATAAATATGAAGGCATTTCAAGAACACTCGATACTCATTTGGATTTTGTAATATATTTCATCACAAATTCATGTAATATATTCATCATATGTTCACATAGAGTAACTATTTGTAAAATGTTATAGGCACTACATTGATGATTGTTTTCTTGTAAAAAAGGTGACTGTGACCTTTTATGTTCGGAGGTAAGCAAAATTTAATGAAAAAACCTGTTTGTTTTTTTAAAACGCTCCAGACATAAAAAATGTTTGCTTGACATTTTCTTTTCTAAAAACATAAAAAATGTTTTTTTGTTTTGGAAGACATTTTCTAAGTTCTAACATTAATATGATGTTTCTTAATCTACCACCACCTTTGGGGCCACTGTCATCACCAGCATCACATCCTCCGTCACTACCACCACACCCTCCTCCTCCTCCTCCGTCACCACCTCCATCACAACCACCTCCGCCTCCTCCTTCGCCACCACCACCTCCGCCACCACCACCACTGTTGCTATCACGACCAATACCACTACCACCACCACCACCATCGACACAGATACTATGACCGCCACCACCACTTCATTTATCATCGTCTTAAAATCCATGTGGTTAACGAATATATGTATCATTTATGCATCCTGTAAACTTTGAATAACAAACAATTTTCTTTTTTCATACTACAAACTTTTGCTCTAAATCTTCATTCTCCATATTATTAAAAAAGACTACGGATATTTAACTCTTAAAAAAAACAACACCTACATATTCGGATAGGGGGTTAAAATGAAATTACTGTTTCTTTGGGGATAAAAACGAAATTTAAAAATTGGGATTATCCTTTTTCAGAATACAAAGAGGAAGTAGTAACACTAAATTACGCCACCGACTCCGGCGACTTACCAACATTTCACTGTAAGATCGTCGGCGAGCTCTGAAAGCGTTCTAATGGTTCGTATTCTTCTATTCATTTAAACTGCGTTGTATATTATATGATCCATCTGTTTCGATATTAAAATGTTGTGATTAGTAGCGAGCGTGAAACTTTAGGTATAAAATCAGATTCAAGTCGAATTTGTTCGAAATTTGATATCGATTTGTTCGAGTTCCAATTTTACGCCCTTTAATTGGAGGTGTTTGCGTAAATGCTTTTATTGTTGAAGTTTGAGTATGGTAAGAGAATAGTATATGATGTTTCTAGGGTTAATTTGTATGATATAAATTGTTTTGTAGTGATTTCTATAACAAGTCATTGGATCGTAAAGGCGATCCGTCGTCCATGATCAAATTGTTTTTGTGCAAGAATCTAGAAAAAATTCCGAACTAGATTTTCAATTTGGATGTCAAATTGGGCACATTTCAACTTCAACACACCTACGAACTTACTGTTTCATAAAATTCTTCGGAAATTATATCCAAACTGGTGTTGAATTCAACAACACCTATATAAATCTCATATATGATCATTGAAAAAGAAGAATTGACAGTAATCTTGCATCTGTTTTCATATGATTAACGACTTTATTCTTCATTGTGTTTCTTTGTTATATATTTTCAATCAAACATCTTTTTTCTGCTGTTATCACCTCGATGTAGGCTATGTACATTCGTGTTAAGCGCAATAAGACGACCTACTTTCTGCAATGTGATGCAACTGAGAAAATTCTAGACATTAAGCAAAAGTTGCATAACCTAATTGATCAACCAGTTATTGATCAACGTCTAATTTTAGTAACAACTGGAGAAGTCTTAGATGATTCCAAGACTTTAGCAGATCAAAAGGTATTGATTTGAGACTTCTTTTGTACATTGAATCTTGATAATTCCATTTTTTTTTTGCCATTATGTGACTTTGTTGGTACGTTTTCTTGACATTTTTGTTTCCATGTCTTTTATAGGTTGAAAATGATGCTGTTGTGGCACTTGTGTTGAGAAAAGGTTATGTTTCTTATCTCTTTGATTGGTGCTTTCTTTATATACTGGTTTAAAACTTGTATTAAAAAACAAAGTCGTTTATTATTATTTTTTAATTATTCTTTTTTTTTTTTTTTTTACTTTCAGATGATAATGAATTTGAGGATGTGAACATAGTGCGACCGGATGATTTTTATCAGTCCCGTGATTCGGACACTACTGGTAACTGGTAAAGTTAGAATAAGAATCCTTTTTTTTTTTTTTTTTTTTTTTAAGAAAATGCTGAAAAATCCATGAAAATTCAAACATTCTGTAAGCCTCGTGATATTATTCTGTTTATATCAAGATCCACCAGAACTTTATTGCTTATAATCTTGATTTCTTGCTTATAATCTTGATTTTTTACTTCAAGTTAATAAATCAACGTTAGCAAAATTTAATTATTTGTTAATTAATAATCAACTAAAAGATGTAGTTGATGTCCACTTAAGCAATTATACTGTCAGAACAAACGTTTTATATACCTTTCAAATTGCAGGAAATGGTTAAATGACATTTTTGGTCCCTATAGTTTTATTAATCCGGAATTACATATTTAGTACCCGCATTTTTTAATATGCACAAGTTACATTTCAGGTCCCTGTAGTTTTAAATATTCGGATTTGCACTTCTGGTCCATGTATATTTTTAGTTTGCAAGAAGGAAATAAGCAAGACACTTTTGGTCCCTATACTTTTTATTTTTCCAATTGCAGGAAGTGATTAAATGAGATTTTTGGTCCCTGTATTTTTAATTATCTGGAATTACATCTGTAGTCCCCGTAGTTTTTAATTTGAATAAAGTACATTTATGGTCCTTGTAATTTTAAAATTCTGGAATTTCACTCTTATTCCACGTACTTTTTTTATTGGCAAGAAGGAAACATGCAAAGACATATTAGGTCCTTATACTTTTTAATGTTTCGAAATTACATTTTAGTCCTTGAAGATTTTAGTTTGCTAGAATTATATTTGCGGTCTTTGTAGTTTTAGGGGCTGTTTGTTTTTTCTCTGCAGATATTCCTGACCACTTTTGTCAGCACCACGCAGACGGCGCGCAGACATGGACCTTCGCAGAGTGTTTGTTTTTTCGAAGACCGCAGACCTAAAAAGGTCTGCGCGTCCTCTTTTTGGGGCAGATGTGGACCAATGTCTTCAAGGGTCTGCAGAGCTCTTCTAGTAATAAATTAATACAATTTTAACCTAAAAAAAAAAAATACGCATATCGTTTTCTCCTCCAACCGGTTTCGCTTTTTCTCTTCCTTGCGTCTTCGACCAAACCGTAGCCGCCGGCCACTTTCGATTTAAAAAAAAAATACTCATATTTGTTTTTAAAAACACTTTGATTTTTTTAACTAATAGTTGCGATTTTTTTATCAACATCATTTTTTCGAAGTAAATAATATTTATTTTTCTATGTTTTTAAATAAAGTGAAGATAAATTTGTAAAATTTTTTAAAAAAATGTCACAAACTTAAAATAAGAAATGTTTGTTTTGATCCTTAAATTCGTTAATATCATATAATAGACGTTTTTTTTATTGTAAATCATACTTATAAACTATTTGAAACATACAAATATATTTTAACATTAGAACTTTGGTTCACAATCTTACGCAAATTTTTAGTTTTACAAACTATTTGTAAATCCAACTTTGGTTACGTAATTTTTATTCTTTATTATTTAAAAAAATAAATGTTTGCTTTGATCAATAAATTCGTTAATATCATAAATTGAACATACTCATAAGTTTTACTTAAAAAACAGTTTATTTAAATTTTAGTTTATTTTCACAACCTGCAGACTTTAAAAAACAGTCTTCTTCTTGCAGTCTGCAGACATTTAGTCCACCTCTTCTCTGTAGATGCTCTGCAGATGTGGTCCGCAGACTGCAGACATTTTACCTCTTCAAAAACAAACAACACCTTAGTTCTCCGAAATTACATTTTTGGTCTGTGTAGTTTTTAATTGAGCGGCTTACACTTTTAGTCATTATAGTTTACAATTTTTTGCACTTCAGGTCCTGGTTTTTATATTTTTTACAAGAAGAGAAATTATAGTTTGGTCGCTATGATTTTTTATAATTACTTATTATATGTTTCTGGACCTGATATTTTTTACAGGAAGAGAAATTATAGTTTGGCTTCCTATGGTTTTTATAATTACTTATTATATGTTTTAATAAATATGTCTATCTCTATTAAATTACACAAGTAACCTTACATACTAATCTTTTATATTATTTTATTTAGTCAAAAATATAAGAATAATAAACCTGTCGTAACATGCTAGCTATCACCACTCGTTACCATTATATTTTTTATCGGTTATATTGTAATAGTAATAGATGTTGATGGACTTGATTGGAAAATATAATGTCATTTAGTTAAATGGAAAATTAGAATGTTGGGCCGATATTACCAATTATGAAACTTAATGCATGATCTTTGACTTAATTCACCAAACTAGGTTTTTGGACCTAAAATATTAACTTTCTAGTGTGAAGATGCAATTATGAAACTAGTGATGATAATCGGAAGTAATATAGGAGTTAAATTCAGAAGAAATTAATGATCGATATGAAAATATAGCATCAAATCCAAGTGTTAAAGCATTTGAGGTTCTCTAAATGAAGTTTAGTATGAAGTACTATATGTCTTTAAAAATGGTGGGTCAACTCTTAGATTCACAAATCTCGTATTGTTGGTGGAATCTGTTTCCTCAATGTGTTTACATGTAGATTCTAAAAAAACATTTAAAGTAAATTGGATTTCCATGGTCAAATTTGAAGAGACAGAGCTTTTTGGTGAGTTAAAGTTAATTTGTAGATCCACCTAAATTTAAATTTAATTGCGGGTTTAATGTCCTAACAAGATTTGGAGTTAAATTCGAATGATCTAAGTTCAAATAGCTATAGAGATATCATTTCAGGAGTCATTTTGATATTTTGAAGATCTAAGTGAAAATGAAGATATTGCTCTCTTAGATTGATCGAGTATTTGGTGAATAATAATGTATCATATTCAATTCTTTGATGAAATATACATAAATGGACATTTAATATGTTTTTGAAATATACATAAATGGACATTTAATATGTTTTTGAATTAAGATGTTGATGTTGATTATCCATTTAATCAATGGATTCATATTGATCATGATGTTAACTAGGATAACCAAAGGGCTTATATTCTAGCAGTAAATGTGTTCATTCTTCCAAGGAGTTAGAGGGTTTAAGTCTCATTGGAGACATTGGATCTAGTTTATGATAGATAATTAGGGTAGATTAGGTATCGTTGAAAAAAAAAAAACTAGGATGTAAATTTATACTTTAACAAAATTTTGAACTCCATTAATCTATCCTAAGCTTTAAGGATTTGAATTAGAAGTGTTGGATTCAAATTGGACAAGTTATGTAAGTAGTTTTAGAGTTTTTACTTCGATTTTGTGCAAGTTTGGAAAACTACATGACTTGGTAAATTGCAATAGCAATTTTACATGAATTTGTAATATTTTGAAAGGCACACGTTTTTGTAACTTTATTGTTTTTGACATGTTGAAGCTAATTTCTTCCATGACTCTTTCGTGGACTTGCAATGGTGTCTTAATGGATAAACTTAGTTAATTAGGTTTAAGAACATTAATTTGGGTAATTAAGGGGTTAATTGGTAGTTAGTTACTTAGTTTTTTTCCTTTAGGTGACAAATAAGCATATTTTCATCCTTAAAGGTGAAATAGACGAACTATGGAAGTAAGTTTATTACCTATGAATACACATTCCTTATTATATTATTATACGTCAAATATTTTCAAATGATTTAATCTAATATATGCACGTCTTAAGTGGGATACTTTGTATAATACATGTAGTATTCATGAAACATTTTACAAGAGTTTTGAAATACGAACAACCTTTATTTCTTATTGGAAGTTGAGATTTGATCAAGATCTTGAGCATCTACTATAAGATGGACTGAGACTTGTGTGGTCCGAACACTTTGGATTTGGAGTTATCAAACCTATGTTTTGGCAAATCATGCTTGTATGATTTGGGGTTATTGGACCTATGTTTTGGCAAGCCATGCTTATATGTGGTAGATATGGACTGATAACTAGTACCTTATTTGGAATTAGGTATGAGGTGTATTTATTGTGTTGCATGCTATGTCAATATGTAAAATATCTCAATGATTAGTAAGGTAAAAACATTAAAGAACATAATAGAATTTAAATAGATATATATTGCAATAAATGTGAAGGATAGAAAAGTAAATATTTAAGAACAACATGAACAATGAGAGAAAATGTTGTCAATGATGGAAGGATGTTGGTTCACTTGTGTTTCACATATAAATAACATTTTGATACTTCAATAAGTTTTTCAAACTTTCTCGACGATAGCTACTCTAATGCTTTGGGATTTTCTGCAAAAGTTGTAAGAAGAATTAAATGAGCAAGCCAGAATAACATGACAGAAAAATAGAATATAAATTGTCATGGAATTGGGTTATCTGAAAACATAATTTTAAACTTGTATCGAATATGAGTTGTTCAATTCAAAATATCAAAGATAATCATATTGATCAATTGGTGTATCCAAGAGTATTTGGCAACCAAAGAATGAATCTAAATATCCAAGAGAATATGAAAGACCAAAGATATTTTGAAAGGCTTTTCATTTCAATGCTTTAATTGAGAAAACCTAAGAACAAGTATGTACTTGTATGTAGTACGAAGGCAATTTGAAGGATTGTCTTGGTGAAAAAGAGAAAATTTGTGAAGACGTGTTTCAGTATTATAATTTAAAGTGTTAAAATTTAATTGACCAAGCCAAGTTTCTAGTGGTTGACTTCCCACGCAATAATCCTCATGATTTTTTATTATTTTTTCAATACTATTAAAGTTATGGATAACATGACTTACTCCGTTGCAATTCAAGCCATTAGAACATTCCTTATTTTTTCTATAGTGACTAGCTTAGACAAATTCTCTTCTGGCTCAAGCTATAAGTAAACAAGTTCTAGACCTTGATAGAAATCTGTATGATACGCACGAAGGGCAGTGGTGAAGTTTTGTTAGATCCAACATGGGTTAAGTATATCGTGTTAAAATTCCTGCCAGAGGATTTAGAAAGGTTTTCTTCAGAATGGATCAAAAAGAAATATTTCTGAACCATGTGAGCGGGGGCGGAGGTAGGCAACCTTGTCTCGATACCACGCGTGGGCCCTGTTAATATATATATATATATATATATATATATATATATATATATATATATATATATATATATATATATATATATATATATATATATATATATATATATATATATATATATATATATATATATATATATATATATATATATATATATATATATATATATATATATATATATAGACACACACACACACACACATATACATAGTTAGTTTCTTTAGCCAAAAATTGATTTTCTTAGCCCAAAAATGAATTTTTTTAGCCTAAAAATCAGGGTGGGGGCGGGGGATAGGGAAGCTACTCCCATCCACCCCGTTGACATCCATACTGAAAATGTACGACGGTACTCAAACTGAAATGCTATAGAATCAATAGTGCAGTTTGTTGTGATCATCAAAAATCTCTATTGGGAAACATAACCTTGAGTGTCTGAGATTGATATAATTCTATGTCAGACGTTTATATGGATATCTTGTAAAACAAAGGAATATGTGTTCACTTTCCTAAGGCCTGTTTAATGATATGAGTACAATACTTGTCTTGGATGACATACACCTTACTAGGTTAGGAAATATTAGACCATTGACAGTTGTTATGACATGTGCATGTTGGAGATTGTTGGTTATGTGCCCATGGTCATGAAAAGATTGTAATATTGTTATTTATAATAAGGTTCTTTTGGGTTACACGCAAGAGATGATTTAGCAAAAATAGATCGAAAGCAAACATGAGGGACTAATTTTATTAATATATCAAAATAAAGGTATATTAATTAGAAACTAGAATACGATAAAGGACTAAGGTGTAAATGCCAACGGTTTGAATTTTAGGATAGTCCTTATCCATATGGGGATAAGGCTTATCCATAGAGGGATAACACTTATCCAAAGAGGGAAAAGATAAGCATGATAACTATTATAAATACCCACCATGATTAAAGATTTTAGGTCATAACAAACCCTAAAATTCATCATCCTCCTTCACCCTCCCTTGTGGGTCTATTTTCTTCATATACCCCATGGAAACGTTGCTTTTTCTTCTAGCATAGTGTTATCTCCAACGGGTGTTAGTTCATTGTCCTGGGTGAGATTTCATTAGAGGAGTTCTGGTTTGGGTTCTGATCATCCTAGATACTTCAAATTTGCATTGAGGTATTCTTTTGATCCTTCTTTTAGTTACAGTTGCAAAAGGCGCATGATTTTGTGATCTGTGGTGGAATACAATCCTTTAATTTTGCTTTCGCTGTCCTTGATTATGATGTTATGTAATTCCAATAGATATGTTTGCCTAAATTAATTAATTAAAGAATTTTCTAAAAAAATATTACTTATTGTCATGCATACTTTCCAAAGAAGTAGCTCTAAAAATAACTAAAAAATAGCTAAAAGTAATATTAAATTAAACTCATATTGTTATCTTAATAACAAAAACAATATTTGATATTTGAAATAATCATAATGATCAAAATTAAAGAGTTGGTCAAATAAGTTATTATTAATTAATTAACCATATAATGGTTAAAATTAACACTAAACCAAATACTATATTTAATGTAATTCATGCGAAACTCACGGGTAGAGGCCATTGCGATGATATGGTTCTAAGATATGTCTATCTAAATTAATTAATCATATAGTTAAAATAATACCAAATCAAAAAGTTTTATTCAATTTTTCTCGCATACAGCCCATGAATAGAGACGATTGAGATATATGGTTTTAATAAAGGTCTACCTTAACTTATAGTAGAAAATAATTACAATGAAGTATATCACACTTGGTATATAAAATATTACTTTAAAGTTATTAATATGGCATTATTATTTTTAATAACATATATTAGTAAATATTTTAACTGCATAATTATATTCTACGAAATGCGAGAGAATTCAACTAGTAGATAAAATAAAAGTAAATCCACCTCTGGACCGCTCTCATCTAGTTTCTCATTTGTTGGTAACCAATCACTTCTTAAATGTTGTCCCAAAATATAAACTTTTAAGGGAATTAAATTATTCTGGTAAGTAAGGATGTCTCTAGAAATGAGTGTGACACCATTAATAACATTCCTCGCTGAAGGGACCAAGCATCCCAAGATTCATCAACAACACCCCTACCCAACCAACCATCTTCATGAAAACAGTAACTAACTAAGCATCTTTTATCTACTGTAAGAGGATATAGTCTACGAAAACAAACTCGTACCAAAGAGTCTCCAATCCAATTGTCTTCCCAAAATGTATACCACCATTTTATACAAATGCGCCTGAAATCAAATACCTTTGGCTTGAAGTTGTTTAAACGAATCAGTGATATTACTCCAAACTTCTTTATATTTAATTCTTGTACTTTCCCCCATCAAAACCTCCATACGAATCATGAATTCTAATAAGAATTGAGACTTATAACTCATTCAGTTAGTTAAAAATATTCATATCAACTTCTAAATTTAGGAACCATTGGTAAAAAATAATCTACCAATCCCAAGACCCATATCTTCTCTAGACACTAAAACCTTCTTCCCTTTTATCAAACATATTTTTCTCTCACCTATCTCTCCGACCAAAGAATTTGTAGCACATCGCTTCAAATAAATGCAAAATTATATCCGGAGCTCTAAAGATGGATAAGTAAACACCCCAAGATCCCAAGAACCAATGTTAAAAGGGTTAGAGGTCCTCATATAGAAAATGCTTTTAGATTCTAGTTAGAAAGTTTTTTGGTGAAACAATCTATATAACTAGCTTCCACCTATCCATTCTAGCCATATTGTTCATGGCTTGAAGACTGATGATTGTGTTTTATTTACTTCTTTTTATACTTTATTCGATATATTTTTATTATTTTTTATTAATTGTTATGCATGATTTACATTTTATTTGTTTTGCGACCATCGAGATACTTTATTCTGTTTTATGTTTAAATTGTAGGAATTGCGGTGGCAAAGAGAGACGTGATGGGAGACATGCAAATCGTATAGGCTAAAGAAGAGAAGAAATGGACAAAAGATGGACCAATGATGGTGGGTTTTGATTGAAAGAAGAATGCGCTACTAAAAGTAGACTTTGGGCTAACTTTGGACCCCAATTTGGGTCAGATTTAGGATGAATTCATTCTAGACAAATATGGGATCCGCCAAAAGCTACTAAGATCGGACACAAGGAATATATGCTAGACATTCCTATGTGGTCGGTGTAAGGCTTATGCCTAACTACCATTCGGTCCGCGTAAGGTGGCCAGGGGCAATTTCGTCATCTTGTTATTTCAACTGCCATTATGTGGGCAAGGTAGGATATATTCCAGGGAGGAACCATATTAGAAACAAGTCATTCTAGGAGATTTTTGGGAGCTCTTGAAGACTATTTGAAGAATATTTGAAGCTTGTAAAGACTGGTTGCAAAATTCTTGATGTGTAGTACAATTATCTATTTGCTTTTCTTAAATATGTGTGGCCAACTCTTAACTTGTCAATATTGGATGATTTATCCTTGAACAACTAGTTAGTTTTGAATGGTTTATGAATATTTTTAATTCATGAATGAAACCTTTGCTTGAATTTCTCAAATTGTTCTAGCATTTCTAGTCACGAGTTCAAGTGTTTAAATGATTATGGTTACTTGTTTTCTAAATTATGTAACTGATCTTTAAAAGCAAGTTAGTGAAAAATGGTTTTATGAATGCTTATTATTTCATATTGAATCATAAGCTTTTAATACTTTAAAGTAGAAGCACAACGTTTGGGACTTCATCCGATTAAAATTTGACTAAACTTTATTAGCTATTTTTTCTTGCTTAAAATTATAGCGAAAAAATCACAACACCCCGTTTTTATTTTATGTTATTTCACAAATTACTTATATGAAAATATTGCATAGATTTATACACTGAACCGATGTCTATGGATACGATCCCTTTACTACTGTACACTATTTTTGTGTAGAGAAATAAAGTTAGTTAATTATTGGGCTCGACAACCACGAAAGACCCATATATACGAAAGGGAATTTCTCCCTTTCTTCAACCCATAACTGATGCCATAAGCACAACCTCTTTAAAAGCAACATCAACTCTAAACAAATTGATTTTGGCTAAGTTAATTATTAACCCCTAGACAATTTGAAAACCCATTAAGATCCGAATAGCATTATTCACAATTTCGTTTGACTACTCCCCAAGAAAAATTGCATCATCTTCAAAAAGACATGTATAATAACATCAAGTTTGATTTCCAACCCGAACTCCATAAAATACCATGATTTACTGCTTCCTCCAAACAACATGAAGACTTTCCATGGAAATGATAGATAGAAAAGGAGATAACAACACATATTGACGAAAACACCTTTTATAGGGAATTCAACCATCAAAGAGTCATTAATGAAAATCAAAGCCAAAGACGAAGTAAGATATGCATGTATCCACATTGTGTAACATCCCAAAATTTTAGGGTAAAATTAAAAAAAAAATAAACGGACACTTCAATATAAGAAAAGCCACTTAATTAATTTTCATAAAATTCCATAACTTATAAGTTTAATGAAAACACCCCAGGATTAACAGAAGTTAACGAAATCACAATATAGCGGAATATTAATTCAAAAACAGTCCTCCAATGAAGCAGCACAGTGTATACACGTCACGCCTTGCCATCCATTGTACCTGATGTACCTGAAACAGTAGTTTATATAGGGAAAGGCTAAGCACGGAGCTTAGTGAGTTCCTCAAAATACCATACGATCCATCACATAACATACAACACACAATAACCATTCATATGTCTGTGAGACTCACGGGCTATCCCTGTTCCGCCTGAAGACTCACGGGCAGTTCCCGTTCTGTCTTATCACTCGCAGGCTTTTCCCGTTCCGTCTAATGACTCGCAGGCTATTCCTGTTCCGCCTATTGGCTCGCGGGCTATCCCGTTCCGTCCACAAACACTCATTATCATAGCAATAATTCATACAATTATCATAACAGGTAAGATCACCTTAGTCTAACATATCTTCCTTCCTACGCATGCAATATTACCTATAGTATAGTGAGAATACTCACCTGATTGTAGTTGACTATATCGTTTATCTTTCTCGCCTTTGTATTTCCTTTCAACTTTAACTGTTAACATAATAATAAATCTATCATTTCTTAATCCTTAACTATATTATAGTCGCATCATTAAACCCTTCAATAATTCCAATATGATACTCCATGATTTATCAAGTAAAGAACGACCAGGTAGAAGATTAGATGGGGTGGCAGGATCCTTTTAGCATTTTAGCCTTTCGGAAAATCCAACAACCAGATCCCAAGTAATCGGCCTAGGCACCGTCCTCGTAAGTAAATCAATCGGTATTATTTTCAGAATTACGAATTGTTATAACGACGTTTTTAAGGTTTTTATTTACTATTGTTGGAAATGAATATGTTATACTTATTACATATTCTACTTCTTAATACAAAAATTATTTTACAATACCTAATTAAGCTATAGAAAGGTTTGTAGTTACCTTATGACCATTCGTCGGAATCTATAACTCCTTCGTTAGGCTTTCGAGCTTCTTCCGCTCACTTGCTTACACTCTAGTGCTTAGAAACCTCTATATATTGGATTGAGATTTAGTTGTGTGGTTTATGAGATGTTTTGAGGGGTATTTATACTTGAATTCTTGAATAAAAAATGGCATGACACTTTTGACAAAAGATTTTAATAATATAACTTTGTTGAAATTAATACCTTCTAGAATCAGTCTGTTCAAGACTGGTTTAGCCGACTTTAAACCCATGAAATTCACGTTTTTATTTGATATTCCAGAAATTTATCTCAATACCTTTCCAGGGATGTATTTTACGTATTTATACGATTTTTCTATGATTTATTATGAATTTTTGAAAACAGACTATCTAATCTGTCAAT
This sequence comes from Cichorium intybus, assembly GCA_023525715.1. Taxonomy (NCBI): domain Eukaryota; kingdom Viridiplantae; phylum Streptophyta; class Magnoliopsida; order Asterales; family Asteraceae; genus Cichorium; species Cichorium intybus. Next base: position 73,447,261 of record CM042015.1, read on the forward strand.
TCCGAACTAATCAGTAAAAATTGCATTTTGTACCATAGATAATGTCATTTTCAAGCTTACTATTATTTTTGGTAATTGTACTAGACTCAATTTGTAAACTTTGTGCACTGGTTTGAGGTCCAAACGATTTTTCTAGAATTAATTATGATTTTTCTAAAAACGACACAAAATGCTGATTTTCATATGAAATTGTAACTAAAGTTTTTCTTAGCTTTATAATTACCAATGACCATATAATTCCTAACACTCTTATTTTAAGTATATGTTATAATCAGGATACGGGTCTTACAAGTCTCCCCCACTTATTTGGATTTCGTCCCGAAATCCGCATTGTCGAACGCCTCTATGTATTTCCCATCGAGTCCTTGTGTCCTTCAAAAATCCTCCTCGTCTTATTGCCGAAACTTTACAAGATTTAATTATCTTTCCCTTTCAACATTCACATACCTCTGTAATAATGCTTAAGGTCCTATTATTCTCATTCACTCCATACTTCTTTTTTTCTAATTACTCTAGATGTACAAAAAAAAAACTCTAACTGTTTCTCACAGTCCCACACATCGACTTGACTGGCTACTATTTATAGTACATATTTAGTACTTTCTAATCTACCTATATACATAGTTAACCTAGTTAACTTGCAACACCTAATTTTAACACTATTTCGTATTTATATGAATTCGTCATATTTCAACACACATTTTCCTCAATTCAACATTTCTTTTAAATACTTTTTGGCTAAATAAGTCTATTTTTGTAGAATCTCCAAATTTTTGTGTTTCACCGAAATATAAAATTTACATCATCTTTTGTAAGTTTTTTTTTTTTTTTGGAGTACTGAACACTCTTTAAACTATTTCCATTATATGGAGACATAAAATTTTGTTTTATTTCAAAAGTCTCTTTATTATCTCGTTCTCACCAGAGTCAAGCAGGGAATTTTGAAAAAAATGTCACTTGGGGTAGTGAAAAGTCGCATCTACTGTAGTTAGTTTGAATTTCGGTAATTAAAACGTGAGGTGTCCTTTCAGTTCCGTGTATCCTTTCAGTTCCAGCTGCAAGATACTATATATACAAGTATGTAGTATCATTCATTTTCAGTCTCATCCTCTCTTATCACTAGTTTGTTCGTAAACGAACTCATATTTAAAGTCGAGTCATGGAAAACAGATCTTCAATGGGCGATCTGTCGAACCCTGGACCTGGTTTTCCGCAAGGAGAGGGTACTTCAAACCAAGCATTCTTAATAGAGTTTGGTGACTCTAACATTCTAGACATATATCATCCATACTTCGATTACCTTTCTAATGTTTTGTTTGATTTTGAATTATGGTACAGTCTTCCAGATATACTACCAATAGAGCATCTCCACGATGAGCCGGAAATTTTTCCCGAGTTGAACATTAATTCAGATGATCCGGTGCATGCATCTGACTTTGCACTTGATCAGACTCCATGCCTTCTACCAGGTTAAATACTTTTGAATGATTCATTTATAAGTAATCTATTTTGTTTTATCATTTGACATGTGTTATTTGTAGACCCATTTGTGGATGGTCTAAGTGAGTACAATCCATTCATGGACGTGCACCCAACAAATAGTGAGTTTGTCCCCATGAATCAAGAATTCATGGCTGGTATTCAGGATGAGAATCAATTACAGAGGACTCATAACATAAATATTGAATTGAATCCCGAGTTTGGGGTTGGTTTTCAATATCAAGATCATCTTCGGTTGATTCAAAGGAATCTAGAAGGATTTCAGAATCCTGGGTTTTTAGTTGAAAACCAACAATTAGTACCGATAGAAGCCACTACTTTTGATGAATCAATGTTCATCTTTGGGTCAGAAAATCAGGATCATGTTCAAATGATCCAGAATGATAACAATACAATTGGATTCGAACCTTCTAGTTCAGAAAACATAGCAGGTGGCAGTGGAAGAGGTTTCAGACATTTATTAAGTAGGGAAATAATAGCTGAACACTTTAACGAACCAATTGAGAAAGCTGCGAAGGAACTCAACATTGGAACGACACAATTAAAAAAACGCTGTAGAGAATTAGGTATCAATCATTGGCCCCAACGACAACTTACGAGTTTGCAAACCCTTATTGATCGTGCTGAGGTAAAGAACTACATTTTTTTAATTCCTTTATATCATAAGGTTGAAATTACTAAAGTTATTTGTGCCACAGGAATTTGGTAATGAATTTATTGAGGCAACAGATTTATCGGGAGATTTAATACCCAACCTAAAAAAAAGAAAAAGAAGCGATAATTGAAGGGTCACAATCGGGTCTAACAGACGGCACAAAGAAGCTAATACAAGCTGTTCATAAGTTTGTATTTAGGAAAAGAAAAATTCAAGAAAAGGGGGAAACTTCATCAAGAACTCATACACAGCAGCAATCTCTACCATCTAATTCTCGTATGAGTAGTATTAACCATGGTTTACTCGAGTCTTCGAGTGAGGAGAATTTTTGAGGCTTTGTAGGTGACCTAGCCTGGTTTCCTCCTTCTTATAGCTACCCCCAACTGGTTTCGAATTAGAGCCCTTCCTCATCACTGCCCTACTTACACACGCCCCAAATGAGTCAATATTTAGCCCCTAATCATGGGGTTACAGGTTCCAACCCTATCGAGACCCCATACCTTGGAGCTCCTCCTCCAATAACTGAAAGCATACCACTTCCAAATCCTCGAGAAGGTACAAGTCAACCTAATGATGACAAAGATTGGAGTGTAGAAGATATTTTCTCGCTTCTTTCTGATTCTCCGGTTTAGGTTAGTAGTTCTGTAAACTTTTCTTAATGTATTAATATAAAGTTGTAGTAATGAATTAAATATATTGACGTGTTACTATAATTTTAATAATTTCATCGATTCAATATAATATTCATGTTGTTCCCTTAATTTCGTATTCCTCCCCCACTTGGACTAAAGTCCAAGTCTGTTTATTCGATTTATAATTTTTTTTACGAGCCCTTACTCTCGAACAAAAACCAAGCCCACTCTGCTCAGCCAACAACTTGCATCAGGGGCAAACACCATCTCAATAAACATGTTTCGATAATGTAAAGACGTTTACATCAACCACCATATGTTACTCATCCGCTTGCGACCCTAGTCAACACCTCTATCGTCAGTTACCTCAATCACGAGCGAGTGATCCAGACTCTCAACCCACACGACCTGATCAATCACTCAAGCAATATCAATACAAGGGTAGGTAGCCCCACTATTACACAGCACTAGGCATGTACAGAGTCGACTCAAAAATACCCGCTATCATCTCAGGCGCCGCTTCCACCTCTTTGACCGTGAGTTGGAAAACTCACCCTTGCATCCTCTAGTCCCTGTCTGACTTGTGCGCCCATTAGTTGCATGAAAAATAGCTACCACAATAGCACTTTGACATTCTCCCTTTCAACAGTCTTTAAGCTCAGTAATCAACTTAAGCATGATTGGTCCAACCAAACTGGTATGATCGCATCTTAATTGTTCCTACTGAACCTCACAATCAACATTCAAAAATCGAATGGATAAAAGTTTACCACATTACACTAGCATTTAAGTTAATTATGCTAGACACTCACATACTCAGCTCCTTGGATCCTTCGTGACGAACTCCCGACTCAAACGCAGATCCTGTGCTTTCGATAGTAGGAGCTCTACTACTACCTTCCACATCTATCCATGTTCGTTCCAAGACCCGTCTCGAAATATCCAATTCGCTTCTCACCGATAATTTTAACACATATGCCCTTACAAGGCATATGTCAACCCTTCTAGGGATACTTGGAATCCCACCCCCATCCTGTTATTCTAACTAAGACGAAACTTCCTCCAGTGATGACAGATTGTTTCACGAATGTAGTTGTATACAATATCGAACTAAACAGTCTTTCAAATAAGAGAATCTTCCCTAAGGCAACAACCAAACAAGGAACATGCAATAAGGTCAACTCACACATTCTATGACTATTCAGTCCATATTGTATACAACTTAGTGGAAATCTCTAAGCAACCTATCGGCACTAGCATACAGTTCTATTAGCAAATAGCAGATAATAATACAACAATGTGTGATCTCTACCAGGCATTTCAGCAAACATATATCATATGTTTTTTTTAACATCCAGAATATTAAATACTTAACCCTTTTCTCATACTGGCGTCGGCCGGCGGTACACACTGTGTCTTCAGTTCACCCTTCATAAAACATCTTTCTTTCGTAAAAATGTTTTAAGAAAACTCTTAAGCCTCAACTTGAGTCCAGAACTCACTAAGTGATCCTGATTCTCTCAAGCTGTGCTCTGATACCAACTTGTAACATCCCAAAATTTTAGGGTAAAATTAAAAAAAAAAAAAAAACGGACACTTCAATATAAGAAAAGCCACTTAATTAATTTTCATAAAATTCCATAACTTATAAGTTTAATGAAAACACCCCAGGATTAACAGAAGTTAACGAAATCACAATATAGCGGAATATTAATTCAAAAACAGTCCTCCAATGAAGCAGCACAGTGTATACACGTCACGCCTTGCCATCCATTGTACCTGATGTACCTGAAACAGTAGTTTATATAGGGAAAGGGTAAGCACGGAGCTTAGTGAGTTCCTCAAAATACCATACGATCCATCACATAACATACAACACACAATAACCATTCATATGTCTGTGAGACTCACGGGCTATCCCTGTTCCGCCTGAAGACTCACGGGCAGTTCCCGTTCGGTCTTATCACTCGCAGGCTTTTCCTGTTCCGTCTAATGACTCGCAGGCTATTCCTGTTCCGCCTATTGGCTCGCGGGCTATCCCGTTCCGTCCACAAACACTCATTATCATAGCAATAATTCATACAATTATCATAACAGGTAAGATCACCTTAGTCTAACATATCTTCCTTCCTACGCATGCAATATCACCTATAGTATAGTGAGAATACTCACCTGATTGTAGTTGACTATATCGTTTATCTTTCTCGCCTTTGTATTTCCTTTCAACTTTAACTGTTAACATAATAAGAAATCTATCATTTCTTAATCCTTAACTATATTATAGTCGCATCATTAAACCCTTCAATAATTCCAATATGATACTCCATGATTTATCAAGTAAAGAACGACCAGGTAGAAGATTAGATGGGGTGGCAGGATCCTTTCAGCATTTTAGCCTTTCGGAAAATCCAACAACCAGATCCCAAGTAATCAGCCTAGGCACCGTCCTCGTAAGTAAATCAATCGGTATTATTTTCAGAATTACGAATTGTTATAACGACGTTTTTAAGGTTTTTATTTACTATTGTTGGAAATGAATATGTTATACTTATTACATATTCTACTTCTTAATACAAAAATTATTTTACAATACCTAATTAAGCTATAGAAAGGTTTGTAGTTACCTTATGACCATTCGTCGGAATCTATAACTCCTTCGTTAGGCTTTCGAGCTTCTTCCGCTCACTTGCTTACACTCTAGTGCTTAGAAACCTCTATATATTGGATTGAGATTTAGTTGTGTGGTTTATGAGATGTTTTGAGGGGTATTTATACTTGAATTCTTGAATAAAAAATGGCATGACACTTTTGACAAAAGATTTTAATAATATAACTTTGTTGAAATTAATACCTTCTAGAATCAGTCTGTTCAAGACTGGTTTAGCCGACTTTAAACCCATGAAATTCACGTTTTTATTTGATATTCCAGAAATTTATCTCAATACCTTTCCAGGGATGTATTTTACGTATTTATACGATTTTTCTATGATTTATTATGAATTTTTGAAAACAGACTATCTAATCTGTCAATTCCGAACTAATCAGTAAAAATTGCATTTTTTACCATAGATAATATCATTTTCAAGCTTACTATTATTTTTGGTAATTATACTAGACTCAATTTGTAAACTTCGTGCACTGGTTTGAGGTCCAAACGATTTTTCTAGAATTAATTATGATTTTTCTAAAAACGACACAAAATGCTGATTTTCATATGAAATTGTAACTAAAGTTTTTATTAGCTTTATAATTACCAATGACCATATAATTCCTAACACTCTTATTTTAAGTATATGTTATAATCAGGATACGCGTCTTACACATTGATTGCCTCCATCTATCTCTATAGCCACAACACCCAACACATCATTCAAATAACTTCAACTAAGAAGATCGTAAGCCTTATCAAATCTTAAAAACCAAAGGCATTTTCTTCACTGCCTTATACATTCATATCACCTTATTGAGGACTAACAAGCCATCAACCATCTAAAAGATGTTAGGATCGAGACACTTAGCATACGAACACTAACCTCACACACTCAGCTCACAAATTAAGAACACAAGAATTTAACGTGGTTCGGTCCAAAACTGACCTACGTCCACGACGGGTAACTAGGAGTTTTATTTCTTGGTGCTACTATGCACTCTCTTAGTGTTACATGGTGTTGTGTGGTGCAAGTGAATTGTGTTGTGCAGTCTCATATTTATAGGCTTGGAATGTGAAAGAAAATTCAATATGAACAAGGAGACTTTGGCCTTCAACAAAAGTGGGCTGCCAACTCCATTTGAAAAAATCCTTCACCAACTACACTTTCAAACTCTTCACATTCACCACTTTGACAAACCACAAGAGTGGCTTCACACTCAACAATCTCCCACTTGAAGCCACGGAACAATCTTCGCCTACGTTTTAACTGTGCATTCCAAAAAACACTTTTTTTTATCTTACCTCCTTCTTAGTTACCCCGGCCTTCTCATCAGTTAACCTGAAAGGCCCGTTAAAACTCCCAAGAGTTTCAACATGTTCGTCATGACTTAAACTTCCCTTGACCCGTTCTCTGTCCCTATCGACTCCCACTGAAAACGAACTACCGAATCCTGGAACAATCTGAGAACAAACAACAACACTCTCCATATTTAGCAAGTTATAAAAAATCGGAGAGACTTTTACAGCTGAAAAACTGGTTCTAAATCCACTGTCGTCCTGGATCTATGATTGAAACACGACCTATGCTCCCACTGTTGCAAAACCCTGCAACTGAAACAATACTCTGTGCTCTTATTGCCACAATATCCTTCGACTGATTTTTCTGAACCTTTCCATGCTCGTTCAACCTGAATCTTCCTTGTAGCTCTAGGCTTCCTACTTGCAAAAGGTCACCCTCTTCTGCCCATGAGATTCTGTGAACCGGACTTTGTTTCTCTTCTGAACTGGGACGGTCACTCCCTCAGACGGTAATCCGACCATATACAGCGAACATTCATCGTTCACAAGTCTTACCTTTCCAAAGTCTCCAACTTTCAGATTCTGCAGTGCTTCACTGCTGTGGGTAGCGTGAAATGAAGCATCAGAATTCTTGACCCAAGAGTCTTCACTGCCTTCCACTGAGTCCCAATGCATCAAACCTAGACACATTCTCAGAAGCAGAATTTCCTCTATTTGGACATCGACTCTAAAGAATGTCCACACCTCAACGTCATGAATAACACCGAACTTTCTGATCCCGTGATTACACCTAAGTCTGCTGACTTTCTAATCACTGCTGGATCTAACGAAAACGGATTTTCTCTTAATTACTTGATCTGTTCATCCCATGATCTGTTCTTGAACCCCTGAAACTCTGATCATCGCTGGATTTGTCTGAACGTCTGATCTTCTGTAATTCTCTAATTTTCTCCGTTTACCAATACCACATCTTGAACTTTCTGACACATAAAGCCTCAATCTGCGTCTTCCACCAACTTTTCAGTCTTCACTAAACGAAGCCTTGTCTGAACTTAACGACTGTTCTTCTGAACTCTGTTAAATAATAAACCTATTTAAACTATAGCGGAATACCGAACTGAGAATCAGAAACTGAAAATTTAAACTGAATCGATAAAACCCGACAAACGCTGTTGGCACTGGTTTTCAATTTCTTTAAATTTATTCTGAGTTCAACTGTTCTTCACCGATTAAATAGAATTTTGATTCAACTGTTCTTGGCTCGTTATTTGCAAAATATAATCTCCACCCAAATTATTTTCTGGCTAAACTGCCCAAAACAAATGTTGGATTGACTGTTTTGCGACTTTGATAAAGTTCAAGGACTTAACTGCAATTTTCTGAAAGTTCAGGGGCCTGTTTTTCAAATTCTGGAACTTCAGGGACCTGTTTTGCAATTTCCTGAAAAATCTGCTACAGTACTGCTACATGAACCGCTACAGTGAACTGCTATAGGACGCTACAGTGACCTGCTATAGTGTCGTCTTCTCCAGCGTTACAGTGTCGTCTTCTCCGGCGGATTCCGGCGCTACAGGGTCGTCTTCTCCGGCGAAACTCCGGTGCTACAGTGTCGTCTTCTCCGGCGAACTGGTTTCTTCGGTCACTATTCCGGCGAACGTTTGACCGGCGATTTAGAGGTCTTCCGGCGGTCAAAAAATCCAAAAAAATATATTTTCGGAATCTGCGGAACGAGACCTTTCCAACGGCGTAAACCAAAATCGTTTTTGAGACATAAATTTTCGACCCAAAAACAGAAAATCACTCTCTGGAGCTATACCAAGGCTCTGATACCACTTGTTAGGATCGAGACACTTAGCATACGAACACTAAACTCACACACTCAGCTCACAAATTAAGAACACAAGAATTTAACGTGGTTCGGTCCAAAACTGACCTACGTCCACGGCGGGTAACTAGGAGTTTTATTTCTTGGTGCTACTCTGCACTCTCTTAGTGTTACATGATGTTGTGTGGTGCAAGTGAATTGTGTTGTGTAGTCTCATATTTATAGGCTTGGAATGTGAAAGAAAATTCAATATGAACAAGGATACTTTGGCCTTCAACAAAAGTGGGTTGCCAACTCCATTTGAAAAAATCCTTCACCAACTACACTTTCAAACTCTTCACATTCACCACTTTGACAAACCACAAGAGTGGCTTCACACTCAACAAAAGACTTTACTAAAATGCTATTATCCTTGCTCACCACATCTCTCATAACCCCACAAGAAAGGATAGCTATAATTTTGGCAATATATTTATGCTTACAACTAATTAAACTAATCAACCATAGACCATTTACAATGATCTGATCATGAACTTTAGGAATTAAAGAAAATAAACGAAGCATTAAACCCTCACATAGAACCATGTCTTCAAACTCCCTTTAAAGGTTCCAATTTATCCTTAAAACCAAGCATTATATTAGAAGGCTCTCTCTCACCAAAACCATGTTAGGCTAAATAAAACACATTGCAAAACCCTCTAAATTGAACCAAGAATGGAATAATTTAAAACGATAAGGTTCATAATAAATATCCCATTTTTTCAGAAGCATTGGGTGATGTTTAGACCAATTTCTCCCAAAAACAATAGTCAAAATGTATGGAAAACTCTAGACAAAAAATTAGAAAGAAAAAGCATGTCAACTTTGTACCGTGCCTTAATTGACTAAGTAAAAGCATGACCACCTAACAGAATATTCATTGATCCATTTTATGAATACATCCAATAAAGTTATACATTTATTTTTTATAGAACAATGAACCATAACGACCTGAATCCATCCCGACCTCATTAAAGTTGGCAAAAAAAAATGAACTCTCTCATCTGGCTTCTCATCAAGACATTAAGCGAATCCCATAATAGCTTCTTATCATGCCATCCTTTAGCAATGTCAACATTAATACAAGTAACATTCACCTTTTGGTCTCATGTATGCCTTTTAAACTGCCACATAATAATTCATACATGTAACACTCTTCCAAATGACGACCAATGATCCCAAACACTAAGAGTACTATGATCTCTCCAAGCACTTGAACAAGAAAAATGATAGTGAAGGCTACTCTCATAACACACAATCCATCCATAAGTCTACTCTATCATTATTGTCTCTCGAATAACCAAAAAACTAATATGATGCTCGTTTTATAACCTATTTGTGTTTTTCACCACCCTCTATCACCCTTGCACTAATAGAGAGGATATTCATCTGAAACCATCACAACCACAATTACTATCGACTAATGTTACAAGATCCTTTATACGACTCCACAGGTTGACACCCTATGCTTGTTGAATCACAATTCTTGTAATTCCATGAATTATTGAGAAACCTTAATTCTTTCTATTTATTGAAGAATCCACTTCATGCGGCTTTATTGTATCCTTCAAAGAAAAAGGAGATCCATCTATATTAAACTTTCCTTCCACTTGATTACAATTCAGCTATTAGACTGAAATGTGATTGTCGTTGGATTAGAATTTCATGGAAAAAAATTTGGAACAGATTTTTCATGTTTTTGTTGATCCTCCACATAATATTGCAGTCGATTTGGTTTCAAATGAATATAGTAGAAGAACACGGTCTGTCTCGAACCACAATGATTTGAATGATCACTATTTTTGTGTGTGTGTGTGTGTGTTTATGTGTGTGTGCAAGAAGTAGGCACATGATAGCTCCTATTGATTGGATCAATCGTACGAGTGCTTGTGTTGGTTATCCATAGAGGCTTGTGTGTGTGCGTGTGTGTGTGTGTTTGAATTATCTTTCTTGTGGCTTGTCCGATGGTGATTATAAAACTAGATTGCACGTTGGTGGAATATTCCTCCTCCGAGGTTCTATTTAGCTAAAGAGTAGCTTTGTTGGGTCGGTTCATTGAACTTCAATGTCAAAAAAGGAAGGCTTTTGTGTTGTTGTTTCAACATTGTCGTGGACGATTTGGGGATTGCGAAACTCTACATTGTTCGACTTTGAGAAAGCATAGAAAATATGTAATTTATCATCATAAAAATGTGGTTCAGTCTTTGTTTTCTTGTATATTCCTTAAAAGAAACTTTACATGGACGGAGTGGGTTAAGGATATATCTTTCTGTATTATTTTTATTCATTGTAATTTGTATCCATTGCTAGCTTCTTGTTAGTTAAAACACTTTTCGTTCGAAAAAAAAATATATACGGGATTTCTTATGTGATACAACGAACGACACAACTTTTTATGAAAGCAACACAAATCGATTTTATTGTCCAATTCAAGTAACGATTTGACAGATGAATTAAGTCCAATTTATGGAAACAGCCTAGATCGTTTTAGTTTACGGTTTGGGACACATTTATGTACTTCTAAATCATTACATGTGCCATATTAAATACTCGAATTCACATTTCGGTACTCTACATCATCACACCTATCACAAGAAGTAGACAACATTTAAATAAGTTGGTTGTTGATTACAATGACAATCCAATTTAAATAAGTTGGTTGTGGATATAATTTTACTTTTTAAGGAAAGGCAAATTAATAAACTTAAATGGGAAATCTTCATCTTTTGACAAAAAACTCGATTGTAAAGCTAAATAGACACGAATGCGCAAGTTTAAAACACAAAAGTCGTACAATATAATATGCTTTTAGTACAACTATTAATGCATGAGTAATGAAAACTGATTTATTAACCAATGTTTTAATTTGTTTATGAAATGGCAACATTAGTCGATACCTTGTGAATGAAGTCTCTCATTTGCTCAATAAGTTGTGCAGATTCAGGCAATTCCGGGAAGATATAAAAAGCATGGCACATATTTGGAAACTCTAACAAGTACGCTTCTTTCCCGGACTTTTTTAGCCAATCGTAGTATCTTTTTTGCCAGTCATGTAGCGCGTCAAACCCTCCGACCACCACCATGATCGGCGGCAAATCTTTTTCTGATATGTCCACCGCGTTTGGGCCGCTAACGTTGACGATTGGGTGGTCCCGGTTGAATCCTTCCCCTTCTGGCAAAAATGCCTTCCATATCCAATCTGTTCGTTTTACGGAAACTACTGGTGCTCCGGTGAGGCGGATTTCTGAATCCGTCCGCTCCTCGCCGCCGAAGAATGGTTGAATTGCTACAACTCCGGTGACCTGCAAATATGATAACAAGTGTATAACAGGATTTATCAATAATCATTTATTACTGTAGACCTGTAGTGCTACTGCGTCAATTAATCGTCATGTGGGCAGTAAACGACACGTTACGGTTCTAGTCATTGAATTTTTTACATGTGTACATGTAGTGGTGAGTGACAGTATTGATGCCGACGTCAATTGAATTATCAGAATTTTATATTAACAATTTATCGTGTTACGCAAGACCGAAATTCAATGGTCTATGGAATTATTTGAAATGCACACAACCACATACTGAAAAATCACTATCTAATTACAGTTTGATTCACTGGAATAGATATACGAGGGGGAAAACGATAAACATATAGCTTATGAGATGATTAATTCAGAATTTCAGAGAATTGCTCACCACATTCGCGATTATTTGATATATTGCAACAAAGGACGACATGATAAATCAATCTGGTCGATTAATGATCAAAGTACCTTGAGTCGTTGGAAGTTGTATTCACAGGCCTTTTGAGCAACATGATGAGCTAGGTTTCCACCGGCGCTATCTCCAGCGAGAAAGCAACGAAGCAGATTCGCATTTTCCGGCAACGATTTGGTCCTATTCTCTTCATCGTCTAAGAACTTAAGCACATCGAAGCAATCATCATGCTGCGCCGGATACCGATGCTCAGGCGCAAGCCGGTAGTTCACAGAAACAACGACGGCCGGAAGCTTTCTGGCGAACCGACGGCACACGGCATCGTAAGGTAGATTATCGGGGGAAAGGAAGACAAATCCGCCTCCGTGGAAGAACACGATCACCGGAAGATCTTCACCGGCATGTTGTGTAGGTACGTAGACTCGGAACCAGAGCTTACGAATCTGATCTACAACGACATCGTGTGACGCTACGCCGTTGATTGGTTTTGACTTCGGCGGGCTCCGGAAGTCGATTAAGGTAAGAAGACGACGATTGACAGTGCCGTTTTTCCGGTAAGATGCATCGGTGACGGCGGAGAGGACGGAAAGAAACATGCGTGTTTTCCATGGTAAGGAGAGTGATGGCTGTGGAGGTTTAGCGGTCGCCTCCATTTACATGAAATCAAAGGAAAGTGAAGACTGGAGACTGTGAGATCATGTTTGATCAATCGCGGAATTTATAAGAATTAAAAATTTGGATAAAGTATAGTTTTCACCCCCTTTGTTATGCCAATGTTACATATTTCATCCACTTATTGAACTTTTATCCTTTTTTTGTACCATAAATGTAATTTTGTAACATTTTTCGTACCTATATGGTTCAAGATATGGTCAAATAACTGTTTTGCGCTTGTCTGCTTCTATGCCAATGTTACATATTTCTTTGACACCTTCATTTTCAACCCAAATTTTGGCCAATTTTACCTTCACATTATCAACTTGTAATAGATATTCTACGTGCCAAAACCATCATGAAAATGGAAGATATCCAATTGGAAAGAAGTGGTACATCGATAACAATCATTCTGTATTTCTACTTTCCTATTTAGTTATTTTTTTTTTTTCAAAACTTGAATTTTGATATTTACCTGTGGTTTTATATTCAAGTTTTCTTCACTGTCATCGATTATTCACTCATGCAATGTTGTTGTTCTTTTTATCCCCTTCTCCCAGCGTTTTAGGTATATCGATTTCTACTTTCCTATTTAGGTTTTTTTTTATTTTATTTATTTTATTTTTTTTCCAAATCTTGAATTTTGATTTACCTATGCTTTTTTATTCGGGATGATGTGCTGGTGTTTGTGCGTTATGATTTTTCTATGTGGTTGTTCTAGCATATTTTTAACTTTTGGATTGTTGGCATGTATTCATGTGATAGGTGTTTGCCATGGATACATTAAGCCTTAAAACGTTTTGGTATGCATCTAAGCAACATGGATTCTTTGTACCTAATATTATTACATTTTTATTGCTTGGATTTTAAAATACTCTATTGACATGTAAATGAGCAATTGTTTGCACTGAGAAGTATATGTTATAATATTGATCTATATTTTTCATTATTTCCATTTAGTTGCAGGGATACATAGCAGGCATCAAACTCGCTTAGTGTAGGAAGCAAGAAGGTATTAGTATCAATCTTTGTCATTTTACTCTTTTGTTTTGTGGGTTCTAATGGAATGGAATTTGAGATTCCATTCCATGATTTTCCATATGGCCAGACTTCATTCACAATGGTTAATGGATTTCACCTCTATCGTTGCAGGGTGATGATGAAGTTGATATATAGTTGGTTGTTGCACGATTAAAGAAGAAAACATTAATCCAAAGCCTCCCAATATCCTTAAGGCATGTTATGCAAAATAATAATAATAATAATAATAAGAAAAATATTTGCAAATGACATATGTCTTGATGAGTTTGACTTTCTTGGTAAAGATACCATAAGCTACCCAAATGAGGTTGAAGTTGAGATTACAGTCTTCAAAGTAATTCAACAGTTCTTGAATAGATGAGTTGATGCCTTCATTATGCCATTTTCTGTTTTAAAGATGATGAGGGAACTAACATCTTTTTGGCATATAAATTGTATTCCCTTTTTAATAAATTTGGACATTATATATATGGAGATATTATGATTGATTGTTCATCCAACATCATTGTTACTTTAAGCTTTGGTTTTTGTTCTTCTTCATTGTTTGTAGATTGTAAACAATGATCAAGTATTTTTGTTGTCACTGAAAGACATACATTATATATTCATTGTTAATAGATGGTAAACATTATTCTAAAATGTACGGTGCAAAAGAAAACCTTCTTTAAACACCAAAACTGACCCAAAAAATGGAAAGCATGTCAAAAAACCAATTGTTTGGGTTTTTTTGAATTTTTAGAAAAATTTAAAGGATCTACACAAAATATATAATAACATAAAGACCAAAAATCAAAAACAAAAATGTATTGCTAAAAACATTATTCCAAAGAGCACGTTGCTAAGAACCGTTATTTCACAAAATATGTTTCTAACAAACATTAATCCAGAAACTAAGTTGTTAAATAAATCTTATTTCAAAAAGTATGTTTCTAAAATCATTATTTCAAAAAGTATGTTGCTAAAAAACCTTTATTCATAAAGTATGTTGTTAAAAAAAATTATTCCAGAAAGTATGCGCAAAAATAGCCTTATTTAAAATCAAAACCGACCCAAAAACAAAAACGGAAAACGTTTCAGAATACCAATAGTTTGGTTTTTTATCTTTTAGAAAAATTTAAAATCCAAAAAACCGAAAAAAAATAACAAAAATAAAAAACCAAATTGTATTCCTAAAAACTGTTATTCCAAAAATTGTGTTGCTTAAAAACCTTATTTCCTAAAGTATGTTGCTAAAACACATTAATCCAAAAAGCATGTTGTTAAAAGAACCTTATTTCATAAAGTATGTTGCTAAAAAACATTATTCCAAAAGGTACGTTGCTATAAAAAACCTAATTTCATACAGTATCTTGATAAAAAAACGTTATTAAAAGAAGTATGATGCGAAAAATAACCTTATTTAAGAACCAAAATTGACCCAAAAACAAAAAAGAACATAAAAACGTTCCAGAAAACAAAATGTTTTGTTATTATTATTATTATTTTCCTTTATAGAAAAATAAAAAAATCCAGAAAAATCAAGAAAATAAGAAAAAAAAAAATCAAAAACCCAATTGTATTGCTAAAAACATTATTCCAAAAAGTACGTTGCTAAAAAAACCTAATTTCCTAAAGTATATGGCTAAAAACCTCATTTCAAAAAGTATGTTGCTAAAAACCTTAATTCATCAAGTATGTTGCTAAAAACATTATTACATAAAGTACATAGCTAAAAAATTTATCCACCTCATATGTCCCAAAATATCTAATTTTCACATGTTGGCTTCACATGAACCCTAGACACTGTATACTCTCTAAAATACTTAGACCTAACAAATTTGATATCGTCGTCCCTCACCCTCTCAGTTTCTACCACAAGTTGTACTATATCGCCACTCACCATCTATCGTTGTCTATGTATCACCACAAGAAAAAAACTTACACTGTGTTCCATAGTCTCATTTAAGGAGTGAAATGGAGAGAAGTGGATCGAACTGAAAAGAAAAATAAAAAAGTTTGATGAACTTGAGTTTTTATTATAGAAGGAAGTGGAAAGAAAATAAGGGAAGTGGAAGGACCTAATTTTCCTTCCAATTTGGAAGGATTTGGAGAGAAATGAAGTGATTAGTAAAAATAAAACTTAAATATAAAATTCCTTTCTCTTCCTTTCCACTCGACAACACATGAAATGTTCATTTTCCTATGATTTTATTCCAACTCAGGAACACGAAAATATAACTTTCTTTTCCTTTCCCTTCCCTTATTTTCTTTTCTTCTCTTCTTTTCTTTCTTTGCTATAACTCGAGAACTAAAAGTTAGATATGTGCCACCACCTCCATCACTGCTACACTCTACCTCCATCACCACTGCTTACGTACCAACACACATTGCATTAAATAAATCCTTAGATATGTGCCTCAACATTTTCAATGGCTTCAATGTATGGGCATTTACTACATTTCTTAGAATCATATGCGTCTTCTATTTCTTCTTATCATATTCTCCGGTGTTGGGTATGCGATTTGTGATTTGGAACGACCTCTCGTCTCACAAGTGAAGAACATGGCCAAAGATAGCCAGCAACGATATAAAGCTAATACATGATGCATTTTGTTTCCACCATAATAGAATATGAAACTCCTTATTGTATGGAGTTTGTAGGTTGTTCAATTATCATCTCGATTTTTTCCGTTGAAGTTGGGGTTTTTTATTTGTTGGTACTAGATAATCACCAAAGAAGTCATTTTTTATCATCATCACAAACTATATCTTGACCACCCTAGTTTTGAGAATATACATTAGACTTGACATTGTCAAATTATTCTTTGTACATATTAAATAAATTCTTATATCTTTTCAACATCTTGTATCCAAGACTTAACCCTGAAAGCAATATTTGAGGTTGACATGAGATTCGTTTTCATTACCGTCTACTTCAACAACTTCTCAAAGGCATGTCGAAGAAAACCAAACATCATTTGCGAATCTAATAAAACCACAAAGTACACATAGTCATTAATATTTTAGAAGCCCCATTACTTTCATATTTGCTCCGCATTTCCTTGCCCTTCAAAAAAAGTAAGGTGTGACCCATGAGTCCTGTATATATTTATAAACTCACAGATTTCTCTAAAAAACTGATGTCCCAAGAGTTTTGAAGTCGCCGACACCAGGTCCGTCTTGGTCTTGAATTTCTAAAGAAATTGTACCATACCATGGCAAATAAAAAAATATTCGTGTACGAGGGCTCAAACTTATCATCCAAATGAAGGATATATCACATACAAAAATTAAGTTTTTATAAAAAAAATGAATTTCAAGCTCGTGTTTAGGAACCTGTAAATCCATCAATATTTAACCAATTAGGGAGTTTATAGAGTCTAAAGTGTATCCAAAACAGTAAACTACATGTTGAAAAAAAATTAGGTCATTCCGATTTTTTATGAAGAAGATATGACAGTGTAAAGCTAACAACGAATTCTGCATAATGCTGAAAAAACATATATCTAAAATAGTGAACCATATGTGGGGTAAAAATCAGGTCATTCTGATTTTGTACGAAGAAGATATGACAATTTAAATCCGACCCAAAATTCTACATATTGTTAAAAAAACAGCTTTAAAAGCTCGTGTTTGGAACCCATAACTAGGATTTTCAAATATGTATTATGGAAAATCAACTAGCATCTTACCAACCAAACCAATATAATTGGTAGTCAATATGTTCGGTAGCCAACATGTTTGGTTGGTAGTACCATACCAATTATATAATCATGGTATGTTAATTATACAAAATTTGAAATATCATGGTAGTACCAACCAACCAATTCAGTGTGTGTGTGTGTGTGTGTGTGTATATATATATATATATATATATATATATATATATATATACATATATATATATATATATATATATATATATACATATATATATATATATATATATATATATATATATATATATATATATATATATATATATATATATATATATATATATATATATACACACACACACACACACACGAAATCATATTTCAACCGTCAAGTGGTTTAGTCTTTACGACTTTAAGATAATGAGTGATTAGTAATTTAGTTGCATTAGTCAATAGTTATTACCATATTAAATAAAAAAATTAAAAAGTTACTTAAAATAATAACTTAACTAATTTACTGGTATATACTATTACCAATTTGTACCAACCAAAGTTGTTGGTAACCAAACAAGTTGATATCAAGTATAATTGGTAACAAATCTTTGTATACCCTATAATTGGTATTGTACCCGGTTTAGAGAAAAAAATTGGTATTTTACTATGTTCACCCTACCCATAACACAATCAATATTTAACCAAATAAGGAATTTCTAGAGTCTAAAATGTAGCCCAAACAATGAACTGCATGTTGGAAAAAAAACAGGTCATTCCGACGTTGTACGAAGAAGATATGCCATTTTGAATCCGACTCGGAATTTTGCACAATGTCAAGAGAGAAAAATAATATAATATAAAGGATTAGCAATTTACATACAACTTCGTACTTGAGGAAAACATGTTCAAAATCCATGACAATCTTTAGCAACTCGTAAGTCGAGTTCCATCATGTGGGTCAATCATTGCACAAAAATTTCTTTGATTCACCTCCAATATCTTTCATGCAATCTATAAACCATGCGATCTATTATGTGGGATTTCTTATGTATCGCACGACCTTTCAAAAACATGTACCACTACCTCTGTTTTCACTTAACCCGTTTTCACAATAAGGTTAAGAATATGTGACATACACCTTGTGTGGAAGTGTTTCCCCTGTCATACATGTTTTGTAATTTTTTTATTCAAATTTCCAACACTTTGCAATTTGATGTTGGATAATCTACTTTGATGCTTATCGTTCTTGATACCCTACCCTTGAATACATTTTAAAAAACCACGCTTGATGTCCTCTTCCTTATGACTATCTATCGGTCTAAAGTTTGTGATTTTTTTGTGTATCACTCAATTTTCATTTATGGAGTGTGTTGTGTCTACCATACAATTAACCATTTTACACGAACTAATCCATGTGTCCATGTTCAAATGTACCATATTAAGTAGACTACTTAAGTAATTAAAAAACTTAGTTCTTTCATCATGATAGTAATTGGCAACATCTAAAGTTTTATGTCATGATGACATTACAACCTTCCCATTAAGTGCGTTAGTATACTCAATGAAAGCTTCATCTTCAACAAACTTAAAATGCAGATAATACAAAAATTTAATAGAGCCTTTTTATATTTTTATCATCATGTCCAAATAGACATGCTTCCCTAACCACAAATTTCTTTCTTGAATTGTGAAATAGTTTGATTTTCTTATTATCCGTGATTTTTTTGAAATACTAATAAGTTTTCTTAAACTTGATGTACCATTCTTCCTAGTATCGACTTTGATATTCGTGGAGCAAAACTTGCATTTTCCATGCTTATATTCTTCTCCATAATCATATTTAATGGAGACTTTTCCAAAATATTTCCAACATTCTACCCTCTCTTTCCTTTCGGTATCTTTTTTTGCTTTCTTTTATTAGTTTTTTGAACGTTGTCTTCGTTTTGTGTGTTTTCAACAAATTCCTCACCATTATCCTAAAACACACAAAAAATCAATAAATAAAACAAATTAGATTTAAAGCATATAATTTTATTCCAATCAACATTCAAACTTTCTAAGCATACAATTCGATTACATACAATACAATTCAATTTCATTCATCCATACAACTCCATGATTTCCATTCCAATCATTGTCATTACATGAATGAGAAAAACATTAAACTACAACTACAATTACATTGAATGAGAACAACTTACTTCTTGAGTATCTTGCATTGGTGGAACCTAATAATTTATCATAGATCACCTAGAAGCTTGAATGTTTTAATTAACTCATCATTGAATGTTGCTGGTGTTGGTGATTTTATATTACCAATGTGTATTTAAGTGTAATAGATTAAATTGTTGGCCAAACACAATTTTGACAAATATTAAACAAGTAAAGAAGGTGCGGAGTGCACACTTGTTTGAGTTTTATCAAAATTCAAAGTACACAATCATTTAGGAGGAAGCCCCTAAACTGACAGCGGTCCGGGGGGGAAGGGGGCAGCGCCCTGGTCGCGGGGTCCAAGGGGCAGAGCCAGGGATCGAAAATGCATCAGAAATTCGTTTTTTTTTAAATAAACTGATTTCTGACCTTTGTGATCACACGACCTATGTAGGATTACATGGCTCGTGTGAAGTCGTGTGAATTTTAAAACAGATTGTAATAAGTAAATCACACAATCCGTGTGAATGTCAAAGTAGTTTGCAACCGAGACATCACACCACCCGTGTGAATGTCAAAATAGTTTGCAATCGAAACACTACACGACCTGCGTGAATTTCCCAGTGACCGTTTTTTGACAGGTTATATTCAGTTTTTTGGTGATTTTTTGGTACTCGAATTTTCATAACACCCTCATTCTCTGTTCTTGAATATTCTCTGAATCTTATGAAATCAAATATTCGATTGTACCATCAAAATACTTTGATTTGAGAGTGAACATCCAGATTTTCAGAGATTCCAAGTGATTGTTTAACCCCGAATTTCAAAAAGCTGGAAATTGAATTTGGTGTTAAAGGATTGAGAGGGAGTCAATTTTTTGCTGGTTTTGGTCGAACACGGAAGGCGTGATTGATGGTGTGTCGTGATGCTTGCATGAAGTCGTGAATGAGATAGGGATGACCTTTTAAATACCTTTCTCAGTTTGTTCCTAATCTCGAATGTACTGAAACCAAAGAACTACTATCCAAAAAAAAACTCTTATACTGGAACCAAAAACCGAACTGGTTTAGAATATTCGATCTGTTCGAGTATACATAGTGAAAATGGCATTATGGTTGAAGTCGATAACTCACTTGGATTTCAAATCGAAGATGACAACTCGATGATTAATGAGAATCTTAATGGTGCTAGGGATGGAGTCAAATGGATTTTCCAATCAATATCCTATTTCTCAAAATATTAGGGGTGTTCAAGAAACACAACTTACAACCATCACGAATGAGATGATCAGTGAATGTTTTGGGGTCATTCCGATTTTGGTATGGATTTCATTGGGTCTACCAAAAGAAATACGATATAATGAGGTTAATTGTATATTGCTTTACAAACCTCATTATATCGTATTTCATCACTAAAGAGTTCTCTATTACCAAAGGAGTACGACATGGGGATCCTTTATCCCACTTCCTTTTCATAATTGCAATGGAGGGACTTAATATTGCTCTATGTAAGACATGTGAGAAGTCCATATTCTTTGGGCTCAAAATACCCCAATAAAAATGTCTGTCTCTCACTTATTTTATGTTGATGACACACTCTCTGTAGGAGATTGGAATACATTCAACATAAAAAACATGGCTAGGATTCTTCGTTGCTTCCACATATCCTTCGGTCTAAAGGTAAACTTTAACAAGTCAAATTGTTCATAATTAGGGTGGATAATAGGGAGATCACTAGAAGTGCGAGAATATTGGTATGTGAGGCCCGTTCACCCCCATTCACTTATCTAGGTGTACCGGTAGGGGCTAATATGAGTTTAAAAAAGAATTGGAAACCCATTATTGACAAGATTCAATCTAAACTCTCTTCATAGAAACTTAATACATGTCTTTTGGTAGGAGGCTCACATTGATCAGATTGGTTCTTAGGAGTCTTCCAATATATTACTTTTCAATTTTTCAAAGCACCCATTTGTGTTATTTATACATTCCAAAATACCGAGAGGAGGTTTCTACGGGGGGAAGCGAGGAGAAAACAAAAATATATTGGGTGGTGTGGGAGAAAGTAATTGCCTCCAAGGAAGACGGCGGGCTCGGGGTTGGGTCTCTTAGAGCCTTAAACTTACCTCTATTAGGCTGGAGGGAGTGGCCTCGCCAAACCCTCGCCAAACTCTCGCTGAAGCCTCGCCAAACTCTCGCCAAAACTCTCGCTGAAGCCTCGCCAAACCACACCGCCACCCTCGCCTTCGCCTTCGCCGATGGATTCCTCGCCAATATATCGACGAACTCGCCAAACCAGCTGTTTAGCGAGGGGGATGGCTCGCCGACCACTCCCCCCAGCCTTAATGAAATGGCTTTGGTGGTTTAAAAGTGAAAAGGATGCAATTTGGAGTAGTGTTATTCGGGGTACACACAATAACAGAAGGAAACCTATATCAAATATTGCCAAAAAAATCGTTGGGAGGAGTTTGGAGCAATGCTATAAAACCCAGAACTAAAATAAAAAACATAGGGGTGGATGTGGATTCATTTTTCGACTGCAGAACTGGGAATGGCAGCAACACGATGTTCTGGAAGGAGAACTGGTCTGGAGCGGGTCTATTTCAATCTTAATTCGCAGCCCTGTTTTATCTAGCAATGATAAAAAAATTGTTGGGTGGCAGACTACGTCAAATCGCAAGGTACTATTTGGTCTTGGAAGAGACAACCTAGATCCGCCTTAGAACTCAATGAACTACACTAAATGGATCGGATCTGCTTCACAATTTCAATTAATTCGACCGAGGACAAATGAAATTTTAACCTATCCAACGATTGCAAGTTTCACGTTGACTTGATCAGAAAATTGATAAACTGCCTTAAAAAAGGAAAACTTTACTGACTATTATATATGGGACGATCTGGTGCATATGGAAGACTCGAAACGACAAGGTGTTCAACAAGATTCAAAACCCCGGTACAAAATCGTTGGAGATCATTACAATTGTTGTATACGGGTGGTTGAAATATTGGAGTAACAAGGGAAATTGTATCCGAGCTAACTGAAACTGTTGTACTTTTTAAACGTATTGTATTTGTTCTCCTTTTTTGTCCCTCCTTGCAACTTGCTTGGTTGGGCTTTTTAATAAATCCTTGCCGGTGCAAACAGAAAAAAATGTTTCATCCCTACGTTTTACGTCATTAACTATAATAACTAATTTGCAGCATCTCTGTTTGAGTGATGTAAAATCGGTGATTTCAAACTTTTAACATGTTGTAGCAAAATTTATTGCTATTGTTTTAATTTTTTTCTCATTCGGTCCTTTGGTCTTTTCCCACGTGCAACGAATATGGGGGGTTATAATGAGCCCATAACGACTTCAATCTTCATGCATTTAATTCCCATAGTGGAAGCCTTTTTATGAGCTGATTTTTGTTTTGGAAAATGGCAAATAAATTAAATGTAAAAGAAGCCCACGCCAAGCAAGATGCTAGACGGGACAAAAACAATGTACAGACTGTTTTTACATACAAGATATAGGAGAGTTATTCCAATGAATACAATGAATATACTAGCCTTCCATCCTCTGCATTTTATCCACAAATAAGCCAAAGATTTTACGTTATCGACTATCAAATAATATGGGATAAGATGCTGATTAAACACCCAATCATTCCTGCTACTCCAAATGCACCATATCATACCACTGCAAAATTGAATAGCTTTGCGATAGATGAAACCAGCCACACCTAAACTCCGCACCCAGTGTTGTAAAACTCGGCCATATAACTCGGAAATCGGTCAAACTCGATTCTACTCGGGTCAAACTCGGTAAATATCGGTCCAACTCGGAGCAACTGAGTCCAACTCGGCCAAACTCGAAAAAATCGGTCAAACTCGTTTTGACTTTTTTTAGAAAAAATAAATAATTATAATTATTAAGTAATTTTTAACATATATCATATATTTAGTTATTTATTAAACCTTGTTTAATTTTAATTTTATTAAATTTAATGTGAATTTGATTGAAAAACAAAAAAAAGACTAATGAATAAAATTTTACTCTAATATTAAAGAATTAATATTAACTTTTGAAATAGTTTAATACTTTAATATTTGAACTTGTATCTTTTTATTGATATTTCACCTAATTTTTTATGAAACTTATGATTTTATATATATATATATATATATATATATATATATATATATATATATATATATATATATATATATATATATATATATATATATATATATATATATATATATATATGTATATGTATATGTATGTGTATGTGTATGTGTATGTGTATGTGTATGTGTATGTGTATGTGTATGTGTATGTGTATATATATATAATTTCCCTAAAAATATTTTTATATATTTTATGCAATCTGAATACTCTCAGAGTACCCCACGAGTAATACGACTACTCGCTACTCCCTAGTCGGTCGAATGAGTAGTGAATAACGAGTTCCGCAACATTGTCCACACCACCTGAAAATTTCCTTCCTAAATTTTGCTGCTAATGGACATTTTATGAGTGCATGGTCTGCGCATTTTGACTCTGATTTGCCATACAAGCAAATTGAGGAATCAAGACTTATTCCCCTATGGATCAAGGATTGAGCTCTCGGAATTTGTCCCTATATTGCTCTCACACAAAAGTAGGGATGAATATGGGTCAATTTGGGTCAGTTTTAGTCCCAAAACCGAACCCAAACCGATCACTTCGGTTTTTGGTTTTTAAAACCCATTGGTTTCGGTTTCTATTCGGTTTCGGTTTCAGTTTCTACATTCGGTTTTGAATCGGTTTCGGGTTAAACCCATGGGTTCGTGGGTTTTGGGTTTAAACCCGTGGATTTTGGGTTTGAATCCTGTTCACCCTAATTGGTATCTCATCTCTGTTAGCCATCTCACCGTTGCATCCAAGTTATTATTGTACAATCCATCTATACGACGTCTCACCACAGCCATCAAGAATTCACCACCTCTTGCTAGGTCGCACCGCCACATGTCATTCGAGCCAGTAAGACGAAAAGAGCTGATGACTGACCTCAGTTGGCCCCACTCGGTGAAATATTATTAAGGGTTACCAATTAGCTATTTTGTTGATTTTTTTTTCTTTTTTGTATTTTAGGTTATTAGATTTGTTTCTGACTTATTGAATATATCATTTTGCCCAATTTTGAAGGTTAAGTGGCAGATTTGGCTCACCCACAATGCATATAATGCTTACATGATGTCTATATAGATTATTATTTTTTAATCTGTTAAACCTAAAAAGTAGTTTTATATGTTATTTAATATTTTCATCTATTATTTTTAATATTTTTGTTATTAATTAACTTTTTGCATGCATAAATACAGGTTGTAGACGAATGTTTGTTTAATTATTGTACATATGAGCCCAGCTTTATAAGATTTTAATTAGACCACCAAATTATGTAAATAACAACTTATCGTTGAATATCTGGATTTGGAGATCTACAATCGACCCAATATTTACACCCCAACTGATTGAAAAGTTATTGATATTATTATTGATATCTAATTTTATTAATGTCATCTATATTATCCAAGATCTATATTTTATCATCGGCCTCATCTCCTCTATAAACACTTCCAGAAATGTCCTTGTCCATATATCTTCCGGATCGAAACCTTTATCAAACAAAAACAAATCTACCCTCAATTATATTATATACTTCAATTTTTTCCTGATTAAGTTGGTTAACTATTAATGGTAAATGGTATGATGAGGTTGAATCAGTGAAGGCAGAAGTTTATCCTTTTTTTTAGTCTAAAATTCAAAGAAGATAATTTACAGAGGCCCAAACTTGCAAACCCCTCGTTCTCCAGAATTTCCTTGTCGGAGGCAGCTGATTTAGAGTTGCCCATTTCGATAGATGAAGTCAAGTGGGCGGTTTGGTCGTGTGGCAGCGATCGGGCCCGATGGGTTCACGTTCAAATTTCTAAAAAACTTTTAGGACACAATTTCTGGTGATATAATGAACTTTGTTCGACATTTTGAAGAACACACAACTTTTGCTCGGGGTTGCAGCTCTTCATTCATCACGTTAGCCCCCAAAGTCAAAGACCCCTCCCCCTTAGCCGAGTACCGACCCATAAGCTTAATTGGATGCTTGAACAAAATCATTTCAAAAATTCTTGCGTTAATATTGAAGAAAGTGATTGGTAAGATCATCAGCGATGTTTGTTAGCGAGGTACAAACAGCCTATGTCGAGGGCAGAAATATTTTAGACGGGCCACTGATTGTTAACGAGGTCTACTCGTAGGCGAAGAGGAAAAAACAGAAAGTGTTGCTATTCAAGGTGGACTTCGATAAAGCATTTGATTCAGTAAATTGGGGATATTTAGACTCAATCCTCATCCAAATGGGCTTCGGATCAAAGTGGAGAAGATGGATAAGTAGCTGTTTGCAGTCATCGAGAGCATCAGTGCTTGTCAACGGTGCACCGACCAAAGAATTCGTGATTACCAAAGGAGTTAGATAGGGCGACCCTCTATCTCATTTCCTCTTCATTATAGCGATGGAGGGGTTAAATTTTGTGATGAAAACAGCTTGTGAAAAGGGCATTTTCAGATCGTTAAAAATTCCCTGCAATGGTCCTTCTATTTCTCATATGTTTTACGCGGACGACGCGATCTTTATTGGAGAGTGGTCCCTTAGCAACTTAAAGAACCCATCCCGTCTGCTTCGATACTTCCACGCAGCTTCAGGTCTCAAGGTGAAATTTAATAAATCAAAAGTGCACGGGGTCAGTGTCAATGAAAGCTTGGTAAACAGATATGCTCAAGTCCTGGGTTGTGAAAGAGGATCTTTCCCCATTAATTCCTGGGAGTGCCAGTAGGGGCAAACATGAACGTAATAAAGAATTGGAGACTTATTATTGAAAAGTTCAACTCAAAGCTTACTTCCTGGAAGGCCAAGACTCTCTCATTCGGTGGGAGGGTAACGTTAGCTAAAGTTGTACTTGGAAACCTCCCAATTTATTACCTGTCACTTTTCAGGGCCCCTAATGGGGTGCTGGAATGTTTAGAGAAGACCCGTAGAAGATTTCTTTGGGGCAGAGATGAAAACAAGAACAAGATAAGTTGGGTTGGGTGGGTGGCCTTGGTATGAGCTCCTTGAGGTCGCTTAATATCGGTCTAATGATTAAGTGGTGGTGGAGATTGAAAACGCTCCCCGGTGAGCTGTGGTGTCGGACCATCGCTGGCATTCATCGGCTCAACTTCAAACCGCACTATTATTTATCTAACAAAAGTTTTGTAGGTGTTTGGAACAACATTGCTGGTAAAAGGCGTTGCTTACAAGAGATGGATTTAATTGTTAAAGATGTTCTAAAAAGAAAAATAGGAACCAGTGACGATACGATGTTTTGGCTTGATGATTGGCTGGACTGTGGGCCTCTTAAGTCGGGATATCCCAATGTGTACAAGCATGAGAAGAAGAAAAAATGTTCGGTGGCAGAAAGAATAACAACGAGCGGTCTCGTTTGGGAGTGGAAGAGCCCGCTGATTGAGAGTTCGGATATGGAGGAGCTTAATCAACTCACGAACTGCCTGAGCTCAACTAGGTTGAACAACGTGCATGATTCATGGTGGTGTGATTTGGACAGAAATGGTGTATACTGTTATGAATAAATAATATCGACAATAAAATAAAATAATAATACGATAAAGAAAAATAAATGTGGACACAAGAATTTAACGTGGAAAAACCCTTTCGGGAAAAAACCACGGGCACAACCGATGATAATCACTATATGGAAAAATGAGGAGGTTACAAGATTTGGAACTGAAAAATATATATATCTCTCTTTTCTTTAATACACAGAGCCTCACAATATATATCTATGTATATATATATATATATATATATATATATATATATATATATATATATATATATATATATATATATATATATATATATATATATATATATATATATATATATATATATATATATTTCACTCAGTGGTTTTTGGACGTCTTCTGATTGCATATAATCATCCCTATATATAGGGATGAAACAGCCAATATGTGCAGCGTTTGTTGAACAAAAAAGGTGTGCGCCGAATTGGTTTGAGTGGAAATGTCGTTCGTTCAAAAACAACGTGCACAATTCAATTTGAAATTTATGGTGATTACTATTCATGTGGGGCCCACATGCATTATTTCATTTGACTTTGCTTTTTGCTTTTGAAGGCATCTTTCACAATCTCCACATTGACTTTAAAAGGAATAAGTAATCAAACAACTCCACCTTGAGACAAATTTCCATTTGTAGAACTTCTCATTATAAAATCATCGTGTGCCGACAATCCTTGAAATTAGATTGTCATACCAACCAAGCTTGAGCAAAGCTCAAACTTAGTTGCTGGAACCGGCTTCGTCATCATATCCGTCGGATTGTCATGAGTGCTAATATTTTGAACTTGAATATCACCTTTGGAAATAACATCTCGAATAAAGTGATAACGTACATCAATATGTTTCGTCCTCTCATGAAACATTTGATCTTTTGTGAGATAAATAGCACTTTGACTATCACAAAAAATCTTTGTGGGAGATGTATCTCCACAAAGTTCACCGTATAGATTTCTTAACCAAATAGCTTCTTTGCAAGCTTCAGAAATTGCCATGTACTCTGCTTCAGTTGTGGATAAGGCAACAGTGGTCTGTATACTTGCCTTCCAACTCACAACACATCCACCAATGGTAAAGACATAACCTGTCAAAGATCTTCTTTTGTCCAAATCTCCAGCATAATCAGAATCTACATAGCCCATCAGTCCTTCACCAGAACTTCCAAATTGTAAACATGCATTGGAAGTACCGCATAAATACCTAAGAATCCATTGAACAGCTTTCCAATGCTCTTTTCCTGGGTTAGCCATATATCTGCTAACAACACTTAAAGCGTGAGATAAATCAGGGCGAGAACATACCATGGCATACATTAGAGAACCAACTGCACTAGAATACGGAACTTTCGTCATGTTGTTAATTTCATCATCTGTCTTTGGACAATATGCTGAAGACAGTTTGAAATGTGCAACTAATGGAGTACTCACTGGCTTGGCTTTATGCATGTTGAATCTTTGAAGAACTTTCTCAATATACCTCTTTTGACTTAGGTATAGTTTTCCATGCTGTCTGTTACGAGTAATTTCCATACCAAGAATTTTCTTGGCTGGACCTAAGTCCGTCATCTCAAACTCTTTGCTTAGTTGTGTTTTCAGTTTTGCTATCTCTAGTTTATCTTTTGCAGCAATCAACATATCATCAACATAAAGAAGCAGATATATTGATGAACCATTGACTGACTTAAAATAAACACAACTATCATAATCCGATCTTTTAAAATTCTGAGATAGCATAAAAGAGTCAAACCTCTTATACCATTGCCTTGGGGACTGCTTTAACCCATAAAGAGATTTCTTCAATCTACATACTAAGTTCTCTTTTCCAGGGATAATGAAGCCTTCAGGTTGCTCCATATAAATATCTTCCTTCAATTCACCATGTAAAAATGCAGTTTTGACATCTAACTGCTCAAGCTCATAGTTATGCATGGCAACTATACTAAGTAAAGTACGAATTGAGCTATGCTTAACAACAGGAGAGAAGACATCAGTAAAATCAATGCCTGGAATTTGGCTATAGCCTTTAGCAACTAACCTTGCTTTAAATCTTGCTTCCTCATTAAGAGTAATACCTTCTTTTCTTTTGAAAATCCATTTGCAGCGGATAGGCTTCTTTTCTTTTGGTAATTTCACCAACTCCCAAGTGCCATTCTTTTCAAGAGATTCCATTTCATCATGCATGGCAGTTATCCATTTGTTGCAATGTTCTGAAGTAATGGCTTCCGTATAAGTTGAAGGTTCTTTGATACCTTCAATTTCTTCAGCAACGTTTAAAGCATAAGCAACAATATTTGCTTCTTCTATCAGTCTCTTGGGAGGATGAATGACCCTCCTAGGTCTATCAGTTGCTATAGAACGTTGTGGTTGGTGAGTAGGAGTAGGAGTAGAGTTTTCTTTTTCTGGTGTATGTTCTGAGTTAACAGATTGCTCCACCTGCACACTTGTCTTTTGTTGACTTTCAACAGGAATATTAGTAGAAGAATCTTTATGTAGCATAGCTGATTCATTAAATACTACATTTCTACTAATCACGACCTTTTTAGTTTCAGGACACCATAACTTATATCCTTTCACACCAGACTTATAACCGAGAAAAATACATTTAATTGCCCTGGGCTCTAATTTTCCATTATCAACATGAGCATAAGCAGGGCAACCAAAAATTCTTAAATCTGAATAGTTTGCTGGGGAGCCTGACCATACCTCAATAGGAGTCTTTTTATCAAGTGGAATAGAATGTGACATGTTAATTAGATAACATGCAGTAGAAGCAGCTTCTGCCCAAAAACGCTTAGATAATCCTGCGTTAGATAACATACAACGGGCCTTTGAAATAATGGTTCTGTTCATACGTTCAGCTACACCATTTTGTTGAGGTGTGTGAGAAACGGTGTAGTGTCTAACAATTCTTTCTAGTTTACAATATGAATTAAATTCATTTGAACAAAACTCCATACCATTATCTGTGCGAAGCTTTTTGACCTTCTTACCGGTCTGGTTTTCCACCATGACTTTCCATTCTTTGAATGCAGAGAATGCTTCAGATTTAAGCTTCAAGAAATATGGCCAAACTCTTCTTGAATAATCATCAATAATTGTCAACATATAACGAGCACCTCCTAGTGATGCTTCTTGAGATGGTCCCCATAAATCAGCATGTACATACTCCAAAATGCCTTTTGTAGTATGTACCGAGGTGTTGAATTTCACCCAGAGTGTTTGCCAAATATGCAGTGTTCACAGAATTCCAGTTTGCCAACGCATTGGCCATCAAGCAATCCTCTTTTGCTTAATGCTGTCAAACCAAGTTCACTCATATGCCCAAGACGCATATGCCATAGGTTAGTAGTATCAGAAATAGAAGATGAATTTGAAGTAACATTGGAATTACCTGTTACTGTTGTACCCCGAAGATGATACAGGTTTGCTGATTTGATATCAGCTTTCATGACAATCATAGCGCCTTTTGAAACCTTTAAAACTCCACCTTCACCGGAATATTTGTACCCTTTAAGGTCAAGAGTACTTAAAGAAATAAGGTTTCTTTTCAAACCTGGAACGTGTCGAACATCAGACAAAGTTCTGACAACACCATCAAACATCTTGATTTGAATGGAACCAATTCCAGTGACTTTATATGGTGCATTATCACCCATCAATACGGAGCCACCTTCTATAGGTTGATAATTTGTAAACCAGCTTCTGTTTGGACTCATATGAAAAGTACAAGCTGAGTCAAGAATCCATTCATCATTGGTTTTTAGGATTCCTGCAAAAGCTACAAGAACATCACCGTTAGAATTATTTTCAGCAGCATAAGTAGCTTTTCGTTCATCATCTTGATTTGGTTTGTGATTTTGATTAGAAGCTCTTTTCTCCTTGTTTTTCAACTTGTAACATTCAGAGATATCATGTCCTTCCTTTTTGCAATAGTTGCATGACTTGGAATGTCTGGATCTAGATTTGCTTCTAGAATTTCTTTTGTTCTTGCCTTTGGAATCATTCTTATCTGTTGGTCTACCATGAACTGCCAGACTTTCTCCTTTAGAGTTTGAACCTTCAGTAGATACCATGTCTTTCATCTTTTCTTTGGCATGCAAAGCTTCATAAACTTCTTGAAGTGTTAAAGTATCACGACTATATAATATGGTATCTCTAAAGTTTGAATAAGAACTCGGCAAAGAACATAAAAGAATTAAACCTAAATCCTCTTCATCATATTTTACCTCCATGGCTTCAAGATCGGTGATGATCTCTTTAAATGTCGAAAGATGATCCAGCAATGATCCACCTTCTTGCATCTTAAGCGAAAATAATTTTTGTTTAAGGTGCATCTTACTTGTGAGATCTTTGGTCATGCAAATTTGTTCCAATTTTAGCCATAAAGAGGCTGCAGTAGTTTCTTTCAAAACTTCCTGCAAAATATTGTTAGATAAATGAAGATGGATATGAGAGAGAGCCTTACGATCTTTACGATCCTTTTCTTCATCTGACCAAGACGCAGGCATTTTGTCTCGGCCTAACAGAGCATCATCAAGGTCCAACTGAGCCAATACAGCTCACATTTTTACTTGCCATAATGAAAATCTTGTATCTCGATCCAACAATGGAATATCGTATTTCAAAGTAGCCATGTCGATATAATACTCAATAAATTGAGAATGAGTATAGAAAACAACGTGGCTCTGATACCACTTGTTATGAATAAATAATATCGACAATAAAATAAAATAATAATACGATAAAGAAAAATAAATGTGGACACAAGAATTTAACGTGGAAAAACCATTTCGGGAAAAAACCACGGGCACAACCGATGATAATCACTATATGGAAAAATGAGGAGGTTACAAGATTTGGAACTGAAAAATATATATATCTCTCTTTTCTTTAATACACAGAGCCTCACAATTAGGGGTGTAAACGAGCCGAGCCGAGCTCGAGCCTGACCAAGCTCGAGCTCGACTCGCTTAAAATTTTTGGGCTCGAGCTCGAGCTCGGCTCGTTTCGAGCCTGTTGATGGTGAGCTCGAGATCGACTCGTTAAGAATTATCCAAGCTCGGGATCGGCTCGACTCGGCTCGTTTTGCTTATCGAGCCTGAAATAAGCTCGAGCTCGGCTCGTTATTTAGGCTCGAGCTCGGCTCGTTATTCAGCAACTTGAGTACAAAATTGAAGCAAACAGACAGAAGTGCATAAAACATAAAACCTTCAAATTACAAGTTTTTGAAACTTCAAAATACAAACTCAAAACCTTCAGATTACAAAAGTACTAAAGATCCAAAAATATCCAATTTTTCGACTATGAAGACGACTAAGTTTTTATAGAGAAATTTATCAAAAAAACAAGTTTTCGCTAATGCATCTTCAATCCAACATTGTAATCCAACGTGTGAAATCTGCAAATTAAAATATGTTGAGTAGCAATATAATGTAATAAATCTAAAGTTTCAAGTAAAAAATAAATTATACCCTTAATTATTAGATTTCCCGATAGGTAACAAAATCTCGGTAGGCATTTCCTCCTTCCATTTGATTTGTTGTAGACCCTGCAACTGATCGACAAGGTGGATCTGACCTCACACCGACATCCATAAAATCTGAGTGCATATCATATAAACTAGTTAGATTAGAACTGAATACACACACCACAAACAGAATACAGAAGTAAAATCTAAGTATATAAACTACAACAGAAATACAGAAGTAAATATACACACACCACAAACAGAATACAGAAGTAAATGCACACCAGCAAAATGACTATAAACAAAGATACACAAGAAACACACACACCACAGTCCGCAGGAGACGAGATTTTGAAACTATGTATGGTTTTGAAACAATGTATCTCAGGTTATAGTCATAAATCGAAATAAACAGAAGAGATATTGAACATTAGATACATACCGTACACCACAGGGGACGAGACTGATACACCGGTGTCAAATTGACGACTACCGGTACCGAAATTCCGATGCAACGAAGAAGGAAGAGCGACGAGTGAGGCAGACGTCGTCGAGATGCACTGAAAACCGATGACCAGTCGACCAGACAACCACAATAGTTCGACGAGAGGAGGGAGACGACGACTCGAAGAGACGAACAGTCGAAGTCTTCGACTCGAAGACGAGAGCGTAAAGTGGAACAAAATTGACGGGGTAGCTTTCCAGCCCTAATTTCGGATTTAGGTTTAATATATATATATATATATATATATATATATATATATATATATATATATATATATATATATATATATATATATATATATATATATATATATATATATATATATAGGGTCGAGATCATGAGAGAACCTAAAAAAACCTAGGAACTTAGGAACTTTTTTTCTACACAATATTTTTTAAAAAAAATTGCATCCAATTTTTTTATTTAAAGCGTCTAAGAGATTTCTAAACCCTAAACCCTAAACCCTAAACCCTAAACCCTAACCCTAAACTCTAAACCTAAACCCTAAACCCTAAACCCATATGAAAAAAAATAAAAAAAATGATTTTTTTGCATCCAATTTTTTTATTTAAAGTGTCTAAGAGATTTCTAAACCCTAAACCTAAACCCTAAACCCTAAACCTAAACCCTAAACCCTAAACCCTAAACCCTAAACCTTAAACCCTAAACCCTAAACCTAAACCCTAAACCCTAAACCCTAAACCCATATGAAAAAAATTTTAAAAAAATGATTTTTTTTGAAATTTTTTTTTTGATATCTTCTAGATGCATCATAACAAAAATTTTGGTATATTTTTTTTTGAAAAATATTGTGTGGAAAAAAAGTTCATAAAATGGGTTCTTAGGTTCTTAGGCTTTTTTAGGTTCTCAATTGAACTTTACTCTCTATATATATATATATATATATATATATATATATATATATATATATATATATATATATATATATATATATATATATATATATATATATATATATATATATATATATATATATATATATATATATATATATATATATATATATAGGCTCGTTTAAAGCTCGCGAGCCTAATCGAGTTTAACCATACAGGCTCGAGCTCGGCTCGTTTAATAAACAAGCTTTTTTTTTGGGCTCGAGCTCGGCTCGAACTCGTTTAATTCGATCTCGATTCGAGCTTTTTCCGAGTCGATCCCGAGTAGCTCGCGAGTAGCTTGGCTCACTTACACCCCTACTCACAATATATATATATATATATATATATATATATATATATATATATATATATATATATATATATATATATATATATATATATATATATATATATATATATATATATATATATATATATATATATATATATATATATATATATATATATATTTCACTCAGTGGTTTTTGGACGTCTTCTGATTGCATATAATCATCCCTATATATAGGGATGAAACAGCCGATATGTGCAGCGTTTGTTGAAAAAAAAAGGTGTGCGCCGAATTGGTTTGAGTGGAAATGTCGTTCGTTCAAAAACAACGTCCACAATTCAATTTGAATTTTATGTTGATTACTATTCATGTGGGACCCACATGCATTATTTCATTTGACTTTGCTTTTTGCTTTTGAAGGCATCTTTCACGTATACTTTGTCGGCGTGATTAGACCGATAGTTGATAATATGAACACGATTCAGCCCTCAATTGGTATTCAGCGGCTAAAAGAAGTACCGTTCAAGGTTTCATGTTTTATGTGGCGTGCTTATATGGGAAAAATTTCCGACTGCGGAAGCGCTAATCAAAAGAGGCGTACAAATTCCATCTTCCATATGTTCTCTGTGCAATTCAAACTTAGAATGTTACAATCACATTCTCGTTGGTTGCAAGTTCGCTAGAGAGGTGTGGCGAATGGTGTTTCAATGGTGTGAGGTCCATGCTCCCGACTTGAATATGGTGGAGGAGGTGCTAAGTTTCGTGGCACATTGGGGGTATTGTCCAAGAAGAAGGAGACTGCTCACGGTGATCTCGTATGGTACTTTTTGGCATTTATTGAAAGCTCGTAACAAAAGAATCTTTCGAAAACTTGGCTCTTCTCCTCTTACGGATATTATTAAAACCACGTTTTTCTATGGCTTAAGTGTCGAGGGAGGTTTTTGTATAGTGATCAGGAGAGTTGGAGTTCGTCTCCCTTCAATTGCATGTAATCGTTATTATTGCTTGTACTCTTGTCCTGTTCCAATTCTGGCATCTCGCCGGTGTTGGGCAGTGTTTTATTTTAATCTATGTTGCCGGTTCCAAAAAAAAAGTTAAAGGTTTGCTTCAGTCTATTGGTTTTATTCATATTTGAAATATAAGGATGTCAACAAGGTCAAACGAGACACGGAAAGCCTCCCCCGCCTACAAAATCTACGTTTTTCCATCCACGCCTCGCCCCGGAACTCACCCCATTCCCCCGCCCCGCCCCTTTGTTAACCCCATTTGGTCCGAAGACTCCCGTTTAACCTTGTTTACCATATTTTCACTCCTATATTTCATTTAACTTTACATATTACACTAACTATTCAAATACAAAACATATATTACAATACGGCTAATCTAAGTTAAATATTTAGTTTTATAACAAAAAATAGTTAAATATAGAGTAATTATTTTGGAGCCCCAACGGGGGTAGTCGGGATGAGGATCCCCACCCTCGAAAACTAAACGCGAGTAAAACCCACACCTACACTCGCCCACGAACCCAAAAATATTGTAAAAATATCCCCCGGTACAAAAACGAGGTCCCATGAGGTTTTTTGACATCCTTGATTCCAGATCAATTCATCGAGTTCCAGCTTTTAAACCTTGAATTTACTAGACGAAGACCTAGATGATCCATGATACAAAGATGAATGTCATGTTGAACCGATGAAAAAGGTAACATATTTGATGTGGGTTTTGATATTTTTTCTGGACTGTAGATTTGGATTGGATGAACACAATATGAGATTTGGGTATTTATTGTTATTACTTTGATTCTCGTCAATGGAAGCCATTTAGACAAAAAGAAACCTAAACCCACCACCATCTCTACACCCACCTCAATAAGCCCCAAATCCCAAATCGACCAGAGAAGAAACTGAAAACAAAGAAGAATGGGTTACTTGTTCATTGATGAAGGTGAAAAGAATGAAGCATGGAAGATCTTCATATTTGGCAAGCAAAACTCTATTACAAATTTTGTAAGAAAAAGTTAGATATGACACCATAAAATGTTGTCCATAAAGACCTCCAAACCCATTTTCATTTATAAATTCTTCGATCCTAGGACGTTGTTTTTAAATTATAATTCAATAGATCTTAATTAAATATTTTATCGGGGTGGATGGTGGTGGGAGGTTGATAGCAGTGGTGGTGGTGGGAGGTTGACGGTGGAATACGAGGTGGACGGTGGATGTTAGTGAAAGGTGATAACCGGAATAACTTTAATATGTTCTTAGATTTAAATGAAGATGATTACAGATTTATAATTATAGTGTTAATAGTAATAACTCTAGGATTAATGGAACATATAATGAAAAAGAAAAAGGCATGTGAACACCATGTTAGAGCCACGTGTGTAGGCTTTGTTGACTAAAATGCCACGTGAGATGCCATGCAAGCGTGGTAACCGAATTACTCTTCACATCCCACAAAATGACTTATTTGACATATATATTGACAGTTTAGTGGCCTAGACTAACCAAAAAAGAACAATAAGCAAATTTGATCAAAACAAATAGTTTATCCGTCAACAATAACATTAACCATATTATTAAATAGTAATAAGTTTAGGTTTGTTCCATTTATATATTTCAAACTTTTTTGGAATAGATTATAGGTTTGTTCCATTTAAACACTATAATTTTTTTAAAACATTTTACAATTCACGTTTAACTTTTGTTTTACTTGGGTACGTCAAACCTAAAATATTTTTCCATTTCTAAGTTACTTCAAACTTAAAACCTTGTTCTATTTCCTTTTTAGAATTCTTTTTAACATATAACTTTCAGTAAGGTTTGACTCAGACAGAAAAAAAAAAAACATGGAAGACTATCTAGGGCCTAAATGTCTATGAGTTGTGTATTATAATTAGTTTAATTCAGATTTCTAAGAAAAATATGGAGTTGAGAAACATAAGGCTGTTGGGAGTACCCCGTGATAGGGGCTCCGTGATGCCAACTCAGCCAGCCATCACGGCGTGCACACCGCCCCGTGTGTGCCGTGATGGCCGTGATCGTGGTGTAGAGTGATGCGGTTCACGGGTATATTAAAAAAAAAATTTTTTTAACCAAAAGAGCCGTTCACGGGTATATATACATACACCTCTCATCCTTAAACTCACACAATATCATATATACATATATACACACAAAATGGAATTTTTTGAAGAATTCAATTCGTACGACGGCGAATTTATCAACACGTTTTTTAATGTTGTTGCGCACGGTGCCGCCGAGGGGTCTTCAAACGTTAGACACACCAGAACCTCTATCAACCGAGATCGGCAAGCTGCACACAATCTTTTGGTACGTGACTATTTTGCCGATCCACCTCTGTATGGTGACAAACATTTTAGACGTCGTTTTCGTTTACCTAGAGAGTTATTTTTACGTATTAGCAACGCTTTAGAGGCGCGATATGATTATTTTAAGCAAAAACCCGATAGTAGAGGTAGAATGGATTTTAGTTGTATACAAAAATGTTCGGCTGCACTTAGGTATTTAGCATTAGGCATAACAGCTGATGCTAGTGACGAGTATCTAAAATTGGCTGAGAGGACCGTAAGGGACACTGTGGATTGGTTTTGTGCATGTGTTATTGACGTGTTTGGCAAAGAATATTTGCGTAAACCTACAGCTCGTGATATCGAGAAGTTATATGCGGCACATGAAGCGAGACATGGTTTACCTGGTATGCTTGGTAGCCTTGATTGTACCCATTGGGCGTGGGAAAAATGTCCAACTGCGTGGAAAGGACAATTTACCCGAGGTGACGTAGGTGAGCCCACTATGATATTGGAAGCCGTTGCATCATTCGATTTGTGGATTTGGCATGCGTACTTTGGGGTAGCCGGGTCGAACAATGACCGAAATGTTCTTAATCAATCTCCAATTTTCAATGATATTTGGACCGGGCGAGCTCCTACTATGTCATTCACAGTGAACGGACATCAATACAAACACGGCTACTATCTTTGTGATGGGATTTATCCAGATTACGCGACATTTGTGAAGGCGTATGCGGTACCTCGAAGTGAAAAAGCAAAATTGTTTACACGAAGACAAGAATCGGCTAGGAAGGACATAGAAAGGGCATTTGGGGTACTCAAACAAAAATGGCATGTGATCAAACATGCCTCACAAATCCATGACGACGGTAGGATGAAGACAATTATGTATGCGTGCATCATTATGCATAATATGATTGTTGAATATAAAGGTAGAGCGATTTGCACATACGACGAGGCCGATGCGGTTAACACGGAAATGCAATTCATTCCCGAAACGCCCGAATACTTACAACAAGTACTCGATGTCCAAAATTCCGAAACTTGTCAATATCTCCGTGAAGATTTAGCCGAGCATGTTTATCAAAATAGATCGGATGATATCGAGTAGTTTTTTTTTTAATTTCCATGTAATGTTTTTTTTTTTTAAATTTCTATGTTATTTTTTTCATTTTTAAATTTCAATGTAATGTTTTTTAAATTAATGTAATTTTTATGTTTAATCTAATGTTATTTAAATTAAAAATTAGGTTTTTATTTATTTTTGAATTTTTTTAAATTAAAAAAGATAATGTGGTGTGATGAAAATGTGATGGGTATAAATGGGGTAATGTGATGGAGTGTGATAGAATGTGATAAAGGTAAAATCTGACGTGGCGTTGATGTGGCGCCCATCATTTTTGGGCAAAGTGATGGGTACTCCCAATGGTCTAAGAGGTCCCAATGGTCTAAGAGGCCCAAATCAAGTACTGAGATAAGAACCGAAATAATCATCAATTCAATGCATCGAGAGTCAAAACTAGAAAAAAGAGGAGAGATATCTAAAATAGGAGAAATCTACCCTATAACATATGGAAGCAAGATCGGATGTGGATATTTCTTTTTTGATAATTGGTTTGGAAATTAAAATTTTGAAACCGTTGTTTTTTAATTAGTTGGTCTTTTCTAGTTTGGTAGTTTTTTTTTTTTTTTTTTTTTTTTTTTTTTGCTTCTTAATTAGTTAGTCAATGTTCATTTGTATTTATACAACTGGACGTTACCACTTAATTCCCGAAAGACTACACTACACAACACACATAATTTTAACTTTTAAT
This sequence comes from Cichorium intybus, assembly GCA_023525715.1. Lineage (NCBI taxonomy): Eukaryota > Viridiplantae > Streptophyta > Magnoliopsida > Asterales > Asteraceae > Cichorium > Cichorium intybus. The sequence goes on from CM042015.1 coordinate 73,487,002, forward strand.
GGAGTTGGATAATTGACTAATTGATTCATTCTTTGTCATCATAAACATTATATTTTTATTGGAGTTGGATACTTGACTACTTAATTCATTATTATTTGTATTGGAAACACAATCATTTTTATTTAGGTTTTGATCTATTGTGTTAACGAAACTAAAAATATTTGTTCTTTGAAGAGAAAACGAATTAGTAAGAATATGAAATGGGAAAATGTCTCAAATGTCCAAAACACTAAATGGCTAATGACAAAATGGGTTATATTAGTATTCGTGGCATAACGGTCTTTGAAGTATTAAAGAAAACACGAAAAAAGAAAGATATTGGCTCAACAACTCAAAATTTAAGATTCTTTCATTACTTTATCATAAGTCATTCTGTTATTACATATTTATTTGTTATCATAACTATTATTAATATAATAATGTTCCAAAACAACATTAATGTGAAATCAGAAAAGGAAGTTGAAATTTTGCGTGAAATTTATTTTTTTGAGAAAGTTTTTTTTTTCTCTCTCTTCTATGATGTATTGAACTCATAATTTTTTGACCGGTTGTTTTCATTAACCATTTATCTATATATCATTTGCCGTGATTTTTGTGAATGTGGTGTACGTTTTTTTTTGGGTTTGTCACACGCGGGTCGTGTGTCGGGTCGGATCCTTATTTGGGCTCAGGCTTTTATATCTCGAACCTTCTATCGTCTCCACCTCCACCGATTGCACCATTACCCACCGACTGCTCTCCATCTCCGTTGATTTGGCGTTTGGTGCTTCACTACGCTGCAACTCCCTGGATTTCGCGTCATTGCAGCAGCGAACTCTCTTCTCCTTCATCGTCTTCTTCGGTGCTGATTGTAATCCGTCCCCACCGTTCGCTGCTCCGCTCCTCACCTGTAACTCTTTAGCGTCCCTCACCCTCAATCGACGGAGAGATTCAGAGAAGCAACAGAAAGAATCGAAAGGGAGATGAGGCTGATCGCTGAAGCTGCTGTGTGTCGATCTCAAAATCAATGTCAACGATTCCAGACAAGCCAGGTTTTGTTCTGATGTTTGGTTTTTACGGATTTGAAATGAGTAATGATAAAGAGGAATACATATTTTGCGTTTGTGTATGTATCTTTAAAAATTCTGGTGTGTTGTCTTTGTGAGATTAAAAGATGAAAATTTATTAAACGATCTCGTATCGAAGACTTATATATTTGGATGGATGTTTGGTAGTTTGTTCATCTTTTTAAAGCTTTTGACACTTTTAAGTGGGGTTATTGTAAAACTCTTTATACCAAGTTTTGTGAACCAAGCCAATGATTTGAGGTATGAAGCAACTAAGATATGTAATTTATAAATTATCCTGCATCCGCACTAATTCCCTTTTACTATTGATTTTTTCTTTTCGGTTTTCAGGCTGTCATACAACTGTGTGGCTAACCTTTGTCTTTTGCTTTGTTGTGTTTTTCAAAAAGTCTATGAAGACAATTCATATGTTGTTTATATTTTTTCAATCTTCCACTTAATATGTTCGATGAAATGCCTCAATGAGACATATGGTTTCAGAAGCAAGAACAATTGGTTTATTATATGATTCCAGATTAGTTATATGGAAGGGAATTCAAGTGGACTGAGGTCTCTCAAGTCATTTCCAGCAAAGAGGAACCTGTAAGTTTCCCTTACTTACTTATGTGCCTATATAACTTTATTTCATCAGTTTCCTATATATTCTTGACATTTTTTGTGTCAAATGTGGATCAATTGTCGGATGGACATATATAAGATTTGTGTCCCATACAACACAAACACACACACACACACACTACGTTCTAGAATGTGTCTGTAATTGGTCCGTAAATTTTCAGGAAACTGCTCATGAGAAGAACCAAAAGTACAAGGAAGGGAAATTTGTCCTGGAACGGTTAGTACCTAACTACTACTTATACTTGGTCGCAATCTCTATCGTTTGCGTAAAAGACATGAATGCCCCCCACATTCTCATTATCGAAAATAGCTCCAGAAAATTTGTCCCATGTAAAAATATGCAGCCTTATTTCAAGGATATTGATGAATGTATGCAGGTGTAAGCTTCGTGTTCCTGATGGAAGCAGTTATTGGGTTAGTCATGAAGTTCAAGCTCATTTTGGTGGAAGTGATCAAGAAGATGTTTGATGAATAAGAAAAATGACATTGGCATATGAAAACATGTACATTCTGAAACCCCATATCTCTTCTCCAGATTTTATTACCTCAAAATCATGGATTGTTTCTTATCTGAAACTGTCACATGCATCAAAGGGGACTTGAAATTTACCCCGTGGAACTGGTGTCTTTTAAGAAATGGGTATGATATAATTCTATGTGTTGTAGATTTGGATGCTTATTGACTAAAGACTATCAAGGCCTATCTCTTTGCTACTTCCTATACACTGTCGATGGCTATACGGCAGTCTAATCTCTCCATTGAAGATTAGCCATCAGGATTCACATATATATCAAAGGTAAGATGAAACTATTGTGTTTTTTTACTCATGTCTGAAATTATTTACATCTCCTACTGCTTTTGTGCATCAGTTTGTTGATTTGTACATGGTTTGATAATCACATGTCTGAATTTGATAGGTTGAAAGATTGCATGCTTTGAACTATCCATAAAGGATGTGGTTGGGTATGCGGTGTGATGTCGACAGTGTTGTTATATGAGTTGTAAGTTAATAAGTAACAATAGGAGAAGGAGCAACCACTCTATAGAATGCAATAAAAATGGATTGGTTTGTTGACCCATTTGTTTTTAAATTACAAAATTTGGTCATGAGGAGTTTTCGGGTTAGTAGTCAATTATTTGTATCTTAAAACCTTGAAAATGTTTAAACTTATGCCCTATTTATAAACTGGTGCAAGTATAATCATTACAAAACTAAAAGAGTTTCTAGATGTGTGGAGCATACAGAGCAATTTGCATTTTGCACCCAACAATCATTAGTTTATCCAGGTTTAAAGAACCCATACAAATTAATTTGTTTACCACTTTTCATTTTCTATAGAATCTTTTTAGATTTTAAATAAAATTTTAATCATGACAGGCCATGAAATAAAAAGTGTTCCAGCATGCTGGGGATCTGGTTCGCTGAACCGTAAGGTGGCTCATAACTTGATGATATTGATTGCACAAGGGTTTGGACTTTGGAGAAGATGAAGAGTTAGCAGATGGTATGTATATTTTAGCATCCATCCTGTTGAAAATAAAATGACTGATCACCACAAATAAATGTTCGCACCGTTTACCGTGTGACAGAAATATATATTAAAGATAATATGCGGAATAAATAATAAGAGTTGCAGAATATAAATAAACTTGAAAGCTATAAATAATATAAATAACTGTATTTAAATGACATAAAGCGATATATAATATAAATTACAGTAATTAAATGACTTAAAGCGATAAATAATGTAAATGACTATAATTAAAAGACATAAAACGATAAATAATGTAAATGACTATAATTAAAAGACATAGAACGATGAATAATATAAATAACTATAATTATATAAATATATATATATATATATATATATCAAGTAGGTTCGTCAAATGAATTGACTGAACTGGTTTGTAACTGGACTGATGGAATGACTGGTCTATCAAGTAGGTTCATCAAATAAATTGACTGAACTGGCTTAGGGTTGGACTGGATTTCTAATATACTGTATTCTAGGTGTTATTGGTGTTCTTGGTGTTCTTGATGTTGATCATGGTGTTCTTGGTGTTCTTGGTGTTCTTCGTGTTCTTGGTGTTCTCGGTGTTCTTGGTGTTCTTCGTGTTCTTGGTGTTCTTGGTGAACTTCGTGTTCTTGGTGTTCTTGGTGAAGGTTTAAGGTTTGGAAAATAAGATGGTGGAAATTGGAGAGGATTTGGTGGATTTTTGGTGTTACAAATGTGTTGTTATGAAAAAAAGGTGTAAAAAATGGTTATAAAGCGTGTAAAATGGGTTTTGGGTGGTTTTTGGATGATTTTCGGAAGTTTAGGGACCAAAACTGTAAATATTTTGACTAAAACACGCGGTTTTGTCGCCGGTCGGTTCGGGTCGTAAAATGGGTCGGTATCCGGGTTTATGCGCGGTTTTGATGTGAGGGTAAAGGAATCGGGTTCGGACTGAATTGGATCGGGTAAGGTCCGCGAGAATTATGAGGGTGCCGGATCTTGGAGGCGGTTCGGACCGAGTTGGCTAGTGGGTCAACACGCGGAGCAGCGTATGAGTAGAAACGGATGCCGGGGCAGGTCGGTTCCGGATCTGGAGCGGAGGAAACGGGTCGCAGGCGGAGTGGGCTGGATCGGAGCTGGGCTGGAAGACTTGGGGTGGTACTGTAGCGGCCTGGTTTCTTTTATTTTGATTTTAATTTACTTAAAAACCGAAATTAATTAAAATAAATCAGGAAAATTCATTTTTAATTTATAAAATTAATTAAATCTAATAAAATAAATTATTTAGAAATTATATTTCCAAAAATTCATTTTAAATAGATTTAATTTAATTTTCTTTTACATTTTTCTTTGTTTTTGCTTTAAAACTCCTTTTCTTATTTTTCTCGAATATAATCTCGAATCCACGCAACCTGAAATAGACTTATAATATTTGTCAGTTAATATAAAAACAATTCATCTTATTTCAATGATGGTCACATACAAAAATATTTTTCAACAATTTCCCCCTATGTGATCATTGATGAAATAAGGACAGATATAATCACATTAGAAGTTTTAATATTGAAGATTCGAGATAAAAGTTTTGTCAATGATAAGATATATATAAAACCATTGTAATCATTTTGAAAGTTTGTGACTTGGTTTTACATATCTTATGTTTTGAAAAAGATTTTGAAGACTATTTGTTTCCGAATCAAAGTCTCGGGTTCGGTTATCAAAGGGTAGCCATATATGTATCTAAAAAAATTTCTTAAGATTTTATAGCATTATTTATGACGACAAGTGGTCTAATAGGTCAATTCAGATGAACGCGCATAGATATAGCTCACATTTCACTTGGGTGTTTGGTTGTTCTGGCAGCAGAACAAGTTAATGATCACTAAAAATGAGTGATATATCTCTCTGACGACTCACACTCATATTGGAGGTGTTCATCTATGCTTTTCCTGTAAAGTCACTTAGTCTCATTTTTAGATAATCAATCACATAAGACTGGTTTCGGCATTACTCAACGGGTTTCTTCATTCATGCCATTAATGTTCACTCTCTTTCCGTTGGGAAATACATGTAGAGGGGTTTAGCAATTTTCATAGTGCAGTTTGCAACTAAGAAATCTTCAGTGATGAAGGCTACAGTATCCCGGGAAATCCATTATTGTTGCAGCTTCTTCTTTGATGGTATCCTGTTTGTTGATCAATATCGATTTATTGTAAAAAGATATTTTGTTTTATCATTGAGAAGTTACTACAATTGAGAATAATTTTTTTTGTTTTTGTTTTGTTTTTGTTTTTTTTTTTTTGAAATAACCATTTGGTTGAAAGTTTTGTTTTGTTGGGTTTCTCTTCGGTGAGTGATTTGACTTTCTTGTTAATTCGTCTTTGAGGATTGGATGTTGATAGATCTTTGTTTCTCCTTTGGTTTTCTTATAAGAATATGTCGCTGTTTGGAGTCTTTCCATTTTGATGCTGTCTTCATTTTTGGTTGGCTTTTATCTAGGTAGGGATTGGTGGCATAAAAGACAATTTGTCTAGTATGTAAGAAATGAAAGTATCGTCCCTGGTCATTTTGATATCTAAGCAAAAATGAGACCGTGACAAGGTATAATCGGGTATACCTTATTAGCAATAGTGACACACCTAAGCTCACAAGAATTGAATTCCACAATGATTTAGATCGACGAGTGATAGTGCTTTATTTTTTACAATAAAGCACTATCTTAAAAGACAGTTTTTATCGCATAAAGACCCTCAGAAACACAAGAAAACCTTCTTTTCTTGTAACTCGAAGAAACACAAGAATTGCCTTAAAACATGCAAAATGCTTCTCTATAACAGATATGGTTCAGACAGACCCGTCTAACCTACCTCGTCTGTAACCAATTAGATCGTATTTCATATAAGAATGCATGTTTTCCTAAACATCCAGGAAAAATCTCACATTCCAACGGCAGCTCCTGATGCACACCACAGACTCTCAAAAGTCTGGCGGTGATAATAGATCTACTGTCGGGTCATCACTAGCCCAAGCTAGCCATTTGTTTTCGCATCGAAAACATCTCACAAATCACGGGGAAAGCCTATTATGATATCATTATTTCTCTCAAAAGAATTATGATTAATTTGTCTTTAGTCCCCAGACATCCTCACTAAAATTGCAAGCCAACGAGAGAATATCTCATTTGTTCATACACTGCACATCACGGCCCACTGCTGTGTTGCAGATGCAAATCTGCCAGAACTATGGTAATTACCATAGGAAATCCAGATAAGCTCAACATCAAAACAGGCTTATATTAACAGGTGGCTAAACATCAATTACGATTCATGTTTAACTTGAACAGAGTTCTCCGGAGCTGTTGGTGTGAGGAAAACACGAGGGATTTGTGTGCTAACTTTTATGGCTTTATTTCAGGAACAAGAATGAATCAAGACCCAAGAAACTCTGAGAAAACAACCAAACCCGAGGAAGTGATGCTCCGAACCAAAGAGCAAAAATGCGAAAAACTCATAAAAGCTACAGCAATCGCGACATGACAGGAGCTATGGTCGCGACGCAAAGAAGAGCAAAACACAAAGATTTCCCAGCTTCAGCAATCGCGACGCGACGGGAGCTATGGTCGCGACGCGAAGACATGAACGCGACAATACCAAACTTCGATAGCGAGACTACCAACAAGGCGCACTGACCAGACAAGTGGCCGACAAAAAGCATATTGGAATACGATAGCATAAAAACAACGCAGCGGAAACAGAAATCAAAATCGTATTCAACCAGGATCATAGAATCATGCACACTTTTGTAACTGTAAAATCAAGAGGGTTCAAGAAATACTTTTTAGATCTCAGATCTGATCTTGTTAGGATGACGAGAGCCCAAAGTAGAACTCCTCTAATGTGATCGCACCCAAGACAACGATCCAGCACCCGTTGATGTAGTATATACCTTTGCTTGAAGTTTTAGCACATAATACTTAGGGTTTTGAAAGAAATCGGCCGTATACCGAGGGGTGGAAGGAGGGTGACGAAAATTAGGGTTTTGGCAGCCCTTACAACTCAGATCTAGGGTTGTATTTATAGTGCTCCTCATCATTATCCCCTCCCTTGTGGATATTTCACTTTGGTCGTTTATCCTTATTAAGTTTCTAATTAATATACCTTTACTTTGGTATATTAATAAACTTAACCATTAAGTTTCTAATTAATATACCTTTACTTTGATATATTAATAAACTTAACCCCTCAAGTTTATTTTTGATCTCTTTTAGCTAAATCGTCTCTTGCGTGTAACCCAAAAGGACCCTACTATTTATAGTAATATTACCAACTTGTTATAACGATGGGCATATAACCAACAGTCTCCCACTTGCACTTGTTATAACAACTGTATGGTCTAATATTCCCTAACCTAGTAAGGTGTATGTCATCCAAGACAAGTGCCGTGTTCATCTAATGAAACAGCCCTTAGGCAAGTGATCAAATATTCCTTTGTTCTACAAGATATCCTTATGAACGTCTGACATGGAATCATGTCAGTCTCAGACATTCAATATTATGTTTCCCGATAGAGATTTGTGATGACCACAACAAACTGCACTATTGATTCTATATCAATTCAGTCTCGGTACGGCCGTACACTTGCTGTCAGCACCAAATCATCGAGGGGCCCATGGATATCGCTTCTCCTGTTAGGGCAGAAGGAACAAATAAACTTTGACTACACAGATCTCGCCTACTCATCATGTCATACCTGGACATTCCCTGTATGGCTGCCAGTTACGGACAACGTTGGCGAAAACCAAGGCACAACAGACTGCAGGACAAAGAATCAATGCATCTCCACTTGAAGAATATAAGATATTACCATCTTAGAATTACCCGTGACAGATTCCATGAAGTAATCTCTAAGTGCAGGTTACTCCAATACTTAATCCCTATTAAGTACACATGAGAATTAGTGCATCTCCATGCTATGTCCATCTCTATGGACAATTTACCAATTCCTCATGTCAGTCTTGAATCAATACTTACTCCCAAAAGTATGACCGACTGTGGACAGTTTGAATAATAATTAAATTATTCAGGAAGTCAATAAAACACGCAAAATCGGAACACAATGATAAACTAATGAAATGACTGCCTTTATGCATATATTATGTTCTCCACATAATAATCTTCATATCAGATAGAGTTTTTCATTGCTTAAGTTCCCAATACAAATCAAACTATACTAACCTCACTCAAAGTCAATTCATTTGCAAATCTAATGCATATGGACTTAGCATGAACGATCTTGCTTAGTCCGAGACATTGACTTAGTGATCAGATCAGCTATCTTGCCTCATCCGATATAGCTCTATTAACTGAGATGTCTCTTTTGGTAAGAAATCGGATCCTGACTGCGTACAAGAACCGTTTCTATTAGTTTTGGAGGCTAGTATCAGTGTGCTTCTTTACACTGAGTTCTCCCATACTATAATGGATCAAGAATATCTTAAACATTTAAGATACTTCGTGACTTCCATCCATTTGACTTTTGCCAAGATTAGCCTAATGTCAAATCATCATGCTCAAGGCATATGATACATTAGGTCTCGTACATTATGCGATTGATCCATATGCAAGTGCATACGGGACTCAACTCATTTCATCCAGGATCTTAATGGAACTAGGACTCTGAGTTTCACTCAGTCCTAAACCCTGATACAGAAACTTGAATCCCTTATAGGAGTCTTGTATCTCTAGATCCGTCTGCTCATGTACTCTAGCTTATTCTTATGAAGCACTTAGTTCTATCTCCATAGATCGTGATGCTTCATATGCAATAGGTCACTCCTATGTCATTTGTAGCATAGCAATTCTCATTTATTTATGATTTCTCGATATAGGGACGTTTACATGAGAACTTTGCTATCTGCATACAACATAGGTTGGACTTCAGTGCTCCCACTAGCACTGACATTTACATAGTTCACTTTTGTTTCCAAAATCCCTATGAAGCACTTAATTCTATCTCCATAGATCAAAATGCTTCATGCGCATTAAGTCTCTCCTGTGTCATTTATAGCATAGCAATTCTCATTTATTTCATATTTCTCGAGATAGGGACATTTACATGAGAACTTTGCTATCTGTGTACGACATAGGGTAGACTTCAATGCTCCCACTAGCCCTGACATATACACATGACTCATCTTTACTTCTCGAAAATCCAAACTCTTTGATTTTCTCATCGAAGCAGAGATTCCAGCTGCGAGATGCTTGTTTGAGTTCATAAATCGACTTCACAAGTTTACACACTCTATTGGGATATTTGGACTATATAAAACCATCTGGTTGTGTCAAATACACATCCTCTGAAAATTTTCCGTTAAGGAAAGCGGTTTTTACATCCATTTGCCATATTTCGTAGTCATAAAATGCTGCGATGACAAACAGTATCCTAATAGATTTAATCATTGCCACTGGTGAAAAAGTTTCCTTATAATCAATCCCTTGGGTTTGAGTATAACCCTTTGCCACCAGTCTGGCTTTGTTTGTATGTACCTTTCTATCCACGTCTGTCTTCTTCTTGAAGACCCATTTACACCAACTGTTTTAAGGTCAGGTGTTTGATCAACCAGGTTCCAAACTTGGTTATCATACATGGATTTCATCTCGCTCTCCATCATCTCTTTCCTTAAGGCAACCCAAGGGGCCTGCCACGACTTCCGATAATTGGTAGGGTCACAATAATCCACCAGACATTCATCACCTTCGTCAACATGTAATTCATGAAAACCAGGTGAATGAAGTCCTTCATCAGTTTCTCGAACAGGAGACGGAGTTATGTCAGATTCCTCAGCAAACTCTTACTGAGTCTCAACAGGTTTTACTACCTCTGGTTGAGTGCTAGTGCCAACATCAGGCTCTTTGATCCTTTGAGTCTCATCAAGATCAGTCAGGCTCCCACTGATTTCTTGAATACCAGCTTCCTATCATAGAAGACTGCCATTTATACAACATCATACTGTTTTCAAAATGCTTATTATATCCAAGTACTCTAATGGAATAACACTTCTGTTAATCGACGTCCTCTGAGCTACACGGTAAACCGTAAGTCTCAAGACCCCAAATTTCTAAATATGCTAGTGAAGAATCATCTACACTCCATATTTCTCAGACAGTGTTTATAGAACCTTTTGTGTTGGTGCAAGCGTTAGGACTCTATTGTCTCTAAGGTTTAACCTCAGACATAGATTGGAAGCATAATACAATCCATCATAAGTCGAACCTTTATGTTCGATTATAACTCAGACACACCATACGATGCTCGTAGCGTTCTAAGTGGATTTGACTGTTGAAACAATTTTCACAGTCCATTAGATGATTGTATAATCTTTGACTAAGAAACTCTTTATCCGCACTTGGATTTAGAATTCTCATCCTTTGCTCATTTGATTAAATACTCTGTTCTTGAAGTACTGATCACCATATAGGTTTCAAACTCAATCGAGTATTTTAGACGGTTTAGTGGAAAACTGAACGGTCCAAATACATTAGATGTACAAGGTCCAACAGATTCTCAGCCTTTGCCCGCAATAATTTGTGAGCAGTGCATAGTTATCTCTCTATGTAGACAAGAATAGCAGTTATCATAAGACTTTTAGTCAAATGATCTCCAGAATCCTATCCATCTGGAGTTCTGGTAGCTTCTTTCAAGTTTACAAAACCAGACAATTCCACTCATACCATTAATCCAAACATTTGGATTCTCTTGAATCAATCTTTTCGAACTATTGTTGTGAACCAGTTCTCATAGATGTAATGACCATAACTTTGTTCCAAAATAACTTTTAAAATAACTTTTATTTAAAACAACCTTTATTTAAACCAAGTCAAAACCATCTGATGAAACAATGTTCACATCAACAATCTTCAAATTGCAAAACCATAAACTAAAACACTATAGAGAAGTTGGTTCCTAATACTATGGATGAAAGCAAGCTGCTTGTAGTCCATGATTCGATCCAGCTCTCCATGGTTTGTACCTCTGCTTTATTCCAGTCTCTGCCCATTAAAATGGCAATACTGGTCATAAGCAAAGCACTTATGGAATTACAAATATACCTGAAGTGCCATACTCTTTGGCTTGCAACTACTTCTATTGCATCAGATATTTTGAGCATTTATGCCTTCCATGTCCCACATCCTTTCAGTGGAAACAAAAATCTTCCTCAAGATTTCAGTATTGAGGTTTCTTTAGGAAAATCATTCCCTTGGTAGGGTTTGTCTTTTTCCTTTTGACACCTCCTTTAGGAATTATGGTGTTGGATTCCCTAGCCATGTAAAGTTCTACTTTCCTCAACATGCTATGTAATCTCTCGAAGGGTCCTTTTAAGTTCTATATAATGAAGTCCAGAATGAATTAATCATAAGAACTAGTCAGCGAGTTAAGGACAATGTCCGTGACTAACTCCCAACTTGTTGGAAATCCCAACCTCCACATTTGGTCAACGTACCTTTTTATGCTAAACATATGGGTATTGACTCTCCATCCTAGTAACAGCCTACATCCAAATAATGCTTCCATGACTTCGAATCGTTCCCATTTAACCTACTCTTGGATCATGTCCTTAAGCCGGTTAATCATGTCAAAGCACCAAGACCCCACAATCTTCTTTGAAGCTCGGGAATCATAGTGTCTAACATGAAACGAGCAACCTTATTCGAATCATTTAGACGTCTAAGATGATTGACCGTCTATTTCAGCACTAGTGGATCTGGCTGGATAATCCATAGGAACTTGTTCCTTAATCATATAAAATTTCCCTCGACATTGAGTACTCTTCTCAAGTTCTGGAACCAACACGCATAATCTATGCCGTTGAACTTACTTTGATCGAGGAAGCCACGCAGTAAAAAAAACTTGTAACTTTCAAACTTTCTTTGGTTGACATCTAAAATAGAGTTTTATTTAGTTTGATTATCCCTTAATAAATTAATTACCCATAAAATTATTTTACTTAAGGCTAGAATCCATATTTCGCTTTTGGTGGTGAAGAGGTATGCCGTAGTCACCCCCAGAAGTTATTTAGGTAGGCAATACTCCTTTGCCAACTTCAATCTCTATGAAGCTTCTAGATCTTTTGGGATTCATTGAATCTGATCAATAGCATGTTTAATCCCATCATGCTCATCCTCTCTCTCGTGACGGGTATGCCGCGGATCACGAGTTTGGATGGTAAATCGACCACGAAGACCCACGTGACACCCGGCCCATGATTCATGAGTTATCGCGAGTATCACATCATTTTGGCCGAGTCCAATCTGACGCGTTGGCTATAGCACTTCCCACGCCGGAAGGGCCCGGTTAAATCTGTGGTTCTTTGTGGGTAGCATGAGATTCACATTTTCATAAAACGGGATTTCATTTCGTTAAGTTAAAACATTTGAACTTTCTTTTTGGCAAAATGGTCTTCTAAACTTTTAAAATCCGTCGTACAATTGCCAATAATTTTTAAAACATGTCAACAACTTTTAACAATCTAGTTTTGCATATATCATTCTTGTTAAAACACTTTAACCTTTTAATTGGCAAAAATGGTCAATTTAAACATTTAAAACCAGTTTGAAATGCCAATTTACTTTTGAAAAAATTCTATTAACTTTTAACAATTTTTACTTCTATATTTTCAGTAATACTTTTATCTTGAAACATTGTCCTATCAAACCCTTTCGGTAACTCCACTCAGTCAAATGTGACAGGCGGTGAGGGTGGTAAGCAATGAATGCTATTTAAAAACCGACCTCATTAGGAATCAAAGAGACCTCCTTCAACCTTCTACACATTTATAGTAGGTGAGCCTAGTCACGGTCTGACCAATGTTTTTATTTTAAGTTATACATATAGATACAATTCTAATATATATATATATATATATATATATATATATATATATATATATATATATATATATATATATATATATATATATATATATATATATATATATATATATATATATATATATATATATATATATATATATCATTTAAAATTTTAAGTATTCTTTGAAAATTATGTTTAACCATTAATTCTATTAAACACGCAAGGATGCAGTGTTAATAATTAATTTAAACAATCATCCATTAAATTTTGAAGCATTTTAAACTTTGTGTTTAGCTATTAATCATATTGAGCATGCAAATATTCTATGTCAATGATTAATCTAAACAATCATACAATACTAAAATCACCATTTTATAACAAGAAATCTGATTTCAGAAAAATAAAACATCACGACCGCCGCGATGCGTAACACGAGAAAACGCGACGCGGTAATCAAAAGAAACCGATCATGACAAGAACGACGCGGCGCGGAACACTAGGAAGCGCGACGCGGCAAAACCCTAATGATCGTAACTTTAGAAAAACCCGCGACGCGATATTTCAAGTACCGCGGCGCGGACGTTGATCAGATTCAATAAATCAGAAAAAAAACGTTTTTTTAACAATTTTAATCGAATCAAAACAGTACAAAATCATGATAAAGTGGCTCTGATACCACTATTGGAATACGATAGCATAAAAACAACGCAGCGGAAACAGAAATCAAAATCGTATTCAACCAGGATCACAGAATCATGCACACTTTTGTAACTGTAAAATCAAGAGGGTTCAAGGAATACCTTTTAGATCTCAGATCTGATCTTGTTAGGATGACGAGAGCCTAAAGTAGAACTCCTCTAATGTGATCGCACCCAAGATAACGATCCAGCACCCGTTGATGTAGTATATACCTTTGCTTGAAGTTTTAGCACATAATACTTAGGGTTTTGAAAGAAATCGGCCGTATACCGAGGGGTGGAAGGAAGGTGAAGAAAATTAGGGTTTTGGCAGCCCTTACAACTCAGATCTAGGGTTGTATTTATAGTGCTCCTCATCCTTATCCCCTCCCTTGTGGATATTTCACTTTGGTCCTTTATCCTTATTAAGTTTCTAATTAATATACCTTTACTTTGGTATATTAATAAACTTAACCATTAAGTTTCTAATTAATATACCTTTACTTTGATATATTAATAAACTTAACCCCTCAAGTTTATTTTCGATCTCTTTTAGCTAAATCGTCTCTTGCGTGTAACGCAAAAGGACCCTACTATTTATAGTAATATTACCAACTTGTTATAACGATGGGCATATAACCAACAAAGCAAACCACGACGCGCCCTCGCGACGCGACGGGAAGATGGTCGCGACGCGAGCACTGAAGTTCAGCAAGTATAAATAGATGCATTCTATGGACGTTTTTAGACACCAATTTACACCAATTCTCATAAGAATACTCCAACACTCTCAATCAGTTGTAATATCTCAAAATCTCTCTTAGTTAGTTGTTTAGAACCAATAGATTCTCCATTTCGGTGGTAATTCTAGTAGTAATTCAAGATAATTCGAAGGGTAAAAGCACCAAGCTACATGCCGAGGAACACCAAGACTATCGCCACGATCATCACTCGAATGGAAGGCTAATCTCTTCATATTACTTCCGGTAATGTTATCATACCTTTAGTGTAACATGTTTTTACTTTGATTCCGAACAAATGTTTTACTATTGTAACTATTAAACCCTCATATCCTTGAATACAATTAGTGAATCATTTGTGTTTACTTCTACTTGTTATCATATTTTCAAGACATAGTATTATCAACTTATTATTCGTGCACATCTCATCTAAATAACGAGTTAAGACGAATAATCACTTAATATACTTTGTGCCCAATTAATATGTTAATAAGTTGTAATGTTACTATTATTTTGATAAAACATAATATTGTCATACCATTGTTTGTACCTAATCTACCAAATTGTTAGACAAAGACAAATAATTGATTCAACATGTTATGTATTTACCCGATTAATAGCAATTGTTAGTAAACTGTAATTATGTCAAAGTAATTATATCGGAATCATTATAGTAAAACATGCGAAATTAATTGTTGATAACTAAACCGGAAGTAATTCTTTCTCTATTCTCAAGTTACTAATTCAATATTATTACCATCACAATCAACATTTACTTTACAACTCGTTAAAGATTAACCACTAAATCTCTGTGGACTCGACCCCGCTTGCCCTATCTACGTAGTAATAGTGGGTTATAAATTGTTTTTGATGCGTGTGACGATCGCGTTGTCAAAATGGCGCCGTTGCCGGGGATTATATGCGCTTAATTTCTAAAGAGTTGCTTAAAGTTATTATTATTATTATTTTTTTATTATTTTCTTTTTTGAGCAAACTCACTTGTTTATGCATACAAGACATAGTAGCAACAATTCACCATTGTTATTTAATCCGGAGCCTGAAAGAACTCTTAGAAACAATCGAATTGCAAGACGTTTATTTGGAACCATGAATCTGGACGAAGTATTAGTAGAAGATGTTCCCGATGAATCACACATACAACCTCCACAAATTGGTCCTCATAATCCCATACCACAAGCACATCCACCAAATCCTCCACAATTCAGAAACAATGGCAATAATGGTGGATATCAAGGAGATAACACCAACAATTGGAATGGCACAAATCGACACAGCGGTGGCTTTCATGAAGGTAATCAATTCCAATTTCATCCTCGTTATTTTGATCAACCCAATAGACACTATGTAGCATCTCACTTTCAACCAGGAGATTATGATGATCCTTCACCTATAATATTTCCACATGGAAATGAACATATTGTAGAAATTAGACCACAATTAATTGGAGTAATTCCACTTTTTCGTGGTTATAAAAATGAGGATCCCTATAATTACTTGTATGAATTTCTTGCAATAGCTAACGCAAATACACCGAGGGAAACCAATAGAGATACCTTTAAACTACATTTATTTCCATTTACTTTAAAAGAAAAAGCAAAATATTGGTTTACATCACTTGCTCCTGGAAGTATTAATACTTGGGATCAATTGAGAACCAATTTTTTACAAGAATTTTACCCAGCAAGTAAAACAACAGAAATAAGAAAAGCAATACAAGATTTTTCACAAAAACCCAATGAAGAATTTCATGATGCTTTTGATCGTCTTAAGGAATTACTACGATCTTGTCCGCATCATGAATTCCCTCGTTGGCAACTTGTAAGGTATTTCTTTGATGGAGTGGATAACACGAACCAATCTATGATAAATGCTGCCTCAAGTGGAACGTTTATGTTGCAAGATAGTAAAAATGCTTGGAGATTTCTAGAACAATTGAGTAATGGTTCAAAAGCTAATTACTCAACAAAAAAACAAGAGAATCCAAATCAAACTGTTGCAACAATAGCACTCGATAAAACATGGAAAAATGGAGTAAAATCTGATATCATGTCTTTAAGAAAAAAGGTTGACTTATTGCTTACAAGCCTTGGAAAAGAGAAAGGTGCTAATGTTTTGCAGGGACAAAAGCCATGTACAAATTGTGGAAACACCGGACACAATGCGCACAATTGCACAAAGACTCATGAAGAACTCAACCACTTAAGTGGATATGGTCAATACCATAATCCACAAAGACCTTTCAGACCTAACAATCACGGAAATTTTCACAACAACAATCAGGAAAATTTTCACAAAAACAATCAGAGAGGACTGCATCAAAACCAGCATCAAAACCAACAACGGACATTTCAACCCAACCACAATGGAAGAGAAGGAAGTTCAAGCAGAAAAGAACCAGAAAATGAAGGAACAAAGGTAGACAAGATAATGGAATTCATCACCCAGACGTATCAGAAAACCGATACCAATACCAAAACAATCGCAGCTATGGAGAAACAAATAGCCCAGCTGGCAGAACAACTCGGAAAAAGAGAAGAAGGAAAATTCCCAAGCAGCACAACTGTGAATCCTTCTCACAGTCAAAGGCCGGGGAAAGAACATCAAGTCAACCAAGTCATCACCTTAAGAAGCGGGAAGAAAGTCAACAATCAGGTAAGTTCTCTTCCCAACCCAACTTTAGAAGAAGAAAGTGATACCGAGGAGATTTACAATGAAAAAGAGGAACTAGAAAAAATTTTAAAAGAAAAAGAAACGGAAAATGAACAACAAAATAACATCGCACCATATCCTTCAGCCCTTAAACCATCGACCTCTAAAGACACAAAAAGGACTAAGTCGGAAGACATGTGGGAAGTCTTTTCCCAAGTCAAAATAAACATTCCCTTAGTCAAATTAATCAGAGAAGTCCCTTCATACGCGAAATTTCTGAAAGATTTGTGCATTCAGAAAAGAAAATTAAAATCGCGTCTCCCCAAGAAAGTAGACTTAACAGAACATGCAAGTTCTATAGTCTCCAATTCTCTTCCTCCCAAGCTTAAAGACCCAGGAGCACCTTTAATCTCTGTTACCTTGGGTAACATTAACATAAAAAAGGCACTCTTGGATCTTGGAGCAAGTGTTAACATTCTTCCTGGAAATTTGTTTGATCAATATGAACTAGGCAATCTAGAACATACTGATATCATTTTACAACTTGCTGATAAATCCACAAAAATTCCAAGGGGAATGTTGACCGATGTTATAATCAAGGTAGATTAATTCTACTATCCAGTTGAATTTCTAGTACTTGATACTGAACATACTTATAAAGAAAGTCAAGCTTCAATTATTTTGGGACGACCATTTTTGGCAACAACAAATGCCCAAATTAATTGCAGAACGGGAGCAATGGATATAGCTTTTGGAAACAGAAAACTGCGCTTAAATGTCTTTAGCACATTTAATAATTCGTCAACGGAACACGAGTGTTATCAAGTTGATGTAGTTGATGACTTAGTGCATCAAGCTACACCAACCATCTTACATTCCGATAAATTGGAGAGTTTTCTTAATAATACCAGGATTGAGGACATGGACACAAAAGAAGCATACCTGATGGAAGAAGTTTTCCAATGTCAAGGAAGAACACCATGGATCCCACAAGTAGATAAATTACCCACAAATTTTTCATAACCGTTAAAATCATCTTTTGAAGTACCACCGGTTTTAGAATTGAAAACTTTGCCAAACCATTTGAAATATTCATTTTTGGGAGCTAACAAAACTTTACCAGTAATCATTTCTGCTGATTTAACAGGTGCTCAAGAAGAAACTTTGTTAGAAGTGTTGGTAAAGTACAAGGAAGCTATTGGATGGACAATAGCCGATCTGAAGGGGATAAGTCCAGCAACGTGTATGCACAGAATCATTACCGAAGAAGGAATGAAACCATCCCGAGAAACACAAAGACGGCTGAACCCAAATCTCAGAGAAGTGGTTAAGAAAGAGGTACTCAAATGGTTGGACGCTGGCATCATTTACCCAATATCAGATAGCGATTGGGTAAGTCCAACCCAAACAGTGCCTAAGAAATCAGGAATCACAGTGGTAGAAACAGAAGATGGAGAAAAAATGACCACTAGACCAATCACAGGATGGAGAGTTTGCATCGACTACCGCAAGTTGAATGTAGCAACGTCAAAAGATCATTTCCCACTCCCATTCATAGACCAAATAGTCGAAAAACTATCTGGAAAGAAATTCTACTGTTTTTTAGACGGATACTCGGGATACAATCAAATTGCCATCCATCCCGAGGATCAGGCTAAAACAACCTTTACTTGCCCCTATGGCACCTTCGCATTCCGAAGGATGCCATTCGGATTATGTAATGCTCCCGCCACGTTCCAACGTTGCATGATGGCTATATTTTCTGATATGGTAGGAGAATCACTAGAAATCTTTATGGATGATTTTTCGATATTTGGCTCCTCTTTTGAAAATTGTTTAAAACAACTGGAAAAGGTTTTAAAAAGATGCACCGAATCTAATCTGATTTTAAGTTGGGAAAAGAGTCATTTTATGGTCAAGGAAGGAATTGTACTTGGGCATGTCGTTTCAGAACGCGGTTTTGAAGTTGACAGAGCCTAAGTACAAATCATTTCCACACTTCCCCCACCAAGCTCGGTAAAAGGTATTCGTTCCTTCCTTGGACATGCCGGATTTTACCGAAGATTCATCAAGGATTTTAGCACCATTTCCAAACCACTGTGCAAACTGTTATTAAAAGATGCACCATTTGTTTTTGATAACTCATGCCAAGAAGCATTCACAATTTTGAAAAATAAACTTACTGAAGCACCAATCTTACAAGCTCCTAATTGGCTTCTTCCGTTTGAGATAATGTGTGATGCTAGTGATTATGCTGTAGGAGCGGTATTGGGACAAAGAGTGGACAAGAAACTAGTTGTAATTTGCTATTCAAGCAAAACGTTCTCCAAAGCACAGCTCAATTATACCACCACCGAGAAGGAACTTTTGGCGGTTGTGTACGCTTTGGATAAATTTAGATCTTACATCTGGGGATCTAAAGTTATCTTGTACACAGACCACAGCGCCATCCGACATCTGATGGAAAAGAAAGAAACGAAACCACGACTCATTCGGTGGGTGCTTTTGTTGCAGGAATTCGATCTAGAGATCAGAGATAAGAAAGGAGCTAAAAATGTTGTCGCTGATCATCTCTCTAGAATCAAAACCGACGAAATTCCAGGGGAAAATATACGAGAGGATTTCCCTGACGAGCAACTGTTTTCTATCCAGAAAGTACCATGGTTTGCTAATCTGGTTAACTACTTTGTAACAGGTAAAACGCCACAACATTGGACAGCACAACAGGAGAGATACTTTTTCTCCCAAACCAAGCAATATATGTGGGAGGATCCAGACCTGTTCAAAATAGGAGCAGACCAAGTTATCAGAAGATGTGTGCCAGACGTTGAACAGACGGACATTCTCCGTCATTGTCACTCATACGCCTGCGGAGAACACTTCAGTGCCAAAAAGACTGGGCATCGAGTTCTTCAAAGCGGTTTTTTCTGGCCCTCTTTATTTAAAGACGCTTATAATTATGTTAGAGCTTGCGAAAAATGTCAACAGATGGGGGGAATATAAAGACGAGACATGATGCCAATGTCCCCAATTTTAATTGTCGAAATCGTTGACGTTTGGGGCATTGATTTCATGGGACCATTCCCCACATCATTTGGGAATTTGTACATTTTATTAGCTGTTGACTACGTATTCAAATGGGTAGAAGCTGAAGCTACCAGAACAAACGACCACAGTGTCGTATGCAAATTTATAAAAAAGAACATTTTCTCGAGGCATGGAATCCCTCGAACTATCATAAGTGACGGGGGTTCCCACTTCAAAAATAGACATTTTGCAAAAGTTTTAAAACACTATGGCGTTACCCACAAAATTGGTACCCCATATCATCCACAGACAAGTGGACAAGCAGAGGTTTCTAATCGAGAAATTAAAAGAATTTTAGAAAATACAGTCAGACCAGACCGAAAAGACTGGTCAATTCGATTAGATGATGCCTTATGGGCCTATCGGACAGCATATAAAACCCCCATAGGAATGTCCCCGTATAGACTTGTGTATGGCAAACCATGCCATCTACCTGTGGAGATAGAGCACCGTGCCATGTGGGCAATCAAAAGCGCTAATGTTAATTTAACTGATGCAGGTGAAGAGAGAAAGTTACAGTTATCAGAACTGGAAGAAATAAGGAAGGAGGCATATGAGAGTGCAAAAATTTATAAAAAAAACAAAAGACTTTCATGACCGTCATATTGTCCGAAAACAATTCCATAAAGGACAATTGGTATGGTTATTTGATTCACGTCTCAAGCTCTTTCCTGGAAAATTGAAAAGCAAATGGACTGGTCCGTACGTTATAACAGATGTTGCACTACATGGTGCAATAGAAATTCAGCCAAAAAAAGGAGGAGAACCGTTTAAAGTCAATGGACAACGGTTAAAGCCTTACGTTCAATTGGTGGATAACTCAAAAGTGGTGTTTGAAAAAATTGCTTTAACTAACCCACAAATCTGACCAATTAAACATAAGGCACTGCGTCCGGCTGAAGACGTTAAACTTAGCGCTTTTCGGGAGGCAACCCGAGAACTTTGTGGGTGTGTTCACTGCAAACCCTCATTTACACTTATGCAAAGCATAAGTGTGTAGTGTGTTGATTTATTTGTTTTTCTTTTGTTTTATTTCATAAAAACATAAAAAACATAAAAAACATAAAAAACAAATCGTGTTTATTAAATGAAATGACACACAGGTGAAGAGAGGGGGTAAAAACGAAGTTTGAAAAAGAAAAAAATAGCCCTCTGAAGACTCCTCGCGACTTGACGAACAATTCTCGCGACCACAAGACGAGTAAAAACGCGATCAATATATCCGGGTATTGCAGGATTCGCGACGCGACAACCATGCCTGTCGCGACGCGAAGGAGCGTGGACCAGGTAAAAACCCTAACTTCTTGTTGACCGCCGCTTTTTACCAAAAATCCAACCTTCGCGACTCTCTCTTGCGGCCAAGACGATTTTCAACCAAAACACCCGATTTTCTTGATTTTTTCTTGTGAAAATCATCATACAAGGTACGTATAACATTCCTCTACTCTCGATTAGTGATTATACATGTAAAAACATAGCAAAATCGCAAGGATTCGGGCCGAAACCGATGATTGCGATCGGATGACTTTGAATGCGGTTATTTGGTTAAATTGATACCTATACATGTTAGATCTAGCACCTAGGAACCTTTATGACTTAATGCATTAAGTTAAAACCGAGTTAAACTTGCAAAAATCGGCCCTCACGACGACCGATCGCCGCTCGCAATCGCGACCACGCACACCATCGCGTCGCGAGGCTTGAAGAGGAACAAAACGCGACCAGGTCGCGAAGGCTGTGCAGGAACCAATTTTTTCGCTCATTTTTGCTATTTTCTTGCGTATAAAACCCGATTGATGATTTGTATAAAAATTGCAGATATGGCAGCACGAAGGGAGCAAAGGCAACAGGCAGTACAAAGGGACGATCTCCCTACGCATATATGGTTGCAATTTCCACAGACTCTTCCTTCTGTCAGGAAAAACTTATATGGGTCGAATTTACAGAAACTAAAACGAAGAGATGTCGAGGCATCCCCAATACTTGATTGGAATCTTGCCAACAACGTGGGGATCACAGCAGCACTTGATCAGTACCTGATCAAGACAGATGGCACTTATACTTGCCATGCATGGAAAAACCTGCTCCAGATCCGAGAGCCTAGTTACAAAGAACTGATGCTGGAGTTCTTCTCTACTGTATCCTTCGATCCTACTGAGGAGGATATGTTTCAGCGTACAGCCATTTCCTTCCGACTTGGAGGGACGAGCAGGCAATGCAGTGTCGTAGAGCTCGGATGGAGATTGGGTCTTTACCCACATGGTGATGCCCGCACACCTGCTTTCAGACAGTACTTGTCTCGATGTCTTACCGGACCTACTCAAGAATTCAGCACCGCCGACTTTTGGGGAGAAATTGCTGACACCATATACTTTCCAGAGACTGCAGTGGAGAGTGCGATCCGCTCTCCCATTCACCGGTTATTACACAGACTCGTTGCCACTTTCGTTAATCAACGGAAGGGCTGCGAGAAAGTCCCAGCTGCAGATCTTTTTTATTTATGGTGCCTTTTGACACCTGGGAGGCACTGCAACCTCCCATATTCTCTGGCATTTTTCTTGGCCCGAAAGGCCACAGGGGCCAGGTCTTCTAGCCCCATCTGCGGTGGCCATTTGGTCACACGCCTGGCCCGATCATACAGCATCTTAGCATTGCCAGAGATTCGAGCCATGTCCGCGAGCGAGCCCAGAGCCATAGGACGCTAGTACTTGGAGACTATGGGTGTGGTCAGACCATCAGATGGACCGGGGGGATATGAGATTGCTGAGCCAGAAGACGAGCAGATACCCGATGCTGCTCAAGCACCACTCGTACCTCCTATGCGACGTCAGCGCCAGTGCCACAGATCCCCTGTCCAGCCACAGGATCCCGAGCCCGAGATGAACATCGGGACCCTTTACCAGCAGATGCAGTCATGGTACCTGGAGAGTCAGGCACAATACAGACAGATGCCGGATTGGCACCTGGCCAATCAGGTACAGCATCAGTGGATGGCTGACTCGATGACCGACTTCTTCGGACAGCAGGGATTTCAGCCCAGACACCCATATCCAGGTATTGTTCCACCCGTACCTGATTGGTACACAGGTAGATATCCTCCAGGGGATGTGGCTGGCCCATCAGGTACCCAGTTTGATCATGACGACGAGGATGAGTGATTTCTTTCTTTTGTTTTAAAAACTTGTGTGATTAAATACTGCATGGTGTGATTTTTGCATTGAAGTTATTTTATGTTTATTGCTTTTGTTCAGAATGACGTTTTGTTTGTTTTATTGATTATACTACAGAAGGTGATGAAACATGCTGGCACTAAGTTCAGCGCCCGAACGTATCGATTATTCCCACCGAAAAAAATAAAAAATAAAATAAAATAAAAAATAAAAAATAAAATAAAATAAAATAAAAACTTTTCAAAAAGAAGTCAATTGCGAAAAACTCAATTTTTCTTGAGGACAAGCAAACCTCAAGTGTGTAGTATTTTGATAGTGCTTTATTTTTTACAATAAAGCACTATCTTAAAAGACAGTTTTTATCGCATAAAGACCCTCAGAAACACAAGAAAACCTTCTTTTCTTGTAACTCGAAGAAACACAAGAATTGCCTTAAAACATGCAAAATGCTTCTCTATAACAGATATGGTTCAGACAGACCCGTCTAACCTACCTCGTCTGTAACCAATTAGATCGTATTTCATATAAGAATGCATGTTTTCCTAAACATCCAGGCAAAAGCTCACATTCCAACGGCAGCACCTGATGCACACCACAGACTCTCAAAAGTCTGGCGGTGATAATAGATCTACTGTCGGGTCATCACTAGCCCAAGCTAGCCATTTGTTTTCGCATCGAAAACATCTCACAAATCACGGGAAAAGCCTATTATGATATCATTATTTCTCTCAAAAGAATTATGATTAATTTGTCTTTAGTCCCCAGACATCCTCACTAAAATTGCAAGCCAACGAGAGAATATCTCATTTGTTCATACACTGCACATCACGGCCCACTGCGTGTTGCAGATGCAAATCTGCCAGAACTATGGTAATTATCATAGGAAATCCTGATAAGCTCAACATCAAAACAGGCTTATATTAACAGGTGGCTAAACATGAATTACGATTCATGTTTAACTTGAACAGAGTTCTCCGGAGCTGTTGGTGTGAGGAAAACACGAGGGATTTGTGTGCTAACTTTTATGGCTTTATTTCAGGAACAAGAATGAATCAAGACCCAAGAAACTCTGAGAAAACAACCAAACCCGAGGAAGTGATGCTCCGAACCAAAGAGCAAAAATGCGAAAAACTCATAAAAGCTACAGCAATCGCGACATGACAGGAGCTATGGTCGCGACGCAAAGAAGAGCAAAACACAAAGATTTCCCAGCTTCAGCAATCGCGACGCGACGGGAGCTATGGTCGCGACGCGAAGACATGAACGCGACAATACCAAACTTCGATAGCGAGACTACCAACAAGGCGCACTGACCAGACAAGTGGCCGACAAAAAGCATATTGGAATACGATAGCATAAAAACAACGCAGCGGAAACAGAAATCAAAATCGTATTCAACCAGGATCATAGAATCATGCACACTTTTGTAACTGTAAAATCAAGAGGGTTCAAGAAATACTTTTTAGATCTCAGATCTGATCTTGTTAGGATGACGAGAGCCCAAAGTAGAACTCCTCTAATGTGATCGCACCCAAGACAACGATCCAGCACCCGTTGATGTAGTATATACCTTTGCTTGAAGTTTTAGCACATAATACTTAGGGTTTTGAAAGAAATCGGCCGTATACCGAGGGGTGGAAGGAGGGTGACGAAAATTAGGGTTTTGGCAGCCCTTACAACTCAGATCTAGGGTTGTATTTATAGTGCTCCTCATCATTATCCCCTCCCTTGTGGATATTTCACTTTGGTCGTTTATCCTTATTAAGTTTCTAATTAATATACCTTTACTTTGGTATATTAATAAACTTAACCATTAAGTTTCTAATTAATATACCTTTACTTTGATATATTAATAAACTTAACCCCTCAAGTTTATTTTTGATCTCTTTTAGCTAAATCGTCTCTTGCGTGTAACCCAAAACGATGGGCATAAATGAAAAACTGACTGATTCTTTAAAACAAATCAGTTCTCTTGAAACCGAGAATAAAAGACTAATATGGAGTATGGATTCTATCAAAGTTGCTAGAAAACTAAGTGATGATGTCTTTACCAAGGCAAACACCTTGGGAACTGGCAAAATTGATACGAATTACAGACCAGGAATCGGAAGAGAATCGTTCGAAATTGAACAAGCAAAACAGGAAAACATGACTAATTGTGAAAACTCTGAATCCACTCTACCAGATTTATTCACATCTGTTAATGAGGAAGATTCAGATGACGAAACAGTTATCAACTATAGCCTAGATGATACTGCTTTCACTGTTTCCAGAAAGTCTTTCAAAAGAGTCTTAAATTCTGAAACAGACTCAGCTAGTTCTTTAACTCACCAAATCAAACATACCAACGAAACCACCAAATTTAAAAACTTTTTGAATGGAGAAAATTCCTTTTACGAGGTTGGTAGTACTTCTGTACCAACTGCTTTTCCTACAATGGGTTCATCAATTGTTGGAAAAACTAGCCCGGGACAAAAATACTCCAAGAAACAACAAATAAGCAAAAAACCCATTCAAGTCACCAAAACCCCACTTGTCAAGCCAAGAGTTTTTGAAAACCAACCAAAGAAACCAGTTAAACCCTACGTCATACCTCATAAACATGTTTCCAAACAATAACCAAAACCTTATCCAAAACCTTTTCAAAACCGCTCTTCATACCCCAGATATGAAGAAAACTTTTCAAATCAATTCTCACATCTAGGATATCTTTCACCAAATCACAGATCTTATCAACTCACAGGTTATAAAAAACAAATCATATTTTGGGAAAACTTGATAAATCAAATCAAACCTCAACCATTCCATCCTCATAAACCAAACTTTTACAGCAACTTGAAGTTAAATGCTACAACAAATTCATTAAGCAAAGCAACCAAAATAACAACAACTAACAAACCAGGACCCATTCAGATTTGGGTACCTAAACCTTCTGTCTGATTGCAGGTACTTACTGCTGGAGAACCCAATGATGATACATGGTATATTGATAGTGGCTGCTCCAAGCATATGACAGGAAACCGGAACTACTTACGTGAATTCAAACCTACCCAAACCAATCAAGATGTTACTTTCGGCAACAACATGACAGCAAAAATCAAAGGTTATGGAAACATAACAAATGGTAATTTTACCATAAAGAAAGTTGCCTATGTCGATGATCTGAAACACAACCTCATCAGTGTTTCTCAACTGTGTGATAACGATCTTGAAGTTCTATTCACCAAACAACGAAGCTTGATCATGAACGCCAAAACCAAAGAGGTTATCGTTGATTCTTACCGTGCCGGAAATATGTATCCACTTGACATGGATCTTATCTATAGTAAACCCGATATTTGTTTGCTATCTAAAGCCCCAACAGATATTAGTTGGTTATGGCACCGCCGCATTTCCCATCTAAACTTTGGATACATTAACAAATTGATCGGCGATGATCTTGTTCGAGGGCTACCACTTCTGAAGCTTGATAATGAAACTCTTTGTGTCGCATGTGAAAAAGGAAAACTTTCCAAATCCACTCACAAAAGCATTTCAGAATCTAGTGTATCCGAACCACTAGAACTGTTGCACATAGACCTTTGTGGCCCTGCCAAAACCCAAACCATACAAGGAAAGAAGTACATTCTTGTTGTCGTTGATGGATTCTCGCGCTTTACTTGGGTCTTTTTCTTAAGACTAAAATCAGAGGCACTTGAAGAGATGATCAACTTCATCAAACAAATTGAACTGAAGCTCAAAAGACCTGTTCAAAGAATCCGAAGTGATAATGGTTTAGAGTTCAAAAACAAGACTCTAGATTCATTTCTGAAAGACAAAGGAATTGAACATAACTTCTCAGCCCCATACACTCCACAACAGAATGGCGTTGTCGAAAGAAGGAACAGAACTCTATGTGAAGCTGCAAGATCAATGCTTATCTTCGCTGATCTGCCACAATACTTCTGGGCAGAAGCAATAGCCACAGCTTGCTACACACAAAATCGTTCCTTAATCCATAAACATCTTCATAAAACACCATATGAAGTCATTAACAACCGAAAACCAAACATCAAATTTTTCCATATTTTTGGTTGTCGATGCTTCATAAAGAATAATAAATATCACCTTTCAAAATTTGAATCAAGATCGGACGAAGGAATTTTCCTTGGTTACTCGTTTTCCTCAGCAGCTTATCGAGTACTGAACAAACGTACCAGAGTAATTGAAGAAAGTACCGATGTTCATTTCGATGAATTTTATGTCAGGAAATTGGATCGTGAACATTTTGGTTCTAAAATTATTGATAGTATTTTTCAAAATCCAATTCAAAAACCACCTTCTCCTGACATAGACATTGAAATTGATCTTGATTTACTTTTTGAACAACCCAAAACCGCTTACAATTCTGAACTTTTAACTACTTCAATTGATCCTACAGGTACACCCACTGAAGGAACTCCACAAACAAACCAAAATGATGCAGATCAATTCGAGGGGGAACCACCAACATATACTTCCTCTTTGGAACAAACACCAAATCCTCCTCTGAACACCCCAGCCCCAAAAAGCCAAAATAAACCTGATGCATCATTTATGGGGGAACCTTCAAACCTATTCCAAGAAGAAACACCCGGAGAAGAACAATGGGATACCGAAATTCCAATTATTATAGCAAATGAAAAACGCTTAATAAAGTGGACCAGAAATCATCCAATGGACCAAATCATCAAAGATCCCAATTCAAGAATTCAAACTAGAGCAGCATCCACAAATGAATGTTTATTTGGAGCCTTTTTATCCATGACTGAACCCAAAACCATACATTCTGCTCTCAAAGATCCAGACTGGGTAAAAGCAATGCAAGAAGAGCTAGCAGAATTTGAAAGAAACGACGTATGGAATCTTGTTACTACCCCACCCGATGTTACTGTTATAGGTTCAAGATGGGTCTACAGAAACAAGACTGACGATCAAGGAATCATTTGTCGAAACAAGGCACGTCTTGTAGTCAAAGGATATTCACAACAAGAAGGAATCGACTATGATGAAACATATGCTCCAGTTGCCAGAATTGAAGCAATTCACATCTTGATTGTCATACATGGACTTGATCTCGCTATCCATGGCCTCTTTCCACTTGACAGACTCAGGGCCTGCCACTTCTTCCTGGTAGTTAGCTGGTTCATCCAAATTTATCAGTGTCCTATCACTGACAAACGTGTCCCCATCCGAAGTAATATGGAACCCATAAAACTCGGGTGGCATGCTAACCCTACCGGAACGCCTCAGAGGTAAGGATACATCTGTCGGACCAACAGGAACTTCTTCCTCATGTTGGTTGCTAGTTTCTCCTAAGGTTGCGTTATCTGATGACTCTTGAATTTCTTCCAGATCAATGGTACTCCCACTGTCCTCTTTGAATATGAGCTCTCTCTCTCGAAAGACCGCTCGTCTAGCTACAAAGACCACGTCCTCGCTCGGTCTGTAGAATAGATATCCAAATGACTGTTTGGGATAACCAAGGAAGAAACACCTTTCGCTTCTGTCTGCCAGTTTGTCTTGAGTCTCTCGTCTAACGAAAGCCTCACAACCCCAGACCTTGATATGTGCCAACGAGGGAACTTTCCCCATCCACATCTCATGAGGTGTTTTAGCAACCTTCTTAGTTGGGACAAGATTGAGGATATGGGCGGCAGTCTCTAAGGCATACCCCCAAAAGTGAATGGGAAGTGAAGCTCGACTCATCATGGAACGAACCATGTCCAACAGGGTTCGGTTGTGCCTCTCTGCAACACCGTTCAACTGTGGTGTCCTGGGAGGTATCAACTGCGAAATTATTCCGCATTCCTTTAGATAGTCTAGGAACTCGATACTTAGATACTCTCCGCCTCTGTCGGACCTGAGCATCTTTATCTTCCTGCCTAATTGATTTTCTACCTCGTTCTTAAACTCTTTGAACTTTTCAAAGGTGTCCGACTTATTCTTGATCAAGTAGATATAACCGTATCTACTAAAATCGTCGGTAAAGCTCACGTAGAACCGCGTGCCATCCTTTGTGGTTGATCTGAATGGACCACACACATCCGTGTGAATGATGTCCAGCAGACCCTCACCTCTTTCAAAAGATCATTTGAAGGGTGATTTAGTCATCTTGCCCAACAGACAAGATTCACATACATCATCCGACCTGAGGTCGAATGATTCCAACACTCCATCCTTTTGGAGTTGGGCGATGCGTTTCTTGCTGATGTGCCCGAGCCGACTATGCCACAGACATGCCTTTTCTACACCACTGGTAGAATCAATATAATTTACACCATTTCCTAAATTGTCAACACATTCAACAGTTTCATACACACCATCACAAGGATAAGCAGTAAAAATCAAAATACCATTTTTGAAAACAGAAATCGAACCAATTTTATTATCAAAAGAAAATTGAAATCCTTGTCTGAACAATGCGTGAAATGAAATAATGTTTCTTGCCATTTCTGGCGAATAGCAACAATTAAATAACTCTATACTAACATCACTACTAAGCACTAAACTGTAAACGCCGATCTTGGTAACAGGGGACGATCTCCTATTGCCCATGATCAAGTTCAGTCTACCGTGCTCCACCTCCCTGCTTTCCTTTAGGCCCTGCAGATCAGAACAAATGTGAAAACCACATCCTGTATCAAGGACCCAAGAATTAGATGATGGTGAGTTTTTAGAGATAGTGTATATACCTGCTGTCGATGGCTTTACTTTCCCATCCTTGACATCCTGCAAGTATTTGGGGCAGCTTCTCTTCCAATGGCCCTTCTCTTTGCAGTAAAAACAATTGGCTTCATCAGGGTTGGCCACACAAGGAATGTGGGAAGTCTTGGTTCTTGAGCCATTACTGGATGACCCGACCTGAACCTTTTCCCTCCAATTTTGCTTAGGAGGGCCCTTCCTTTTCTTTCCTTTGCCACTTCCGATGGCTAGGACGGGCTGATTAACCGAGGGTACACTTTTACCCTTCATCCCGTCCTCAACTACTCGAAGCATGCGATGCAACTCAGTCATATTAGCCTGATTGTTGTTCAAATGATAAGCCAGCTTGAACTGGTCATAAGAACTCGGTAACGAGTTAAGCACTATGTCAACGGCCAACTGCTCCGGTACAGGCATCGCAAGCTTTCTAAGCCGCTCCACGTAACCTTGCATTCTTTGCACATGAGTGCAGATGGACTCTCCATCTTTAGGTTTGCTGTTCGTGAAGTCCTTGACTACCTCGCACCTCTCGATGCGCTCTTGCTTGCGGAACTTTTCCGCAAGCTCCTTGTGCATCTCAAAGGGCCAGTAGTCTTCGTATATTCTTTGCAATTCGGGGTTCATTGTGGCGATCATGATGCAGGCCACTTTGGTCGCATCATCAGAATGTTTTTGGTACAAGGAAATCTCCTCGGGAGTAGCAGTTTCAGGGTCAATATCGACAAGCTCGGTCTCGAGGACATACTCTTTGTTCTCGTACCTCAGAGCCATCTTGATATTTCTAATCCAGTCATTGTAGTTTTGTAACACCCGGCTTTTAAAACAAAAACACCCCTGAAAAAATTTTCATTTAAAACACAGGTTTCAATACATAAAACCATAACAAGGGGTATATTTTAATAGAAACGGGTACAAGTGTATCAAGGAGAGTATAAAATACCATAACTCCTTTAAAGCCGGGCTGCTACTGACAGCATCTAAGAGTCCCACTTCAAAGTCACGGACTCTATCTTGTCCCCTACCAGTATCATGCTAACCTGCAGGGACAGTAACAAACGGTATGAGCTACAAAGCTCAGTGAGTAATCATTCCTACAAATAACACGTATTAAATACAATCATGTATTTGTCTGGATATCGAA
Source organism: Cichorium intybus (assembly GCA_023525715.1). Classification (NCBI taxonomy): domain Eukaryota; kingdom Viridiplantae; phylum Streptophyta; class Magnoliopsida; order Asterales; family Asteraceae; genus Cichorium; species Cichorium intybus. The sequence continues at coordinate 73,518,265 of CM042015.1, forward strand.
TCCAAACTCCTAGCCTTACTGGCTGGCCGAATATCTCTTAGGATTTCACATCCTAAATTATAGTCTTACAGACTATAACATAATAACCTGCATTTATCAATCCACGTCAGTTATTTGCACGAATAATCATATACAACTATTTCTGTCCCATATCTCTTAGTCACATCGGACCGCACCGTATATCCTGGCTATTTAAGCCGCACACTGTATCATATATCATGGCTAAACAAGCCACACCCTGTATCATAGCTATATAAGCTGCACCAAAACATTATCAGTATATAATTCATAGCTCGAAGGCCGCACCAGCTGGGTTTAATAACCCGATATCATAGCCAAAAGGCCGCACCATGTACCTGTAACAAAATCATAGCCAAAAAAAGGCTGCACCAAATATCATAGCCCGAAGGCCGCATCGGAGACATAGCCCGAAGGCCGCACCGGAGTCATCGCCCGAAGGCCACATCGGAGACATAGCCCGAAGGCCGCACCGGAGTCATAGCCCGAAGGCCACATCGGAGACATAGCCCGAAGGCCACATCGGAGACATAGCCCGAAGGCCGCACCGGTTGGATATACAATCCAGAAATCATAGCCATATAGGCCGCACCCATTGGATATAAAATCCAGAATTAGTTATGGCTCACGGGTTAGCCCGCTGTTGCCTAGACTCACGGTTCCGTTCTTGTCATCGCAATGACTCACGGCTTATCCGATCTTGTCTCTTCAAACGTATCTTTGAACCATCAATTTCGTCCCACAATCAGTTTCAACCTGTAACAACTCAATCATCATATATCACATATGGTATCAGTGAGATTACTCACCTGGATGCTAGCTGCATACTAGCTCTTAGCGGTTCTTGCCTTTCAATGTGTTTCGCGAGATCTTGTCCCGTACCTATAATTCCTTCATTTCCACAATGATTATAGGTTAATAATCATTTTAATTGATTCTAATGCATACGAGTCTAATATAGAACCAATTCCAAGCAATAACCATTCTTATAAAATTTCCAAAATACGTCCCGAAATACGCGTATTCTGCTACAGTACTTTCGGGAGGTCGTATACGTATTCCGACAATTTTGTATGAAGTTTCATACCATATTAGACCTATGTTTAAAATTTCAGGTCAAACGGACAAGCCTAGCATCAATTTTCAAAATTGAGCCAAACCTTAACAGAGAGCATGAAAAATCTGATCATTTTCCATGCAGCGCAGGATCGCGACCCTATCTCCATGGGGATCGTGTCCCTACGGATCGCAACCCTATCTCCATGGAGATCGGGACCCTACGGATCGCAACCCTATCTCCATGGAGATAGGGACCCGATCTTTGCTGGACAGACCAGAATTGCGATTTTTATGCTACAAACTCCCAATTTCTCTTATTAAGCTCTTAATACACGACTTAATCATTTGGGGTTTATTCCTAGGCTAAAACCTTACATTTTAACAAGGTTTTTAACCCCCAAAACACAATCAATCAATTTAGGGTTCTAAATTTTTAACAACCCCAAATCTTCAATTTCATCATAAATAGCAATCTACTTCCATTTTCTTGAGTTAAGTCCATTTAGCATGACTTAATGGAAGTAATAAACTATCTAAACCACTTAATCACAACTGAAATTCACAAATTTCAGTTTCTATATAACCCATCAAGAGCAAACAAACTAGAACTTGGAATACCAACCTTTAAAGCTTCCAATTCTTCAATCCAAAGCTAGGAATCGAAATTCAAGCCTCAACCTTCAAGAAGTCTTCCAATTTCTGCAGAATCGCACCTGCAATTGCTTCTCCCGTTGCTGCACAATTTGCTAGTCAATGAGAGAGTCAAACTCTCTATTTATACTCCAAAAATTTACATTTTTGGTCCTAAAGTTCCATTTCTTGAACTTTGACCCCAAAATCAAGTTTTATTACAATAAAACTTTTATTTCTTACATTTTTGCCACAACCAACAATATTTTTCATATTTGGTCTTTCACATGGTCAAATGACCAAAATACCCTTTTTCGGTAAAACGACCAAAAATCAGTTTTTATAACATTTTAAGTCCAAAACTCAAAATATTATTTCAAACCAAATACTTTTCTGTCCAAAAGACCAATTTACCCTTCCAAGGTAAAATGACCATTTTGCCCTTTTATTATAATTATATAATAAAACATGTCTTGGCGTTACAAATTCTCCCCTCCTTCAAAAGATTTCGTCCCCGAAATCATACTATCAAGCGAGGGTATTTCTTTCTCGTTACAATTCCGGTTTCCCATATCATATGGAAACCTTTATGGTATTGCCTAAGCACTTAACCATACTAGTCTTCTTATCTCGTGGTTATATCACTACTCGCATATTACTCATCCGGTTGTCCCGGGCACCTTAATCACTTATCTTCCTCATTTCAACATGAGGGATTCGTTAGAATTTATCACTCTATGTTCTCAAAACCATGAGACCCATAGAAAACTTTACAATCATCTTGAAGTTCATCAAGGATCTTCAATCAATACACCGCAATTCTTGCTTTTGGGATATACGGAAAGGTCCAATCAACAAGGACTCAACTTTCCTTTTTGTCCCACATCAATTTATAGTCCTTCCGGAGGGTTACTTTGAGTTCCACTATCTTCCCTTACTTGGGGTTTCAATGGTTTTACTCGACAATCTGCATACTACTCTTGTCGATCTTGGTCTATTTCCAAGCTTTTTCGACCTTGCCAATCTTTTCTTCTGTTTGAGATACAATCTCAGGTTTAGTCAATAGCTTCACCCCAACTTCCGTCTAGCAAATCGGCGTGCAACACGGTAGTCTAAACAATATTTCCTACGAGTCAATAAAACACTAGTATAATACTTATACTAATCTACAACTTCTACCAAGGATAGACGGTCGTCTAGTTTCCGCTAGGGTCTGTTATGCAGATTTCAGGCATATCTTCTGGAGTCTGCATCATTATCTCGCCCCTTCTATCAATCTGCAAATCATATACAGTACTTACTAGTACTTTTGAACTAATTATTCTTGAAATTTATGCCAAATTCAAAGAATAATTCTATTATTTCGGTCCGAGACCATTCGTGCTGATAACTCACGTCGACAATTTTCTTTATCTTTGTAGTTTTTCACTACTTTTCCACTCTTAATTTCTTCTTAGTCAGTATAAATCTACACTGATTTCATCAATCAACCTGCAATTCACCCATATGGTATCATACCCATGCGGTACTTGCAAAGACTTTGTTACAAAGTCTATGATATTTTTCGTCTCATTTCTTCTTTTGGACGTACAACCTTATGTTTCTAATGATTTGACTGTAGTTACTCATAAGTCAAACACTTTTCACATGTCTTTCAATGTCTTTCTTCAGCCCCGGCCACTAACACATAGGTTTTATCGACCTATACAGTTTGGTATTGCCCCGGGTATGCTGCATATCTGATACAAAATACATCTTTTCAAGATGATTTTTATATTTCGTTTGACTTTGGAATTCACATTCACAACCGCCAAGGGTTTTAAATCACTGTGATATTCCAACTAACTTCTGCTACAATTCAATCATTTATTCACTTTTTACGTTTTCAGACTTGCACACATCTTTCTGTGCTACCCGAATCAACTCAGGTAATCAATTTGCCACGTTCATACACGTGGATGTAACCTCCAAAGGTTACTCTTTCTAATTCAAGGCATCTGTAATCACATACGCCTTTCTGAGATGGTACAAGATTTCATACCCGAAATCTCTAAATAACCCATCTATCTTTTCTATTTCATATATAGCTTCTTTTTGATCAATTAAGTCTTTCAAACTTTTATGATCCTTATACACGGTAAGCCTTACACCATATAGATAGTGTCTCAAAAGCTTAATACCAAAATCATAGTTGCTATTGCAACATCAGGCATCCACAATCAAAGTTGGATACATTTCAACGATCCAATCCATCTTCTCTGTTTAGCATCATTGCTAACGTTAGAGGTTCACACAAGGTTTATTCCAAACCTTTACAACATATCTGTGGTCTTTCTACCACTCAGACTTTACACTTTTATTAGTCAACCTTTGTCAACTGACCAGCAATCAAGGAGCAGTTTTCTACAACTCTCCTATGGTAACCCGCCAAATCCAAGGAACTACAATGTCAGTCAGATTCCTCAGGCGGTTCCATTTTTATCACATCATCTATTCCACTGGATACACTCTATCATCTCTGGCATTATTACCACGCCCAAAGAATATGCAACTTCTTTTAGTCAAATTTTTTCATACTTGGAGAATTTAACATATCACTTAACTCAGTGAAGTAACTCCAGTATCTGGTACAATGTACCTCATATTCAATCTGGGTTCGAGAATATCATATTCTCAGTAGTCACTTATCTTTCTTCTTTTCAAACAGATAGGACTCCACACGATGACACCTACAGTCATATGAGATCCCAATTTAAAAACAATTTCTTCCAATTGTTTTACCACTCTGCCATCTCTGCAGAGGCCAATCAACACAGAGCCTAGATAACAGGAACGACTCCCAATACCAGCTTAATCATAAGCTCTTCTTGCCAATCTGGCAGAAATCTTGGAAGTTCTTTTCAAAAGAATCATCCGAAAATTTATTTAAGGTAGTACACTACTATCACCACTTTATTAAGCTTGGACCATACCACGTATGCCAACTACAACATCATTCCTTTACTAACTCTTTTCCGAGTTTAAGCAAAGAAACTAACCGGTATTCTCAACAACGGTCATTCACCATGGATTTTCATCCGCTCATTTCTGTTTCAAGAACCATAATGTTCTTATTTCTACAATTCATGTTAGCATAATTCATTGCCAACCAATTTATAAGCACAATTGCTTCAGATTTGTTGGTAGTCATCGGCTTCAGATTTATAGGGAAAAATGGTCCCGTAAATCTTAGGCAGACTACTTTCCAGGTGTTCAATATCTTGAACATACTTGCTATCTACTATAGCTATTTCAAATATTTCATCCAAAATCATTGATGAAAAATTCAAACAAGACGTCAAGTCATCGATCCAAAGCATAGCTTCATGGATCAAATATAACATACACGAGTTATATTCAAAACAATGATATCTGCAACCATATCAGTCTCCTCACGAGCTTCTTCCACAATCTACTGGAATGCTCATGGTACCACTGGTCCTTTTTGACCCTTCATTTCTTCTGTCTTTCCTGGGTTCATCACCCGTTACTCCACATTTCGCATGTGAGTATTTCATAAAGAAGTGATCTATAATTCCACGCTGGAACCACTTCCGTCCCATACAATAAACTCGAGCAACATGCTCCCATTTTCTGTAATTTCATCTACTAAACAATAGAGTCTCAACTCTACAATGTTCTGAGTGCTTTTCCTGCACTTCTTACATTACATAACTGCTCGATTTTTTGGTCCCTTCCTTTTAAGGTTGGACCAGTCTGTGGCAACTTCTTCTGAGAAGTCCACTAATATCTCTGCTTTTCTTGTAGTCTGAACTACTGTTCTTTCACCTTGAATATCAACCAAGGTAAGCAACCGATTTCTTTATCTGACCACATCAGCTACTACTGCTTGTCATGTGTATTTTTCTGCTTTCTGTCCCCTTTTCCTCCACGTATTACGGAGCTTTGACAAAGGGTTTTTCATTTCCTAGAGCTTCGCGCCCTAAATTTCTCCCAGTAATACTCGCTGCTCGTACTTCTTATACGTTAGAAGTCAGCAATAGTTAGGTTATATATGTATAATAAAAATTTATATACACCTAACAATACATCGTGTCTACTGTCTCAAGGTTTAAGTCCAGGAATCTACTCTATAGACACCTAGTTCACTTAAACCACGGCTCTGATACCAACTTGTAACACCCGGCTTTTAAAACAAAAACACCCCTGAAAAAATTTTCATTTAAAACACAGGTTTCAATACATAAAACCATAACAAGGGGTATATTTTAATAGAAACGGGTACAAGTGTATCAAGGAGAGTATAAAATACCATAACTCCTTTAAAGCTGGGCTGCTACTGACAGCATCTAAGAGTCCCACTTCAAAGTCACGGACTCTATCTTGTCCCCTACCAGTATCATGCTAACCTGCAGGGACAGTAACAAACGGTATGAGCTACAAAGCTCAGTGAGTAATCATTCCTACAAATAACACGTATTAAATACAATCATGTATTTGTCTGGATATCGAATCCAAACTCCTAGCCTTACTGGCTGTCCGAATATCTCTTAGGATTTCACATCCTAAATTATAGTCTTACAGACTATAACATAATAACCTGCATTTATCAATCCACGTCAGTTATTTGCACGAATAATCATATACAACTATTTCTGTCCCATATCTCTTAGTCACATCGGACCGCACCGTATATCCTGGCTATTTAAGCCGCACACTGTATCATATATCATGGCTAAACAAGCCACACCCTGTATCATAGCTATATAAGCTGCACCAAAACATTATCAGTATATAATTCATAGCTCGAAGGCCGCACCAGCTGGGTTTAATAACCCGATATCATAGCCAAAAGGCCGCACCATGTACCTGTAACAAAATCATAGCCAAAAAAAGGCTGCACCAAATATCATAGCCCGAAGGCCGCATCGGAGACATAGCCCGAAGGCCGCACCGGAGTCATCGCCCGAAGGCCACATCGGAGACATAGCCCGAAGGCCGCACCGGAGTCATAGCCCGAAGGCCACATCGGAGACATAGCCCGAAGGCCACATCGGAGACATAGCCCGAAGGCCGCACCGGTTGGATATACAATCCAGAAATCATAGCCATATAGGCCGCACCCATTGGATATAAAATCCAGAATTAGTTATGGCTCACGGGTTAGCCCGCTGTTGCCTAGACTCACGGTTCCGTTCTTGTCATCGCAATGACTCACGGCTTATCCGATCTTGTCTCTTCAAACGTATCTTTGAACCATCAATTTCGTCCCACAATCAGTTTCAACCTGTAACAACTCAATCATCATATATCACATATGGTATCAGTGAGATTACTCACCTGGATGCTAGCTGCATACTAGCTCTTAGCGGTTCTTGCCTTTCAATGTGTTTCGCGAGATCTTGTCCCGTACCTATAATTCCTTCATTTCCACAATGATTATAGGTTAATAATCATTTTAATTGATTCTAATGCATACGAGTCTAATATAGAACCAATTCCAAGCAATAACCATTCTTATAAAATTTCCAAAATACGTCCCGAAATACGCGTATTCTGCTACAGTACTTTCGGGAGGTCGTATACGTATTCCGACAATTTTGTATGAAGTTTCATACCATATTAGACCTATGTTTAAAATTTCAGGTCAAACGGACAAGCCTAGCATCAATTTTCAAAATTGAGCCAAACCTTAACAGAGAGCATGAAAAATCTGATCATTTTCCATGCAGCGCAGGATCGCGACCCTATCTCCATGGGGATCGTGTCCCTACGGATCGCAACCCTATCTCCATGGAGATCGGGACCCTACGGATCGCAACCCTATCTCCATGGAGATAGGGACCCGATCTTTGCTGGACAGACCAGAATTGCGATTTTTATGCTACAAACTCCCAATTTCTCTTATTAAGCTCTTAATACACGACTTAATCATTTGGGGTTTATTCCTAGGCTAAAACCTTACATTTTAACAAGGTTTTTAACCCCCAAAACACAATCAATCAATTTAGGGTTCTAAATTTTTAACAACCCCAAATCTTCAATTTCATCATAAATAGCAATCTACTTCCATTTTCTTGAGTTAAGTCCATTTAGCATGACTTAATGGAAGTAATAAACTATCTAAACCACTTAATCACAACTGAAATTCACAAATTTCAGTTTCTATATAACCCATCAAGAGCAAACAAACTAGAACTTGGAATACCAACCTTTAAAGCTTCCAATTCTTCAATCCAAAGCTAGGAATCGAAATTCAAGCCTCAACCTTCAAGAAGTCTTCCAATTTCTGCAGAATCGCACCTGCAATTGCTTCTCCCGTTGCTGCACAATTTGCTAGTCAATGAGAGAGTCAAACTCTCTATTTATACTCCAAAAATTTACATTTTTGGTCCTAAAGTTCCATTTCTTGAACTTTGACCCCAAAATCAAGTTTTATTACAATAAAACTTTTATTTCTTACATTTTTGCCACAACCAACAATATTTTTCATATTTGGTCTTTCACATGGTCAAATGACCAAAATACCCTTTTTCGGTAAAACGACCAAAAATCAGTTTTTATAACATTTTAAGTCCAAAACTCAAAATATTATTTCAAACCAAATACTTTTCTGTCCAAAAGACCAATTTACCCTTCCAAGGTAAAATGACCATTTTGCCCTTTTATTATAATTATATAATAAAACATGTCTTGGCGTTACAAGTTTGTCCCGTTCAATTGGACCTTGGAACATAATGAGAGGATTGAGGGAACACTGGAGTTTGAGTGGGGAGCGGATTGATCAGCAGAAGACATCTATAAAAGAAGGTAAGTTTAATTAGATACTTGTCGGTACTTATAATAACCCAATGTAAAATAAGGCTAGGATCCAACTATAACAATTTGCAACATAGAAGAGGGATGCCGTAATCTATAAGCAAATTTTTATAAAGGTAGGCGAATGACGATTCAGCCAATTCCACCGCGGAAAAATAATCTTATTATAAATGGAATTCCTAGTTTCTTATGAGATTTATTGAACTGTTCAATAACATGTTTAATCTCGGATATGCCCCACCGTTTGTGACTGGGATGCCGAGGATCACAAACCGGGTGTGAATAACCATGCAATCTAGCTTGGTACTCTCGGGGTCCATTATCATCTCAAATTGATGTGCCGGTAAACCACACACGCTCCATCAACAATGATAACACCCGAGACACCCATTGCCACTCTTTATGAACCCCCATTGGTGTGCCGGTAAACCACACACGCTCCACCAACGTTTCATAAAGTGCAATGTGCAATTTCATGGGGTAGCATCAAATTCACATTTTTCTAAAGTAACTAGATTGGGATTTTGTGTAAAGGTTCTAGTACTTTGATCATTATACTTTTAATGATTATGTGGTCCTATCAAAACTGTTCGGCTAACGACCCTCCACTGATCAGGCGAGCGGTGGGTGAGAGTGTTCACCCATTAGACTGCCATTTTACAGGCAGCCTCCTTATACCCACTTTATAGACCAGCTTCGTGAATGAGGCCTACTATTAAATTGACTGACCAATTTTATCTTATACATATAGTATTAACAATTAATAACATATATAAGATGTATTTTAAAACCCTTTAAAATATTCAAGGTTTATCTTTTAATTTTACCAAATTTAACAATTAAATTTTGAATTAAATTAAACCTTAAATTCGATTTAATCAATTTTAATTATCAATTAATTAAATCTAAATATTTTAAACATTTTAAAATATTTTTCTGGATTTATTCCATTAATTTCGCAATTTTAAAATTAATTAAATCCCTTTTGAATTATCCTTTAATTAACAATTAATTAAATTAATTCAAATGTAGATAGGTTTATCCAAATTAATCAAATTAATTAAAACCTATCCTAAACCCCTTAGATTTCGAATTCAAATAATGGGGTTTAAGGTTATCCATTTAATCAACAAATGAAGTTACCAAAAATAGAAAACCTTCTAAAACCCTAATTGAGATTTTCGAAATAGGCAAGGGGGGATTAGGGTTTCCAAAACCCTAATCCTAGAAATCGATCCTGATATATATTAGGGTTTATAGGCTTTAAACCCTAAAACAGTTATAGCAATTCAACAAGAAAACAAGACAGGCTCTGATACCACTGAAAGGTTTTCTGCAACCATGAACTAAATATCCTAAGTTCACATGCAACCTATAAGGATCTATGTTTTCTTCTAATTGAACATATAACAAATCCTAAAGGCCATAAGAAAATTAACTAAAAAAAATAAAACTAGAGAAACCAACCTTTTAGAATTTTCTGGAAGCTGAGCAGCAAAAGTATCCTGCCTCAAATGAGATCACACCCAAGCCGAGAGGATTATGGATCGAGATTCCAGAGAGAAACAATAGAATGAGCAACTGATAATGAGGTCTAGGGGTCCCTATTTATAGGGAACCAAAGGGTAAAGCTAGAAACCCTAGCCGCAGCCCATTTTCCGGATTATGTGTACGCGCGCCGCGGCTTTTACATTGGCGCGCCGCGCGCCCCAATTCAACTATTGAATTCGTACGGATATGTACGCGCGTCGCAGCCTTTACATTGGCGCGCCGCGCGCCGCAATTCAACTATTGAATTCGTACGACTTTAATCCCTGACCTCCTGATTAATCCAATTAATGTCACAGAAATTAATCCAATTAATTTCTGATTAATTATTAATCAAACAATACTATTTCTAATTAATATATTATCTCCATAATATATTAACAAACAATATCATGATTTATTAGTCATATAATAAATCAACCCTTTCTCTCTACTTAACTTTCCAACAACCTCCAGCCATGAGGGCAACCCAAATGGACTGTGCTACTATTAATTAGGCAAATACTAATTATTAGTCATGGCTTAGACACCTAATCCAACAGTTTTGTCCAAAAGACGGTCTTGGTTGAAACCCTAAATTATTTTGTCTAAAAGATGGTCCGTTTTGACAATTTAGTCTAAAATTTGATTGACCAAGATTTGGGACAAATCTCTGGAGATTTGTGTTTGCAACCAACGCATACAGTTGTTGATAATCTGCTTCATCGTTCGAATCGAACTGATCAAAGCAATTATTTACAAAATCTTGGTTTTGAAAAGTTGTGGGTTGATTAGAATGATTAAAGTTTAGATCGTTGAAAGGTGTTTGGTTTTGAAAAGATGTGGACACAAGAGCAAGTGGTCCTCCAAAAGCTGTAGTGGTTGGTGGGTCAATCGAGGTTTCATACGATTGAAGTTCTCCATACAAATTGTATAAAGTTTCAGTATGAATAGCTGGATTTCCCTGAATAATGAGTTTAACCATTTTCCAGCTTTCGAAAAGATTGTTTAAAAATTTGAGATTTATCTTGTGTTGTGTCTTTTTGATACCCAAATTGTTCATTTTAACAATAATAAAATTAAACCTATCGTGAGCATCATGGATGGTTTCAGATGAAAGCATTTTGAAATTATCAAATTCATTCAAAACAGATGTTCTTTTATTTCCAATAATTCTTTCATTTCCACAAAAACGATTTTTTAAACTTTCCCAAATTTGATTTGCGGTTAACAATATAATGTCATCCATTTGACTTAGAATACTGTGAGGTATGCCAGACATCAGTTCCTTTTTTGCTTGTAGTTCCAATTTTCTTCTGTTTTCAGCTTGAATGACTTGATTTGTAGCAAGAGTAGTCATATTTTCTGGAGCAGTATATGTGCCTTCAACACATTTCCAAACATGTTCATTTATTGTGTTAAGATGTAGATTCATTCGGCCAACCCACGAATTATACTCTTCAGGTATAAGTATGGGTGCCCGTGAACCAGATCCTAAGCTGTTGGCAATAGAAACTGAATTCATGTTTGAGTAATTAGCAGAAGACATGTTTTTAAGATTTTAATTTTAATTTAAAAAAAGGATTTTTAACAAGTGATATTAAAATGACATATTCAAAGAAACGCTTATGGAAGGTTTATATAAACGCTAACCAAAAGTTTTTCAACGAAAATTTCAATATAAATCACACAAGCTCGGATACCAATTGTTGAAAATAAAATGACTGATCACCACAAATAAAGGTTCGCACCGTTTACCGTGTGACAGAAATATATATTAAAGATAATATGCGGAATAAATAATAAGAGTTGCGGAATATAAATAAACTTGAAAGCTATAAATAATATAAATAACTGTATTTAAATGACATAAAGCGATATATAATATAAATTACAGTAATTAAATGACTTAAAGCGATAAATAATGTAAATGACTATAATTAAAAGACATAAAACGATAAATAATGTAAATGACTATAATTAAAAGACATAGAACGATGAATAATATAAATAACTATAATTATATAAATATATATATCAAGTAGGTTCGTCAAATGAATTGACTGAACTGGTTTGTAACTGGACTGATGGAACGACTGGTCTATCAAGTAGGTTCGTCAAATAAATTGACTGAACTGGCTTAGGGTTGGATTGGATTTCTAATAGACTGTGTTCTAGGTGTTCTTGGTGTTCTTGATGTTGATCTTGGTGTTCTTCGTGTTCTTGGTGTTCTCGGTGTTCTTGGTGTTCTTCGTGTTCTTGGTGTTCTTGGTGAACTTTGTGTTCTTGGTGTTCTTGGTGAAGGTTTAAGGTTTGGAAAATAAGATGGTGGAAATTGGAGAGGATTTGGTGGATTTTTGGTGTTATAAATGTGTTGTTATGAAAAAAAGGTGTAAAAAATGGTTATAAAGGGTGTAAAATGGGTTTTGGGTGGTTTTTGGATGATTTTCGGAAGTTTAGGGACCAAAACTGTAAATATTTTGACTAAAACACGCGGTTTTGTCGCCAGTCGGTTCGAGTCGTAAAATGGGTCGGTATCCGGGTTTATGCGCGGTTTTGATGTGAGGGTAAACGAATCGGGTCTGGACTGAATCGGATCGGGTAAGGTCCGCGAGAATTATGAGGGTGCCGGATCTTGGAGGCGGTTCGGACCGGGTTGGCTAGTGGGTCAACACGCGGAGCAGCGTGTGAGGAGAAATTGATGCCGGGGCGGGTCGGTTTCGGATCTGGAACGGAGGAAACGGGTCGCAGGCGGAGTGGGCTGGATCGGAGCTGGGCTGGAAGACTTGGGGTGGTACTGTAGCGGCCTGGTTCCTTTTATTTTGATTTTAATTTACTTAAAAACCGAAATTAATTAAAATAAATCAGGAAAATTCATTTTTAATTTATAAAATTAATTAAATCTAATAAAATAAATTATTTAGAAATTATATTTCCAAAAATTCATTTTAAATAGATTTAATTTAATTTTCTTTTACATTTTTCTTTGTTTTTGCTTTAAAACTCCTTTTCTTATTTTTCTCGAATATAATCTCGAATCCACGCAACCTGAAATAGACTTATAATATTTGTCAGTTAATATAAAAACAATTCATCTTATTTCAATGATGGTCACATACAAAAACATTTTTCAACACATCCAATGATATAGTTATCTTTACAAAGTTTTTTCTTCAAACTTGAATGGTTTTTTAACTTCAAATGGTTTTTATACCTAAAGGTGTTTGTTTTGTGGTACAAATACCTACCTACATTTCTTCCCCCTTAAACCGACTTACTTAAGGCAACAATTGTAATTCTGCTTTCCTCAAGATAGGTAGTTAAATTAGCAAAAATCGAAAAAGGGGTAAATTTTTCACAATAGGGCACTTTTTTTTACTTCTCTGAATTCTACACTCTCTTGTCTAATTAGCCACTGGAAAACATCGAACTTTTTTGTTTTAGTTAAACACTGAAAATAGCAACTTTCTTTGCTTCATTCGATTATTATAGGATCATAATTGTTTTGTTAGCCACTAGAAAATATCATACCTTTTTGTTTTGGTTAAACGCTAAAAATAAGAACATTCTTTACTTTAGTTGATTATTATAGTATCATACTTTGCTTGGTTAGCCGTTGGATTTTGAACAAATCTTTTGGTTAACATGGAAATGTATAGCTTACCTTAGCTGCATTTGTAAATCGGTCATTGTTGTTTAATATATGTATAAAACATATAAATCTATTTTGGTGTGTTTTGACACTTTTGTTGTGTTGTTTTATTATTTACTTATGTAATCCTCCGACTTAGTTTTGCATATTCCAGACTTGATATTATATTTGTTAACATAAAATCTGTGTCTAGCTTTCCATGACAGGGTCTAAAGCTGCCACAAAGAAGCATAAGTATTACAAAGTATCTAAGAAGAAATCATTAACTCCAATTGAGCTGCAGATATCATGTATTTTTATTTAATTTGTTTTGGATTTTTAACTCATTTTATTGCCCCTTGCAACTTTAGATCGTGAAGGTTCTATGCAAGTCCCACCGTATAGAATTTGGGTCAAATTTTCAGTACCGTTGGTCATTGAGATTATGGACTCCTATTTCAATGACATTGCTACAATTAAGTAAAGAAATGAAACTAGGATGTTATATAAATCAATGAATGTTGTCTCCTATTTTTAATATCGAATAGTTTATTAATGTTTATTTTGTAGGTGTGTCTTTGGTACTATTTTAAAGACCAGTCGTGGACCGTGTTTAGCACCGCCCTCAAACAACTTTTGTTCCAATGGAGACTTCAATGACACATTGTCTAAATAATAATTACAACGTACTTTATTTTTTTGAATGATATGTGTAACTTTACTTTTTTGAATGATCGTACTAACGTATATTATTGTTGTTGTCAAATTCAGGATATTAAATTGTATGATTAAATAAAATGGTATTTTTTTTATTTAAGTTTTTTTATTGTTGATTTTGGTTGGTGGGATTGCTATAACTGGGAAGATTTTCAAGGTATAATGTTGTAATAGGAACTATAATAAATGAAACAACGAAAGTACATTGCTATTTTTTGCAGTTTATTTTACTAATAGAATTCTATTATGGTTGAGACAATAATGTATTTTAATTAGCAATGCTTTATATAATTTTATCTTTGACAGGATTGCATCATCTAGAAAGTGGCTTCAAGATCCGCGAAAAGAAAGCGTCCTGACACACCCCGACCCACTCAACGAGTTGGGCCACCCACCAAGTACACTGTTGTTTTTAGCATTTATACGGACCCGTGCTCCAGCAGTGCCGAACCCGTGCGGAGCACAGGCTCCCACTAGTTCTTATTAGAAAAAGAATACAAATCATTAACCATTCTTTTTAGAAAAAAAAATACAAAAAGAAAAACCAAAAAAATGATTAATGTACCTATGTAAGATTGAGGGTAACGGTGATAGTTCTTAAACTTACACCGTAAAACCAATTTTTGATGTCTTTATCATCAATAATGGAAAAATAAAGAAACTTTTATTATAGTTCCTTAGATGATATAAAGATTATAGTTTCTCAAATTTACAATTAAAACATTGCATTCATTTAATGGAGCTAATTAATTTTCTGTTGTTCGTTTAACAAGGACCACTCTTTGAAAAACAAAAGCAAAAAAAGTATTCTATATTCAATTGATATTATATTTCTAGCTATTTTATATTTATATATTTATGAAAAAAATTATTTTAGAGAAAAAACAAAAACAATCATTTTTCTTAAGTTTTTACTACGAAATAACAAAAAAAATAATCAAAAGAACAAAACAGTCAGAGAAGTCGTAGTTGACTATGACCAGCTACAAAAATGCTAACGTATCCATTAGCTCAATATATATAAATAAGAAATTCTTCATTTTCATTTCATTTTCATACTTTTAAGTTAGGCTAACTCGTAATATTTTCCGTCGGCTAACTCGTAATATTTGGTTTATGGATATACTTAATTTGGTTAGTATACATACCCTATCATATGAGACATTTGTAGCATCAGACGAGCATTCCAGGGAATTAAAACTCTTTCGAATTTACTTGCAATAATAGAAAAGATCCGGGGATCCCACATTTCCACAAGAACTCCTGAGATTTTGATCCACACTGCTTTTTACTTCTAACAATTCGATCCATCCCATCTTTTAAGCCATGCAAACCAAGTTTTCCAATATGGTCTATGTTGTTCAAGGAAATGATCAGCCTCAAAGGAACTCCCAAAGTCTATCAAGACTAGGGATGAGATTTTGGACTTTTTACCCGACCCGAACCGGGTCTTGGACCCAGACCCAGACCCAGACCCAGACCCAGACCCAGACCCAGACCCAGACCGAACCTAGATTACGTCCCATGGGTACGGTTCTCGCTTCTCCATTTCTTACTAAATCGGTTCTCGGTCCGGCTCGGGACAGGTCCGGAAGAAAACACGCACATTTGCTTGTATAACCGAACCGGAACCAATTCAGATAATGATTAGACCCGATGGATTCTATCAGTATTTGGGTATTTTAAATCATTACGTGTGCCACAAGAAATTATCATTCATTTACCCATTATTTTCAACCATGGTTATATCGTATCCTCTGAAACTTTCTCAAGTTCTTTTTTTCATCGTACAAAATAATATGCTTCTGGTACAACTATCAATGCATAAGTAATAAAAAGAATTATTTATTTATTAATGTTACTCGATACCTTGTGAATAAAGTCCCTTACTTGGGGAATAAGCTGTTCAGCTTCAGACAATTCCGGAAAGACATAAAAAAATGGCACATGTTTGGGTACTCCAACAAGTACACTTTGTTGGGATTGGAAAACTCTTCTATTTAACACTAGAACAGAATTACAATAGGAGGAGCAACTCTCACACTCGACTATTACAAAAAACCAACCCTTTCTCTAACACTTACACTCTAAGTGTTTCTCTCTAACTCTATATGTTTGTGGTGTGTTTTGAGATGTCTAAGAACTGAAACTTAAGCATCTATTTATAACTAAACTAGCCACTAAAACTATAGTATGTAAACACATTGAATTCATGGAAGAGAAGATCAAATTTGTCACCACCTTAGGCTCTATATTCAACCCTTCTAGAATGAAGGGCTGGAAAAAATCAACAAATCTCCCCCTCCAGCCTCTATAGAACAATCCTTAACCCAACTATGTCAGCACATAGTTTGTGTTTGTCTTGTGTCACCACCTTGGTCAACATGTCTACAGGATTGTCATTTGTGTTGATCTTTGACAACATCAGTTCTCCTCTTTCGATTGCTTCTCTAAGCCAATGATAACGAATATCGATATGCTTAGTGCGAGAATGGTACATCGAATTCTTGCTTAGGTCCATAGCACTCTGACTGTCGCAATGAATGATGTATTCTGCTTGTGGAAACCCCAATTCTTGAAGAAACCGTTTTAACCATATAAGCTCCTTCCCAGCTTCAACGGCAGCTATATACTCGGCTTCTGTTGTTGACAGTGCTACACACTTCTGTAACTTGGATTGCCATGAGATAGCTCCCCCTACCAAAGTGAAAACATAACTTGATGTAGATTTCCTGTTATCAAGATCTCCTGCCATATCAGCATCTGTATAACCTTTCACGATTGGCTTAGCTCCCCCGTAACACAAACATAGTTTTGAACTACCCTTCAGGTATCGTAGTATCCACTTGACTGCTTCCCAATGTTGCTTTCCTGGATTTGCTAGATATCTACTCACGACACCAACAGCATGAGCAATATCTGCCCTTGTACACACCATCGCATACATAAGACTTCCTATGGCTAAGGAATAAGGGACTTTCTTCATCTCTTCTTTCTCTTTATCAGAAGAAGGAGAAATTTTCTTACTTAACTTGAAGTGATTTGCCAACGGAGTGCCAACAGGCTTGGCGTTTTCCATGTTGAACCTTTTGATCACACGTTCAACATACTCCTCCTGTGACAAGAACAATTTTCTTGATTCTCTATCACGGATAATTTTCATGCCCAATATTTGTTAAGCTGGGCCTAAGTCTTTCATATCAAAGAACTTAGACAAATCCTTCTTCAAGTTGTTGATCATGGTTGCATCTTGACCGACTATTAGCATATCATCCACATAGAGCAAAAGGATGACAAATTTCCCATCTGGAAACTTCTTCATGTACACACAGTGGTCTGTAACAGTTCTTTTGTACTCGTGACTTACCATGAACGAGTCAAACTTCTTGTACCACTGTCTTGGGGCTTGCTTAAGACCATAAAGGCTCTTCTTCAACTTGCAGACGGGATGCTCTTTCTTTGGGACTTTAAACCCATCGGGCTGATCCATGTATATTTCTTCATTTAAATCACCATGCAGAAAAGCTGTTTTTACATCCATCTGCTCAAGTTCAAGATCTAGACTGGCAACCAATCCGAGTACGACTCGAATCGACATCATCTTCACAACCGGCGAAAAAATCTCATCAAAGTCAATTCCCTCCTTCTGTTGGAATCCTTTGACAACGAGTCTTGCCTTGTACTTCACAATGTTTCCTTTTCCATCTTTTTTCAACTTGAAAACCCATTTGTTTTTCAAGGCTTTCTTTCCTTTGGGAAGTTTCACCAACTCATATGTTTGATTTTTGTGCAAAGAATTCATTTCGTCTTCCATGGCCTTCTGCCAATTGGCTTTGTTAATATGAGATTGAGCTTCCTGAAAGCTCTCTGGCTCCCCCTCGCTGGTAAGAAGGATGTAGTTTGAAGTTGGGTATCTTGAGGAAGGAACACGAACTCGATCAGATCGTCGAACTTGAGTTTCTTCATTAGAAACATCTGGCAATGACTCTGAATTATCAAGAAGTGGAAGCTCCCCCTGCTCAACACCTCCTTGATCTGCATCATCAACTTCATTATTCTGTTCATCGGTCGGAACATCATCTTTTGTTTCAGATATCATTTCTGGAACTTTGAAGATTTGTTGCTCGTTAATCGATGCCTTGAAATCATAATACTGGTCTTCATAGAAAACAACATCTCTGCTTCGAATAACCTTCTTTAGTTCTGGGTCCCATAGCCTGTACTCGAACTCTTCATCTCCATATCCAATAAAGATGCATGGAGTGGATTTGAGGTCCAACTTCTTCCGCAATTGACTTGACACATGTGCAAACGCCTTGCACCCAAATACTCTCAAGTGAGAATATGTTATGTCTTTACCTGTCCATATCTTTTCTGGAACTTCAAAATTCAATGGAACTGAAGGTGACCTATTTATAAGGTAACAAGCTGTCAATACAGCTTCACCCCAGAATGGCTTTGGTAGTTTAGCCGCACTGATCATACATCGGACCTTCTCAACAATGGTACGATTCATTCGTTCTGCTACACCGTTATGCTGTGGGGTACGTGGGACAGTCTTTTCATGCCTGATACCATATTTTGTGCAATATGTGGAGAACTCACGAGAATAGTACTCACCTCCATTATCTGATCTGAGACATTTCAACTGCTTGCCAGTTTGTCTTTCCACCATTACATGAAAAGCTTTAAAACGATCAAATACTTGATCCTTCGACCTGATACAGTAAGCCCATACCTTTCGTGATGCATCATCGATGAATGTCACAAAATACCTGCTTCCACCAAGAGATTCTACTTCAATGGGTCCACATACGTCGGAGTGGACAAGGCTCAACAACTCAGAGTGCTTATTTCTTGTGGAGCTAAAGGAAACTCTATGTTGTTTCCCAAATAAGCAGTATTCACAAGGATCCAGGGCAACATCTTTTTCCATGGAAATGGACTTCTTATTTTCAAGAGTTGTTAACCCTTTCACAGTCATGTGGCCTAGTCTTCTATGCCACAGATTTGGTGATGTCTCTTCTTCTACTGCATTGAGACTTGGTTGAATCAGCTTTGCATGAGACTTATAAATAGTACCACAAAGCTTTCCCCTTGCAATGACCATAATGCCTTTTAACAACTTCCAGTTGCCATTTCCGAAGTGGTTGTCATAGCCCTGAAGGTCAAGAGCTCCAATTGAGATAAGATTCATTCTTAGCTCCGGAACATGTCGAACATCTTTCAACACCAATGTACACCCTACATTGGTCTTTATATGTACATCACTGATACCAACAATGTTAGAGGAACTGGTGTTTCCCTTCCTCACGGTACCATGGCTTACGGATTTATATGTTGCAAATAAATCCCGGTCCGGAGTGGAATGATATGATGCAGCGGTATCAATCACCCACTCGTCATCACGAGCACCTTCGTGTAGGCATGCATCCTCTTCGCATGCAACAAGGGCAATGTCTTGTGAAATGTTGACCATGGTCTCACCATCCTCCTTGCTTGAACTAGTACTCGTTTCAGCCTGTTCTCGTAGAAACTTTCGACAATCGCTCTTTTTGTGGCCATAATGATTGCAGTAGTTGCAGTGGCCTTCAAACCATGTACTTGAAGACTTTCCCCTTTCTTTTGATCTTCCTCTAACTTGAGATCTTCCTCTACTTTGACCACGTCTGCCTCTACCTCGACCTCTTCCTCTGCCACCAGTTCTACCTCCGCCTCTTTCTTTGTTTTCTGTTACGAGGGAAAATGACTGGTCTGTACCAGCTTCTTTTCTTCTGGCTTCCTCGTTCATGAGAGCGTCCGTGACCATCTCCATTGTCACTTTGCCACCGGGGGCAGAATTGCTGAGAGTAACAACAAGTGATTCCCAATGATCAGGTAGAGAACTTAGCAACAATATTGCTTGCTCCTCATCTTTGAGAACCCATTCGGCAGAACTGAGCTGATTTACGAGATCTTGGAACTGACTCGTATGCTCGGCTATGGATGTACCACTTCGTAACTTGTGGTTTACCAGGCGCCTCATTAGTAGGGTCTTGTTGCGTGCAGTCTTTGCTTGATACATACTTTCAAGCTTTTCCCAGAGTTTGTATGCGTCTGTTTCTTGAGAAACATGATGAAAAACACTGTGGTCAATCCATTGTCGAATTTGTGCCACAGTTTTCTTATTCATTCTCGTCTAGACGACGACTGTTGTCTTTTCAGGTTTTACGCCCTTGGTTTCTAAAGGTTCTGCTAGATCCTTTAGATACAACAAATCTTCCATCCTCGGCTTCCACATATTATAGTTTGTGGGCGTAAGTCGGACCATTATATCCGAACTTGTAGATTCCATGAGAAAGACTTTGTAGTTTACGTTTTATGAAATTTTGGGATGGAATTAGGCAAAACTGAGATCACGGTTATTTCCAAAAGGGTCGAAATAGGTGGGATATATTTTTTCAGACTAAAATGAACTTCTGAAAAAATTATGGGCCAATTTGAAATGTTTAAGAAGTATAGGGGCCAATCTGTAATTTGTGGAATTACAGGGACCAAACTGGAAGGTTTTGAAACATAGGGACCTTTCTGAAACTTTTCAGAAGTATAAGGACCAAAATTGTAACTTTCAGAAAAAACTGGGACCAAAACGGAGTTTTATAGAATTAGAGGGGCCTGTTTGCAACTTTCTAGAATTTCAGGGGGCCAAAATGCAGTTTTCTGAAACGTGCTACAGTGTTGCTACAGTGTCGCTACAGTGTCGTCTTCTCCGATCGTCTTCTCCGGCGAGTTTTCCGGCGAACTGGTTTTTCCGGCCACTATTCCGGCAAACCTTTGACCGGACTTTTGGAGGTCTTCCGGTGGTCGAAAAATTCCGAAAAAAATATTTTCGGAATCGTGGGAACGAGTACTTTACAATGGTGTGCCCGGAAATCGATTTTGAGGAGAAAAAAATTTCGACCAAAAAACGATCGGTACCGAAACGTGGCTCTGATACCACTTGTTGGGATTGGAAAACTCTTCTATTTAACACTAGAACAGAATTACAATAGGAGGAGCAACTCTCACACTCGACTATTACAAAAAACCAACCCTTTCTCTAACACTTGCACTCTAAGTGTTTCTCTCTAACTCTATATGTTTGTGGTGTGTTTTGAGATGTCTAAGAACTGAAACTTAAGCATCTATTTATAGCTAAACTAGCCACTAAAACTATAGTATGTAAACACATTGAATTCATGGAAGAGAAGATCAAATTTGCTACCACCTTAGGCTCTATATTCAACCCTTCTAGAATGGAGGGGTGGAAAAAATCAACACACTTCTTTCCCGGATTTTTTTAGCCAATCGCAGTACCTTTTCTGCCAGTCAATTAGAACATCGAAGCCCCCGACCACCACCATGATCGGCGGCAATTCTATTTCAGATATATCCACCGCCTTTGGACCGCTAACGTTGATGATTGGGTGGTCGCGGTTGAACCCTTCACTTCGTGGCAAAATTGCATTCCACATCCAATCGGTATGCTTTATGGAAACTAATGGTGCTCCGGCCAGCCGACTCTCGGATTCCGTCCGCTCCTCGCCGCCAAAGAATGGCTGAATTGCTACAACTCCGGTGATCTGCAAAAGCGAAACACACATACTGAAATCGGAATCGGATTGAAAATGTGGTGCACTGAGGGGGAAACAACGATCAACGAATCGTTTTACGAGAATTTAAGTCAGATAACTGCTCATGTGGTTTGTAAATCGTAACAGGTGTTATTTGATATTGTGGACTATCGATCAATATACCTTGAGTCGTCGGAAGTTAAATTCACAGGCTCGTTGAGAAACATGATGAGATAGGTTTCCACCGGCGCTATCTCCAGCAAGAAAGCAACGCAACAGATTCGCATTTTCCGGCAACGATTTTGACCTATTCTCTTCATCATCAAGGAACTTAAGCACATCGAAGCAATCATCATGTTGCGCTGGATACCGGTGCTCCGGTGCAAGGCGGTAGTTCACAGAAACAACAACGGCCGGCACTTTTCTCGCGAACCGACAACACATGGCATCGTAAGGCAGAGTATTAGGGGAGAGGAAGATAAATCCACCTCCGTGGAAGTACACGATCACCGGAAAATCTTCACCGGCGTGTTGTGTAGGTACGTAGACTCGGAACCAGACCTTACGAGCCTCATTTATAACGACATCGTGCGACGCTACGCCGTTGATTGGTTTTGACATTTGCGGACACCTGTAGTCGGCTAAGTTACTAATACGACGATTGACAGTGCCGTTTTTCCGGTAAGATGCGGATGCGACGGTGGAGAGAACGTAAAGAACAATGCGTGTTCTCCATGGTAAGGAGAGTGATGGCTGTGGAGGTTCAGCCGTGGCCTCCATTGACATGAAACCAAAGGAAATGGAGAGTGATATGATGGTTAGTGAATCGCCGCAATTTATAAGAATTGAAAATTTTAGTAAACTATAGTTTTCACTTTTCATCCCTTTTTGTTATAATGTTACAGATTTCGTCCACTTCTTGAACTTTTAACGTCTTCTTGTCCCTTAGATGTATTTTTATAACGTTTTCATCCCTAACCCGTTTAAGTTAACACCAAATATTACCTTTCGAGGACAAACCGGCAATATAAATCTTTCGAATCATAACTTTACACAACTAGCAGATGTCATCGTCCCTTGGTGGGTACATAAATAAATGTCCATTAATGGTACCTAAATGAAAGCCCATCAATGGGCACGGAAATTAACGTCCCTCAATAGGCACACATACGTAAATAAAAACCTATCCTTATAGGTATGCTCAACCATTTTACGAAAGTGTATACTTTTACAAAAATATTATTTTACGATTAAATCTAGGGATGTAAACGAAACGAATGTTCAGCTAACTGTTCGTGAAATGTTCGGCGGGAGATTCGTTTATGTTTGTTTATATGATAAATGAACGAACATGAACACAAATTCTCGTTCGTTCAAATTATGTTCGTGAACGTTCGTTTATGTTTGTTCATTTAAATTCTCATTATGTTCATATATGTTTCATTGTGGTTGATTACATTACAATATTATATGTTCGTTTATGTTCATATATGCTTAATTGTGTTTGTTTATCTCTGTTCGTTTATGTTTGTTTGTTTATGTTCATTTAGCATGTTCACGAACATAAACGAACGAACATGAACTAGACAATTTGTTAAACGCACGAACATGAACAATAAAACTCGTTCGTTTATCCGTTCGTTTGTTCGGCTAACTTAAACGAACGAACATGAATAAACCCTTGTTAGTGTCCGTTCGGTTCGTTTACAGCCTATTTAAATCTATAATTCTCGTTGTTTGCCTTATGTCTCAATTAATGCACAAACCGTAATGGAATGAAGAATTAATACATGCACACGATGGATCAGATTATTCAATCCCCTAATAGGCTAATACCGTCCACCCAGCCAAAATAATACATTGCTATTTCATTTGGTGTTTTGTAACACCCTCCGGTTCTTGTTTTCCTTTGGAAAATATCTCATTTCTTATAAATGGATTTTCAACAACACCAAAACAACCTTTTAATATCATCCTATGATAATTGTAATTACAACAACAAAAACATATCACATTTGTCATTGTATAAATTCATGCAAAAGATATTTATAAATAATTTATAATGCTTTATAAATACCTTAAAAATTGCATATAAAACTACAAATAACATATTTAATGATTATTGAATTATTATTAATTATAATTAAGTTTATAGAAAGAGAAAAATATGATTTTAAAATTATTACCTAACTATTAATAATATTTAGAGTAAATTACACGAATGGTCCCTGTGGTTTGAGGTAACTTGCACGTTTGGTCCTAAGATTTTTTAACTCGGACAGTCCTCATACCTTGCATTTTTTGGGTACTTGGTCCCTACCAAACATAAAAAGACAATTTTACCCTACGTACTTTATTTTTTGATTTTACATTAACTTTTTATTATTTTTTAATTCAAAAAAAGAAATGAAAAACAAAAAAATCCTACATATCCTACCCTCATTCAAACCGATCGGTCTCTCTCCCTTTCTCACACATACACAAACACACACATACACACACACTCTCTCTCATATTTCACATTCATCGTTTCCATCATCCTCAACCTACCACCGCCACCATCGCAACACAACCACCAATAACAACCATCAACTACCATTACTTTCAACCCTTCAACCACCATTGCGACTATTGTTTCATCATATTCTTAACCATAAAGAGCCGCCTTGATCACCAAGAACAACCACTATCTCGCCACACAACTACCACC
This sequence comes from Cichorium intybus, assembly GCA_023525715.1. Lineage (NCBI taxonomy): Eukaryota > Viridiplantae > Streptophyta > Magnoliopsida > Asterales > Asteraceae > Cichorium > Cichorium intybus. Next base: position 73,542,968 of record CM042015.1, read on the forward strand.
CTAAACTTACACCAGCGTATACCACAAATGCAACAACCATCTACCCATCCCCAACCCCACCCAAACTCTACCAGCAACCATCACCGTCTCTACCGGAAACCACCACTGCCTCCGATAACAACCAGAACCTCCGACGATAAAAAGACATGATGAAATAAAAATCCAGAAAAATCAAAATTTCCAACTTACATTGTAAATGCCCAATTTAATAAAACACATAAACGAACTAAAAAAGATTCCATCAAACAAACCCATAAACCCATTAAAGATCAAACAAACGCTTCTGATTCAAGTCTTCAACCATCAAAATCGAGAAATATTTTCCAAATCAAACAAACCCAGAAACCACTTAAGCAAGTGACCTAAGGGTGAGCAAAAATACCGATGGTACTGAATCGAACCTGTACCATACTGGTACCGGTACCGAATCGGTACCGTATCCTATACTTCGGTTCGTTACTCGTTACTTAATTTAGGCTATTTCGGTACCGGTACCCTGATTTTCTGTAAATCGGTCTGCAAGTTCGGTGATGTTTATTGTTACGAACTTTAGTGTGTTTCTTTCATGTTTTTCTGAATCAATTATCTACTACCACATCAATTAAGTTCTTACTTTTGTAAAGCCTGATTATTAGTGTTATGACACAAATTGAAACCATGCTAAGTGATTAAGACTTGTTCTTGAACTAAACAACTATAAAGATGTAAACTAAGACTCACATAATGTCATGAGTTAAACATTAGAGTTTTAATTTGCAACCAACCCATTAAGGTAGAATTCAACCATTTTCAAAGTTGACAATCACCCAACACTAGCCACCACTCAATGGTGGTGACCCGGTGGTGATATGGTGGCCATACGGTGGTCACACGACGGTGCAAACCAATGACACACCAAAACAAGTCTAGAAAAGAAGGTAAAAACTTTAGACCTTGTATTCCACCCAGGTCAATAGAATTGAATAAAAGCAACCACCGACAACTACCACCCTATAGTGGTCCAATGATGACACGTGGCAATTGGCCGACGGCCTTATGGTGGTGGAAACCCCCCCCCCCCCCCCGGGCCAAAATAGGTATACATAATGAAGTTTGTGTTTATGATGGATCGATTCTTTTTAAAAATGTCTCTGCTCCACAAGCAAAATAATCCCCCTAATCTCCCTCTCAAACCGTTTGCCTCAAAATCAAATTTGTCATTATCCCAAAAGTCAGGAAATTTAATGTCCTCAGTATTAACCATCTGGGTTTCTTGTATACTTACGAAATTAATGTTATAAAGTCTTTGAAGATCTCGAACATGTTTGCTTTATTTCGAGTCCCCTTCCCCTCGAATGTTATATGTGAGTAAATTCATTTTTTATGTCTGTTAACTCCTTCGCCTTCGATTTCTGTTCTCAATAGGTCTTCAAAGCCTTCTAAATGAAAACCTACCTCTGTTCCAACATTTTTAGTTTTACTTATTTTAATAGAGATGCAATTAATCGATCTATTGGGGCTTAACTAACATACTTGGTTTCCATCTATCTTTTTCGGTCTCTTCTTATTATTAGCTCTCGCCACGTCTTTTAATTTCATGGACACTGGCTTGTTTTTAGCAGTACGTGTATTTTTCTGTTTCTTTTCTTTATTCTTCAAGTTATGAGGCCCTTTTCGATGGGTTGTCTTGAGTGACACACAAATCTAACGTTCCCATTTGTTTCTATTACCTTTTAAATTGAAACCCACCACCATCGCCATCACACACCACCGTCGCCACCCACAAGCACCACTACCCAGCACCACCACCCTTATCACTACCCACGACCATTGCCGCCACCCACCGCCACAACCTACGGCCACCACCACCACCCACCACCATCAATCACCATCATCCACTACCACCACCGTTATCCACCACCACCACCATTATCAACCACCACCGTTACCCACCACCAATAGCGACACCACTAGCACCACCCACCACCACCACCACCACCACCACCCACCACCCACCACCGCCACCACCACTAGCATTAAGTTATAAAATAAAGTTAAATTATACAAAAAACAATAAGATGAAAATTTGTTATTTACATGGATTCCAATTTCATTTCCTGCCAACCAAACAGAATATCGAATAGGATTCCAACTCCATTTCCTGCCAACCAAACAGAATATGGAATTGGATTCTAATTCCTTAACAAATTTCAATTCATTCAAAAGCCTTCTGCGAACCAGACGCCACCTAAGGGTTTTTAAAATGTGTTTTATAAATAACCTTAGCTAGGGTGTTACATCTCTTCCGCTCCGTTTACCAAATCATCGAGAAACCCTCCCGCAACGTTATCATGTGACTTTCCATCTTCCGACGACTTGTCTTCTTCTCCGGTTTGAACCTCCGTCTCCACCCTTCCGTTAAGGTTTTCCAACGGTTCTTTATCATGTTTAGACTCGGTTTCTTTTCTTGCCTCTGGGCCTTCTCCAGTTTCTCCAATTATTCGCCTTCTTCCAAATCAGCTTCCCCTTCATCATCATAATCATTTTCAAGAGTGTCTGAAATTCCATCAAGATAATCCTCTGAAATTGGGACTATTAGGGTTGCAAAAAGATGGTGCCCAACCATCCCCATCTTCCTTAATCCACACATCAAATCGAATTTTCCTCTGGCTAACTTGTAATATTTGGTTTATGGATATACTTAATTTGGTTAGAATACATACCCTACCATATGAGACATTTGCATCAGCAGATGAGCATTCACAACATTCACAAGGAATTAAAACTCTTCCGAATGTACTTGCAATAATAGAAAAGATCTGGGGGATCCCACATTTCCACCGGAACTCCTGATATTTTGATCCACACTGCTTTTAACTTCTGACAATTCGATTCATCCCATCTTTTAAGTCATGCAAACCAAGTTTTCCAATATTATCTATGTTGCTCAGGGAATCGATCAACCTCAAAGGAACTCACAAAGTCTATCATGACCATCAACCCTCCTAAGTATCTAAGTCCAGGGCCGGCCCAAGCCCAAGGCGAGCTGGGCCACGGCCCAGGGCATCAAGATTTGTAGGGGCATCAACTTTTTCAAATCTATTATTATCGGTATTTTAATTAGGCCAAAAATATGTCCACTGGAACAGGAAGACGTCTAGGTGAGAGTAAGACTCAAGGGCAGCAATGAAGGCGGGAACCTGATAAAAGATGCACGCGCAATTAATGTTCACAATTTCAAATGTTTGAGATTTTAGATTCAAGATGGGAGAATACGAAGAGACGGGGATGAGGAGGTTTAGATTTTAAAACTCTCTCTTATTTAGATTCGTAATCGACTTTGCTCCCCACTCCTTGCTGCTCACTGTTATGCTTAAAGCCTCAAACGAAATTGTCTCTATTTTTTAATTATCTCTCTGATTTCACTTAGATTTTGGTCACTTTGGTCATCCCGTGTGCTCTCAAGGCAGCAGCAATGACCTAATTGTTGGCAGTTGACGCCTTCTGATGGTCTGACCCTCCCCCCAGCCCCAAACTCGCAAGGTTTCTTTGTTCTCTTTTATAATCTTTAGGCTGAAGGGTGTGCAAGACACCCATGACAACCCAAGATTACCGCCACGTCATCGCCACGTCACCAAGAATTCCAAGACTTCCACTAGGAGTGTGCAAGACTCCCATGACTACCATTTTAATTTCCACGTCACATTTATATTTTATGTTTTTTTAATTAAAACCAAACATTAAAAATTAATTAAAACCAAACATTTAAAATTAAATAAAAGACATTACATAACAATAAAAATAAAAACGACATTGCACGAAATAAAAAAACATAAAAACGACAATTCCTAAATTTAAAAAAAAAACTACTTATTAAAATATTTCTTCCGTCGTTGTTCCGTCATCAATCGGATCGCCTCGAGGTCCTCTTCGTCCCGGAGCGGCTAAACAAAACATAATCGAACCGCGATTCCGCAATTTCGTTGTGGCAGTTGAATTGTTCAACGAGCCGGTCGACCTTTTCCTCGACATCGTCTTTCGAAGACGAACCGGACGCATCTCGGTTTGCTCTTTTCGCTCGGTCGCGGCCGATGGGGCGTCGAGGCGGATGCATCTCGGGTTGTGGTTCGGTGTCGTCATCGAGGTCGATCGGGTCTCGAGCATCCGAAAAATCGTCATCCGGGGTCCTCCCACGTTTGGAACCCGTGCTCGAGTGAGGCGAATCGGGAGTTAGTAGCCATTTAGGACCGGTACGCATCAACTCCCAACTTCGCATATGCTTAAACGGTTTTCGTTGAACTCGCGCATATTGTTCCATAGCCCTTGTGAAAATCCCGAATTCGTTTTCGCCACTTCGTCGCATGTTGACCAAATTATTGTAAATGTCGTTGAACTTGGTGCACTCGATACGAAGTTTCCGCCACTTCCCGTTAATACCGTCGTTGTTTCGGTACACCCCACGACCCATCGCCTCGTGGTAATGGTCTAAAATGCGTTCCCACAACGATGTGAAAGTTTGGCTATTTCCTTTTTGCGAATCCATGGAAATAGCGAGCCACGATCTAACCATTTGAACCTCTTCGTCGGTCGTCAACGGATCCTTCGCCTCTTGCGCGTTTCGCATTTTGTTCTTTTGTCTATTATTTTTATTTTTATTTTTGGAGGAAGACGCGGGGGCTTGTGTTTCTATCACGGCCTCTTCGGGTGATACTTGTGGCAGTGGTGATGGAAGCGGTGGCGATTGTGATAGAAACGGTTGTTGGAAGGGTGCGTACGGGTAAGGTTGTGGCGGGTATTGATATTGGTTCGGTGGTGGATATGGAAACAGGTATTGCGGTTGTTGCGACGAACCCGTAAGTATACTCGTAAATGTGCAATTCGTGGCAAAGTTTTAGTTGTATTCGCCGCGGGGCGTGTTCCGATTTGACCGGGGGGGGGGGGGGGTGTTCGGATCATTCTGCATATTTTTCTAAAGATGAAATGTTTGTAAATTTGAGAGAAATATGTGTGTTTGTATGTGTGTAAAAATATGAGATGTGTGTGCTGTATATTTATAGTGTGTAAAAAAATTAATTTTTTTTATTGTTTCAACGGCTCCTAACGGCTACATTTTTGAATTCGCCCCGTCTTCAAACGTTCACCGGAAGACTACCTTGGGACGCAACCGGTCGAGGACGCGGGGGGGGGGGGGGGGGGGGGGTTTGTTGTTTGCCGCATCTTTCCTGCTGACGTGGTGAACGGGTGGTGGCCGCGTGCGGCACACCGTACAGTCTTATACTTCTTTGATTCAAAGGTCAATTGTTTATTTGTTTCTTTTTTATTGTTTCAGGCATATGCTTATTTAATTGATCAGTTTTTTATTTTAATTGCTTTTAGACTATGTTTATAATGGTTACAAAAATGAAAAACATACGATTGAAGCCTGTTATGACTAATGGTGAAAGTTCAAGCAAGATAGGGGAAGTAAGAGATTGCAGGGGAAGTCGCACAAAAAGAAGGCTGTTTTGACTCGCAGTCAAAGTTTTTGCCTGATGAATGAGTCTATTTTTGCTGGTTTGGTATATATCAGTATTCTTTTGTGTTCTCATGTAAATATTCGCCTCAAAGAAATAGTTGCCGTTAATGCTTAAATAGCGAGCCACGATCTAACCACTTGAACCTCTTCGTCGGTCGTCCACGGATCCTTCGCCTCTTGCGCGTTTCGCATTTTGTTCTTTTGTCTATTATTTTTATTTTTATTTTTGGAGGAAGACGCGGGAGCTTGTGTTTCTATCACGGCCTCTTCGGGTGATGCTTGTGGCAGTGGTGATGGAAGCGGTGGCGATTGTGATAGAAACGGTTGTTGGAAGGGTGCGTACGGGTAAGGTTGTGGCGGGTATTGATATTGGTTCGGTGGTGGATATGGAAACAGGTATTGCGGTTGTTGCGACGAACCCGTAAGCATACTCGTAAATGTGCAATTCGTGGCAAAGTTTTAGTTGTATTCGCCGCGGGACGTGTTCCGATTTGACCGGGGGGGGGGGGGTGTTCGGATCGTTCTGCATATTTTTCTAAAGATGAAATGTTTGTAAATTTGAGAGAAATATGTGTGTTTGTATGTGTGTAAAAATATGAGATGTGTGTGCTGTATATTTATAGTGTGTAAAAAAAATTAATTTTTTTTATTGTTTCAACGGCTCCTAACGGCTACATTTTTGAATTCGCCCCGTCTTCAAACGTTCACCGGAAGACTACCTTGGGACGCAACCGGTCGAGGACGCGGGGGGGGGGGGGGGTGTTGTTTGCCGCATCTTTCCTGCTGACGTGGTGAACGGGTGGTGGCCGCGTGCGGCACACCGTACAGTCTTATACTTCTTTGATTCAAAGGTCAATTGTTTATTTGTTTCTTTTTAATTGTTTCAGGCATATGCTTATTTAATTGATCAGTTTTTTATTTTAATTGCTTTTAGACTATGTTTATAATGGTTACAAAAATGAAAAACATACGATTGAAGCCTGTTATGACTAATGGTGAAAGTTCAAGCAAGATAGGGGAAGTAAGAGATTGCAGGGGAAGTTGCACAAAAAGAAAGCTGTTTGACTCGCAGTCAAAGTTTTTGCCTGATGAATGAGTCTATTTTTGCTGGTTTGGTATATATCAGTATTCTTTTGTGTTCTCATGTAAATATTCGCCTCAAAGAAATAGTTGCCATTAATGCTTAAACGAAAGTCTTTGATTTTACTAATTTACCCTTAGTATATATTTTTCTTTATAGTCACAACTCACAGGTCTTTGTTTTTTAGTAAAATAGTTAGCATTAATATGTTTAATAATTTTATCAATATTGTATTTTTTGATCAATGGACTCTGTGAATTTGATGCAGTAGTGTTAAATGCTATTTGGGGATTGTTGTTCTAACAAATTCGATTAACAAATGAAAGGAAACAAAAGACTCTATAGGTTTTATGTTGAACGCAAGTACTTAGCATGCCTAACGGTTTGTATATTCTTGAATCTTGATCCAAGAAAATTGTATGAACACGTATTTTTGGGTGAAGTTTGTATCAATATGGGCTTTTTAGTGACAAATATTTTTATTACATCCTTGGTTTAGAAAATTATGGCTTACATTGGTTTGTTATAAATCTAAGGCATACAAATGGGGCATTATTATGTGATTCCGCCCAAGGCATGCAAAGTCATAGGACCGGCGAGCATTCACAACATTCACAGGGAATTAAAACTCTTCCGAATCTACTTGCAATAACAGAAAAGATCCGGGGATCCCACATTTCCACCGGAACTCCTGAGATTTTGATCCACACTGCTTTTAACTTCTGACAATTCGATTCATCCCATCTTTTAAGCCATGCAAGCCAAGTTTTCCAATATTATCTATGTTGCTCAAGGAATCGATCAACCTCAAAGGAACTCACAAAGTCTATCATGACCATCAACCCTCCTAAGGGCGTGTTCGGCAAAATTAGTCGGTAGCTGGTAGTGGTTAGTTGTAAGCGGTTAGCGGTTAGCTGGAAGCTGGTAGCGGTAAGCGGTTAGCGGTTAGCTGGTAGCTGTGACTTTTATTTCTGCAGAAGTGTTCGGCAAAAGCAGCTGTTAGCATTTAGAAGTGTAAAATAATATAAAAATCAAAAGTCAAACGCTAAACGCTCTCAAAAGCTACATGAAATAGCTTTTGGATTTTGAGCGTTTTGTTAAAAGTAAAAGCTAAAAGCTCTTGCTGCCGAACGAGATTTTTTCATTTTTTCGAGCGTTTTCCTAAAAGCTAAACGCTAAACGCTCCCAAAAGCTCTCAAACGCTGCGTGCCGAACACGCCCTAAGTATCTAACACTGGCAGATATGATTCTCTCTGCCTCGATGATGTTAAAAAAAGGAAACTAAGCAGTCATAGTCGTTTAATTCTCCTATTAAACACCCTTTTAACCAAATACTTGACCATGGTTGTATTTCTGCGGGAATAGTTATTGATTCTGGTAATTTATCTAAATTTTAACTTATTGATGTTAAAGTAATTTTTTTTGCTCTTCAAAATAAGTGTCATTTCAATGGAAACATATACCAACTTTCTTGTCTGATTCATATAATAGTACGAGACTGGCATACGGTGATACGGGGTGACTTCTATAAGAAAAAACCAACCTAAACCATATTTTATTTTCCGATTCAGATAATGATTTAGACCCGATCGATGGATTCTATCAGTATTTGGGTATTTTAAATCATTACGTGTGCCACAAGAAATTATCATTCACTTACCCAATATTTTCAACCATGGTTATATCGTATCCTCTAAAACTTTATCAGGTTCTTTTTTTCATCGTACAAAATAATATGCTTCTGGTACAACTATCAATGCATAAGTAATAAAAAGAATTATTTATTTATTAATGTTACTCGATACCTTGTGAATAAAGTCCCTTACTTGGGCAATAAGATGTTCAGCTTCAGGCAATTCCGGAAAGACATAAAAAAAATGGCACATGTTTGGGTACTCCAACAAGTACACTTCTTTCCCGGATTTTTTTAGCCACTCGTAGTACCTTTTCTGCCAGTCAATTAGAGCATCGAAGCCCCCCACCACCACCATGATCGGCGGCAATTCTATTTCAGATATATCTAATGCGTTTGGACCGCTAACGTTGATGATTGGGTGGTCGCGGTTGAACCCTTCACTTTGTGGCAAAATTGCATTCCACATCCAATCGGTATGCTTTATGGAAACTAATGGTGCTCCGGCCAGCCGACTCTCGGATTCCGTCCGCTCCTCGCCGCCAAAGAATGGCTGAATTGCTACAACTCCGGTGATCTGCAAAAGCGAAACACACATACTGAAATCGGAATCGGATTGAAAATGTGGTGCACTGAGGGGGAAACAACGATCAACGAATCGTTTTACGAGAATTTAAGTCAGATAACTGCTCATGTGGTTTGTAAATCGTAACAGGTGTTATTTGATATTGTGGACTATCGATCAATATACCTTGAGTCGTCGGAAGTTAAATTCACAGGCTCGTTGAGAAACATGATGAGATAGGTTTCCACCGGCGCTATCTCCAGCAAGAAAGCAACGCAACAGATTCGCATTTTCCGGCAACGATTTTGACCTATTCTCTTCATCATCAAGGAACTTAAGCACATCGAAGCAATCATCATGTTGCGCTGGATACCGGTGCTCCGGTGCAAGGCGGTAGTTCACAGAAACAACAACGGCCGGCACTTTTCTCGCGAACCGACAGCACATGGCATCGTAAGGCAGAGTATTAGGGGAGAGGAAGACAAAACCGCCTCCGTGGAAGTACACGATCACCGGGAGATCTTCATCGGCGTGTTGTGTAGGTACGTAGACTCGGAACCAGAGGGTACGAGCCTCATCTACCACGATGTCGTACGACGCTACGCCGTTGATTGGTTTTGACATTTGCGGACACCGGTAGTCGGCTAAGTTACTAATACGACGATTGACAGTGCCGTTTTTCCGGTAAGATGCGGATGCGAAGGTGGAGAGAACGTAAAGAGCAATGCGTGTTGTCCATGGTAAGGAGAGTGATGGCTGTGGAGGTTCAGCCGTCGCCTCCATTGACATGAAACCAAAGGAAATGGAGTGTGATATGATGGTTAATGAATCGCGCAATTTATAAGAATTGAAATTTTGAGAAAGTATAGTTTTCACTTTTCATCCACTTCTTGAACTTTTAACGTTTTTTTGTCCCTTAGATGTATTTTTATAACGTTTTCATCCCTAAACCCTTTAAGTTAACACCAAATTTTACCTTTCGAGGACCAAGCGGTAATATAAATCTTTCGAATCATAACTTTACATAACGAGCAAATGTCATCGTCCCTTGGTGGGTACATAAATAAATGTCCATTAGGCTGATGGGAGTACCTATCACTTTGCCCAAATGTGGTGGACGCCACATCATCGCCACATAGGATTTTATCCCATCACACTCCATCACATTACCCCCTTTATACTCATCACATTTTCATCACACCACATCATCTTTTTAATTAAAAAAAATTCAAAAATAAATTAGAACATAATTTTTAAATTAAAAACCATTTCATTAAAAATAAAAATTACAAAAAAAAAAAAACTAACTTAGAAAATAAAAATTACACTAAAAATAAAAATAAACGTAAACTAGTTGTCGTCATCGGTGTCGGTGTCGTTGTCGTTGTCATTCCTAGGGCGATATTTAGCGCGGACACTTTCCCGCATCGCCAAGAAAATTTCCAAATCCTCGCCCTCGAAGTCGGATGGTTTTTTTGTCAAGAAGTCGATATCGGCGTTTCGTTGTAACTCCCGTTACGTTTGGACAATTTGCCGTTGCGTTTTGACAATTTCTTTTTCGACCCGACCCATAATCCCGACCTTTTCGCTTTGTAATTGGACATATCGGTCGAATTTATCGCCAAACAATTCCATAACGCTCGACTCCGAACCGGAACCCGAAGCCGCTTTCTTGCCGGCTTTTTTTGCCCGGTCTCGCCCAATCGGTCGACGGATCGGTTGGAGTTCGTCTTCATCGAGATCCACGGGCTCGTCGTTCACGTCAATATAAGTTCGCCCGTCCGATTGTTGTGACGTCCCTTGGTGGACCGACCTCGATCGTTTAGTTCCCGAAGATTGCGAATCTTCGACAAGAAGCCATTTCGGTTGTTTTTTCAACTCGTTCCAAGCTTGTATATACGGGAACGCTTTCCGAGTGGGCATTGTTGTTTCGTATTGTTTTAACGCCGCGATGAAAACGTCGAAGTCGTTGGACCTGCTTTTCCGCATATTCGAGAGATTGTTGAAGATGTCGTTCAACGGCTATATTCCTCTCGTGATGAAGCATGAAACGGAGCACGGTGGAACACGATCACGCCCCATCACGGTAGCACGGGGCGGTGTGCACGCCATGATAGGTGCCACAGTGTCCATCACGGCTCCTCTTCACGGTGTACTCCAAACGGTCTTATTGGTACCTAAATTAAAGTCCATCAACGGGCACGGAAATTAACGTCCCTCAACATGCACATACATAAATAAAAGAGTAAATTAGAGTTTTGGTCCCTGTGATTTACCCTTTTTTTCATATTGGTCCTATTTTTAAAAATCGAACCTATCCGTCCCTATTATATGCATTTGCTAAGACTTTTGGTCCCTGTTGGTGTTACCGTCAGTCTTGGTCCATTAAGTGACCAACAGGTGCGAAGCACGTGAGGGCAATTTGGTCAATGGATTTCTTAAAGAACCACCACCGCCATCACAGTTCCTCCTGCAGTAACCGGTCAATTTCCGACACTGATTCCCAACTGGACGAGTTCCGATCACGTGAGGGCAATTTGGGGATGGAGGATGTGTTGAACGATGTTAATACTAAGGTAGGGCCCTGCGGTGTTGATGGTGGAATACCTCCCGGTAATGGAGCAATTAAGAAAACAAGAACGCAGGTGATGTCGATTGTCTGGAAGTCAAGGAGCGAAGTAACAATTTAAAGAGCAATGTTAGGGTGTAGGGTATGTGAAGTGATATTAAGCTTGATTGTTTTTTCTATGGTGGCTTATGATAAAACTCAAGGATGGAGCAGTGATTCCTTCGATCGGTACAAGGAATACAGGTATGATCGGATTTCACTTCTAATTAGCTTCAATTTCAACAATTTGTTCAGGGGAATTTGGGGGTCAATGTTAGTCAAACACTTGATTGATTTTAGCTTAGACGAAAGTCCATGTACTGGGAATATCAATCGAAATTACTATCAATATGGATTAGTTTCAATTACTTTTCTAATTCATAGTGTTCTTCACTTCCCTCGTCTGATGACATAGGTACTTGGTAGCAGTGAATGTTATCGCTTTCACATATGCCACTTAATCTACCAAAGACATATTGTCTCATATTTTCTTCGTTGTCATTTTGATTTCCTAATAGATCAGGAAACTGCTATAACCCGTAACTTTAACACCCATTCTAACACATAACAAACTTAAGTTTTTTTAAAGCACTGATTTATGACAGATATTGGCGTATCTGTTGATTTCATCATCATTTTCAGCTGCCACAAGGATTGATGATTGGGCATCAAATTGGGGAGAATATGAGTTTACAATAAAGGCGTCTGCATCTGAAGTGATGTCTTTTTTGGCTTTTCATGGATTTGCAATTAGCTCTCTCATGTTCGGTTATAATTTGTATGATCAGAGCTATATTTGACCGAATTACCCTCATGTGATTGGCACGTCTTGGTCACTTAACGGACCAAGACTCACGATAACACCAACAGGGACCAAAAGTGTTAGCAAATGTATATATAGGGACCGATATGTTTGATTTTCAAAAGTAGGACCAATGTGAAAAAATGGATAAACTACAAGGACCAAAACTGTAATTTACTCTAAATAAAAACTTAACCTTATAGGTATACTCAACCATTTATGAAGTATATACTTTTCCAAAATTATTATTGGGTTTGCCTAATTATACCTCTTTTTTCTACCATTTACCTCATAATAATTACATTACCTTTCTCTTACAAGAACTCTAATACTATTCATTTAAAAATTGAAACCCTAAAAATCTATTCATATGAGTCGTAAACTCGTAATACACGCCTCACATATCTCTCGCTCTCTCTGAAATACGATCTCTCACAGCTTTCTTTCTCTCTCGTTCGACCCAATCTCTCGATCTCCTCTGAGGATCTCTTACTTTCACCGGCGGCTACAACAGCAGCGCTCACCGCCGGCACATAACAACTTCACCGCCGGCTCGCCGGCTTTCTCCGGTATGTCTTCATCTCTCTCTCTCTCTCTCTCTCTCTCTCTCTCTCTCTCTCTCTCTCTCTCTCTCTCTCTCTCTCTCTCTCTCTCTCTCTCTCTCTCTCTCTCTCTCTCTCTCTCTCTCTCTCTCTCTCTCTGAACATATATTGTTTTAGGTTGGTTTGGTAGCTTGGTTTGGTAGCCTGAGATTATGGTGGGCTGGGATGCCGGTGGCCAGAGGATATAGCCGGAAGTTTTGGTTGTCATTTAGAATTATTTGTTTTTCAGATTTTCGAATGTAATTTTTTATTGTCGGATTTTTGAATGTATTTTTTTTTCGATTTCTGAACAGGATTTTATTTTTTCACAAATTTTAGAATTATTGAGTGTAACTGCGGATAATTAAGAATTGCATAAAAGTTTGTGAAAAAAAGCTGACATACCAACTAAGTAATCATTAAAGGGGTAAACACAGTGTTTCAGGGATATAAACAATAGGACCCATTATTATTTTACATTTGTCGCCCATTACTAACCTCACTCTTAGGTAGATGATGCACTAATGAAGTCTATAATTCTCGTTGTTTGCGTTACGTCCCAATTAATGCACAAACTGTAACGGAAAGGAATTGATACATGTACACGATGGATCAAATTGGTTACCCCCCTAGTATCGTCCACCAAGCCAAAATAAGACCAACTTTCATGGGGGCTAGCACGCCAAGTCAGAAATGTAATTTGGATGTAACAAATACAAGTTCGAATACATACTTTAAAATATTTTCTAAATCATTCCCTACTAACCAGTATGTCCACAATGTAGCCGTGTCCACAATGTAGCCGTTTTCATATACTTGGGGTGAATGTGACAGGTGTATTTTGTGGACTAAATATACACATTGTAGTCATTGTAAATAAGCATAAATGTATAGCAATAAATCAGTACCAACTATTTGAAAATTACAATATAAAATAGAATAACTGTAAAACACATACATACATACATACATACATACATACATACATACATACATACATACATACATACATACATACATACATACATACATACATATATATATATATATATATATATATATATATATATATATATATATATATATATATATATATATATATATATATAGGTTACATTACAGAGAAAACAGTTGTTATGTCACCGTGCAGACAATGCTTTTTTGTGCGAAAAGAGAAATAAAATATATTAGTTTGGTAATGTAAATATAAAAAAAACATATTCTCATAAAATTATTGTCATTATCACACATTTTCAATAAAGGTGCTACTATACATACACCCTATATACATCATACACAAAAGTCAAACTATTTTTAACCAATTATATTTACTTTTTCCGGAAAACAATATAGTTTCAACAAATTAAAAGTATTTGACTTTGAATAGATGTGTATATTAAGTGAAAATGGGGTGTTTATTTAGTGATTCCCTTTCAATAATTATCATTCATTCTTGTTGTCATACATTCTGAATCACTCATTCTCATTGTGATAGACATATGATTATTCACATATTATTAGAATCATAAAAGTCCCCATAACGCTTATAGAAGATTGAATTTTGTAAATTAATTAATTTTTCGTATTCACAATACCAAAAAAGCATGTTCAAATTTTCATCTATCAAAAAATCATAGTGTCTCACAATAATTATTGTCTGTAATATAACATAGTTATATATATATATATATATATATATATATATATATATATATATATATATATATATATATATATATATATATATATATATATATATATATATATATATATAGTCTGGATCAAATGAGAACCATTATTTTCCTAGGAACCTAGAAACCTTTTGACTGAAATTTATTTTTCAAAAAAATGACATAATACACCTAGTCGCTTATATTTAAGACTTTTTGTCAAAAAAAATTTGGAAAATAATATGTATACACGAAATGTGCACATATGCACTTTTTTAGCAAACGTGTATATGATCACGTTTCGTGCATATGGGCACATTTCGTGTGTGTGTGTGTGTGTGTGTGTCTATATATATATATATATATATATATATATATATATATATATATATATATATATATATATATATATATATATATATATATATATATATTTCAAATATTGTTTACAGAATGTCTTAAATATAAGCGATTAGGTGTATTATGTCATTTTTTTTGAAAAAAAAATTCAATCAACAGGTTCCTATGTTCCTAAGAAAAAATGGTTCCCATTTGAACTTTAGTCTGTATATATATATATATATATATATATATATATATATATATATATATATATATATATATATATATATATATATATATATATATATATATATATATATATATATATATATATATATATATATATATATATATATATAACAAATATTATGAAAATAATAAACACTACAACTTTTAATAACATAAAAACATTGAAATATCTATCACAACATTTGTATGTAAAAAAATCGGATATATCCGAATTGTAGAAAAAAAACATCAAGAACATATAGAATTATGTATTACGTCTTATCCTAAACACATTTAACCCAAGAAAAATCAACATTGCAATAATTATTTAATGTGGTAAAACTTAATTCTTCGTGTATTTATATTTGAATTGTGAACCTTTCAAACGCATATATGTCTTTTGTGAGAAAGCCTTACTTATATATTGCTAATATAACTTACGTATATAAATGAGAGAAAGGCAAAAGTAATTTATAAATTTCATTAATTTAAGAAATATTAAAGATCATTTAGGTTTCAAATCAATATTGTTTGAGATAACATTACATCTCTAATCATATGAGTTTGGATGACATCTATTATAATAGATAGATTTTTTTATATCTACAGCGGTTAGAAACATAGCTGCTAAAAGAAAAAAAATTCTAAAAATAAATAGGTTTAAGGATTTTGTGACACTGGATGCTCTATGTTTTATGTATAACACCCTTCCATATGAACTACATGCTCTATATTTTCTAAAATAAATAGGTATAACTATTTTTATGACACTAGGTGCCCTATGTTTTCTAAAATAAATTGGTTTAAGGATTTCATGACACTAGATGCTCTATGTTTTCTAAAATAAATATGTTTAAGGATTTTATGACACTAGATGCTCAACACCCATTCATATGAATCAAATATAATGACCGATTTGATAAATCTATGAAGGTTACGAAATAAAATAAGTTATTTATCTTATTATTAATTATTAATCACGAATTTCTTATATAGCTAGAGCGTCCCTTAAAAATTGCAAATACTAATTTGTTAAGAATTAATCGAATAAAAAATATAGCGTCATCCATGGCTGGAATTGAAATATCTACGAGACCGTGGTCACAATTTGTATCGATTAATGTTACCCACAATTTCTGAATGTGAGAAACATTTGAAATACGGTTTCTTTCAATTGTCAATTTAGATATATAATTTTTATCAAGAGCATTTATAATAGCATAGTCTTTTATTGACTTTTTGTGACAACTCAAGCATCAACTTAACATCTCAAGAATCTTAAAATATCTTCAATAGTAGAGTTTTTTATGAGCTTAAGTTATCAATTTTGATTTATATAATTTTTTTCTTTTTTTTCATATCAAAGTGGTCTATCTAATATTAATTTATCAAGTGATATCAGATTTTGATGGAAACATGTCCACGAAATATATGTTTAGGTAGTGTTCATTCTAACTTATTGGACTTAGTGCATAAAAGACTTAATGGTTCAGCTATATATAATTATTTCTTTTTTACTTAATGCTAATAAAATTTCTTAGTAAGTTTAGTTAGAAAATAGGTGTCCTTAGCATTAAGTCATGATTTTATATTTATTTTTCCCAAATTGCCATTATTTCCTCAATGAAAATTAAATTTCATATACATTATGAGTAATTTCATGCTTATATATTGGTAATTTGTTATGCGGTAAGTTTATACGAGTAAAATAGTCATTTATTCAGATTCAGACAGTTCATTCAGTACCAAAAAGAAACAATATATATATATATATATATATATATATATATATATATATATATATATATATATATATATATATATATATATATATATATATATATATATATATATATCAACAACACTATATCTATTCAGATACCATTATCCATTCAGCAACATGTATCAATTCAGCACTTAATATGGAAAAAAAACAGAGCCTAAGTCTCGTTTACATAAAAATGCTAATAAAAAGTGATGTTAAAAATTAAGTAAAGTGTGTGTATGATAGTTTCTCTAAAATTAATCTAAAATAACTAAATAATATATATCCTTTTAATTATAAAACTAAATAATATATATCCAAGCCGAATATGCTACCATTAACAGCATTAACGTCTGCCAATACCTACAATTATTTTTAGATTAATGTATAAAATGTTTCCTTCGCACCATGCTTGGTGGGTACCCGTATGCTCGGGAGAGAAAGAGAGGAGAGGGATGAGTGAAAACGGGTTAGGGTTAGGTTTAGGGTAGACACGTAAGCATAAGAAACCGGCTTTAAGAGGTCATGTGACCTTTTAGAAAGGTTAAAGGCGAATTCAATCCCTTAGAAAGCAAAAAAATAAGTTTAGGGACCTCTTAAACCAGAAGTTGAAACTTCGATGGACTACAATATAATTTTGCCTAATATATACTCTATCTTTTATAAAACATACAAATCAGTATAATTGAAATTAAATTTAAACAACTAAATAATATATATAACTTTTTCCATTGCTGGAAATTACATTTGAGTATATCTCTAACTTATTACATTTCTCTCTTATATAAAATAAAAACAATTGAAGATAATTATATACTTCTATTGTTTATAATAAATAAATGATGAAAGAAAAGAACTAATATATCGTATCCTCTAAACTCTCTGAGGTTCTTTTTTTCATCGTACAATATAATATGCTTCTTGTACAACTATTAATACATAAGTAATGAACCAAATTATTTATTTACTAAGTTTACTCGATACCTTATGAATGAAGTCTCTCACCTGCTCAATAAGCTGTGCAGATTCAGGCAATTCAGGGAAGAGATAAAAAGCATGGCACATATTTGGAAACTCTAACAGGTACACTTCTTTCCCGGATTTTTTTAGCCAGTCGTAGTACCTTTTCTGCCAGTCAAGTAGAACATCGAACCCACCCACCACCACCATGATCGGCGGCGATTCTATTGCAGATATATCCACTGCCTTTGGACCGCTAACGTTGATGATTGGGTGGTCCCGGTTGAACCCTTCACATTGTGGCAAAATTGCATTCCACATCCAATCGGTGTTCTTTATGGATAGTAATGGTGTTCCGGCCAGGCGACTCTCGGATTCCGTCCGCTCCTCGCCGCCAAAGAATGGTTGAATTGCTACAACTCCGGTGATCTGCGAAAGTTAGGAGGGAAATTCGATATTCGGATAATATCAAAATAATTGAAACGAAGTACAGAATTAACCACGCGTACTGAAATCAGAATCGGATTGAAATGAGGTGCACTGAAAAAATATTAACGATCAACAAATCGTTTTATGAGAAAATTAAATAATTGCTCACGAGGTTCACAACAAGTGTCCATGATTTAGACCTATTCTGTTCATCATCAAGGAAATATCGATCAATAATATACCTTGAGTCGCCGGAAGTTAAATTCACAGGCTCGTTGAGAAACATGATGAGCTAGGTTTCCGCCGGCGCTATCTCCAGCAAGAAAGCAACGTGACAGATTCGCATTTTCCGGCAACGATTTAGACCTATTCTCTTCATCATCAAGGAACTTAAGCACATCAAAGCAATCATCGTGTTGTGCTGGATACCGGTGCTCCGGCGCAAGGCGGTAGTTCACAGAAACAACAACGGCCGGCAGTTTTCTCGCGAACCGACAACACATGGCATCGTAAAGCAGAGAATTGGGGGATAGAACGACAAATCCGCCTCCGTGGAAGTACACGATCACCGGGAGATCTTCACCGGCGTGCTGTGTAGGTACGTAGACTCGAAACCAGACCTTACGAGCCTCATCTACAACGACATCGTGCGACGCTACGTCGTTGATTGGTTTTGGCATTGTTGGACTTTTGTAGTCGACTAAGTTAACAAGACGACGATTGACGGTGCCGTTTTTCCGGTAAGATGCGTCAAGGACGGTGGAGAGGACGAAAAGAGCAATGCGTGTTCTCCATGGTAAGGAGAGTGATGACTGTGAAGTCATAGCCGTTGCCTCCATTGACATGAAACCAAAGGGAAATGGAGAGTGAGATAAGGTTGATCAATCGCGGAATTTATAAGAATTGAAAATTTGAGAAAGTATAGCTTTCATCCCTTTGTTATAATGTTACAGATTTCATCCACTTCTTGAACTTTTAACGTTTTCTTGTCCCTTAGATGTATTTTTATACCGTTTTCGTCCCTAGACTGTTTAAGTTACATTCATGCCAAGTCAGAAATGTAATTTGAATGTAACAAAACTTTGCACCGAATCACACTAGGAGGACGTCCGAAATAGAAAATTTCTGGATATCTATCTAATCGCCAGCAATGGAATGAAATGAAGTAATTTCGGAATCAACGTACAAACTATAATATGAATCTTACAAATATCCGTGTACAAGCCAAATTATGCACCTGTGAACAAGAGAGAACCAAAGCGAAAAAAGAAAAACACACATCAACACCAAAACACCCCCACAAAACCGCCCAAATACACGAATGAAAAAACACGAATAAGTATTTCACGCAACAGATCCGCCTACTAATAACTACCCAAAACAAGAAAGAAAAAACGCACGCCAAAACTGTTGCGGAAATACAACACAAAACACCAAAATACGATTAAGAGAGAGTACTATAGCTAAATGGATGTATACTCCAAGAATACCAACGAGAAGCCACGCCAATTACAAATACGATTCCAGAATTAGCAAATTCGCAAGAAACAAACACATGGTCTACCACTTCCTCATCTAGACCACAAAGAGAACAACTAACTTCCTGGATCGGAATTCTTCTGAAAAGAAGATTTCCTTTGAGTGAGATTTTGTTTAACAATAACCTCCCAGAGAAACAGTTCACCGGACAAGGCACCCAAGGATTCCACATGACAACTTTTGGAATGTGCTCCTTTTTCGATAATTCTAAAGCTTGTCTCAAGGATTTGACCGAAAATTGTCCATTATCCCCAATGATCCATTCCCGGTTGTCGCCATCCTGAGTAAACTCAAAGCTGGTTAGAAGTTTTTCAAACTCCTGTTAGTTCGGATTTTTCTAAATTGGACAATGCTTGTTTTTTCCAATTCCACGATAGAACAACATCCGGTCCAGGTTGAGTTGCAACCCGATCCATTATAAGGGTGGGGGGAGTAGATCCCTCCCATCCCATTGAACCCACGCGTCACGTCAGCTTTTCTCTCTCCTCTCACTTCCATTTTCCCCATCTTTCACCAATCTTTCACCCATGGAACCAGTACCCACTGAACCCACGATGCCACATCATATTTTTAATATTAAAATTAGATAAATAATACCCAAAATAATTATATATATATATATATATATATATATATATATATATATATATATATATATGTGTGTGTGTGTTACGTGTGTGTATATATATATATATATATATATATATATATATATATATATATATATATATATATATATATATATATATATATATATATATATATATATATATATATATATATATATATATATATATATATATATATATATATATATATATGTTTGTGTGTGTATGTATATATATTTGCAGCGGTTTCAATGGCTTCACCAACCCAAACATGAACCCGCGACTGCCGAACCCGATGAACCCGAAGGAGGCGGGCCAGCGGTACCGGCGGTACCGCAGCCTTCTTTTCTCGATCCCGCATGAACCCGCGTATTACTCCGTCTACCCTAAGGCAACTTTTATCTATTTCAATCTTGTAAATTAAGTGATCTCCTTCTTTCTTCATTGTCTTTCTTCTGCACAAACCCCATTCTTTCTCCTCTAAAATTTCTGTTCTCAAACACATTTATTCAGGGTATATTTTCATTAAAATATTCACAGCAAGAAGTATTTAAAGATTAACAACAAAAGAATAGTGTTTCATTAAAATCATCGTTGCAAGAATTAATGATGTAGCCGTTGGCAAGACTTGGGTAAACTTGTAATTTACTTCAATTTTTCTTCGCCAATACTCCTTGTAAACCTTAAAAATCAAAATCACTCATTTTCAAATCACTACACTCAGAGAAAAAGAAACCCAAGTACCCAACAATGAGAGCTTCCACCACCACCGCCGCCACCTTCCTCCTCCTCCTCCTACAATACCCCACAACCACGGTCCCTACTCCACCACCATTCACGACAGATACCGTCCCAACTCAATGTCTGTCTTCTTCTTCGACGTTGTTGTAAAATACGACGGATCCGAATTGACTTTAGACAATATTAGCTCAATGCGGAATGGGATCAAAATTATCAAATGGTAATAATCACAACGAAAATACGAATAAAGTAAATAAAATAGAGACACAGGGATTTACGTGAAAAACCCAAATCGGGAAAAACCACGGGCGGAGGAAGGCGAGAACCAATTCACTATATTTTGCGGTGTTTACAAAATGTTTGGAGAATATAAAAAATACAAAGAGTTTAAAACACTCTTATGTATTTACAAGAAGAGAAGATTGGAAGAGATGTTGAGATGTTTTGGTGTGTTTTTGTGAGAATGAGTTTCTATCCTATTTATAGGATTTTCTATGCATGTCATTGTTGGAAAAATGGCTCATTTTGTTGAAAAAAAAATTTCCTGCATGCCACTTTAGAAAATTTGTTTACCAGCCATTTGAAAGTTTGAAGTCATACTCCACAATCTCCACCTTGACTTCAAAATGGAACAAAACTTGTATACCCATTTGCTAAAGCCAACAACTCTTCAAAACTCCATAAGAAACTGGAATCACCATATAGAGAAAAATTGATCCTGAAAAATAAAATACTTCCTCTACCACGAGCCTAATCAGGCTCAACTGCGATCATAAATACTCATTAAGTCCAAACATAATTTGAACTTGGATATAGGAAGACTCTTAGTGAACACATCAGCGGGATTATAATCTGTATCGATCTTTTCTATGACACAATCACCTTTTTCAATGATATCACGCACAAAATGATAACGAATATCAATGTGCTTTGTACGGTCATGAAACATCTGATCTTTACTCAAGAAGATAGCACTTTGATTATCACAGAATACTGTGGTAACCTTTATTCTTTCATCGAGTTCTCTAAATAATCCCTTTAACCAAATATCTTCCTTAACTGCTTCTGTAATCGCCATATATTCTACCTCTGTAGAAGACAGTGCAACTGTAGACTGTAGCTGGGCTTTCCAACTAATAGCACAACCGTTCAGTGTAAACACATACCCTGTAATGGATCTTCGTTTATCCAAGTCTTTGCCAAAATCTGAATCAACATATCCAACCACCCCAGTGTTAGATTGTCCATAGCATAGACACATAGAAGACGTACCGCGTAGATAACATAAGATCCACTGTACTACTTTACAGTGTTCTTTCCCCGGGTTCGCCATATATCTACTAACCATGCTAACTGCTTAAGCCAAATTAGGGCGTGTGCAGATCATAGCATACATCAAAGATCCAACAGCACTAGAGTATAGTACGCGTGCCATGTACTCCATATCAGTCTCAGTAGTAGGACTTAAAGCGGATGATAACTTGAAATGAGCTGCAAAAGGTGTATTGACAGGCTTTGCTTCATGCATATTAAAACGTCTTAGGACTTTCTCAATGTAACCTTTTTGAGAAAGATGCAAGATCCTAGACTTCCTGTCACGAACAATTTCCATACCTAAAATTTTCTTGGCAGCTCCTAAGTCCTTCATTTCAAAATCAGCTTTCAACTGGTCTTTTAACTTCTGAATCTCCTTCATATCTTTTGCTGCAATCAACATGTCATCCACGTACAAGAGTAAGTAGATCTTTGAACCATATTCACCTTTCTTGAAATAAACGCAGCTATCATAGGTGCACCTACTGAATTTGTGACTGGTCATGAAAGAATCAAACCTCTTGTACCATTGTCTAGGAGACTGATTGAGGCCATAAAGAGATTTCTTCAATTTACATACGTAGTCCTCCTTGCCAGGAACTACAAAACCTTCAGGTTGTTGCATGAAAATCTCCTCCTCAAGCTCACCATTTAGGAAAGCTGTAGTAACATCTAGTTGCTCCAACTCATAATCATTTGAAGCAACTAACCCCAACAATGCACGAATAGAAGTGTGTTTGACTACTGGGGAATAGATGTCAGTATAGTCAATGCCTGGAATTTGACTGTAGCCTTTAGCTACCAACCGAGCTTTATATCTTGGTTTCTCATTTGGGTTAACAGGTTCTTTGAGCTTGTAGACCCACTTGCATTTAACTGGCCTTTTCCCTTTTGGAATAGGAACTAAATCCCAAGTACCATTTCTTTGCAAGGATTCCATCTCATTATGCATGGCAATCATCCAATCACTTGAGTCTTTAGATTTGATAGCCTCATCATAATTTAGAGGCTCCGTTTCCGACTCAATATCATTAGCAACAATAAAAACATAAGCAACAAGTTCAGCTTCAGCATACCTCTTTGGAGGAACAATTTGTCTTCTCGGCCTATCTCTTGCAATGCTTCGAGTAGTAGCTTGTGGTTGTGAAATTGTTGTTTCTTCAACAACGACATGCTCATTTGGCGAGGAAGACTCTTGTTGCTCAACTGGACTCGGAATGGTGACAGGTGAAGTAGGAAACTCCACCTTCATTTGAACTTTCTCTTCATTTGCTTTTGATGATGCGACTGTATCTTCTGTAGAGTCGGAAGTTTGATGAATCATAGCAGACTCGTCAAAAGTAACATATCTTGAGATGATGATTTTATTTAGATCATTGCTCTATAACTTGTAACCTTTAACTCCTGGATTATAACCAAGAAAGACACATTTAAGTGCTCTTGGTTCTAACTTCCCATTGTCAACTCGTGCATAAGCTGGACATCCGAAAGGTTTTAGATGTGTATAATCGGCAGGTTCCCCGGACCATAACTCATACGGAGTTTTCTTCTCGATTGCTCGTGACGGTGATCGGTTGATAAAATAGCAAGCAGTAGAAGCAACCTCCGCCCAAAAGGACTTTAGCAATTTGGAATTTGAAAGCATACATCGGACTTTCTCCATAATGGTGCGATTCATCCTTTCGGCTACACCATTTTGTTGAGGCGTATGGACTACCGTGCGATGTCGAGTAATGCCTTCCTTTCGGCAATAGGCATTAAACTCTTCTGAGCAAAACTCTAGTCCATTATCCGTACGAAGATACTTTACCACCAATCCTGATTTCTTTTCAACCTGAACTTTCCAGTCTCTGAAGGTAGAGAAAACGTCTCCCTTATGTTTTAAGAAGAAACACCACACCTTCCTGGAGAAATCGTCAATGATAGTGAGCATATAGTTAGCTCCATCTTTAGAAGCAACTCGAGCTGGTCCCCATAAATCCGAGTGGACATAGTAGAGTGGTCCTTTCGTTGTATGGATACCACTTGCAAACCTCACTCGTTTTGGCTTGCCATATACACAGTCTTCACAAAACTCCAAATCAACAATCTTTTGTTGACTAAGTAAACCTCTTCGACTCAATTCTGACATGCCTTGAAAACTCATATGGCCAAGTCGAAGGTGCCAAAGACGGGACTGATCTGGATCAGAAAGAGACTTTGAAACAATAGCAGCATCACTCGAAATTGTTTTCCCGTCAAGAAAGTAGAGGTCGGAGGTTTTTCGATTGGCTCTCAGTTTGTCGGAACCATCTTTGAACACCCTGAGAACTCCACCTTTACCGGCAAACTCGTATCCCTTTTTATCAAAGGAACTGAGAGATAACAAGTTTCTTCTGAGGTCAGGGACATATCTAATATCCCCAATGGTTCGGATAACGCCATCAAACATACGGATTCTGACTGAACCATATCCAAGAACTGGACATGTAGTATTGTTACCCATCAACACATAGCCCTGGTTAACCTTTTCAAATGTGTAAAACCAACTTTTGTTGTGACACATATGAAAAGTACAACCAGAGTCGAGTATCCAATCAACAGTGGAATCCAGTTTATCTGAATAAACTGTCAAGAGTTCTCCAATACATTCGACCTCTGCTACATCGGCTTCACCCGAAGTGCTAGCTTGTTTACCATTTACTGCTGCCTTCTCTTTTTCTTTATTCTTCAACTTGAAACATTCTTCAAGCACATGTCCCTTCTTGTGACAATAGTTGCAAAACTTTCGTTTGCCTTTTGACTTAGATTTGGTTCTGTTAGAAGATTGAGAAGTTCTACTTCTCTCTGTTGTTCTTCCTCTGGCATTCAAACCTTCGGCTTTAGCATCATCTGAACCACCACCGGTAATATATTTCATCTTCTCTTTAGAATCCAAAGCTGTAAAGACTTCATCTAAAACAAGAGTGTCACGGCTGTAGATGATTGTATCACGAAAATGGCTATAGGATTCGGGCAAAGATGACAACAAAAATAAAGCCAAGTCTTCATCTTCATATTGAACATCCATATTCTCTAAGTTATTTACTAACTCTTTGAATGTAGAAAAATGTTCAGCTAGCGAGCCTCCTTCAATCATCTTGAGATTGAACAACCGTTGCTTTAGATGTAACTTGTTTGGTAAGCTCTTTGTCATCAATAACTGCTCCAACTTCAGTCACAAAGCAGCCGCCGACGTTTCTTTTAGAACATCTTGTAAAACATCGTTTGACAAGTGCAAACGAATTTGAGATAAAGCCTTCAGATCTTTCATCTTTACTTGCCACAGCGGAAATCGGGTATTCCGATCCAGCAGCGGAATATCGTATTTCACAGAAGACATGATTTATTACTTGATAAAATGATCCCAACAAGCTAATATCAAAACTCGGACGCTCTGATACCAATTGTTGTAAAATACGACGGATCCGAATTGACTTTAGACAATATTAGCTCAATGCGGAATGGGATCAAAATTATCAAACGGTAATAATCACAACGAAAATACGAATAAAGTAAATAAAATAGAGACACAGGGATTTACATGGAAAACCCAAATCGGGAAAAACCACGGGCGGAGGAAGCCGAGAACCAATTCACTATATTTTGCGGTGTTTACAAAATGTTTGGAGAATATAAAAAATACAAAGAGTTTAAAACACTCTTATGTATTTACAAGAAGAGAAGATTGGAAGAGATGTTGAGATGTTTTGGTGTGTTTTTGTGAGAATGAGTTTCTATCCTATTTATAGGATTTTCTATGCATGCCATTGTTGGAAAAATGGCTCATTTTGTTGAAAAAAAAAATTTCTTGCATGCCACTTTAGAAAATTTGTTTAGCAGCCATTTGAAAGTTTGAAGTCATACTCCACAGACCTCCTTCACCCTTGAACCACAACAACTAAGAGCCCTTCAATTTCTCCACATCCCAACCACTCACAGTCCTTGTACCCAATTATCCTCCGACACCACCACCCCATTCCGCCACCTCCTCTCCCTCGATCTCTCAAGCTGCTCCTCCGGCCTTCTCCTCTTCAACACCCTCCTCTCCGCCCTATCCACCCACACTTTCCTCAACAGTCACATCCCCGTCATTTACTTCCCCACCTCACTCTCAAACAACCTCCATTCTTTCACTTCCAATAAATCCCTTCAATGCCTCACCCATATCTTCCCAGTCGCTTC
The DNA here is from genome assembly GCA_023525715.1 of Cichorium intybus. Lineage (NCBI taxonomy): Eukaryota > Viridiplantae > Streptophyta > Magnoliopsida > Asterales > Asteraceae > Cichorium > Cichorium intybus. The sequence goes on from CM042015.1 coordinate 73,569,531, forward strand.
CACAAACTTACCCATCTATACATCTCTGGAGACCCCATCAACGCCTCACCGAGAAGTGACTTTGTGGCATACGAATTGTTGCCCTAGATCCAGTCGACAACGCCATCACCGACTTTTTCTCTTCAATATCTAGAAACTAAAAAAGGAGGGTATAATTGTCATTATACTACTTTTCTGTGAAGTGATAAAAAAACTTCTTTAGAAATATCAGTTCCCTTAGTCTTTCACTCACATTGACCAGTCAATTTTTTATTTTGAACCGGCAAATATTACACCTAACCTAACCAACCTAATCTTAATCCACTTAACCCATGGCTATTATAGACAAATTTTAAGATATTAATTTGGGATTTCCTAAAAATATACTTCTTTTTCACTAAAATTACAACCCTATATTTGACTTTTATATAAAGGTGTTTATTTGGTAATTTAATATTATTTTTTACTAAAAGTACACCCTTAATTATTAGGTTTATCATTACCGTTACACTATTAATAATTAAGTAATTAAGTAATGATTAAACTTTTTACTTAAAAACACACTAATAATTAAATATTTATTAGTTTTTTATATTTAATAATAACACATATTTTATAATCAATTAATTATTAAATACATAAATACAAAAATATGAGATAAAAAATAAAACATGCACTGTTTTGTTTATAAATAGTTGATAACACATACATTTTTGTAATTATCGAATACATAAACATAAAAATTTTGAGACAAAAAATCATATCATTTAATAATCCTATAGAGTTATAAATTCTGCTATAGGATTACGAGGTCTCAGTTATCGATAAAATTTCAGACGTGTCATTTACTCGGTTTCCCATATAGATGCACACGAGGCTCTGTGATGAATCCAGTAACCCGAAATGGTAGGCATCAGAAAATCTCCTTGTAATTGCACCATCACATAATGACTATCATATACAAGTGAAAACGTAATCATCCGATGGTACAAAAATTCGTTCGGACCTTTCCAAAGAGGAAAGACAGTCAAGGAACCCTGCTTGGTTAAAAAAGTAACGATTACATCGAATCTGTTCGCAATCAAGAAATCTGTTCCAAAGAGGAAAGACAGTCAATGAACCCCGCTTGGACGGACAAAACCTCGTAGCGTCCGTAATTTAAACATTTCTAAATCACTCTCACAATGGATTTCCTCATTTTCCAAAAAAATCGATGGTTCTAAATCAAGCTTTCTCTAGAATACGTCTATCGACTCTAATGGAATACACTCGCCTGCATTGGAATACCGTTAATTTATAAAAAATAAATATATAAACTAAATTTAAAAAATAGTTATTGAATATACGCACCTGAATCCAAGTAGGATGATTGTATGCACACACATGGTAAGCCACAACTGTGACGTAGTTTACAACCACAGTTTGAAGAGTCGGGTTGATGTGCAAGCAATCGCTGAATTTCCCCGACAAGTATATCTAGAGCTTCGAGTGACACAGAACCCTACAATTCTTTAAAACATGACAAGTTGTGTTTGTGTTAACGGACAATCATACTTTTTTCAAAGCTATCGTAGATCGCCGTAAATTGAGACCTCACAAACCGATCAATGGAAGCAATAGATTTATCTACCGAATAATTTATTGAAGGTAAGTACTTGTTTAGCTTTGCATGTTGACTCTCAACTCTATTTATTGTAGCTAGATACCGATTTTTTTTAAAGACAAATTTTAAAAAACAATTAGGATTTTATAAAAAAAAATTAAAAACCGGCCCAACTTACAGGCGAGCCCATTTCTTTTAAAAACTTTAAAACAAAACCATAATCTCTCATTTCAAGTCGTCATTCGGTCTTTCCCTCTCTCTCGAGCGCTCATCGAATCCGGGAACATACGCCGATGAGCACCTCCGACGACCAACCACCGCGAACTCTCTCTATTTCTCTCGTACTCTCATCGGACATACAACCACCGCGAACACTCTGTGTATCTCTCTCTCTCTCTCTCTCGTTCTCGATTTGACAAACACTCTTTGTATCTCTCTCTCGTTGTCGTCGATACGATAATGGAGATGGTGCTTGGTAAGGCTATCATCTCTCTCTCTCTCTCTCTCTCTCTCTCTCTCTCTCTCTCTCTCTCTCTCTCTCTCTCTCTCTGTGTGTGTGTGTGTGTGTGTGTGTTCCTTTCTAGGTCTCTCTCGATCTGTTTATTTTTTTGTCTTTCTCGATCTGCCAAACACTATCTCGGTAACTAATCTCTCATTTCCCTCTAATATCTACCGTCGACGGTAGGATGGTAGCGGTGGTGAGACCTGAATGTAATTTCCTTCTTTCTCTCTAGATTTGCCAAACACTCTCTTTGTATCTCTCTCTCTCTCTCTCTCTCTCTCTCTCTCTCTCTCTCTTTTGTTCTCTCTTTTTACTGATGTTGGAGAAGTGGCTGACGGTAGGTTGGTGGCGGTGGTTACCGGTGATAATGGTCGGCGGTATGGTGATTGCGGTGGTGATACTAGAATATTATATAGTCTTATAGTCTATTTTAGAATATTTTTACCTGGGTTTGGTTTTGTTACTGTTAAGTTAATTTGGACTTGGATTCGGTTTGTTAATTCTATTTATATACACTATAAACATGGTTGTTAATACATAATTAAATATTTTTACTGATAAAGAGAAAACAGTTAGCAGTTGTATTATTATGGAACTTCATAATCAAAAAAAATTACAGGCTTCAAGTATCCAAAAAATTTAATAACATACAGAAATTAAGAAAAAAATACAGTCTAAAAAGACAGAAACTCTAATAAAATACAGTGTAATTAAAAAATACCGGGAACTTTTATTATCCCTAACATACAGTGTAATTAAAAAAACTGACATACTGAAAGAATAAAAAAAAGCTGACATACTCCATGAAAGAATAAAAACGTCTGGCGTTCCACAATAAAAGAGTCGACTTTTTAAAAAATAGTGTATCCATGGTGGTCATATAGTAGCACCCATTAATTTTTGCATTTATTGCTTTTTTGATGACTATAGTGTTAATCTTTAATATCCAACAATGGTATTCACGTTACTTTTAGAATATTAGATCACAATATAATTGTTTTATTGTTGTTGATCGTGTTTTTTGTGTTTTTGAAAATAATCGAAAAAGAACCTAAAGTGATAAAAGTGTTTTATAGTGTGTTGATAAATTTAATGTTTTTAATCTCAATAAAGTATTAACATAACTGGTTAACAAAGGTATCATCAAAGTCAATGTTTTAGTATGACTCAATGCATGGTTCTAACTTGAAATTAGTTTTGTCTTTGAATGGTTGGATGTGTTTATGGTCATTCTTGCTATATTAATCATTAAATTATAATGGTTTTGAAAAAAAAATTAACTATTTGGGTTGAAGTTTTTTTTTTATTTAATTTTATAAATATAATATACAACTCGAAACGGAAACCGTAAAACGAGAAGAATGACCACCAAGATTTATCAGAGACCCACATAGCCTCCACCCAAAAAAATGTTAATATTGATAGTTTATATGTGTCGAATTATCACAATAACAATATAGTCTTATATATGTGGTGTCAATTATGTAAGTTAATCATTTCTTATGACAATAAACATATAAAATATTACATGTGTTGAATCATCGTTTTATAATTAGTATTCTATTAGTATAGACAAAATGACATTGTAGCATTATAATTTTTACGAAGTTGGTTTAAAACGTCCCTAAGATTTTTTATTTATTATTATTTTTTTTATTGCTTTCAAGGGGAATAAAGTCCGTAATGACATGTTCATTTGGTCCCGTTTAACTTAAGTTACTGGTTCGCTAAGTCATGTAATATAATATCGCTGATGTGGCTGCCACATAAGAAGGGACATTGCTGATGTAGCTTTACAAATGATTTAACAAAGACCTAGTTTTACAAAAAGCTCTTCCAAATAAACAACAAAGTGGAAAAAGTATTTTTGGACCAAATTACCCTTTGGTTTTTGCCCCATCAAAGGTTCTGATAAGAAAAACCTGTACCATCGTCAACCTCCAGCCATCTCCAACCTTCATTTAAACATCTACACCTCACCTCAACATTTTACCGGTGAACCCGAAGTTCACCATCTTCAACCTTCAAATTGTTGGGCAGCAGAAGCCAGAAGGCACCAACGAACACGGTCAAGTACATCGACAAACGTTCCTCGACTATCAAGGCTAATGAGTAATACGAATAATTGAGAATGAGAAACACAATGATATAAATTGGTTCACCTAACGGCGAGTTGGGCTACGTCCACTGTGAGAACCGAGAGAAAATTTATTGATAAACTCCAATGATTTACAAGAGAGAAACTATGACTACACTCGTATCTATGATATGTTAAGCATTTTGGACATATTACATTGAGTAGCCAACGAGATGTATAAATAGAGGAATATAGAAGGCTGAACTCTGAAAGAAGGTGACTACACCAAGTTCCCCGTGCTGCCCCTGACACAGAGTACTGTTCTTCGCGTGTTTCCAAGATTCTTCCGACTGAAGATGTGACAATACCAATATTTGGTCCAACCGAGGCCTCGCCTTCGGTTGAAGAACACCACATTGGTCTTCGGTCGAGATCTTCCTTTCGAACGAGACTGTAATTGTCCGACTTGTGCTTCTACAACTTCTGTCGAACTTACACTTCGTACAAGGTCTAACTCTTCCTTCAAGAAGGAACTTCTTCTACCAGACTTTTCTTCGGTTAGAGGATACTGCAGATTCATCTTCTCCTGTTGCTCTGATGCATTCATTCCTGTGACCATAGCACACGCTATTGTTGTCACGATGAACTACGATCCGCATGCGACACTGATGAAAAGGCTTCCTCGGATATCGCCATTTGGTCCAGATGAAGTTATCTCTTTGTCACAATCCTTTAGTCTGGTAACCGGTCTGTCACCAACTGACTTCTGATGTCAATCTTGTATGCCTTCATTGTCTGCCTTACAACCAAGAACATGACTCCTGATCCGGACGAAGCAACATCTTCGGTCCTGCCGATCTTCATGCCTTCGGTTTCAACCTACTGCTGATCTTCTGAAGGATTACCTCCTTCTTATTTTGGATCTGCCACGGTTGATCTGACCGTAGCGAAGGACTCTCACTCAACCGGAAGACTGGACTTGTCTGAGATGCACACCTCAACAGCACCGGCTAATCTCACATCTGTTTTTTGGTTGCTTCAGACAACTGTTCCACTTAGGTTGTCTTGGATCTTCCTTCGTTTCGGATTAGGCTCCAACTTGCTCAACGCAAATTTCGTCATAAAATCTCTACCCTGTGCACCCAGACGTCATCGTCTCCAACTTCCAACTCCAAACCCGTGTTCTCGATTGGTAACTCTTTACTCCTTAGATTTCATCTATTTCCTTACCGATTTTTGTGTAATTTGTGTTAATCAGAAAACCATTTCCTGTTCCTGAAAAGTGCTTCTTATTTTTCTGAAAGGTGGGTTACTAAAAAATGAACACTAGTGATACATATCAAAATTGAAGAACAGAGGTAACAGGCAGCCGGAGAAGGATTTCAATTAACATATCATCGTTAGAATTGATTAATGCTCCAGATTGCTGCTGTATTTTCTTGAATTTGGCTCTCGTGTTAACCATTCTTTAAGTGACGTTGAAAACCTTGAAGAGAATGGGGATTTAACGTGTGTTTTCATGGTGAAAGGTTGAAAATGGTGAGCAAAAACTAGAATGCAACAGAAGCTTTCTCCAAGGTTTTCTTAACGTTGACTTGAATTTGTCAAATAAATTAAAGTCACTCAAAGTCTCAAACAATATTTAGAAAAATCAAGAAGCAGGGAGGAGAAAAGAACAAAAAAACAGCAAGAATTTTATCAAAATAAAAGCAGCGGTAGAGACGACGTAAAGGAGAATGGTTTAGATCATAACTATGACTCAAAAAACATTTTTTCAGATTTTTTTAGAATCAAATGCATAGCCTACAACCATGGCATCGACATTTATACCCATCATATCATCTTTATAATCCATATCCATTAGAAAGCTTTCAATGATAAAACTTTCACCACTTGTGATTTTAAATATGAAATGTTTTCAAAAAAAATCATTGTCGTCAATAATATGACAATATATGTCTGCCTCTTAATGCTAAATAATAATGTTTGACACATTTCATGCTCTTTTGAAGAAGACGTATTTTCAAAAAAGAAACTATTTGTCGTCTATTTCATTGATGGAATACAATTTTAGTGTGTTTGTGTGTGTGTGTGAAAAAAGAGAGAATGTGTCGTGGTTTTTCATCGTGTTCCTAGCCATCTTGTGGAAAAAACACTAAAGTGTTGTTTGTTGTTAAAGAGTAAAACAAACCACATTAAAAAAATTGATCAGACGTTTGTAGGTTGTATAAAAAGACATATTGTTTTCTAAAAAGACAGTGTGTTTTCATCGTGTTCCTAACCATCTTGTGGAAAAAACACTAAAGTGTTGTTTGTTGTTAAAGGGGTAAAACAAACCACATTAAAAAAAATTGATCAGACGTTTGTAGGTTGCATAAAAAGACAGTTTGTTTTCTAAAATATGAAGGCAACTAAATTAATCTAAAAATTGAATAACTCGATTTTTCTAAACTTAAAATATTTTTTAATATTCTAGTTTACGACATTTAAATTTAAACAATCTGAAATTTAATAAGCACAACCACATTTCTTTCAACTCTTTATACCATTAGAATACAGACCATTGGATTACTTTGTAAACTTTTAAGAAACAAAATTTACATTGATACACAAGTCAAAATTGTAGATATTAATCTATATTTTAAGGTAAATGAAATAACATAAGGAAAATACTGTTTTTATTATAAAATGGCAAATTTTAAATGATTATCATATGACAATCACTAATTTTATAATACTAAATATTATATTATTGCTATACAATAGGTTTCAGTAACTTGTTAAAAAATGAAATTCGAAAAAAAGAAAATTTCACAAAAAAAAGTTAATTTTGAAAAACAATATTGTAATTTCTTTGAAAATGTTTAAATAGAATAATTTTAGATTAGACGTTAACTGTTTTTTGTTAAATTAAAAAGCAAAAACATCTGAATAAATGTGTAAAAAAGACAAACTCAAGGATTTTTTGCCTTAAAATATGTTTATAGAATTAATAAAGTGGTTATCTTATATCTTCTACAATAAGAGGAAGTGCAAACTTGTTTAGGCCTGCGGTCTTTTAAAAAACAAACAGTTTTCTAACTAAAAGTTTGTCCGCCTGCAAACAAAATAGGTCAAAACATCTTCTTAAAAAAACAAATAACAACTAAACGGTGTGGTATACCCCGTTTAGTCCAAATAGAATAAACCAGCACCAAAGGGGTGCAACAAACAGGCTAAGGGCATGCGGAACCGTCGATAGCTAGCCACGGATAGTAGGAGGGGGCTGTCGACCCCGCCGACACCGGTTGTTGGGTTCATGAGATCATGGGTCGATAGATGGTGCGAGATAGATGAGAGGCGGGTTACTCAACTTGTGAGGTTTAGGACTTTTAATGAAAAACTTTAATTCATCAATAAATATTTATTCTCTCATCCCTATAAATACATTCCTCCGCCACTTCAAAACCCACACATTTCTTCTTCACTCTTTTTCTCATATTCATTTTTTTATAATTTCTCATCAATAAATATTTTATCTCTCAAATTTGTTATCGAAATTTCAATTTAAATTTTAAATTGAAATGTCTTCTTTTGATAACTCTGATTCGTATGTGTGTAACAAAAAAGTTGATGAACCTACTACGTACTCATAATTAGTTTTTTATTTTCCGTATGTAGGTTTTAATTCCTGTATTTAGGATTTAAACTTTCGTTTTTAGGATTTTTATTATTTTGTAATGGCGAGATTTTTTAATGAAGCTTTATTTAACTTTTTGTTTTTATTTATTACATTTTAAATTACTTTATATCTTAAATGAAATGTTATTTATTTAATTTTAATATAAAAAAATTGATATGACATTAAAGATTGAAAAATACATTACCATGGTATATGAGTTGATGAAAAAAAAAATGAAAAGAAAAAGGAAAACTAATATAACATAGATGTTGAAAAGGTTGAGAAAAACAGACGTAATCTACGCTCAACAAAAATATTCATTATCAATGTTGGCGTAAATAAACCTACGAGAGATACGAGAGTAGGCGGTGGAGGAAGCAAGGTTTTTATGGTTTCAAGAGATATAAAGGTGATAGGTTGAGGTTAATAGACTTATGTACTTAAATGTTAATAGACTGGGTCAGGTTTTGTAGGTTGAAGTGTTGGTAGGATCCAAATCCACACAAATATAGTCAGAAGTTGCGGTATGATAAAAAATTAAACTAGGTTTACGTCCATTCGAAAAGAAAATCATATAATAAGGATATTTTAATTTTACGAACGATTTTGAATTGAATAATAATGATAATAGCATACTTTACCGGTATCCATAATCGAAGAACTTTTCGGAAATTAATAAACTACATGTTGGTGATTATGATGTTATCGACATATTTTAGTGTAGTTAGTCTTATTGTCGAAGCATGCTGAGTTCTGTTTACTTTGAAGACTGCAGGTGCGAGATGTACATTCGGATCAATAAATGTGGACTCGAGAATATAGGGGTCCGGAGGCAATGCTCCTGACGAGGTCTAGGGGCAGCACCTCTAGCGGGGTCCAATGAACAGAGTCCTTGGAACGCCATGAAATAAAAATGAAATCCTATAGAGGAAAAGGGCCCATAAATATACTTTTCCTTAAAACCCCAATAATTGCATCATTATTAAATAGGCGTCGTTTTTCCCTCTAAACCGTTGTCTTCCTCATATATATATAAGGAGTATAGACGTTGCAGAACACATATAGATCGAACAAAAACTAATATCCTCAAAACATCATAAAGGTATCATGAGGTTCCGAATTCTTATTTGAATTGTAATCAGAATTGTTTTTTTGGATTATCCTAAAATCAGAATTAGTAAAACTTAAACTATGGTCGAAATACAGGTTTCGAAAAATGTTAAATATACGATCTAAAAAATTATTCAAAATTATTATTGTTATTCTAAAACCCAGAAAACGAGGTTACAATGCGTTTCTTAGTAATTTGCATAATAGGCCTATGGTCATTATACGGGACACATGCTTAAACTTCAAGCCCACTTTGCATGAGATATGCTAGTTGTTTCTAATCTTCTAAACTCATTTTTACTTTTTGGGTTTGACTAATTATATTTTTTTTATTTTCTATCTTTTATCCCCTAATAATTACTTTAATTTTTTCCTAAAATAAATATAATTATTACATAGTAATTCCAACTTTTTTTATAATCATTATAAAAGTTTTAAATAATAATCATTACATTTTTATGAAATGTATAATAAGGTTTAATTTAAATTAGTAAAAGAAAATTACCAACCGGCGGAAATAAACGGAAAAGTGGATAAGTAGTGTACATTAATTCACAATAGAGAAATTATATTTATTCCTACTTTTTATTCCTACTCATATTTCTACCCATATTAAATGATGACAAGTGTATTAAAATATTATTAATTTAATCAAATATAACACTTGTCACTATTTAACATAGGTAGGAAGATGTGTAGGAATAAAAAGTAGGAATGAATACAATTTCTCTTTACAATAAGTTGTAAAATATTTAAAACAATTATAATAAACTGTAAATTAGTAAACCCTAATTCTATTCACTCATCCGCCTCCCTTCTCCCCATGCCTCTCGATCTCTCTCTACTGATCTCTCGTTCGACTTCATCTCTCGATCTCCCCTGACTCGCGATCCCTCACTCTCACTGCCGGCTACAGCAGCAGCGCCTCACCGTCGATTACAGCAGTGGCGTCTCACCGTCGGCATCAGCTCCTTACGCCGTGTACAGCATCACTCTCGATCTGTCACCGTTCCCCCGTTGTCTCCGGTATGTATCTACTATCTACCTCTCTCTCTCTCTCTCTCTCTCTCTCACCGTCTCTTTGTCGCTCTTGACCTCACCGACGGCCTCAATCTCAACAGATTGACTGGAAGTCACACACAACCTCACTCTCTTTCTGTCTCTCACGCTACCTCTCTCCCTTCCTCTGATCATAGGTTTTTTCGGGTTGTTCGATGGTTTGGATGCAAGTGGCCGGAGATTATGCCGAAATTAGTTGTTGAAAGTCATCCATAAGACAGTACAAGAAATTCACTGCATTTGATTTTTAGTTGTTTGGTAGAATTGAGTTTGTTTATGTATGAATGTTTTTTTAATAGCGTATCTTAATATATTGATTAAGTGTAGTTTAAATTTAATTTGTTTAATTAGAATTTTATTGGAAAATGAGTTTTATGGTTTCAAAAAGTCAACAAAACTGATTTACCAACTTTTTAATTATTGAGGGGGTAATGTCAATAATTAATGAGTAAGGTATAGATAGTAGGACCCTTACTTTTTATGTACATATATATTCGATTGTATTACATAATCATTTAGTTTACGTAGATGATTAATTGTTAGTTGTATTAAAGTTTATTAAAAAATGAAAGTTCGACATGCTTTTAGCAGTTTAAAACTCAATATGGGGATGCGATTAATCGTTCAATCGTTAAGTTTATGTTGCGATTAAATGTTCAATCATTTGAGATTGTTTATTTAATTTAATAAATATTTTTTGATAAATTTGCTTAATAGCTTATGTAGTGGCAAAATATACTTTTAAAAAAATATTGAATTTAACTATGTGATGTCAAAAAGCTATAAGTTGATAAATCCTCTAAAAAAATGTTTGAATTAACTTATATTTGTAAAATTATCAAATAGTGGAAAAAAGAAGCAATTTAAAGATAATGAGAGAGCTTATTAAATGTATTGATAACGTATCCTCTCGATACACGCCTACAGAAGCGCCAAGGTCCCCAAAACGCCCTCCAGAGCTGTGAGCAAGCCAGCGTGCCGCCGGGCAGCGCTGGTACGCTGCTGCTCACCTGCAACAAGGACAATGCCCAACGGCACCTCATGCGCGACAATCTGCGACCACGCTGACATCCGCAACGAAAAAAGGTGTGCACGGCCCACTACCTGTGGAACGCCTGCGCCAATATCGCTTCACAGAGGGTCAACCAATGCTCGCCTGGATCTGCTGCCGGGCAAATACTCTTGTCCCCAAAAGCAGATCCGCCTTCAGATATAAAAGTTCATCGCGCCTACAGGTAAACAAATCCTCTTTCCTCGAACTCTTAAGCCATATTAGTCTCTCAATCCAACAATCACTACTCGATCCCATAATAACTTGATCGTTGGAGCGCCCTCCCGGGATCTCCTCCCGAAGTGCGACTAACGATCTTTTTTCACTATTGTGATTTCAGGCTACCCAAGCTGCACCCTCGATATCTCCAGATAGCCTTAGTCTAATATCACATCATGGTGCCATCCGTGGGTGATAAACACAAAGAACCGATAAAAACACCATAGATGGCTACAAACGGCGGAGAAAGCAGTAGGGCTGCGCCAAGCTCAATAAGGCATATGGATTTACTAGAAACCACCAGAATGCTGACGACAGCCACTACCACGACCACCGTTCCATGACACAACCATTCTCCCATGGCTGATACCAATATTTAATCACATGGCACAACAGGTAACCTATCTACCTCCTACCAACATCCATACATTGCTGGTATTCTCCACACCAGTCACCCCAGACCTACCGTCACTACACACGGTACTAAGCAAACAACATCCACATTGTCGACCCTTATTCAAACATCCCAACCCTCCATTGCGGGGACGCCACAACTCCCATCAACCACCCAAACGTTCCCCTACACAGTCACACAGCCCCCGTATACACCGGTACCTCCCTACGCTATCCAATATCAACCGCCGACTCTGATAAGCCAAACACCACCCCTCTCGTATACTCCTCCTCCATAGTTCCCCTACATAGCATTTACAATCACCAGCCATGCCACAATATACGAACATGCCCCTAGTCGGAACAATGATATGCAGCGGGTTGTCTCCTTTCGTCAAAGAGCTGCTTGATTTTGAAATACCAAGCACCGCCAAATATAATTTTAAAAAAAATATTGAATTCAACTATGTGATGCCAAGGTCCCCAAAACTCCCTCCAGAGCTGTGAGCAAGCCAGCGTGCCGCCGGGCAGCGCTGGTACGCTGCTGCTTGACAACGCCTAGTAATATCAAGTATTTTAGGCATTGTTGAGCCCTGTTCTTGATAAAATTATATCAAATATGTCTGGTTATTCTCACTTTTCGTGCCAGGACTTAGTGCGTACATCTTTCAGTACTGTGAAGAAATGTCTCACATAACCACCCAACGTGATGTTTTATCCTAGTTCGTACTGAAATAAAAACCCTTTTGTATTTGTAATTATCAAAATATACTCATGATAATTATAGTGTAAAACATTGCTTGTAAATGTAGTGAAAACTCCTTTGTATTCGTAATTATCAAAATGTCCATGATAATTATAGTATGTAAATATACTGAAAATTCCTTTACGTTTATAATTATCAAATTGTCCATGATAATTATAGTATGTAATAATTATATATTTATATAATTATTTTTAGTATTTCTGTCGTATCTTTGTCGTTCGTTCCATAAATTATACCCATTATAATTTATATAAATGTTTTCGTTGTATTAACGTATTTAAGCCTAAAAGATGTCAATGCGTTGAAAAAGTATAATTTCTTACATCTAAGGCACTAAATATACTAATAAGATAGATTTAAAGTTTATTAACATGTCATGGCAAGAAATTTGTTTTAGTCATCTTACATAAGTGATGACAACATTTTAAATCTTGTCATTTTGTCAAAATGATGGTAATCTTTCCAAATGGTCATTTTTCATACACATTATTTTGAATATAGTCATTTTTGTTTAAAATATCAACTTCCTTGTAAAAATATCATTTCCCAAGTTTATTATGACGTTATAAGTCTAAATAGTCGTTATCACGTCAAATTGACGTGCTTTTTATAAATCACTAGAAAAGTCGTATTTCCGGTCACAAAAACATACAATTCCTATAATAGTCTATTTTTAGTATACCGTTGTAATAATCATATTTTTACGAACAATAACGAAATAACTTATTTAGATGATTATAAATAACATCTTTTAAGATATCTCCTACAAAAATGGTGTAATAACTTGGTTATAACCATTTTTGTTAGAGAATAGTGTTTCCGGTTACAAAAACGTAGTTTTTTTACTAGTTTTCGTTTTTATGATGTTTATATTAAAGATCTAGTATTTTTACACAACTTATTTATACTTTTGTAACTTTTACACAAACATAATACATCATAATGTTCGTAATACATAGATCTAACCATATTTCATGTCAAAAACGTTTTTACACAACTACTAGTTTTATAAACTTGTGTAAATCATTATTTATAGTATATAAACACATATAAACTTGTGTAAATCATCGTTTTTAACATGTAAACTTGTATTCTCCCCCTAAAAGTTTAGAAAAGATGAAAATGAGGGGTATGAACTCACCCTTGAAGCGTGCTTTACTTAAAAACAAGGTTGTTCTTGCGGGATTTACGGTAGAAGACAAGATCTAAGCTTCGAAGCTCAAATGATCCTTGGACAAAGCTATTATCCAACGGGTTTACGTAGATGTTAGTGTGTGTAAATGAGATAAAAGTGGTGTAATAAGGTTTAAAATCACTAAAGGAAGCTAACTTACCAAAAAGATTTGAAAAACACTTGAAAACGAAGAATGGTGGTGGTGGAAGGTGGTGGCCGGCGGTGGTTTCTGGTGGTGGACGAAATTTAGAGAGAAGGAGAAGGGTTTGTGAGTTTTTCTTGTGTTCAAATGAGATGTGCTAGTCTTTGGTTCTTTTTATATGATTTTCTTGGATTTAGTTTTATTATTGTTTATTAAGAGATCATTTCTAGACTATAAAGCCTAAGATCATGAATAGTGACTTCAAATATCATGGTGATCTTGGAGAGATTCAGCTGATGGGGGGTAGGGGTGGGGTAGGGTGGGTTAATTTTTATAAAAATGGCAATCTACTTATATAAATATGTGATTTTTATAAAATCGTAAGACGTTTTAGTGAAATTTTATGAGTTTTTGACGAAACAAAGTTCTAAATAAATATTATGTATAAAAACATTGTTAAACATTTATTTAGATTGATTCGTGGCTCGTTAAACGATGAAATACGCGTTTAAGCGCAGTATTCTTCCGATTACGCGATTTTCAGCATTTTACCGAAGATTGTATTTGGCTATGAAATTAAATACTAGACAATATTACGATTCATAATATATGTTTCGTTATCCCAGTTTTGATGTTTAAGGCACCTCATTTTGTATTTTAGGTCCAAACCCTGTGTACATTTATCCGTTCACAGCGGTTTAACTGTTGTAACTTTCACATACGAACTCCGTTTTCGACGTTCTATATATCCACAGGTTCGTATTTACGAATACATCGTTTTATGAATATTATTATTCTCAAAATAATAATTGTACGATTATCGAATTTTTACGCTATAGTAATGTAATATCTGTATTTTCGGCGTTTACTCGATAACTGTTTTGAATAGCGTACGTAGTATTATAATATCTAATAATACATCGTAAAATTATGGAAAAATTACTTTTCAACATAAGGATTGACATACGCTTCGTTTGAATACAGTTGACTTTCGTTGACCAAAATTTACAATTGTCACATTTTGACACATATTTACTTGTTCAACCTTATCCTTGAAATGTTTGACACATATGTACCTGTTTAACCTTATCCTAGGAATGTTTGACACATATGTACTTTACTGATTTGTCATGCTTATAAACTTTACTTAATTACTACGAAATTGACAACACATAAATATAGACTTACCAATCAAATATAATATTCTTAGTCATGGTTTTTAAAATAGGTCTTTGTCATCATAATGTCATATTTTGTCAGCTCTGTATTTGCACTAGTTCCTTGTGCTTTAGTTATTGTAATGTGCTTACACACTTACTTTCTTGCTTGCATAGTCTAAAATTTCATTCGCTTTTTTGACACATTAAGGATTCAAGAATTACATTTCACATTTTAAATCTTATTTCCTTAACAAGGTACATCATCTTTCCTTATTACTGTGCTCATTTCCATCACCTTTCAATTAAGGATTCTAAATAATTAAAACTAGCAAAATCATGAAAAGGATATTATAGTTGAACACGACATATTACCAAAATATATAATAAATATTATTTCACAACCTACCTAAATTTAATAACTTAAAACTAACGTCGTAAAATATACCTAAATAATAATAGTTGAAAATATAGGTGTTCCATCGAAAGAGTCAAAAACCTCAACTAGAATCAGAGGCAGGTCCAAATGATTTTCTTTGTGGGGGCAAAAACAAAAATTTCACCATTTAAATGTGGGATGGCTGATGCGTGATGTAATGTAAGGGAAGTCAAAGGGTGAGGGTGTGAGTTGATGTTTGTTTTCTTGAAAAACTCTTTTGGACCATTTTGTTTATAGGAGAACATATATTCTTATATAGTTTAAATGTGAGCAGGTTTCTAGAAGGTTTGGGGTGGGGTGGGGGGTTTGGAGGTTTTAAGCGGGGTGGGTTTATTCTACCAATCGCATTATGCCATTTTGCTTCCACCGCTCCCTCTCTTTACGACACCTCCCCTTTCTTTTCCATTACACCAAAACTCAACAATGACTGAAGCAAACGACCTCTCCTCCTCTCTGAAGCCGTGTAAGTCTCCTCCAAACCCACAATCGATTTCTCTCTCATCATCTTCATCTTCTTTCTGTAATTCTTTTACAGAAGTTCCGTTTCTCTCCAATCCAGCAAAATTTTTGTGTTCCCTCCAATTGAAAATTGAAATCGATCCCGCCTTTCATTCCGCCATTGTATATTTGCTTCGAAATCATAGCATTATTCCTAATGACGACTCCTTCAGAAAAACGGTGAATCAGGTAAGTTTCTATTTCATCTCTGAAGTTCTAAAATCCGTTGTTTGTGAAATCTATTTTTCTACTATCGACTTTGTTCGAGTTTTTGTGAAATCGAAAATCTGAATGGTGGATGTGCGCAAATATCGATCAAGCATGCCATGTGATTGACAAAATGCTTCAAAGACATAGAAATGACAGATTTTATCTCCACCAGGTACTATGACTCATTTGGGAAACTTCGGATCTCAAATTAAAATCAGCTAATTCGTTTACTTAGGCACACCATTTTTTATAATTATATGACCAATTGAAGATGGCTTGAAGAGTCTTATGAAAATTCTTCTAAATATGCAAGGAACCATGAACCTGCAATCGATATTTTAGAGTTTTACATGGGTTTGTATATCGATAATGATAATGATTCTGATGCCTTTTTTCTTAGGTGTTCTATTGCCAACTATTTTGAATTTATAAAAAATGTTAATGTGCAGTGAAGAGTCAAACACCATATTTGTAAAAGACATTTGAATCCTGAAGGTACTTACTAATTGCAGGTTTGAGTCTTATTAAGTAAACTTAATATCTCTATGAATCTGATATGACGATCAAAAGAACGGAAATGAATGGAGGTGCAGGAACAAGAACGAAGACTAATATCTGGTGCTTCAATCCTCTTTTACGGTCCAATCTGATCTGCTTCATTTTTCTTTAATTGATCTGCTCCCCTTTCATGTTTGCCTCTGATTACAGTGGACCTATGTGCAGTAAACAAGCCAACACCATCGTTAAAACTTAACGAGATCACCATCCGCCACCATCGTCAACCCGGTCCGCCTGCGTTCATCTTCACAGGTAATCTAATGAGATCTGGAATAAAAGAGGTTAAATGCAAGAAACAGAAATTCACTTTCATTAAGTTGTTTATTCTACTTCCAATTCTTCCTGTAACAACATGGTACTTTGAAAAGTCCACCAAATTATAGCAATACTGCTTCATATGGTTGCTTTTTCAAAATATAATGTCCTAATAAGAAAAAAATTGAAAGTACAATGCTATAATTAATTATATTTTCAAAACACAATGCCTTAATAAGAAAAGTGAAAGTACCATGATGTAGCAGAAATAAATGAAGGTAGATGCTATTATAAACAAATAAATGAAAGTACATTGCTATTTCTTGCGTTTAGCCCTGAAAATTTTAACGAGTTATGATTGCCATGCAGACTGTATTGTGGTTCACAGATTCGTTAAAGCCACAGACAACTCTTGAAGAACATTCATCATTGATGACGGACGTACGGTTCAACCCAAGCATGCCACGCCTTGCAAACTCATCTTTTGATAAAACCGTTCGTCTTTGGGATGCTGATAATGTTAGTTCACCGTTTCTCTGTTTATTCAAAAAGATACAACTCAGAAAAACACTTGTACTTTCACGAGTTTCTCAACTTACACTTAATTTTAGTCTGTACTGATTAACCATTATGCTTTTTTGACCATTTACAATATGGTTAACACTGTTTTAAAATTTTACCCTATTTTATCATTCTCACCGGACAAGCCTACATAGGTAAAATAGACGATTTCCTACTTTTGTTGACCGTTTATGTAAATATTTGGGTTTTTTGGTGCTGTGCATTTTTGTAAACCTCCAGAAGGTAGCATCTGTTTAAAAATTAGTTTATAAGAGATTCTGTGAATATGAAACATGCATCTATTTAAAAATGTAGCATCTATATATGCCCTCTCCTGTATACTTTGCTCTATAAACATGCTTCACGGGTCGGGTCAGATCGGTGGCGGAGACGATAGTTATATGGATAAAGGAGGGGGTACTGCAGGGGATCCCATGGATAACGATTTTGTGAATCCCGCAAACATGTTTTGTATCAGGCTTAAGCAGCCAAGGTCTAATTTGCAGTATAAAATGAGTGTTCCTGAACTTTGTCGCAATTTTAGGTAATTCAGCTTGGTGTTATTGAACTCAATAATCTATATTTGTTAAATTGTGCTTAATTGATGCATAATCTGCTTTATTTTTTGGTAGTTGATTAGATTCAATAGCCTAAAACTTAGCTTTCCTCCTAATTAACCAACTTGTATGCGGATAAATAAGCAATACGCAACAACATTACAAAAAACAGATAGTGACTTTCCTCTTGTCAAATATTTATATTTAAAATTGAGTAAAATCGCCACCGTAAGGAAGATGAAGATGCAAATTTATTTTTGACGAAGATGCATACTTTTTTGGATTTGAAAGTTACCTGGTGAACTCTAAACAAACACACTAGGTCCTATTTCTTTTGATTGGAAGACAGGCAGTACAATTTTTGTGGGCATTTGGTGGATTCATTTATATATATCTTTTTGAGAGTTTTAGCAAAGTGAGTTATATCTTGCAGCTGAATTTGGTTGGTAAGCCTAGCTTCATATTTACAATGACCTCCATCTAATCTAATCCTGGCGGTATGCAACTTGATCACTTTGGATAAAACCATCCTATGAAAATGAAAGTCGAGACATGGTACTATCTTTTTTATGTGCTTTCTACTTTGAACATAGGATGAAAGAACGTTGTACGAATTGCTTTCATTTTACTCGATTATTAGTACTTTTTAATTTAGTCTACCCCTTTTGCTGTGACAGTGCTGTTGCTTGGTGTGGAAAGCTGAATGCCATATCATGTGCATCAAAGACTTGTGCACGCATACCAAGGTAATGAATCATTCTATGTATTCAGTTTAATCGCCTTGGTGTCCAGCCACTCATTGTTGAACTGGAGCACATTGGAAGGTGTGATTTTGTTATATTTTGCAATTTTGTGATAGAAGTTGTTGCTATATGCTTTATATGTATTTTTTTCATGCATATTGGGGTATGTTTAAAGCATGTGCATTTAGTTTGTTGTGTGTTTATGTGTCTGTATTATATGTACAGATATGTGTGTCGTCTGTCTGTGTATTATGTGCTGTGTGAAAGAAGCAACCAAATAAAAGCCAGTTAATTGCAACTTTCATATGGAAAAGTCCATCGACATTGTTTTGTTAGGTTTTAAAAATTGACCAAATTGCCCTTGTCAATTACAATGGGAGACCAGGTTAGAGGATAACCATGAAGCTTTTAAAATTTTCCATGATAACCGTATATATATTTTTTCTTATGGTTCAATTACAGATATGCATCATATGGTCTAATGTATATTAAGTGCACCAATCCAGTACTTATACTTTACCCTCAATGCTTTTATATTTTCTGAAAACTTTACTCTTTTATGATTTTAATTAAAGTGTACGACTTTTTATGCAATTTTTGTTTAATACACATGAAAAGGTTACGTTGACATACATTGAGCTTTTTGTTGACATGAGTGTAGTCTCTTGATTTGTTTTCTTTATGCGTGCAGGGTAACTTGCAGACCCAAATGATCCTGAGTACCAACATCTATGTTGAATTGACGTAATTTTTTTATCTCAATAGTTTAACGTTGTCATTTTATTAACTAACGACTAAAGTTTTTTTCTTTTTGTTGGCATAGTCTGTGATGGATGTTTTTCGAAGTACAATGCTCTGATAGGAAGAAATGAAAGAAGGATCTTATGATATTTGAATTAATGAGAGAAACAGCAATATACTTTTATTTATTTGTCTATTATAGCATCCTACTTCCATTTCTTTCTATTACATCATTGTACTTTGAAAATTTTTTCCGAGAAAACTTTTGCGAATTATAGTATTGTACTTTTAAATATTTTCTTATTAGGACATTATATTTTGAAAAATCTACCCAATTATAGCAGTGAAAATTGCTTTATATTTTGATGACATTGCTATAATTGGGTATTTTTTGAAAGTACAATGCTCTAATAGAAATAAATGAAAGTAGGATGCTATAGTAAACCAATAGATGAAAGAAATAGCAATGTATTTTCCTTTATTTGTTTATAATAGCATCCTACTTCCGTTTCGTAATAGAAAGAAATGGAAGTAGGATGCTATAATAGACAAATAAATAAAAGTATATTGCTGTTTCTCTCATTAATTCAAATATCATAAGATCCTTCTTTCATTTCTTCCTATTAGAGCATTGTACTTCGAAAAACATCCATCACAGACTATGCCAACAAAAAGAAAAAAACTTTAGTCGTTAGTTAATAAAATGACAACGTTAAACTATTGAGATAAAGTTGGTTGTTTTCTGGATTTGAAAACCTTAGACCAGCTATTTTCTTCCCAGGTAATTACGGAAATGTGGGTTTATGGTTATTTTAGGATTTAGCTTATTTTGCAGATTAAAAAAGAGATCATTTCTCTAATGTGACTATTCAGTCAAGAATTTTCTTGCAACCCATCCAACCCACTTTCAAGGTGCGTAGCACGGGTCGAACCTAGTTTACTTCAAAAACAGTTTCTTTTTTAAAGACAATAAACTTGACAAAGTGTGTCCTTTTCTTTGAGAAGACATGAGAAAAGGTCTTCAAGGTCTTGCAGACATCTTCATGGAAAAAAGAAAAATATGATTTAAAAAATTTGCCAATTTTACAAATTGTCACTTTTATGTCTTGTACCAGTTTGCAATTTGACATTTTTATTACCTTTTAAAAATGGCCATATTTACAAAAAATTTAAATTTGCATTTACATGTCTCTTTATTCATCATTATTATTTGATAATTTTTTACACCTTCTATTGTATTATTAACAGATTTAGATAAATTGATTAAATCATCTCTAAGGCCATGCGATGTGGCTTATATGCGGGGCGCGGGGTGCTTAGGTGGCACCGTTTTTTTGCATGGAACACCGCTCCCCGCCTTGAGATGTCACCGCACTTTTTCTCCCCTCGGAGAAGTTTTCAGCGCGCGAGGTACAACATACACGCACGCATAAACACTTTTTTTTTTAATTAAAAAAGTAAGAGGAACTGAGAAGTGACCATTACCATGGTGGAAAAGAATGTGAGGAATGCTAACCGGACGCCGAGGTAACAAAGAAAAAAATTAGAGATAACTATACACTTAGAATAATGAAATAAAGTGTTCAACTTATTCATATGTATTTTAACTTTTAGACTATTTATTACGGTTGAAACACAATGTTTATAGATTTTATATCTATGGCCATTCTAGAATATAATTTTAGTTTATTTTAATGTAATCTATATTTGACATTTTCCTTTCAACAATTTCGTATTTTGAACCGGATGACACCATTTCTGTTGGTTACGATGGTTATATAGATTAAAATTCAGTGTTGTAAAACCTGAATGATTGAAAACGTTTTTTAAATTTCACGTTATTTAAAATTTAATGATGAAAAAGCATTTTAAGTTTAAAATAAATCAGTTTATCTAAAAATTCAGCTTATTTTAGCAGTTTGTGGTTAAAAACAAATTGTTTTATTTCTTACAGATTCAGACATTTACATCTTCAAAATAAATAACACATATGACTTTGAGTGTGGCCATACTCTTGATAAAACAACATAATGATATAGTGTTAAAATCAATGACTAAAGTCAATGAGTTTTCTTTATCAAATAATAAAAACTAGATTCTCATATATATATATATATATATATATATATATATATATATATATATATATATATATATATATATATATATATATATATATATATATATATATATATATATATATATATGATAACACAAAAAAGGTTTAGAACGCGAGAATAGTGCATCTTGTCGGACATACAACACAGTAAAATAAACACACAGTCTACTCTATCCAGTATAGTATATTGAGTCATGCTCCATTGCTTAGCACTCCAAGTCGCACATCCTCTGTTCGTTGAGTCATGCGTATCCACTCAGTGCATCTTTCCGGGAATCCCTATATTGCTCAGTGCGTCGAGCCACCCTATATTACTCAGTAAATCGAGCCATCCTATATTGCTCAGTACATCGAGCCCATAACATCTACATACTAGACCTAGACCCATCTACAACTAACTATACATCAACACACACTAGACATCCAAATGGCATGATACTAACCACACACATCCTATAAGTACACACGAGCTACAGTAAAGCACATATAACATCCACACAATGTAGTGAGAAACTCACCTCAAAACCGCAACTGTAGAAACACGTTCAGCGACTCTGTGGGTCCCACCAAGCTCCACTTGCACGCCTTATACTCCTAAAAGGTATTTAAAGTTACCGCATAGCATAATAGTGAAACCATACCTAATATAAATACTTGTAGTATTATTTTTATTAGTAAGCTTATATTTCAGCTTTCACACCAAACCAAGACATCTGAAAAATATCCCTTTTAGCCCATTCTAAACCTAACCAATTTATGATATTTTTGCATAGCCACTTATTTCATATTTTTAGGATTCCAAAGATATAAGGCACAAACTCTAACTATTTGTATTCTATTTTCTATGAATTAACCAAATTCATGTATCACAACTGTCCAAAATTCGGACCAGGTTGCAAGAATTGCCACTTTCAACCTAGTAAGAGTATTTTATAAACTCGGGGAAAACCCATGCATTAACTAGACCATAATAGAAGACCACAAGCCCTAACCTCAACTCAATTTCATTCTCCAAGAGGTCAAAGAAAAATCTACAAGTAGACTTAATAGATTAGATAGTGAGCTGGACCAAACCCCAAAGAACTGGCCCAAGCTCTAAATAGGCTAAGTATTGGGTTTTAAAACTTTCTGTGGAAAAACTAGACACCGAATATGAACTATGGCCACTAGTCTCGCCCTTAAATGAATTTTTTTCAATTTATGGTGAATTTCCAAAGACAGAGGACTGAATTTGGACCAGTAAGTGGAAATGGGAAATTCCACAAGACTTAGGGTCTGAATCAGCTAAGACCTTTTTTAGGGAACAATCTAGACTCAAAGAAAAAGTCAAGGACATAAGGAATGACTCAAATGGAAAAACCTAGGATTTTACATGAATTTACCAAGATGGTGCAAAAACAATGGATTTCCAAACTTTTCAAATAATACACAAAAGTTTAGGGTTTTCAACCCAAACCCATTAAGACCCTCCTTAAGACCTTCTAGGGTCTGAATAGAGTTCAACAGACATTCAATAAAATCAGAAACTTTTGTACAACTCTTTATACTAACACTCATGTAAATACATTCATTCCTACACACATATACCAACACACACAATGGTCTATGGTGTGTGGTAACGACTAGAGCACATAATCGCTAAACCACACATGACCAAGAGCATCACAAATAGTCTCACAACTTTGATAAGATACCTAAGGAACCACCATGCATAACCATGCATACACATACACCCCCCACGGTAGAGCTGTGGTGGTGGTGTCCTTGGTTGTACAATAAGAAGAGAAAGAGAAAGATGATAATTACCTAATGATGAAATAGCTCAGCTCCCTCGCAAGCTCGTTTCTCTCACGAACATGGTAGAAAGAAAATGGGAGGGTTCATGAATTGAGTCTTGCCCTAACATGCTGTTACACAAGTATGCGTATGGAGGAGGGCAGTGGCAGGCCCAACATAGAACAAGGGGGTGCATGGACCCCACTTAAAAGTGGGTCCCACCCTATAATCAACTAAAAAACCTTTCAAATATTTTTGTTTTGCTAAAACAACTCCTTCTTGGCACCCACTTTTGCTGAGAATACCCTATTTTATATCAATTTTTGCTTAACATGTCCCAAAAAAATCTCTAAACTTCAGAAAAATTTTAATGGTTTTATTTTTGCTCAATATTTTATTTATGGCGGACACCCCTTAACTTCCGGGTCGGCTTTGCCATTGGAGTAGGGTGCAGCCGCATGCAAAGAGTACGTGAAAAGCTTCACTCGACCGCACATGGTGTAGGTATATCGGTTCACTCAGCCGCACAAGAGCCTCGACCAATTTCTTCTTTTCTTTTCACATTGCACACTTTTCACGACAAACATATTACGTGAAGGAGGAGGTGCTTGTTGGGAGATCGCTCTCTCGATTGGTATCGAAACGGGAAAAAGAGAAGTTAGGTGCACGGTTGTTTTGAGTTGCTAGGGTTTCAACGTCATAAGGGTTGTGAGGAAGGACACTTTGTCGCATCCCTCCTTCCACAGGCCGCCCAATAAGTAGAACAAATCTCGTTAGTTCATGCAAGGATTCCGATTATGACACTATTAGTCCCCATATCTTTGACAAGTTACTTTTAAGCCTTTTCTAGTTATTGACAAACTAGGTTTTTAAAAATAGAATTATACCCCCTCCCAACCATATAATTAATATTTAGATTTTAAGTATGATTATTTTTATTTATTTAATATTATTATTATTATCTCTATAAATAATTAATTCGTAAAAAGCAACATATTAGGAAACGGGACATCACAAAACTTGCTACTTGTTTTCTTCTTCTGTGACTTGATTGCATAGGGTTGCAATCATCTTTCTCTATCTTGCAACCAGGTATGAACAATAAGAGGAAGAATTTTGTGTTGCTGCTGTTTACGCTAGAGAAGGAAAAAGAAAACAAAAGCTACTTCTATATTCAAAAAGCAAAGAACTATAAATAGTCTACAAGTACCAACATAAATAAACAAAACAATCTAAAAGACTACTACTACTCCTAGAGAATAGGACAAACCTACCAAGCAACCCCACATGCTCCTCTAAACTTGGTCAAACTATCCTTTATTCAAATAGTAAATAAAATAAACCAAAACCCATACTCATAACCCGATTGAATCATCAAGATTATCCAACATTCACTCCCATAATCTGATGACCTTGACCCAGTTTCTTCATCACAGAAAAGCCGGTTCTTCTTCTTGTATCAAATTGGCTTTATTCTCCTTGTATTTCCAATTTGTGCACTCATTTGCAAAGTGTCCAAATGCTCCATAATCATAACATCTAAACCCGTTTTTATCACCTCGACTCGAGCCTCTTCCACGTCCTCTTTCACCTCTACCAAATCATATTCCTCTACCTCTTCCTTTTCCTCGCCCCTATTGCTTGTCTTCATGCTCACTACTCTTGGAACCTATTAACAAGAGTTGTCCTTGTTCTTCCTCCTTTTCATCATGGATTTTGAGCCTATCTTTATCTTCATAGGCTTTTAACCTTCCCACCACTTCTTCCAATGACATACTTTCAGGGTCAGAATATTGTTCAATAGAAAGTACAATTGGCAAATACTTCTTTGGAACGGAATCAAGAAAGTTTCGAATAGTCACTTCTTCATCAAGACACAAACCAAGACTTTTAAACTTCTCAAGTATACCACTTATCTTGCCCAAAAAGTCATTAATTGTCTTGTCATCCTTCATCTTTAGCCTCTCCAACTCACCCCTTTATGTTTGCAACCTTGCCTTTTACACCTGTTCGGTACCTAAGTACCGAATTCGAATGCATTCCAAAACATCTTGTGAATCCTTGTATTTAGCAACCTGCAAAAGGACATCTTTCGAGAGAGTGGGATATTACAGCTTGTGTAGTATAGTTCTTTTTCTTATCCTCATCTTCTCCGGTTACCGTCTTCCAAAGGCCATGTGCTGTCAACACGGTATCAACCAATATTAACCATGAAGTGTAACTGGTTTCAGTCAATTTAGGACACTAGAGTGTGACATTACCTTGCTCATAAACCGTTGATGGACCTGCGTTTTCTGCCATTGTCTTGCTTGGACATTTCTTTCTTACAATTAAAAAGAAAAATATGTTTTTCTAAATGTTTTTACTGCTACTTGTTGTTTTGTTCCTTGCCTGATACTTGCTGCAAGCTCCTGCTGCTTCCTTCTTTTGATCACCAAATGTGATGGTTGACAACACCTAGTAATATCAAGTATTTTAGGCGTTGTTTAGCCGTGTTTTAGTTAATTTATCTTTATTAATTGGCTAATATCACTTACTTTTGTGCCAAAGTGCTTGGAAATGTTTTTAGTGTAAATGCAGGGGTTTTAGTGCAATTCTGGAGAAGTTACGGAGCAAAACGGACAAGAAAAAGAAGTCAGCAGATATTAGCGTCGCTAATGTTCGCAGGAGGGAAAATCTGCAATTCAAAATTCGAATTCGCGCGTGGAAGTTTCTAGATCCAATATTAGCGACGCTAATTTCCACATTAGCGACGCTAATGTCAAAAAAACATAAAATCTTCGTTTTTTAATTTTAAACTCCGAAAAATCGGGCTGAGGTAACACGCGCGTCGCAGATTCTAAGTGGCCACGACACGGAAACCCTAATTTCGCACCATTATAAATACCGGAGTCCCGTCCGACTTTTCACTCATCCCGGGAAGCGAAGGAGGGATCCGAAGGCACTATTTCATCAGTTTTTCAGTGGGAATCAACATTTTGGTTAGTTATTTAGTTTTTCTCTTATTTTATCAACTTGGTATCGAGGTATTCCGCAATCGGGATTTCCATCGATTACTTGATGTTTGTTTAGATTTATAGTTTCTGATTTCAGTAGCATTAGTCAGTAGTTAGATCTGATATTTGAGTGTTTGGATATTGGTTTGATGTTTGATTTGGATTTATAAAAGTTAATCATTCGGTTTATGGTTTATTTGCAATTTTCGGTATTTTAGATGTTTGAATGCTTGTTGATGTGTTTGGAACTGTTTGTTGCTTCTGGATTTTGGACTTAGTTTCTGATTTCAGTAAGTAACATTAGTCTAGGATTTGGTTTAGTTTAGTTAGTTCATATTTGATTTGGTTTTTGGCATTGGTCTTGGAATTGTGTTTTTAGTTGGTTTTTGGAAAAGTAGAAACAATACCGCTGGCTGTAGAGTGACACTACAGTTGGTATACTATCGTCTTGTCCTAACCACCAAACTCCTGTGGATCGACCCTGACTACCACTATACTAGTGTGTGTTAGGTATTTCTCTTATTTTTGACCGTACGACGACCTAGGCGTGTCAATGGTGATCAAACTTGTTGCTTGTTTTCTTCTTCTCGACTTTATTACATAGGGTTGCAGTCAACTTTCTATTTCTTGCATGCCTAGTTGCTCTGATATCAAATGAAGGTGTACAACCAGATAGGACTGAACAATAAGAGCAAGAATTTTGTGTTGTTGTTCTTTTCGTGAGAGAAGGAAAAAGAAAACAAAAGCTACTTCTATATTCATAAAGTAAAGGACTATATATAGTCTACAAGTACCAATAGAAATAAAGAAAACAATCTAAAAGACTGCTACTACCCTTAGAGATTAGGACAAACCTATGACCAGACAAACCCACGTGCTCCTCTAAACTTGGTCAAACTATCCTTTATTGAAATAGTAAATAAAATAAACCAAAACCATAACCATAACCCGATTGAATCATCAAGATTATCCAAGAAACCATCTTCCAACTAACATACCAAATTAACTATACAAAAACCAGCTTTATTGCCCGATTCATATAATACAAAAACTACCTAGTCCGAATTACATGTTTGATCGATATAATAATTGGGTAATACCAAATCTATTTTGTTCTTATCTTTGGGTACTCTAAATACTCACATGTGTCACAAGGAATGCTCATCGTTAGATAAGTTGGTATGATTACAATGGAAAATCCAAGATTTTCAACAATAGTATAAATTATCATGTTTTTTAAAGCTCCAAAGCTTTTTTTTATTGAAGGGTAAAAACTCAAACATTTTGTTCAATAAAGACTTCAACATAAAATGGAGAGCCAAAAGATATCAAGGTTCAAACTCCATAAATCGTACAAAATATATGGTATGTTTTTGGTGCAACTAACTTTTGGTACAACTAATAATACATAAGAAATAAAATGATTTATTAACAAATCTTTTATTTTGCTTAAGACGTGGCAACATTAATTACTTGATACCTTATGAATGAAGTCTTTCACCTGGCCAATAAGCTGTGCAGATTCAGGCAAATTCGGGAAGATATAGAAAGCATGGAACATGTTTGGGTACTCAAACAAGTACACTTGTTTCCCTGACTTTTTTAGCCACTCATAGTACCTTTTTTGCCAGTCATGTAGAATATCAAACCCCGCCACCACCACCATTGTCGCCGGAAATTCTAACTTTGAAATGTCCACCGCCTTTGGGCCACTAACATTGATGATTGGGTGGTCTCGATTGAACCCTTCTCCTTGTGGCAAAAATGCGTTCCATAACCAATCGGCTCGTTTTATAGACACGATCGGTGTTCCGACGAGGCGGATCTCGGAGTCCGTCCGCTCCTCGCCGCCAAAAAATGGTTGGATTGCTACAACTCCGGTTACCTTTAAACATCATGCAAGTTTTTGTACGTAAGTGTTTTATTTTACTTAATATGGAAAGAAATAGATGTTTTAGAGGATTAATACAATTGGGAAAACAATACAAAACAAAATTTATCTTGTACAATCATTTAAAAACCGCAATGATGAAAATATAACGATCGCCATGTAGACAGTGAAAGACACTTGTCTATGTAATAAAATTTAGAGTAAATTACAGTTTTGGTCCCTGTGGTTTGCATGATTTTTCACTATTAGCCCAACTTTTGAATTTTTACGGTTTCGGTCCCTGTGGTTCGTATTTTATTGCTCTTTTGGTCCCTCATGGAGTTACCGTCAATAATTCTTGTTAAGTGAGGTGTAAAAAGACCATTCTACCCTTAGGGTCCAAAACTGTAATTTACTAAAAGATGAATAAAACTCTCTCCCTCTCCGAGCAACACACGCTCATCGATAAACAGGTACAGTCTCAGCATCATTTCGACCATGAGAACAGAAGATTCTTCAACAAGTGTAACGTAGTGGAAAAGGGACGAATTTTGTTTTCCATGTATATGGCAACTACGTGGGATCTTAGTGTCGACCCACATAACGTCAAATCGAAAGGCAACTTGTTATCTTGAAGAACTTTTACATGCTTAGCTCTGCAGTTGCATACCATTCACTCTTCATAAACAAGAATCTTACAGCTTGAGGGATATCAGTCGCCGGATAATGTAAACCAAGGTAAGGATCGAGACTTGGTTTTGTAATCTTTGCACCACCTCACCATGATTATCATCGTGAAACTTATAAGCCATCAACCTATCATACCTCGTAAGCTCAAAAACCTTATGAACCATTGTGTCATGGAGACATTTGTTGCTACCACTAGGCAATGATTGTAACCTACCAATGGCTTTCACTGCATATTAGTTAGACTGGGGCGCACCAGCAGCTGTCATGAGACTTCATTAGGCATAAAGGGCTCAATGTCTATAATCAAACTAATGGACGTATTAGTTTACCCTTTTGTATGTCCTGGAGATACATAGTGGTTACTTTGTCCGAACGAGGCTGTGCGCCACCAACCACCATGGTGACATGAACGGGGCTTGAGTAATCGAATAATTCGCCAGATTCTTCAAAATTAATTTAGTGTCTACAGTTGTATGCTGAATAATTCTTGCACTGTGTTTTGATCTTATGGAACTGATGTAAGATTTATCATTTGGCATTGGAGTAGACATGACGATTAGATCTGAATACAGAACAGATAGACCAAGATTATCAAATTAACAAGTCTGTATCAACCTGTATGATAATTGGCCATGACGGTGTGTTGCTGGAAGAGAGAGAGAGAGAGAGAGAGAGAGTGGGTGAGAGAAAGAGAGAGAGAGATAAAGAGAATGAGGTGGAGCTAGAGAGACCTGAGGAAGAAGCCATGACGACTATAAAAGCAGAAGCAAATAAGCACTAAAAAATCCTCAACACAAGGCCGCTTGCAATCCCTGGAATCCTAAAAGCACCGTTTCATGTCTGATTGTTTAATGGAGAACAAGAATTATGGAAGAAATTAGGTTTTTCCGACGAAATCGAATGGGGGATGGATCCCTAATATGACGCAAAATTCGCAGAGAATAAGCACAATACTTTTGCTCCTTTTCGGTGATGAAAATTTGACAACAGCTTCATTCATTTTTTTAGTAAATTACAGTTTTGGTCCCTAAGGGTAGGATGGTCTTTTTACACTCCACTTAACAGAAAATATTGACGGTAACTCCATGAGGGACCAACAGTGCAATAAAATGCCAACCACATGGACCGAAACCGTAAAAATTCAAAACTTAGACTAAAAGTAAAAATTCATGCAAACCACATAGACCAAAAATGTAATTTACTCTAAAATTTATTCAAGTTGGTATAGTTTTTTTTTTTTTTTTTGAGCCGGCGTCTCTCGTTCGAGCCTTGCGACGGGTTTTCAACCGTCCCCACTATTTGACGCTCCAAGGTCTCGAACTCCTGACCTCGCCCCCAGGAGAAAACCCCGCCCCCAGGAGAAAACCCCGAAGGGAAAACCCCCTGACCTCCACCCAGCTGAGCTGGGGATCATTGGCAAGTTGGTATAGTAGTTGGTGAGAATATATATGCCGACGTACGTTATATAGTGACATCATGCCAACCACAATTTTATAAAAGATATTTATTGTTTACAGCACATGCTCATTAAATACAAAGCATGGTTCCATAAAATGTACGAGGAGAAAAAGTAAAAACATGTTTTTACTTTTTGAAATTCTTTATAATCATCAGTTAATATATAATACCTTGAGTCGTTGGAAGTTGAATTCACAGGCTCTTTGAGCAACATGATGAGCTAGGTTTCCACCGGCGCTATCTCCAGCAAGAAAACAACTCAACAGATTCGCATTTTCCGGCAAGGATTTAGATCTGTTCGCTTCCTCATCCAGAAACTGAAGCACATCGAAGCAATCATCATGTTGCGCCGGATACGGATGCTCAGGTGCTAGCCTGTAGTTCACAGAAACAACAACGGCCGGCAGATTTCTGGCGAACCGACGGCAAACGGCATCGTATGCGAAGACATCGGGAGAGAGGAAGACGAATCCGCCTCCGTGAAAGAACACGATCACTGGAAGATCTTCACCGGCGTGTTGTGTAGGTACGAAGACTCGGAACCAGAGCTTACGAGCCTCATCTACAACGACGTCGTGTGATGCTACGCCGTTGATTGATTTTGACGTTGGCGCACTCCGGAATTCTACTAGGTTAACAAGACGACGGTTGACAGTGCCGTTTTTCCGGGTAGCTGCGTCGGTGATGGCGGTGATAAGGGAAACACCAATGCGAGTTATCCATGGTAAGGAGAGTGACAGTTGTGGAGGTTTAGCGGTGTCCTCCATTGATATGAAATCAAAGAGAAATGGAGTGTGTGTGGTACTATTTTATCAAATGTGTAATTTTATAAGATTGAAAATTATATAAATTAAATTATGGCCCCATGTCCATCGTATGTGATTCATATGATCTTAAATGTGAATTATGGCCCCCGGGTGTTTATTGGAGGCGTTTATTATTACGTTTTCATACCACTGATACGACGGGTAACAAGGTGGGCCGTTCCAAATTTATTAATTCAAATAGTTTTTTTTTTTGGAACGAGCGAATAGATATATGGTTTCACCTGAGGGTAATCAGCCCCGCAACCCAGGGCGGTTGGCGATTACCTAAGGCGCAAAGGCCTTTCCCCTCCACCTAATTCGCCTTTCCAGGAAAATCCCCCACATGGGGTTAGACGGAGTCGAACTCCAGACCTCCCACCACATGGGTATATAACCCGGGTGCATCCTAGCTGGCACCCAGCTAGGCTGAGCTTCACTTGCTATTAATTCAAATAGTTAAATAAGTAATCTTTAATAAGTTATTTTTATTTTATATATCCGTCAATCTATCATACTTCTAAGAGTAAATTACAATTTTGGTCTCTGTGGTTTACATGAAATTTCACTTTTGGTCATCCTTTTGGATTTTCACACTCATGGTCCCTGAACTTCACTTTTTCTTACACTATTGGTCCCTTGGCCAAGTGAAAAGACCAATATACCCTTTTTAATTTCTTTTTCTTTTTTCTTTTGAGATATTATTATTTTGGAAATTAAAAATAAAATAAAAAATACCCTAAACCCCCCACACCCACCCCCACCCCCCCCCTCTCTCTCTCTCTCTCTCTCACCACCGTCTGGGTTGTTATCGCCGGATTTCAACTCCTACCCCTCTTAATCTGTGTGTTTATGATCGGATTTCAACTCCGATTCAGTTTTTAAATATTGATAAACTTGTTAATTTGTTTATCTTGTTGTGACCTGCGTAAAATCCCAAACACGTGTTCCCCATTTTCAATATATGTCCAAAAACAAAATCAGAAGGAGAGAGAGAGAGATCGAGAGTCGGGAACGCATGGGAACAAAGAGAAATCGACACACACATTAGTGTGTGTGAATCCGATCGAGCGAAGAGGAAGAGAGGCGGGTCTAGACCTCGTTTTTCGAGCAAAAACTGAGAAGACATGGTGGGCAATTGGAAGAAATTCCAGGAAAAATTCTCTATTAGGTCATCGGCCACAGCAACGAAATCGGAGAAGATGAAGGAAGAAATTTTTGCCCAAAATCAGCCATTCTAAAACAAAAAATCAGCTCTTTTAAAACCAAAAGTCGATTCCGTATACCAAAAATCAGCTCTTCTAAAACATGCAACTCAATTCATTATCTAAACACCAATCTCTCTAAAACCTGCAAATTGACGCCAAACTATTAATGGAGAAAAATGATCGCCTGCAAAAACAAGTGTCTGAGCTTGTAAACGAGAATGGTTATATGCGCCAACAATTGCACACCTATGTTCCTCGATCCCCAAATCTTTAATCAATAAACAAAACAAGCATTGAAAATGATTAAAAGACGGAGCCTGTAACTTTTCATGTCGGAGGTAATTAATCCATCGGAGCTTGGAACTTTTGTCGCGGCGATTCAAACCGGCGGATTTAGGGAGAGATCTCCAAGAGCCTTCGCCATGAGCATTGATGTAGGAGATAAGACGCTCGTCTTCTTCTTTAGTCCATGCGCCTTTGTTAGTGTGATCCTTTTCGCAGCAAGGCGATCACACCATTGCTGGAGGAAAGAAGCGGAAGAAGAAGAAAGAAATCGGAATTGGGAAATAAGACGGAAGAGGGGGTTGGGGGTGTTCGGGGTAGGGTTGGGGGTTTTATTTTTTTTTTTTAATTTCCAAAATAATAATATCTCAAAAGAAAAAAAAAAAGAAATTAAAAAGGGTATATTGGTCTTTTTACCTGGCCAAGGGACCAATATTGTAAGAAAAAGTGAAGTTCAGGACCATGAGTGTGAAAATCCAAAAGGATGATCAAAAGTGAAATTTCATGTAAACCACAGGGACCAAAATTGTAATTTACTCTACTTCTAACTATTCCTAATACTATTTATGTCTTTTGTGAGACTTCAAACCTTAACCTGATTTCAAGGAGGAAGGATGACGCCTTTACCACTTGGCCAATAGACCATTGGTTTTTTAAAGAGTTTTTGATAAGTTATTTTCTCATTACATATAATCACTTTTTGCAAAACACTAATAAATAAATTATCAATTTATTAGGTTTTGGAACCGGATAAGGTAAATCAAACATTTTTTAAAACTCTGTTTTGACACCGGATAAGTTAATAAACATTTTTAATAGAAAAAACATAAGTTATTTTAAATAAATAATCTTAAACACCCTCTAAAATTTTAAAGCATGTTATAAATTTATGTTATATTTTGAGAAACCGGTAAACTGTTTATGAAACAAAATTTTAGTTTCAAGATTAAATGCAAAATATATATGGTAATATTTAGTTTTAGTTAAAATTAATTCTAACTAGTAGTAATACCACGTACGTTGCTGCAGGGTTTGTAAACAAAGTTTATAAAGACAGAAAAGTGCTAAAACTATGCAAAAAATATTAAAAAAATAAAGAAAAACTTTGAAAACATGCATAAAAGGAAAAGTCGTAAATAAAATAAAATCATGCATAAAAATGAAATGTAAAAAACTGGAAAAAAAAAGAACTCAACAAAAAATTAATTATGCAAAAAAATTTATTTTTTAAAACAATTTCGTAAGAGGAAACGTAATTTTACAAAACATAAGAAAAATAAACTTATAAGAAATTTGGGAAAATCTCTAAACAAAGTTTGGAGAATTGTAAAAAATTTGTAAAAATGTAAATAAGTTTTACAAACAAAATTTTCTAAGAAACATATATTGTAAATAACATAAAAAAGAAAATTGTAAATGCAACTCGGGAAAGATTAAAAAAACTTTAATCAAATTCATAAAATGATGTATAAACGGGAACATATTAATAACCAGATTATTAAATGAATTTTTTATTTTTAAGGAAAAAAATTGCAATAGTTTACTAAAGTAATAATTTATGAAACTTAATAAAAACTTATTTTATACCGAGGAAATATTATATTAATATACTATTAGCAAAGAATTTAAAACTAAATTTGTAAAAGATGAATAAAAGTCAGGAAAAACAATAAAAAGGTAAGTTGATGAAAAATTTTATTGAAAAAATTAAACGTTGATTCCAAATTGTAAGTGAATAAGAAGTACCGATCAAAACTGCAAATAAGAAATGTTGGTTAAATTTATAATGTAAAAAAGTAAGTTGTCTAAATTGTAAATAGTATGAAATTTTGGGTAAAATTGAAAAATAAAAATTGGATTGAATGTAAGGTTGGAATCAAAATTGTAAATTGAACATATATTGGGTTAAAATTGTAAATATTATTAGAGTAAATTACAGTTTTGGTCCATGTGGTTTGTGTTAGGTTACACTATTAGTCCAAGTATTGAAAAATGCACGCATACGTCCCTGTGGTTCCCA
Source organism: Cichorium intybus (assembly GCA_023525715.1). NCBI lineage: Eukaryota > Viridiplantae > Streptophyta > Magnoliopsida > Asterales > Asteraceae > Cichorium > Cichorium intybus. Next base: position 73,604,208 of record CM042015.1, read on the forward strand.
AAATGCACGCGTGAGATCCCTGGTCCAAGTAAAAAGACCTCATTACCCTCTTATTTTCTTTTTTCATTTTCATTTTATTTTTCAGATTATTAAAAAAATATAAAAGAAATAATAAACCCACCCCTACCCCACGTCTGTCTGTCTTTCTCTCTATATATATATATATATATATATATATATATATATATATATATATATATATATATATATATATATATCTCAACCTAAACAACTCGACTGAATAGCGATGTGAAACTTCCACCACATCCTTCCATCTGATCATGACCATACCCATCGGAATCACTGCAAAACTCAAACCATTTGGTGGAAAAAGGACCATACCCGTCGGAATCAACTCTCTCTCACACACACATTCAAACCGTCCCGACGGTGGAGGCAATTACGCATTCGTAAATCAAAAATCGGTTCAGGCATTTGTAAATTTGGTTTAACTTCTGTTTTCCCTCGTTTATCAATATTAATTTGGTTGATTATTGTTTACAGACCAACAACAATGTTGTTGTACCCGCTCTATGCATCGGTAGTGGTGATAGAGAGTTCATCGAAAGAAGACGATCAACAAAGGCTTTCGTACTGGATCTTATACTCATTCTTCAATGAGGGGATCAAAATTGATGGAAAACAAACTGAGCTTTAAAACTGAAATCCGTTGGTTTTATCGAATTAGGTCATTTGGGTGTTTTTCTGTTGTGAAAGGGGCCTAAACGTATTCAACTCTACAATATTCATGTCAGATTGGAGATGAAATCGTGGATTTGGGGAAAAGGTTTAAGTGAAGGACAATCAATGCTAAGAATCCTATCAAATTCGGTATAGATATGAATGCGAATAACTGCAATGGCCATTTTCAAATTGGCTTTAGTTTTGACCCAAAGTCCCTACAAGAAATTAGAAGTAACCACGCTAATTTCTCTTTTGTATCTGTTTATCTCATCTTAGGTGATGGATATTGTGGTGGGGCGACGGAGGAGCATGGGAAGAGAAAGGGTAATGAGAAAAAGGGTAGATTGGGGGTGGTGGGTTTTTTTAGAGAGAGAGAGGGGGGGGGGGGGGTGGGGAGGGTTTATTTTTTCTTTTATAAAATTTTAATTATTTGAAAAAATAAAAAGAAAACGAAAAGGGTAATGAGGTCTTTTTACTTGGACGAGGAACTCATGCGTGCGTTTCGGAAATCACAAGGACAGATGCATGTATTTTTCAATACATGGACTAATAGTGCAACCTAACATAAACCACAGGGACCAAAATTGTAATTCACTCTATAAAGAAACCGTGGTTAAAAGTGAAAAATAAATACACATAACTATAAGGCAAAAGGAATCGAACAATGTACCTCTGGCTTTAGAGGCACGTGTTCCACAATCTAAGATAGAACATACTTTGTCTTTTAGTTGTCAACTTAATAATATAAAGAATATAGAGTGTGTTTGTGAGGCCTTTTGCTTTTGTAATTGTACGACTATATAATTTGTGAGTACTTTTTTAACTCAACAATATGTATCATTCTTATAAATATATTTTGCCATTCAAGTTTTATATTTTTTGGGTTTAACATTATTAACATTAAGATTGGGATAAATGTTTTGTTTTCAATTTGCTTGGAATGGAATAGATAAAGGAACCAAGTTGTGGATCTATATTTTAATTCTTTTGGTGACATTAGTTAATGGCGATAGCTAATTAAAGCAGGGCTGCAACACGGGACATAGGGATCCCTCATGTTAAAACTTCAGTCTTTGTGAATACCAACATAAGCTTCTTTTATGTATTTTAATAGCACCACCCGGTTAAGAAGGATAATAGATGAAAGTGTATTATTTTCTCATATCTTTTTAAATATCTTAACAGATGTTTCATTTTTGTTTGTATTCTTTTGTTGCAAGTATAACTTGTGTTTTTAGAAAACGTTTTAAATTGTACGCACAATGTTTTCTTGCTCCATCCTTTTTCCAAAAATTTGCGACGTTTAATCTGCTTAACTAGACAATATTTTTTAGGGGTGAGAATGGGGCGATTTGGTTCGGTTAGTGGCCAAAACCGAACCATAACCATTACAATCGGTTAATGCATTTTAGTAGCCATTGGTTATGGTTAATATTGGTTATGGTTAACGGTTTTAATCGGTTAATGGTTTTGGTTAATGGTTTAATAATGGTTAACCACAATTACATAAAAATTTAAAGTTCGTTTATTTATAACTTTCTATGATTTGTATGCATTTAAAAGTTAAATTGTCTCAAAAGTCAAAAGAATGATATTAACTATTAAAAATATATCAACTTTTTATTATTTTTCTAGTATATACTAAAATCCATGCAAACGTTAAAAAACGATAGTGCAAATATGACGAAACGACGGAATGTGATGACCACGTCCAAACATGGTAACCTATCTATCCTCAATTGTTTTGGATTTTTTGGGCTTGGATCTTTATCAATTTAATGTTTCCTATTAAACTACAACATATAAACTATATATCATTATATTTATGAATCGTAATATAATGTTTCTTACTGAATTTATAACATATAAAATATTTATTATTATATTTATTGGCGGTTCGGTTAATATAGGTTCGGTTTCCCTATAAAACCATAACCAAACCATTATATTTCGGTTATCAAATATATAAACCAAAACATTCGGTTAATAAATGGTTCGGTTATAATGGTTCGATTTTATCGGTTATTTTGGTTATGGTTCGGTTTTTCGGTTATTATTCTCACCCCTAATATTTTTTAATATTTAAAAATGCTTAAATCATGCGCATAATAGTAATATAGCTTAATTATTGCTAAGATATAATATACTAAAATGTCCGCAAATGAAACAGCGTGGAATATAAATGTGATAACAACGTGGAATGCATTTCACGTAGAATATAAATGTGATTTTAAAATGCATTCCATGTGGAATATAAATGTGATAACAACGTGGTCATCACCCCTAACAATGTGTCCCGCCGCATTGCGTATTTTATTTTAACCAAAATGTCCGCAAATGAAACTAAGGATCGTCCGAAGAAACTATTCATCACCGCTGCATTGTGCAAACTGCGGGTACACAACAAGACGCCAAAAATAAGTATGACAATAACCAAAAGCAACAATGCATTTATATTTTATCGATGCATTACATGTTTTTTATAATATGACTATAATTTACTATTATTTTTAACCAAAATAGCCGCCAAAGGAACATAACGACCGCCCAAAAAGTAGACACCAAAATAACTATTCGTGGCCGCATACAAGTTATTAAACTCTCAGGTTTTTGTTCGTTTTAACGAAACATCGACCGAATCTCGTGGTGTTCGCCCCTAACAATTTGTGTCCCGCCGCATTGCGCGGGTACACAACTAGTATATATATATATATATATATATATATATATATATATATATATATATATATATATATATATATATATATATATATATATATATATATATATATATATATATATATATATATATATATATATATATATATATATATATATATATATATATATATATATATATAGGGTCCCGTTCCGGTGAGGACTCTTTTTTCGGTGAGTACTCGTAAAGACACCTTAAAAAATTAAAAAAAATATAAAAAAATACAAATCATAAAATCGAGAATGGTACTATATCATTATAAAAAAATTGGAAAATTTTTTTGGATCATTGAGAAACAGTAACGATCCAATTTTTTTATTTTTTTGGATCATTATTTCATTATAAAATAATGATCCAAAAAATTTTTTTCCATTTTTTTTCTCCAATATAGTACTATGATCCATTTTATTATTTATATATTTTTTATTTTTTTTCAATTTTTTAAGGTGTCCTCACGAGTCCTCAGTTTACGAAGAGTCCTCACCCGATCGCTTATATATATATATATATATATATATATATATATATATATATATATATATATATATATATATATATATATATATATATATATATATATATATATATATATATATATATATATATATATATATATATATATATATATATATAGACACACACACACATAAATAATTAATTTTAAAAATTCTCGTCGATTGAAAGTATGGCATCTTGATTTTGAATTCTCATCAAAAAGAATTTTACGAACGAGACCCTTTTAAGAGAATACTAGATCAATATTCGTTCAATTGTAAGTTCCTTAGCATCATCAATCACCTTAGAGAATCCTGTATCTCTAAACTCTTCAAAGTATTCATTCTATATATTCACTTCTTTAATAGCAACATCGAGAACCAAATCTTTTGATTGTAACTTTTTGCTGACCAAGTTCACTTTGTATAATATTTGATAGCAAACAAATATTGATACCAGAAACTTAAATTCACCAAACTCATTATTTGCTAACGATTTAGCTTCACTCTATATTTTGGCATCGTTGTCCTTTTTTGCAATTTCCAGTAAAGATTCTCAAAAATCCGAAAGTTGTAGTCTAATAATTAACCTTCACACTATCAACACTAGTTTCCCAACAGTGGCGCATAATGACTTAGGAATAAAACGTTTAACATTCTTTTTCAAACTTTAACATATTTTAGTAGATTTTTCAGATATTGTATAAACACGTTGTATGACTCCAAAAAGTTATCTAGCTTTACCACAATTGTTACCCATGTCACACAGTGCAAGATTAAGTCTATGGCCACCACATCGAGTATAAAATGCTCTAGGATTTATGTCTAAAAGTCTCTTTTCAACTCCTTGATGTATTCTTCTCATGTTTGATTCATGGCCATAGCCTTGCCTCTGCATATTATCAATATCAAGACCAAGAGATATCATTCATCGTGTGTAATATCAAAGAGCCATTTACTAGTGTTATCACCAACATTCAAAAACCCTAAAAAAAATATTCTTCAACGAGAAGAAAATTAGAGGATAAATTTACATACCTCGCTATTAAAGACATATGTTCTTAGTGGCTTGTATTAGGGGTACAATCAAGTAAGATACAGTAATACTTTGCTTCCTTTATCTTTTTAGTGATTTCTCATTAATTTTATGAGCTAGTGAAACTATCAATTCATTTTAGATGTTGTGGCCAAGATAATGTACATGGATGTCACCATTTGGGATACTTCGCACATGCTCTTTTATAACCGGGTCAAATTCTTCCAACATCTCAATTGCTCCAAAAAAAGTTCTCGTTTATTTTTTGATACAAGTCTACAGCCTCTCTTTTTTCCCATGAAATGCTAAATTAGATTTAACAAGATATTTCACAAAGTGCAATGATTATCAAAAGCACTTGTTTCCGACTTCATGTTCTTTAAGTCTACTACTAACATATTTCCAATCCACATAACCTTCTTTACTCAATTGACCTCTCATGAGCCATTTTTTAGGTATTTTACAACACAAACAAAAAATTTGGTCAACCTCTTTCGATATACTAGCCATTCTCTTATCACACGTCTCATTATTTGGTAGAGTTCTAGATACATAGTTGCATAAAAACGTTTGTAAAATTATCTATTAGACCCTATCAATCGTGTACTCTCTTTTAGGACCTTTCTCTACCAAAATTTTAATCATGTTCGGAGTAAGTCCATCCCAAGTTCTTGGATCAAATATATCAACATTAACATCATCTGCATCAACAAACAACATTATCATCTTCAACATTATCACCATCATCAACATGATCTCCATCGACATTAGAATTATCAACATAAACAATCATCAATTTGATCTCCTTCAACACCCGTATTATCATCAACAATATCATCACTTTAAGAAGAAACTTGTGGGTTTTTTTTGGATAAACCTATCTAGAACCTATATACTTTGAGACTTTCTTAATTATCTATATATTTCTTTTTATCCTTTTATGTTTTTCACTATGGATAGATGTTTAAGAGACATAATTTCTAAAAATCATATAGGATATCGATGTAACATTAACATTTAACAATAATCTTAATTTTGAAAGTCATATAACTAATAACATTAACAAATATTTAAAGAATAAGAAACTAAGAATGGTTATAATATCTAAACAAACCGACAAGATATCATCGCTCCTTTTGTATCCCCTTTTCTTGATTTTAGAAGTTGGAAGTATATGTATTGCTGTATTGGACTTGTAGATAATTAACACCCAGGAGGGCCGCCCATAAATTTTAAATATATTTTGTGATAAATATGTACTACATACTAACTGTTTATATACATTCAGTGGCGAATATGAAGTTAATTTAAACGGTGTATAATTCGGATCGTTAGAAGCACGCCCTATGAGGAGATGGAAATAATGTGGTCAGCAAATAATGGAAAGGCATCTTCGAGAAGAACGTGAAAGAGTCCAAAGAAATATCTCAAAAAACAACATGACGAGTTTGAGGCATGTATCCAAGCAACTATGTATAATCTTTTCACAAAGTTCACGAATGCAATGTAGCAAGCTACCCACTTTGGTCACTACACGACTCGTCTGTGTAGTTAGGTTTCTAGATTTTTGTATTAAAGTTTTCAAGATTTACATTTATTACAATGAAACTTGGGCTTTTTTTTTTATAGTTAGATTTTTATGCACTACTTTAATCTATATGTTTCTACAATTTTATAATTTCCTATTCAAAAACAATTACATAGCAACGCTTTGCGACGAACATCCCATCACGAGCATCCATCTTATCTGATGCTAATTATTCAATCACATAATCTTATCGTCAATAGTCTGTCGCTAAATTTCCACGCCTGTCTTTCACAGATGTGTTGGTTGTTTAAACTTTGATATCAAAGTCAGTGGAAAATTAACTATATCAAATTATTGACAACTATATTAATCGCTGAATTGGAAGAGTCGGTCACTAATCCCATCGCTAAAAGTCAGACACCAAAGAATATGCAATCGGTTTTTCGAAATCGCTAACCCGTCACAAAAATGATTCATGTTGGTGATTTTAGTGTCATCAAGTCATTTTATGTAATTGTGAACTAACATATGAGCTAAGGGGCTATTTAGTTTGTACTCTAATATATGTTCGGGGATGTGCGGAGTGCACGCATATATAAGATCGAATAAATAGCCGGTTCGACGACAAGTCGGGGGTCCGGGGGCAGCGCCCCTTTGGCGGGATCTAGAGGCAGCACCCCTAGCGGGGTTCCAGGGCTAAGCCCCTGGCTGGGGCCCCGTTGACTGATTTCGTCAATTTTGGAAACCATCGACTCCTTCATAAATTCGTGACTTGTTACCAAAGATACCGATGACAGCAACCCTAAAGCCCATGACGGCTAATCCTAGACAAAACCCCATGACTCGTTTATTATATAAACGGCTCTTCTTATTGAGGTGAGACGCACTTTTTAACTCTCGTTTTTCATACAAACTCAGATTTCATAGCAATTTGACTTACGTTTTCTGTGTCTAGATTCGTAAGTATCCCCTTGGAATTATCCTAAACTGAATTTCTAACAATTCACACACGGATTAGCAACAGATTTTGATACGTCTGAAAGTCCACATTATGATAGTAAAAATCATACCAGTAAAACATGTTAAAGTGCACATTTTTGAAAGCAACAAAGACCATCATACCAAATGAACTATACGAAAACCAAAACAATTTTATGAAAACAACATAAACCAGCTTTCTTGCCCGATTTTCATACCAAAAATTAACCTAGCTAGACGGAATTCCTAGTTTAATACATATAATAATTTGGTATTACCAAATCAATTTTATCGTTATCCAACATTTTCAACGACAGTATAAATTATCATCTTTTCTAACACTCCAAAGTTTTTATTTTTTATTTTTATTTTATGGATGGGTAAATAAACTTAAACATTTTGGTTCAAAAAGACTTCAACATACAATCTAAAGATTGTAAAGCCACTTATGGAGGGCCAAAGATGTCAAGATTCAAACTCCATAAATCGTACAATATAACATCCTTTTGGTACAACTACTAATGCATAGGTAACAAAACGAATTATTAACCAACGCTTTCATTTGTCAATAAAGTGGAAACATTACTCGATACCTTATGAATGAAGTCCTTCACCTGGCCAATAAGCTGTGCACCTTCAGGCAATTCCGGGAAGATATAGAAAGCATGGCACATGTTTGGGTACTCAAACAAGTACACTTCTTTCCCGGACTTTTTTAGCCATTCATAGTACCTTTTTTGCCAGTCATGTAGAGCATCAAACCCCGCCACCACCACCATTGTCGCCGGAAATTCTAACTTTGAAATGTCCACCGCCTTTGGGCCGCTAACGTTGACGATTGGGTGGTCCCGGTTGAACTCTTCTCCTTGTGGCAAAAATGCATTCCACATCCAATCGGTTCGTTTTATGGACACGATCGGTGTTCCGGCGAGGCGGGTCTCGGAATCCGTCCGTTCCTCACCGCCAAAGAATGGTTGGATTGCTACAACTCCGGTTACCTTCAAACATCATGCAAGTTTTTGTTACTGTGTAGACTATATATACACATACAATTGGGAAAACAAAACAAAATCTATGTTTTAGATTCATTTAGAATACCTCAGTGATGAAAATATAACGAATGCCAAAAGTATCAATAATCGTAATAACAAGCATATCACAGGATTTACCAATAATAACGATTGCAGATTAATGTAAGGCGTGTAGACGTCGAAGGACACGTGTTATGTCTCTAGTAAAATTTATTGTAAAGTTGTTAGTAGTTGGTGAGAATACAGATGCCGACGTTAATGGCATTATGGGAACACCGGAAATTTATGATAGATATTTATTGTTTCTACAACACATGGTTCAATAAAATATAGAGGGGAAAAAGTAAAAACAACGAACAAGAGAGTTTGTTTTTATGTGATGCTTAATTGAGATAATTGATCATATGATTCATAGCAGGTTTCTATAAAATTGTCTATAATCATTTTGTAAATTGTAGTGATTAGAATATTTGATTGCAAAGAATGGCAGTATAATCTATTTAATCGATCATTAATGCAGTTAATATACCTTGAGTCGTTGGAAGTTGAATTCACAGGCTCGTTGAGCAACATGATGAGCTAGGTTTCCGCCGGCGCTATCTCCAGCAAGGAAGCAACGTAACATATTCGCATTTTCCGGCAGCGATTTGGACCTATTCTCTTCATCATCCAGAAACTTAAGCACATCGAAGCAATCATCATGTTGCGCCGGATATCTATGCTCAGGCGCTAGCCTGTAGTTCACAGAAACAACAACGGCCGGCACTTTTCTCGCGAACCGACGGCAAACGGCATCGTATACCAGGACATCGGGGGAGAGGAAGACGAATCCGCCTCCGTGAAAGAACACGATCACCGGTAGATCTTCATCGGCGTGTTGTGTAGGTACGAAGACTCGAAACCAGAGCTTACGAGCCTCATCTACAACGACGTCGTGTGACGCTACGCCGTTGATTGATTTTGGCGTTGGCGGACTCCGGAAATCTACTAGGTTAAGAAGAAGACGGTTGACAGTGCCGTTTTTCCGGCAAGATGCGTCGGTGAAGGTGGACAGAACGGAAACAGCAATGCGTGTTTTCCATGGTAAGGAGAGTGACGGCTGTGGTGGTTTAGCGGTGTCCTCCATTGACATGAAAATAAAAGAGAAATGGAGAGTGTGTGATAATATTTGATCAAAATGTGTAATTTATAAGAATTAAAATTATATATAATTAAATTGAATTTGGCCCCGGGTCCATCGTACATTTGTATGCATCTGGTTGTTGACTAATATGATCGTAAATGTGAATTTGTGAGAATTAAAATTTGTTGTAAAGCTATATTATCTTTTGAGAAATCCGTAAATTGTTTATGAAATAAAATTTAAATTTCGAGATTAAATACAAAATAATATTGTTATCTTTAATTTTAGAAGAAAAAGAAACCGATTAATTGATATTTTTATTTTAATATGCAATATTGAATTTTATATTTTGAACTGTTATACATTGTTTATTAATTGATATTTTTTGTTTATTTATAGCATTTTATGTTTATAAAAAAAGATATAGTTGGTGTCATCGTATATCAAAAAATAGCATAAGGTCTCAAAATATGTAAGACATAACCGACGAACAACTTACACATAATCAAATATTTTGTGATAAGATAAAATTAAAGGCGTTCAGAACAAAATAATTTATAATCATAAAAGTAACTTAGTTGGTTAAAAAAGTTTTACAACTAGTCGATGATTAAAGAAGATTTATAATGATAAGTCTTTTTCAACAAAATTATTATAAATCTAATATAGCAAAGTAATAAAAATCTATACAATAGTATTGATGCTTTAATATATGACGTGTAAAGTCTTCCATAATTCTTTGTGAGAATTAAGGGTGTAAATGAGCCGAGCCGAGCCCGAACATACCCAAGCTCGGCTCGAGCTCGTTTAAGTTCATGGGGGCTCGAGCTCGAGCTCGGCTCGTTTCGAATACAGTTTCAAAGCTCGAGCTCGGCTCGTGGGAAAATTTACATACTCGAGCTCGGCTCGGCTAAGCTCGTTTATCAGGCGAGCCCAAATGAGCCTAGGCTCGGCTCGAGCTCGTTTATGCTTTTTGAGCTCGTTTAACCATTTATCATACTACATTCCATTCAAGTGAGAAATTTAGTAAAATATTACAATCCAACAAAAGAGTTACAGATGTACTTTCTACAAAAGAGAATGCAAATCTTCCTTAAGAGTCGTTTGAATTATGATGTAGGACCTGAACCAGTAATAGCTAGCTTTGCCTTACAATTATTACACTGAGGTTTTCTCGTACCATCCTTAAAAACGATATATATATATATATATATATATATATATATATATATATATATATATATATATATATATATATATATATATATATATATATATATATATATATATATATATATATATATATATATATATATATATATATATATATATATATATATATATATAGAGAGAGAGAGAGAGAGGCTCGTTTAGGCTCGCGAGCCTAATCGAGCTTAAAAACATAAGCTCGGGCTCGGCTCGTTTAATAAACGAGTCTTCATGGTGAGCTCGAGCTCGGCTCGGGCTCATTTAACTCGAGCTCGAGTTGAGTTTTTAACGAGTCGATCCCGAGTAGCTCACGAGTAGCTCGGTGAGTTTTTAACGAGTCGATCCCGAGTAGCTCACGAGTAGCTCGGCTGACTTGCACCCGTAGTGAGAATGGTCAATATACATACTACTGATATCAAACTTACTCTATGTCTATAATATATATATATATATATATATATATATATATATATATATATATATATATATATATATATATATATATATATATATATATATATATATATATATATATATATATATATATATATATATATATATATATATATATATATAAGCGATCGGGTGAGGACTCTTCTTAAAGTAAAAACTCGTGAGGACACCTTAAAAAAATTGAAAAAAACAAAAAAGATATATATATAAATAATAAAATTGATCATAGTATTATATTGGAGAAAAAAAATTCGAAAAAAAAAACTTTTGGAACATTGTTTTTTTTTATAATGAAACAATGATCCACAAAATAAAATTTTTTGTGGATCATTACTGTTTCTCAATGATCCAAATTTTTTTTCCAATTTCTTTTGGATCATGATATAATACTATTCTCGATTTTATGATTTGTATTTTTTTTATATTTTTTTCAATTTTTTTAAGGTGTCCTTACAAGTCCTCACCGGAACGGGACCCTATATATATATATATATATATATATATATATATATATATATATATATATATATATATATATATATATATATATATATATATATATATATATATATATATATATATATATATATATATATATATATATATATATATATATATATATATATATCATTACTATATAAAGAAACGTGTTTTTTCTCTTTGTCGCATTCTTATTGTTACAGGTTTTCTTCAAGCCACCTGTCCATTCTTTGAAAGATGCCATGACGCTTCGAATTGGTTCACGTCTCTTCAGATAACATCCATCACCTTCGCATACGGCGATTACGAAAAGAAATCAGCGGCTCGATTGAAGGTTTTTCAGTGCACCACGTATTTATGCTTTGAACGATGCCATGCCACTTCCACTTGTCGTGTCTTCAAATTAGATCCACAAACCCTGTCTCTCCTCTGTGTTTCTCCTTTGCTTATTCGGCTTATCATAGTGTTCTCTGCCCGCCATGTATTCAGTCTCTAAACGGTGTCTTCCCATCCCTAAACGGTTCCACATCCCTTCAAAAAGTTTATCTTCTCCTGCCGCCGCTTTAACTTACGTTATTTAAAGACGGGATGTCACATACCATTGGAACGACAACGTTTACGTGTAGTTCCATTATTCATCTTCTCAATTTTATGAGGAACCATTTGCCAAGAACAATCGGTGACCGAGGGTCAGAGGCGCTTTCCTCCTCCGCCAGTTATTTAGGGTTTATTCTTCCTCGGTATACCATCGTTCCCATGGCACTGCCACGTTCTTTATCTTTCTGAATACATCACGAATCTTTGGGTCTTTGTTTTGCAGTTCAAATGAAAGTTCATCAGACCAGGTTTGTGCAGTTTGATAAACAAAAATTATGTGCTAACCTATTGAACAATGTTTTTCTGAGTTTTGATTGATCGGGTTTTGATTTTTAATCAAGAAATCATACCGCAATGGGAAAATTTGGTGGAATCGTAGATGTTAAAGGGGATGTGAGTAAAGAACTCAGACGACATACCTCCTCTCCGTAATTGGCTTTTGTGATTGATCGTCTATCTTGACCCTTCTACTTCCATCTAACGACTTCAATTAGGAGTTGTCACCAATTAAACAACGTAAGTACAATTTCAATCATTATTCATCTATGATTTTACGAGTTTGGATATATTTGCATCTGTTAAAGTGATTTATCGGCTTCAATTGAAATAGGTTTATTACAAGCGTGGTTATTTTGTTTGAATAGGCGGTTTCCAACTAAAAAGCGTATACATATTGAATGTAATTGATCAGAACAATAATGAGAAGGATGACCATGTTCTTAATGAGACACCATCAATACCCTTTTCTTGGCAGCAAATTTGTTAGGAATTATGTATGGTGATGCTTGGCCTATTACCGGTCCTACTTTAAAGATTATCATGTTTTGAGAATTTTTTTATTACATTTGAAGTTCTTGAACTGATATAACACTTGAAGTGGTAGAACATTTTTGAATAAGCTTCAGGTACTTGATGTATATTAACATTCATCATGATATGATTTTTTCAAAAATCGTGTAATTTGCTTGCCCTAAGGTTCGTCTCCCTTTACAACAGTCCATAGTAATGTTTCATATCTATTTGTTGTTTCTTTTCTTTTGCTCATGGAGATTTTTAAACCTATCATTTTCTATGTCCTGTTTGACTGGCACTTAGTTGAAGATTTAGTAGGGTGAAAGGGTATTTGGGAATTAAAAACAGAGTTTCCTGCTTGAAGGGTAACGATTTGGGTCTTTAAGGGAAGGGATTGTTGAGATGTTTTCCGGTTTAAATTTTGATGATTAAGGTCCAAGATTTTTCCTTACTCGTGTGAGTATTTATTTTTCTCGATTAGGTTGGTCTTGTGGTAAAGACTATTGCTTTAGACGGTACTAAAGAGCTTGTGGGAGGTCAATGAGTTCTGAACATGTGCTCTCCAAGCACTATAAATGTTTCTTTATTTCAGAAGAATTTAAGTCTTATGTGAATCATAGATTTAGGTGTTTGATATGTTTTTGTGGACCATCAAAGGTAAGCCCTGCATCTCTTTCTAATTTAAACATAATAATCCTGTTGAACGCACTTTAATTTATGAACAATATGCTTGATTTTGCATATGCATATCATTATACTTTACAACATAATATGTATTTTGCCTAAGAATCACAAATTTTTATTAGATGTGCAATGGAAAAAAAACAAAACTAATTTATATAACATTAACTTTCTTCATTTTTAACATAAAAAATATATTCCAGCTTTTCGGTTGGTCTTGCTTTGCAAAAGACATGAACCGTAAACGTGAAGCGAAACAAACTGTGGTGTGAAGTGAAACTGGTCACAAATTTTAGATTAGAGGTCGATAGAAAAAAATACAAATAATTTGTATAAGATTGATTTTGTCATTTTTAACATAAAAAAACATATGATCCGGTTTTAGGTTAGCCGCATAGCATCGGCAAAACCAATTACAAAATTTCGATACGAAGTGCAATGCGAAAAATATGAATAGTTTATATAGAATTGATTTTTCTCATTTATAACATCCATAAATAAACGTTTAAGCTTTTTTGGTTAGTCGTGTTTTACAAAAAAAACATGAAGCAAATCGCAAAATGAAGGTAATCACAATTTTAGGATTAGAGATGCAATAGAAATATAAAAATAACACATATAGTATTGATTTTCTTCGTTTTGAACATCCAAAAAATACGTTACGACTTTCCCGTTAGTCACGATTTTAAAAAATACATGATGCATTTCTTTTAAATATTTGTTATTGTTGCATTGCGCGAGTAACATCAACTTACGTATAAACTATTAAACGAACCCTCAAAACATAAACCATAAACTCATACCGCCGAAAAAAATTTGTTAGATGGAAATAAACAGTTTGCAAAATTGTGTTGAAGGAAAACTAATCACGGAAATGAAACAATTTGATGTTCGCCGCATTGCACGCGTACATATATACAAGGTATGTTTAATGGTTGTCTTAAGTACAACCCACGATCCACAAAGGGTAATTTGAGTTTTTTATATATCGTTTTATGTAAGAATATTGTTGTCGAGGACATACAATAACTCGGTCTTGAAAGTCAAATGAAAAGCAAATTAGAAATCTCAAAAATGTTATAATGAAAATATAGGAGACAATGAAGAAAACGTATGATTACCTTACTTTGGATAAAATCTTCTAATACAGTAGTGAACCTTGCTAAAGTTTCTACCTTTTTCGATTTTACTCACATGTGACATTTTTATCTTTCTGAAAGTCTAAAATAAAATCACTGTTTGCTTCTCTTTTTTTCTTTTTTTTTCCTCGAATTAATCACATGAAAACTAGAAATATTCATAGATTGATGAATTCACCATACAACCTAGAAGCTCCACTTGCAAATATTGCAAAATTAGGATTTTGATGAAACAACTTAAACATATTCATAGAGATTTTGGATCTAGATATCTTCGAGTTTACAATAATTTATTATATTTATTTTGAGAAACTTTAGTGTTGATAACTAGCTTGTGTCTTTTTTTCATTTGGTTTTGGTATCGTTAGTAATCTCTTTCTCATCAATAGCAAGACTAAAAACATAACATCAACATACTTTCATTACTTAACCAAAAAACCATTCGTCGACCATGTTTTGTTACCGTCCGGGGGCCGTGCTGAGCACGGCCCATAAAATGTACCTAGTATATATATATGTATGTATGTCAAACTTGATGTGTTTTGCTCGCGGATGTTACACCATATTTCTAGATGGATAGATGGTACTAACAATGTCCCAATATATATATGTATGGCTTTGGCAACTGTTGGGATATTTCAAGAATGATATTTCGAATCCAGTATGTTTCCAAGAAAATGTTTGCGGCCCCATGATATTTAGCTTCATCACTTGATATCATATGTTTCCAAGAAAATGTATGCAAACAATCAGGCTCGAGGATGGATACTTACGTATAATGATGACATAGTTTATCGTGTAGCCTTCTAAAGGAGCGTGATATAGATTTGTTGGATAGCGTATGATATGTTTGTGTGTCTGAAGTATTAAAGGGCCCTTCTAGGCGACGAGAAAACATATGATCGCGAATAATTGCTCGTGAGGGTATTTGTTTAGTCGTTAGTATCGATAGGTGTATGTTAGATTGAATAATGTTAAGCCGAAGTTGATGCAGTGATAATTGCCAAAGTCCAATCAACTGAAGCTCATTTTAATGTAGTGAAGCGTTGGGTGATCCGAAGGGAATCTTTTTGTACCAGTTAGATCTAGGATATACTGCTCCTAAAGTGTTGTGCATGTTAGTTGGATCAATCAGTTGTGTTTTATGCGGGTCTAGTTGTCTCATTGTAATTGGTTGTAGATTACACTACCTTATCCATATATAAAGAAAAAGGGCCTAACCGATGTTTCCTAGCCCAAGCCCTTGGGTTTTGCGTCCATAACAGAGACATGTTTTCCCTCATTTAAATATATCAACTTCTGAATAAAAGGAGATAAGGACGTTGTAGAAGATGTACGCTAGAAAAAACGGCTTCTTCTCTCTACAAAATTTTCTCTGACGAACACAAAAATTTGTAAGGTATTATGTGTTTTTGGATTCAGAATAACGTTTGTAATTCTGAATAGTGTTTCCTGGATTATCTCAAATCGGATTTCGTGATACCACAAACAATAGTGTATGACCCTAAACCCGAAAATCCCAAGTTCATCACTAAAGAAATCAAGTTTTGGGAAATTTCGTGGTAAGCGTTTCTAAGAGCTCACTTAGCGTCGATAAGGGCTTGCTTAGCGTCGCTAACGGGTTGTCTTAGCGTCGCTAATGTCTGGCTGGTTGGTGGGTTTGCACTATCTCAGTTAGTGACGTTAACTGTTGTTTTTGGGCCAAAACCCTAGATTTTGAGCTATGGGTCATATTTAAAGGTGTATAACCTAGGGCAGCCGCCATTGTTCACATCTCAGCCTCCAAAATGTCATTTTCTTCTCTCTAGCCTTCTTGGATGAGTTTTTTAAGCTTAGATGGTGTTAGAAGGTTGATAGTGATGCTAGTTGTTTTCCTTGGTCGAATCTTCAAATATCTGCATTTCTGGACCTCCGTGAGTCTAAAGTTCCTTTCTTTTTGTGATTGAAAGATTGATCTCGTGATTTTGTTAGTAGAAATTAAAGTTTTCTCCCTTGTTGGCTTGGTGTTTGGAGCTTGTTTGGAAAGTTCTGACGTTTATGCTTCTTGTATCATTTTTTGAGCCATTAAGTCAGTTTAGAGAGTGAGACAAGCTCTTTTGGTTTGTTTGTATGGTTATTTGGATACCTTTTGAGCCTTTGGACTTAGGTTGTGAGTTTTGGGCATGTTTGATCATAACAGTGGCAACTTTATGGGTCAATAGTTATTTTGGATAAGTTTTGGAAGGACTTAGAACCCTGGCTGAATAGATTAAGAGCTTAATTAGATTTTTGGGACTATTCATGGTTAACGACGCTATCTTGGGAAGATAGAAGTGCAAACCGGCTGCTGACTGTTGACTTTGACATTGATCGTTGACCTTTTGACCCGTTTGAATTGGTCAAACTTGAGGGTTTAGGGTACCGGTCTTAGAAGTTTATCATGTTTGGGGTTTAGGAAGTTCTAAGTGAAGTTACCCTTATCAAGGAGTTCGTATTGTCGGGATCTGAGGACACTCACGTGGAGTGTTGTCTAGATTGCAGTTGCGGATCAGGTGAGTCTTCTCACTATACTATGCGTGAAATTACATTCGTACGTAGCTTAATTATTGTGTGTAGTAATGTGTTTGTATGTGCTTTACGTGTTTACTGACGGATCGAGGTAAGCCTGAGAGTCAAAGAATGAGTTGATCGATCCGAGGGTTGCTGCATGATCAAGGACGGTGCATGACCGGTCGTACCTAGGCACCCGAAGATCAAAGAATGAGTTAATAAATCAGAGAGATGCTGCATGATCAAGAACGGTGCATGACCGGTCGTACCTGGGTACTCGAGGATGTTTAAACCCGAGGGTCGTTGCATGATAAAGGACTATGCTTAACTGGTCGTACCTGGGCACCCGAGGGTGATGATTGTGTTTATGCAATGAATCATGTGGTATTTTGGGAAACTCACTAAGCTTTGTGCTTACTCTTTCACCCTAACTGTTTTTCAGGTATTTGCTGGCTTGAGCTTGGAGCACGGCGCGACTGTATCCCATCTGTGATTTTGGTAATCAAGTCTTCCGCTGGATAATGTTTGTAAACATTTTTATAAATACGATTTTATGTTTTGAATATCAAGTTTTAATTGGATGCTTTCTATTTGACAACCCGTTTTATGTATTTGAACCGTTTTTAAAACGAAATTTTTTACTCTAGAATTTGAGACGTTACAAATAAAGTCGAATCACAGATTTTGAAAAGTGTTTTTGTATACGAGCCTTGAATTATCCATGTACTAATATCTAGAAGGCTTGATCCTTAGAGATGATCTTTTGATGATTCCTTAAATGAATGGATTTTTTAGAAGACTAGCGAAAAACATAGTTACCTTTATATCAGTATAATGCATTGTTAAGGTTAATTATGATGCTTTGTTATGATTTATGTTTGGTATGAAGTTGTAATGCCCGAACTTGGACAAGTTTTTTAGGACAAAACTATTATTGTTTGACCGTATTTTTTGTGAAATGCGACTTAAAATCATGAAACATTTTGAAAAACCATAGTAATTTAACTCTATGAAAATGGGGGTTACACACCTAATTCTAATGGACCTGGTATGGTTGGACAACGGCGTGAAGAAACCCACACCACTGTTACACCATCCACTCCTATGTCCTACACACGCCAACTAATACAAACCATGTCATGCAAACACAAAATTTAGATCCAAGTGACGATTTAAGGCATATGGACATGGGAGCTACATCACATATGACTACATCACAAGGTATTTTTCCCAATGTTGTCCCTCCATTAGTAACAACAATGTTATAGTCGCCAACGGTGAAATGATCACAACTCTACGGCACAATTTTGAGTTTGTAGAGAGAGAGAAAGAGAAAATGGACATGTTTAAAAAAGAGTGGGGGGAGAGGCACGAGTTCTAGAGAGGGAGAAAATTTTAGATAGAGAGATGAAGATTAATCAATATATATTCAACTATGATACCATAAATGCTTTTATTCTTTTGCCTTCCTCGTGGATGGTCAATATATAGAGTACAAATTAAAAAATATTTTCTAAATCTTATATATGAATATGTATACTATCTCTAATAATCTTATCTAATATCTAATAGCGTCACTTATAAAACTTATGTACCACGATAAAATTACTAGTATTGGATAATGATTATCAACGGGTAAGAAATTTGTTTTAATTAATAACTTTCTATTAAAGTGTTGCATTTTACCTATACATGTTTAGGAACGAGCGGAAGGGAGCCGCGCGTTGCTGCGGTTAAGGAAGTCAACAAATTAAAAGTACAGGGGTATACAAATTAAAACTACAAGGGTAAAAATTGTAATAAACTAAAGTGGTAAAACTACAGGGGTAAAAATTGTAATAAACTAAAGTGGTACTGTTCATTAGAGGCAACAATTGTATATATATATAATATAATTTCTATGAGTGAACGCAATTAAGATCTTGCGGTTTCAGTATAGGGTAGTCCAACAATGGATGCATCGGTGGTTGTTGGTGCAAACAATGGGATGATTAGGTGGGTCATTCCAAGTGTGCACCTTCCTTATTTCGTTTTCTTCCTATTTCAGCTGATACACTAGTTGCCTTTATTTGTTCATTGTTTTTATTTATACTTTTTAGCTTTCTATGATCATCTATTAGCCCCGATTCCTTTCTCTTATCCTTTTTTTATGAACAAGATGTAAAGGGCAATCTGCCAATATACTTTTCAAACTAATCTCTTTTGAGTGCAAGAGCCACACTACTCCCTCACTTGTAGCATTGCCCTGCTTTTTTTAGTACAATGCTAGAATTTGTATGGTTTTTTACACTAAGGTGGCGTTTGGTTCGTTGGAATTCGAGGGAATTCAAGGGAATTGGAATCCAATTCCTTCGAATTCCTGCGTTTGGTTCAAGCTTTGTGTGAAGGAATTGGATTCCAATTCCATTGAAATGGAGGGAATGAATTCCTTTAGTGAATGGAAGGATTTAATTCCCTTGGAAGAAGGAATGTGCAAAATTACCATTATACCCCTTTTGTTACCTCACAAATTGAAACCCTCTACCCTCACCCACCACCACCACCACCACCATGCACCGACCACCACCACCCACCACCACCGCCGTCGCCACCACCACCCACCGTCGCCGCCACCACCACCGCCACCCACCACCACCATCACCACCACCACCACTACCCACCGTCACCACCGCCATCTACCACCGCCACCAACATGACCAACCATCACCACCGCCACCACCAACCACCACCACCACACACCACTACCACCGCCACCACCATCACCACTGCCCACCACCGCTAATGCCCATTACCATCATCAATCACCACCACCACCTACCGCCACCACGAACCACCATCACCCACCACCACCACCACCACTACCTACCACCACCAATGCCCGTTACCATCACCCACCACCACCACCTACCGCCATCACCCACCACCGTCACCCACCGCCACCGCCACCGCCACCACTGCCACTGCCACTGCCACTGCCACTGCCACTGCCACTGCCACTGCCACTGCCACTGCCACCAGCACCACTGCTCACCATCACCGCCATACACCGCCACCACCGCCACCGTCACCAACCACCACCACCACCACTACTGCCCATTACCATCACCCACCACCACCACCCACCGTCACCCACCACCACCACCCATCGTCACCCACCACCACCACCCACTGCTACCATCCACCACTAGCAATAAGTTATATAAAAAGTAAATATTATGCAAAAAACATTAAGGGCAAATTTGTCATTTACATGGATTCCAATTCCATTTCCTGAAAACCAAACAGAAAATGGAATTGGATTCAAATTCCATTTCCTGCCAACTAAACACAATATGGAATTGGATTCCAATTCCTGATAGATTCCAATTCCTTGACAGATTCCAATTCCTTCAAAAACTTTCTGCGAACCAAACGCCACCTAAGGCTGTGAGGTCACTTCTCATTCTCACTTTTACTTTGTCACATTAGTGTGAGTCATCTCTTATTTTTTTTCACCTTGAAAATGGCTACCTTTGTTTTTTAAAATAAAAATAAATTATTTAATAATAGCACAAAATTAATTGAAAATAAAATTTATACTAGCTAAAGCTAATAATTTTAAAAATACAATAACTTAAAACTAAAAATAAAAATTAAAGCTTAAATTAAAAAACAACATAAATTAAATAAATACAAAATAATAAAATAAAACTAATAACATCAGTATCTAGGGGTGAGCAAAAACCGAACCGAATTACCGAATTACCGAAATAACCGCAATTACCGAAACCGATTTACCGAAACTGATATAACAACCGCAACTGCGGTTTTAGAATCTCAAAAACCGAACTTATTCGGTATGGTACGGTTTTAGAGGTCTTTACCGCGCCGAAATTACCGCACCGCACCGCATTATTTTACATGTTAATAATAATTATATATATAATATATATTCTATAATTTGATACAAAGCGGCATTTTGGTCTTGTTTAATTGCTCCTTGAAATCTGACTTTTATGCCCTTCATTGCTAAGACACAGTAGAGCTTTATTCTTTTGGCTTTTAATACACCTGATGGAATTTTGGCATTATTTTACTTGGTTGCTACTCATTCGAATGTTGTATGTTTGTTGCATTTTAGTTTGGTTTATTTTCTGTTTGAAAAGTGTTAATTTAATATTTATGGGTTTCAAGAAACCGCACCAATAGCGTTATACGGTGATTACCGAAACCGTACCGAATTACCGCATTACCGCATAAATTACCGCATTACCGAACCGCAATAATTGCCGCAGTTTGCGGTTTTACGATTCCAATTACCGCATTTCGCGGTAACAGTAACGGTATTTTACTAAAACCGCACCGTACCGCACCACGCTCACCCCTATCAGTATCAATCTTTGTCGTCATCGGACACTTCCATGTTAGGTGGTACATCAACATTGTATTTATTTCCAACAAATTCGTATCAATGTTGTTATGTGTATCTTTGTTACGCATTTACATTCTATCTGCTAGATATTGTGATGAACCAATTGGTATCCTCTAAAACCATATTATGTAATACGATGCATGCATACATTACATCTCATATTTTGTTGGGATCCAATGGTCGTGCCTTGTATTTGATTATGTGAAAATGTTGCCTAAGGACATCAAACGTTTGTTTCACATCCTTAATAGTTGCTTCTTGGGAACCCTAAATCTTGCTC
The DNA here is from genome assembly GCA_023525715.1 of Cichorium intybus. NCBI lineage: Eukaryota > Viridiplantae > Streptophyta > Magnoliopsida > Asterales > Asteraceae > Cichorium > Cichorium intybus. The sequence continues at coordinate 73,626,372 of CM042015.1, forward strand.
AATTTGGATCCATTGGAGTTGTGAATGACTTAAAATAGATTGAATACTCGGGATATATTTCATCAACTAGAAAATACACGTCTTTATATTGTACTCCATTCACCTAAACGGAAAAAAATGTGTAATGTCTTTATAAATGTCATTAAATATAGGCGACTGGTCAAGAACGATGATGTTATTGTTCTCTCCCGCAACATAAGAAAATGCATACCAAATCCAAAAATCCTATGACACAACTACTTCAAGGATTATCTATGGGTGTCTATGATCTCCTCGTGTGAATTGTTTGCGTCATGCATTAGAGCAAGTAGTCCACTCCCAGTGCATAAAATCAACGCTTCCAAGCAATTCAGGAAATCCATGTTGTTTCATACACCGCGTACAATGTTTTTCGTAAATTCGGATGATACACTTTGCAAACACGTAAACACTTTCTCTTACGGTCCATTAAGATATTTTGAAGTACTTATCTCATGCATCAATTTGCGGTGCTGTATACGATTTGATGAGCTGTAACTGAGCATTTTTGTTTTGGCGTGAAATCCTTTTACCTCTTGCATCACATCTTAATTGAAAAATGAATTGGTTGAATTAAGATCACTAACAATCAGTGTTGTAAAATTGGTCGAATACTCGAAATCGGGTGTTGTATGAAGCACTTTTATAGGAATCGGTCGAAAATACTCGGACTCAGTCAAAATTGGTCAACATCAGTGCTACTTGCTACTAGGTCAAACTCAGTGTTACTCGGTCAACCTTGGAATCGGTGAAACTCAGAATAATCAAACTCGGAAAAATTCACTCGAACTCGGAAAAAATCAGTCAAACTCGGAAAAATTAGGTCAAACTCGAGAATTTTGAATTTTTTTTATAAATAAATAATTATAATTTCTATGTAATTCATTTAACACATATCATATATTTACTTATTTAATAAACATTTTGATGTTCAATTTTAATTTTCTTTAATTTTAATTTTGTCTAATTCAGATCAAATTTGATGCAACTATGACTATATTCAGCATTTCAGTATGTATAATCATATAATATATACATATTTACTCTAATTGAGTTCTCGCTAAGTACTCCCAGCCTAGATCGAGTACTCGCTATTCACTACCCCTTGCAACATTTGCAACATTTTAAACAATACGCATGAAAGTTGTTCTACGTGAACTTTGCAGCTTCTTGATAGATCTTCTTGTTCTCATACGTGAACTTTGCACGTTGTCAACCAATATTGCAGTTGTTACTTTCACCATTACAGCGAATTGTATTGCTGATTGAATCAACCAATCATCGGATAATGATGATAAAAAAGATGAATCAAACAAAAGAAATTTTGAAGGCAACATTTTTAGAGGCATAATGAGTATTTAAATGGAAGTTTACATGTCTATAATAGTAGGTAAATGGAAGTGTGTGTGTGTGTGTGTGTGTGTGTGTATTCCAACAGCTATATAGTTGTTTCTTTTCTTTCTCCCCGTACGACGAAAATGACTAGTCTGATGACCACAAGTGTAGTGCCCCTCAAGGGATGGGGGTGTTCCCATCAAAAAATACGGTGCCAACCTGGACCATCGCATACACACTGATAAGCCTAATGTATATATTATATAGTCTTTTTAAATGGTGAAGACACTAAAAGAAAAATCTTAATTAGTGACGGAAATGATGTGGTCATTCACAATAGAAGATTAGTCATTAAAATGCTTTAGCAACCAAAATTTTGTTGGTCATTTTTTGTCACTATAGATGCATCACTAAACTAGTTAGATTCAAAAATATATAAATGGTCACTATGACGATTCATTATGTCACTACATATAGTCACTAATCAATGTAAGTCGTCACTTTGTATCCAATTAGTGACCTTAATAGAAATGTCATTGATTTTAGATACCTTTGTTGGATTAGGTGTCTAACCCATGACTTTATATTTTATATTTATCTTGTTAATTGAAGCAAAGTCCATTTGGGTTGCCCTCATAGCTGGAGGTTAGGATAGAGTTCACTAGAGTAAAAGATTGATTTATTAATTGTTTAATAAATCAATAGAATTAGTTAATTGGTTTATTAATATATTTAAGTGTTAATATATTAATTAGAAACTATGATAATTAATTAAGATTTAATCGAGAATTAATTGGATTTAATTCAGTGATTAAATTAATTAATTAAAGGTGCAGGGACTGGTTATGTAATTATTCAATAGTTGAATACTGACTGGCCAGTGGATAGGGACCAAAATGGCGCCAACTATGGAGGCTTCTCCATAGGTGGCGAAACCCTATTAGGGTTTTAAAAAGGCTTGGTCCATTTAGTCAGCAGGCTTGCCCATTTGGAGGCTCCTCTAGGGTTTTGACTGTAACCCTTGGAGGCTATAAAAGGAACCCTCTGGGCAGCCTAAAACCTACGCCAACTTGAACCTAAGATTACTCTGCTGGACTGTCTTCTCCATTGCTTGGGTGTGACTTCATTTGAGGCAGGATTCTTTTGCTGCTAGCTTCAAGAACAAGATCAAAAGGTTGGTTATTCTTCATTTGATCTTTAGAAATAATTGTTGGCCTTAGGATTTTAGTTTATTATCTTCATAGAAGAAAACATAGATCTTTCTAGGGTTTCATGTGAACCATAAGAAATTATTTGTTCATTGTTTGCTAGAAAACCCTTCAGTGGTATCAAAGCATAGGTTGTTTTCTTATGAATTGATATAAGCTGCATAAACTGTTTGTGCCTAAGGGTTTTATGCGAAAATTAAACCCTTGGAAGAGGCCATCATCGAAATCTAGGCTAGGGTTTCCTAACCCTAGCCGCCATGCCATGGTCCCCCCTTGATTGCTTGATTTGCTTGCCATAAAAGTATGTTGTTATATTTGGTAAATTGGATTAATTAAATAACTTGAACTCTTTTGCTTGGCTTGTAATTTTCGATCACCATAGGGACCAAGATATAAAATTAATTTGATTAATTTGATAAAATCTATCTTAGATTTAATTAGTTTAATTAATTGTTAATTAAAAGATCAATTACATCGGTTTAAAGAATTAATTTAAATTTTCAAAAAATTAGTTTAAACTTTGCAAAAATTATAAGACAATTAATTCTAAAATATTTTAATAAGATTAAAATATATCTTATATATTTATGATTAAAAGTTAACAATTTATATATAAGAAAACTGGTTAGTCTTACCGCTAGTAGGCCTCATTCACAAAACTGTCCTATAAAGAGGGTATAAGGCGACTGCCTATAAAATGGCAGTCTAATGGATATTCACTCTTACCCACAGCTCTCCTGGTCAGTCGAGTGTCGTTAGCCGAACGGGTTTGATAGAACCGCTAAGCCTCTTAAAAGTATAATGTTATAATTGAAAGTACTAGAACCTTGAACAAAAACCCAATCTAGTTACTTTAGGTTAAAAAATATGAATTGGTGCTAATCCATGGAATTACACATTGCACTTTGTGGAACGTTGGTGGAGTGTGTGTGGTTTATCGGCACACCAACTGGGGTCCGCAAAGAGTCGCAATGGGTTTCTCGATTTTGTCATTATTAACGGAGCGTGTGTGGTTAACCGGCACGTTACTTAGAGATGGTAATTGACTTCGAAAGTACCGAGCGAATTTGCATGGTTATTCACACCCGGTTTGTGATCCTCGGCATCCTAATCACAAACAGTGGGGCACATCCGAGACTAAACATGCCATTGAATAGTTCAATGTGTCTCAACAGATCTAGGAATTTCATAAGATGAAATTCATAAGTGTATTATTTACCTTAATGACCATTATGTTGTGATTACGGCATCCCTCTTCACACCATAGTTGGGGCATTTTGGGTCCTAGCCTTAATAAATAATATATTTGGTAATTATTTAAAAGGATTAATTAAACTAATAAAATTCTTTTTATTGTAGATGTCTGAATCAAGTGTCTATTCTCCTCCTTCACCCATTTCTGAGAGCATCAGAAAGCACATGCTAAATATGGAAAGGCTGACTGTCCTTAAATGTAAGGAATGGCTTCGCAATTGGAGACGGGTTCTCGTCATTGCTGGCAAGCCTCATCTCACCGAGTATCCGATCCCGGTTCCACCGGAACAAGTCATCATCAACAGTTCTTATGATGAGCGTAACTTCTTAGTTGATGAATCCGAAAAGATTCGTGACCTCATGCTATTGACCATTGACCCCGAGTTCCGCAAGGATTTTGAATCCTTGGGGCCATATGAGTTAATGCAATCGGTTGAGGAAAGGTTCCAAAAACCGGTTGAAGAGGAACGAGCTAGGATCTTCAAAAGACTTTCAGAGTGTAAGTTAAAAGAAGGAAGTAGCATCGATTCACATGTTCTTCAGATTGAAGCGTACATAGGAGAATTGTACAAACTTGGTTATTCCATGAGTCAGGAGTTGAGTGTTAACACTCTACTCGCTTCACTGACCAGTAAGTACGATCTGTTCATTCAGACGTATAGAAAGGAAGACCACAAAAAGACCTTAATGGAAATGCATCCACTGTTGACTTTATACGAGTCACTCTTGGACAGGAATAGCTCCAATGGTTCAGCTACTTCTGGATTAAGTCCAGTGAAAAGACGCAGCAAGAAACGATCCAGATCGTCTGGACAAGTCTTAAAATGGGAATCCACAGAATCGGATACAGTCGCGGAAAGATTGGAAGAAGCTCCAAGGTCAAAATCTTTTGAAAGCTCAGGTATATCTAAAACCTCAAAACTCCTGTTCCATATTTCCTTGATGCATAATGTGATAGTCACATTTTGGTTTGTGTGCAGAGAATCAGTAAGGTACGGGACTTTGGCGCATAGGAGCACATTTGGATTGGATTCCCAGCTCATGCAGTTTTGAAGTTTAGTTAGATATTGAAATATTGTTATTAGCTTATTAGATGCATTTGACATTGTCTGTCATATAATACATTGGTCAAGGATTTGTTTTAATAAAATTGTCTTTTCCTTTTAACACCTGTTGTTTGAAATTATCCTTGAAATGTTGTATGATTGTGTTGAATGCATGCTTGGTGATAACTTGAATGTTGACTACATCCAAAGTGTTTGGATTTTAGGAATTGTGTCCTTTTATGATTGTTAAGATAAATGTTATAAGAATCGATTCAATCAAAGATCCAGTTGGACAGGACCTTGGAATCACCTGACTTAGAGTCACTTGATGAGTTGAGTTCTTAATGTGTTAAGAAACGAATCAACCAAAGATCCAGTTGGACAGGACTTTGGAATCATTTGACTTAGAGTCAGATGATGATTAAGTTCTTTATAAAGCACATGTAGCAAGAAATGAATCACCCAAAGATCTAAAGGACAGGATTTTGGAATCAGTTGACTTAGAGTCAACTGAAGATTGCAAGTCTTGAACAGAATTGACAAAGTAATAAGCTTAAAAGACATTGAGATTAGGAGCAACAGACACATCAGTCGTTGTGTATTGCTCGAATCTTCAAATAGAACACAATTGTTTGTACTTCACAATATTTGTCATTCGGTATGACGAATATGGCTTCGCTTATCAGAATAAACGATTGGATTGAAACCTTGAACAGTTCAAGGACTTCAAAGGAAGTACAAGATCCACAGAACCCGAGTGACAACATAAACTGGGAAAATGTTTCACAGTTATTCTCTTCCAAGAACATTAATAGTTATAATGTGTCTTACGGAAGATGATGGAGCATTGGTCGAAACAGTTCGATCCTCAATGTATGAGATACATTGCCAATTAGTTTCCTATAAATTGAATATTATACCAGTCTGACCATATAAACCATATTCCAACCACATCGTTCGACTAAGTAGGTTTTGCAGACACTGTCTGAAATGTAAAGTTGGGATTGTCCCACTTGTACATTAGAAGTCCAGGGTCTTGTAGTGTTCGTCCGAACCTCATGACTTGCCTGAACCTGATCAGAAATGTCATTTCACTGGCTATCCCGCTGTACCTGAAAAAGAAAGAGCTCTTTTAGAAAGAACTCATGTTCTAAGGAAACAGTGGGAGTTGGGATAGTCCTGAATGAGTTCAGGATTAGCCAAGTGAAATAACCTTTAGTCATCACTAGGCTTAGAGCAGAAATCATATTTTTGTTTTAATTCTGACATAATCTTCTCTTGACCAGTAGTATTGATCACCGTCATAAGTAGTTATGATCGGGGTGACATACCGAATAGTGGTAAAACACTATAGTTGGTACAGATTTACAATCCGACTACTTGGAAGCATTGGTGAGCCCGGTTGCTGCCAATTAAGAGAACCTTAGGACGAGATACAGTCTATGTGGCATTTTGATTGATTTTTACACATGGTCTAAAAACCAGTGGAAGTAATTGAATCATCAAAAGAAAGCAGCATGGACAGAAACGTACCTTCAGAACATCTGGTTAAGTGAGACGATACCCAGAATCAAGTAATTGACTCTGGGAGAAGCACTCTCAATAGAAGATGAAATCCGAAAGGATACTGCATGGCACATTGTAAGTCGTTAGTGGAGCGCGTGTGAATCACCGGCACACTAATAGGGACTCACAAAGAGTATACCAGTACAAAGGTATATAGGCCCGGGATTACCCCATGGGCATCTCGCAAGAAAGGATATTCAGATTCTCAAAATATGCCAAAGGATTGGATTTTGAGAAAGGGCTGAAAGATTTTCATTAAGATGTCAGAAAGGTTTGGATCCTAAAAATGTGCCATAAGCTCTGGATTTTGTGAATAGTCCATAACCGTGTCAAAGCCAGTGGGAGTGTCGCCGTTATCTATCTCCATATGTGTGTTACATACTGCTTCTAGGAAACGTCTCTTTTCATTACAAAGTGTAACGACTTGGTGTTAAGAGACGGATCGCTATGAAAGACTTAATAAAGATACGACATGCTCAGGTGGTTACAAACGTCTATGAGATAGATCGAAACTCTGCCAAGATGATCTTGATGAGACTCAAGATGTATAGCTCAGGAAAGGAGTTTCCTGTCATTGTAAAGTGTGATGATTTGGCATCAAAGATATAAAAGGTGCAACATACTCACATAATCCATTGACATATATCAGACAGATGTTGTCATCAGTATAGACCTGGCCATAGTAAGCATGATCTTGATAAGATTCAAGATACATGGAAAAGAGTCTCCGAAAGGAAATAGTTATTGAAAGTCATGACACAAGGATTGCAACTAATCCTATGATTCCAAAAGAGTTTGGAATAGGACTAGATCGAATCCAACAAGTCTCTTGGATCGATCAGAAGTGTCATGAACATGTCTTGATGACTTAATGCTTAGAGCATAGTGAGTCAGATTCAGGATATAACCTGGCTGGGAATACTTAATGGATTTTGTACATACGTGAAAAAAATCATTGGAAAATGATTGGGGTGAATGTTGATAACAATTTGAAAAGAGTTTTCAAATATGGACTTAATGGTTAAAGAATTTCGTTGGCATTCCGATGGAGCGCGTGTGGGTTACCGGCACATCGTAACACCTCGAAATGGTCTTAGGGTGCAGTCATGTGAACCAAAGATCCCGAGAACCATGGAAAGTCACAGTACATAGAATGGAGTAGTTAGTGAGAATGACGGTATGACCAAAATTGAGATATCATCGGAAGAATGTCTGATTGGATAAAGTGTATCAATGTATGACTTTTGGATACATAGAAAGAGTGAAAGGTCATATAGACATAGATACATAACATGAATTAAAAAGTTTAAAAGGAATCTAGAAACCGATAATAGTTTTATGTAAAATCTGACTTGGTGATTACCTCGTGGAGACTTGGTAATTAGGCAAGAGTAGCCACCAGTCAGATTTTATGTTTCAATTTTGCATGTTACACTTCCCGAATAATTTGATTATTCAAAAGTCCACAGTCGCTCATACTTTTCGGGAGTAAGTATGAACAAAGACTGTCGTGAATTGGTTGTAGATTGTCTAAGGAGTTAGACATTGCAGTAAGACTGCTACAACGATCACGAGTACTTAGAAATAGAGATTTGAGTATTGGATAAACCCGCACTCAATAGATTGCTTCATGGATTACATCACAAGCAATGTTGAGACGATAATATCTTATGATCTTAAAGCGGAGACATATGAGTTGACATTTGCAAGTCGGTTGTGCATTGATAATACGTAAACGCATCGGTAACTCGATGTTATAAAACGCATTGTTGTGTACGATTTGATAAGTAAAAGACACAAGCATATGAGTCGAAGCTTATTCGTTCCTTGACCTTGATGGGAAACAGATATCTGTAGGCCTCTCGATGATTTTGAAGTTGACTAAAGTGCTGGCCAGCCTGGACTAAATTGATGTGTTCAATTAGAAGTCTGAAAGTCATAAGCATAATCAGAAATCGGGAAACAGAGTATCAGACAGAGATTGATCTCAATCCATGTCTCGTGTCTGAAAATATCTTGTTGGACGAAGGGTCATATGATCACTTATCTATGGACAGAACTGACTGGGTCAGAGTTCGGCAGCAGTTTCTTGGAAGCTGCAGGTTGTTTATTAATCAGAAGATAAATTAAAGTCATAGACTTATCCAAGTGGGAGACTGTTGGATTAGGTGTCTAAGCCATGACTTTATATTTTATATTTATCTTGTTAATTGAAGCAAAGTCCATTTGGGTTGCCCTCATAGCTGGAGGTTAGGATAGAGTTCAGTAGAGTAAAAGATTGATTTATTAATTGTTTAATAAATCAATAGAATTAGTTAATTGGTTTATTAATATATTTAAGTGTTAATATATTAATTAGAAACTATGATCATTAATTAAGATTTAATCTAGAATTAATTGGATTTAATTTAGTGATTAAATTAATTAATTAAAGGTGCAGGGACTGGTTATGTAATTATTCAATAGTTGAATACTGACTGGCCAGTGGACATGGACCAAAATGGCGCCAACTATGGAGGCTTCTCCATTATTAGGGTTTAGAAAAGGCTTGGTCCATTTAGTCTTGCCCATTTGGAGGCTCCTCTAGGGTTTTGACTGTAACCCTTGGAGGCTATAAAAGGAACCCTCTGGGCACCCTAAAACCTGCGCCAACTTGAACTTAAGATTACTCTGCTGGACTGTCTTCTCCATTGCTTGGGTGTGACTTCATTTGAGGCAGGATTCTTTTGCTGCTAGCTTCAAGAACAAGATCAAAAGGTTGGTTATTCTTCATTTGATCTTTAGAAATAATTGTTGGCCTTAGGATTTTAGTTTATTATCTTCATAGAATAAAACATAGATCTTTCTAGGGTTGCATGTGAACCATAAGAAATTATTTGTTCAATTGTTTGCTAGAAACCCCTTCAACTTTGTTAATGACTAAAGTGACCAATATATAGCCACTAAGTATTTATTGTTAGAGACATTAAATGGTCGCTAATTAAGGAATTACGAGAACAAACTATAGCTACTAGGTTGAGTTGCTATAAAATTTTATAGTAATAATGTGAAATATTAAACTTTATCATTAAAACAGAAAAATCCACACATGTTATCCAATATTTCCAAGTACAACATATATAAATCAACTTTATGTTACTATTATCGCTTATTATAAAACACACAATTTACTATTAACTTGGACTCAATTTTTTTATATCATTCCTTAAGAATGTTGTTAAAAGCTTCAATGTTAGAATGTAGTTGTATTCTAATTTTGATTGGTTCAACATTACTTGTTCTATTAGATAGTTCCACGCAAGAAATGTTGATCCAATAACAAGCTCCACATTAATGAAGCACAACTAGGGGTGCAAATGAGCCGAGCCGGCTCGCGAGCTACTCGGGACCGGCTTGAGACCGATTTTAAACGAGCCCGAGCTTAAATATAAGGCTTGTTTATTAAACGAGCCCGAGCCGAGTCTGTGTCACCAAGCTCGATTAGGCTCGCGAGCCATAAACGAGCCTATATATAATATAATATTTATTATTATATATATATATATATATATATATATATATATATATATATAATTAAAACGCATTTAATTATTTGTTAGTTTAGGGACTTAGGGTATTATCGCGACTTCGACTTCGACTCTTCTATTGTCCGATCGTCTTGGAGACTTCGACCACCTACCGACGATGCTCCTCAAGTCTCTCTTCGTCAGTTCTTGACACCGACACTCCGACCACCTATCGGCGACACTCCTCAAGTCTCTCTGCGTATTTTGTTTGTTTTAGAATATAAGTTATTAAGGAAGTTGTTATTTTCCTGCATTAGAGTAAACGAGCTTGTTAACGAGCTCGAGCTGAGCTTAAGCTCGTTTAGGCTTGTTAAGAATTAAACGAGCCAAGCCCGAGCCGAGCCGAGCCGAGCCTGTGTATTTCTTAACGAGCCCAAGCCGAGCTTAGGTCCATAAAGCTCGTAACGAGAGCCGAGCCCTATATATTTCTTAACGAGCCCGAGCCGAGCTTTGTCAGGCTCGGGTTAGGCTCGGCTCGTTTGCACCCCTCAGCATAACACAAATCTATTTAAATAAAATTAGTGATAAAATAATGAAAATAGTATAATTGACATATGACATTGCATATTGTTTGGATAATACACACAAATACAAATTTGTCTGCATAATTTTGTAAATTTGTAAATGATTCGAGCCTATATTTTGTATCCAAAACATAAATTTTCCTACATCCAAAACAATTAATGTAATTAATTATATTGATAAATAAACCTTAACCACCTTATGATTAAATGAGAGTTAGATACAACTTGTTGCATATCTCTAAGCTTTCAAAAGTCTTTACTACAAAACCAGTAAGGTTAACGTCTACTGAACAATCATGGAATGGAAAATGGTATCTAAAAAAGTTGAGTTTTTCATGGAATTGGGATACAAGAGGCATTCAATTCTGAAATTATAGGATTAAAATGGTATTTGAGTATTTTAAGCAAGAAGGAAATATTGGGAATTGAATTCTGTTGATAATTTCCGTTTATACCCTTACTATGCGATGAGGTATATAAGGGATTAGACTTATCTACTAGGCGATGAGGTCGAGTATATCTACTTGTATTTGAATGTTAGTTATCGAGTAGGTGTTGGTCGTCGAATTACCAAACAAATAAAAGAGTAATGTAAAATGGATGCAGTTTTTAATGATGGGACAGAAACTGTGAAATGTCAAAAGACCTCTAAATACTCTTCAATTAAGAATAGTATAGTAGTGGTACGAGTCGAACCCAAGGGAATTGATGCGAGTAATCTTTTGCCAAGTTTTCACACTCTTAGAGATTGGGACAAAGAAATATAAAGTTCAATGGGGGATTTGTCAAGTCGCTTGAATAACAGAAAATTAATAAGAGTGTGATTAATATAATTAAACGAACATTCGGCTTCTAGTCTAATCAATCTTGTCGCATATTCATACTTGAATGAAATTAAGAGTTAAGTAATGGTTCTTGTCAATGGAAAAATGACAATAACACATCAACTTAGAAGAAATCCAAGTTAATATGCTCAATACTTCAATGGTCGCTATTTGTGAAAGAAGTATTGTTTTCTCATATATAAGTAAATACCTCAATGGTCATCTTGAAGAGATAGATGTATCTCAACCGAGACAAGATACCACTTAAATATGCGAGCTTTAATCCAAATTCAATATTCCGTCCCTTTAGATGAAGGAACTAAGAATAAGCATGTAATTTAAGACATAGAAATTAACCGGGACAAAAGAAACATGCATCACTAATATAGAACAAGGATTAGCACTTAAATTCTATAAAAGGTATGCGCAACACAATGGTCAACTAGTGATTAATGCTAAAATTGACCAAGAGTGATGTTTTATGCTCTTTTGTTGGTTCTTTACTTCTTAAGAGCTTGATTGATCTCTCGTGTCAAGCTTTAACAAGTGAAGTTACTTCTAAGATGTTACTAACAATGATCCTCAAAACAATTGAAAATACATCTAACTATAATTGGTCAACTATCGGAATAGAGTGATCGGCTAAATTCCAAAACAGGGACCAAATTTGTAATAAAATTTAAATGACAAAACTAAACCAAAACAGTTTTAATAACTTCAAAACTTCAATCCAAGCATAAATATTAATGACTAGAAAGATACATGACTAAAAGCCGAATGTTATGAGATTTAGCCACTCATGTTGACTAAAATCTGCATAATTGCAAATAAAGACATTAAAGCTAACTAAGAATGTAAGAAAAAGAGAGAATATCTAAGTGTATCAAGTGATGTTGGATGATGTTAATAACTCCTCCCAAATGCTCTATTTATAGTCCTCAAATGGCCCTGGAGAGATCTCAGATCGGACTAATCAAATGATGAAAATCCCATGCTTCAAAAGTTGATTTGCTGGAAGATTCCTGCTGCACATGACTTACAGTGCAGACACGACTCGTGTGTTTGTAGGCTTACAAAAGACACGACTCGTGTGTATTGAAAGTACATTGCCATTTTGTCATTCCAGGTGGAACACGACTCGTGTGTTTTTAGTGTATAAATTCATACGACTCGTGTCAGTGAGGCAGGGGGTTTTCGAGTCTATTTTCTCCGTCTCTTGTCCGATTTCCTTGAAACTTGGTGTGAGGCTTCCTTTTGACATTGTAAGGTGGTCCATATTTTTTTAATGCCTGCAAAACATACCATTTTATGCAAACAAATGGCTTTTGCTCCAAAATGAACACATTAGACCGAAAACATGCGTATAGCATGCTTTAAAGGCAATAAACGATGCTGAAAGCGGTAAATAAACATATAAAAAGGTGTATAATTATACACCTAACAAACATCCACAAGCTTAAACTCTTCTTTGTCCTCAAAGAAAACAAGAAAAACTTAGACTAATGGGTGAAAGAAGGAAAACAAAAAGAAAGTGTGAAACCTTTTTATGTCAAATTGCGCCAACATTATCACTAGCAATGATATGGTTAACATATCGTCCCTGTATTTGCTTAAAATTTCCCATTTGTGAAATAGTAGATTGTACTAAGAAACAAATATTCGTTAAACAATAGCATAGCCACGTCATATATTGATTATAACACCACTACCGTGACTTTCACCGTGTTTAGCAAGAGCAACACAATACAAGGTCAGTGCTCACAATTTTTCGCTCTTCTCATATCTGCGCACAATTCGCTGATTGCGACTCACAAATGTATTCCGCCACTCATATGGAATTAGGGTGGTGTTTACACTCGGATGTCGAACTTGGACTCATGTTAATATGACTTTGCCACAATTATCACATTGACCACCTTTATTGAAACTTGTCAATTCAAATAAATGATCTTCCAAAATTATAAATACAATAAATTACAACTCGATAAATATAATACAAATACAAAAGAGAATAAACATTCTATTTTTTTGGATTTTCTTTGAAATGAGTAAATAGTTTGGAAATTTTTCAAAAGCCATTTTCGCTTTATTCTATTTTTTGGAAGTTTATTTAATTAACACACATGTTTGGTTCTTGGTTTTATTTTTTTTTTTTTTTTTTTTTTATATATATATTTTTTTTTATATATATATTTTTTTTAAACCAATTTTTTTTAGAACCAAACAAAATATTTCTGGAATTTCACCATTTATTTGACTCGACATACAAATGTAAAGATTTTGTTTTTGAAATTAGAATTATTGAACGAATAATAATTTCAAAATTTTTGTTTAAAAAGGACCAATTTGGTCAAGACAAAATGATATGAAATTTCGGAAGATTTGGAAAATTGACATGTTAGAAACAAAGGTGTTGGTCAAAGTGTGATTACGAAGGCAAAACCTGTAACATTAACCAAGTCGATTGCACACATTGAGATTCTCACGGGGTATCTGCATCTTGTATTGCTGTTCTTGCTAAAAATAGATTCAGTTAAAATAGATGTCTTATAAACTGTTCATACGTGTGTATGCTAAGTACATTTGACAAACAAAAGTTTTTTAACACAATCTAAAATTTTGCAAAGTGAAAAAATTTTCAACCACAAGGTAGATAGGCAACCATAACATTGAAAATAAAGATGCAACATAATTTAACAATCATTAGTTTTCACGAGGGGTAAGAAAAGAAATGCGATAAATAACAAAAGTTTTAAACACACAAAAATTTTTGTTTTTGTTTTTCAAGATTTTCGATAAAAAGAAAGAAAAAATAATATAGAAGTGAAAAATGCTAGCATCTAACATCGTTATACCTCCACAAGCTTAAAAATAAGCGTCGTCCTCGAAGCTTGCGGGAAGTCTACTGTGGTCCTGGAGGTGGCGGGGGGTGTCCGAGAGTCCAATGATACACGTGTTGCATCATTCTCTCTACTTCTCTGTTGTGCCTTTCCACCTCTCTGTTGTGCCGCTGTTGAGCGGTCACATAGTCATCAAAATCCATTCGCAGCGCATTGACATTGTCGTCAATGTGGACGACATCTTCTCGCAAGAAGTCAATCTGCTCCTGCAAGGCACCATAATCGCCCCATCCTTGCTGCTGCTGTTGCTGTGGTGGCGCATCCTCGTCGGCCGCCTGCTGTTCTTCTTCTCCGCCTCCTACATTGGAGGGTGGCTGCCAGTTGGTGTTGTTGGTTGGATCGGCCAGTGTCAAAGTCTCCACATCATCATCATCAATGATCAGGTATGGTGTGTGATGTGGGCCAACAACCCAAGTGTTGCTGTCCTGTTCTTGGTAGTACAATTTCATGTACTCTAACACTTCTCCGGTGAGAGTGTTTCCGTCCTCCAGTCGCTCCATTGTGTGTGGAATCCGTATATGAAGGAGTCTGGCCAAAAGAGTCACCAGTCCTCCTCCATGTATTTCTCCCACTGTTTTTTGGCTTTCTTTCACGAGACGGTCGCACACATAGGCTCCAAAATTCGGCTTTAAAGGACTGTTGGTGACTGCGCACCAAAGGAGCTGTAATTCTTTGGAGTTTATTGTGCTGGTCTCTCTTCTAGGGAATAGAATGGAGGCGAATATTCGGTGCAACACCTTTAAAACTGGGTGTATGATGGACGAAGCTTTTGCGGATTTTGCAATGTATCTGTCGATGCCTGTGATGGTGTTCCAGAAGGCATTATTATTCATATCAGCTTGCCTACCCCTTCTGTCGGGTCCAAATGTGTTTGCCGTTGGACCGTTGATTAGTTGACAGATCTGGTCGGTAGTCAAGGATCTTGCTTCATTGCACAACCTGAAATTTAAAACTCCGTGATCTAGAAAAGCAGAAGACATGAATTCCAATGTCAGAATTCGGTAAGTCGAGGCGTTGGTGTTTATTAGCATTCCCCATCCAAGATTGTTTAAGAGTGTTTGAATGCCATCAAATACGCCTATCTCTTGCAAGGTGTCCACACATATAAATTTTTGGGAGACGACCTCCCTTTCTTGCAAGGCCACAAAGCGGTCTCTTTGGCTATAGTCCGAGAATCGGACACCATCAATACGGGGGGGAGAGTCGCTCCTTTGTCGCGAACTTGAAGCACCATCTCTGGACCTTTTCCTGTAAGTTTCCAAGGCCATTTCAATCTGCACAACCAAAAATTAGCAAAAACAACACCCAAGTTATGAATCATCAAGGAATTTATACATTTGACAATGTTTTAGCTTTGTATTCTTGTGATTTAGAGAGCATCATATGATTCATTAAGTCAAAATTAAGCTAAAAAGGTTGAATTTATCATGATTGGGACAAAATTCACCATCTTGAATTTTGGATGAAATGGATGTTTCAAAGCTCAATACACACCACATTGCACATCCACAAGCTTGTATGTGCAATGGATTAGAACAATTTCATCAAATTCAAAATTTCAAGAAAAATTAGGGTTCTTGGTGTTCTTCCCCAATTTGGGAGATTTTGCCCTAATCATGTTAATTTCTAGGTAATCAAGCAATAAAACATCATAGGAACACTAATCTAACATAAAAGATCACATATTTCAAACAAAAATCATCAATTTTGAGATTTCTCAAAAACTAGGTTTTTGAAGATTTCTTGATTTTTGATGATTTTATGGTTGAATCTTTGATTTGATGCAATATAAGTGTTAGAAAGATGAATTATAGCAAAAGAAACATACCTTTAGAGCTTAAAACGGTTGAAAAATGAAGATTTTGGATGGTTTTGTGTGGTTCGGCCGAGAGAAACCCGAGAGCAAGAAGTTGTGTTTTGTTCGTGCAAATGAATAAGTCACAGGAACTGATCTTATGCTGTCCAGGATACGCACGACTCGTGCGTTTTCAGTGAACAAAAACACACGACTCGTGTGTAATGACTTGAACTTTCTTGATTTTTACCGAACACGACTCGTGTATAATTGCACAGGGGGGAAACACGACTCGTGTATATCCCCTGTTAAGGAAAAAATTTTCGATTTTTTATTTTTTCGCTCGGTGACTCCAAAATTTTTTCGACACTTCCGTACACTTTATTATACAATAAAAACACCAAAAAGTAAAAAAAATCAAATAAAAACATGTTAAAACACGCGAAAACGAAGCACACAAATACCGTAAAATGAAAATCGGGTTGCCTCCCGAGAAGCGCACTTGTTTAACGTCTTTGGCTCGACACGGGCCCGTGTTTGAGCTTTAGGACTCATACACGGGGGCTTAGGAAAGTTTTACCCTGGACATTCCTCTATGTCCACTCCTTGATTGTTAGTGAAACACTCGGTGAACCGTTTGAGACGGTGCTTGTTTCTCGCTTGTTTTGGTATAGGAGGTGGATCTCTATTTTGCAAATCCAGATCATTGTGTTGATGATCATGGCAATCCACAGGCTTGGACTCTTCAGTAAGTCCAATTGTTGTTTCGTTCATTGAAACCATTGCCACTAAATTATTGTTAGATATTGTATGTTCATTTGGCAACAATGAATCATTTTCCCTTAGGTCTTCGGGAGGCACATCACTCGGGTAGCGGGTGAATTGATCGATATTAAAGGTTACAACTTCACCATCGAATTCCATAGATAGGGTACCATTAAAAACATCAATTTTTGTTCTCGATGTTTTTAGGAATGGTCTCCCTAAGAGTGTAGAACTTGAATTCGGTGAGTCGTCATCTCCCATATCGACGACATAAAAGTCAGCGGGAAAAACCAAGTTATTCACTTGGACTAATATGTCTTCCAATACGCCTTTGGGACGTACCGTAGACTTATCGGCCAATTGAATAACGACGCCGGTACGTTTCAATGTTCCTTTTTTTAAGTTTTTGAACATTGAAAGCGGTAGAACATTGATAGAGGCACCGAGATCAAGCATGGCTCTCGGTATGTATGTGTCCCCCAATTTACAAGGGACCGTGAATACGCCCGGATCCTTGTATTTTGGTGGCAATCTTTTTTGTATGATTGCCGAGACATTCTCGTTGACTTTTATTGTCTCATCCCCTTTGAGTTTCTTTTTAGATGTGCAAAGTTCCTTAAGGAACTTAGCATATCTTGGAACTTGTTTAATAGCCTCAAGTAAGGGAATATTTACCTCCACCTTGCGGAATGTGGCCATGATTTCTCGATCTTCCCTTTCTTTCTTTGATTCCAAGAATCTTGAAGGAAAAGGAGGCGTTGGAGTATGGCTCGGTAGTTCCGCTTGCTTTGTGCCTTCTTTTTCCGTGTCCTTGGGCACACTTGGGTCTTTGCAAACCTTCCCGCTTCTAAGGGAGATGGCACTCACGTTGTGCCTTGGGTTTGCTTCTGTTTGGGCTGGCAATTTAGTATCCAGCCTACTTTCCAACTTGCCAACCGTTGTTGCAAGTTGTGCCATTTGTTGCTCCAAGTTTTGGATGCTTGCTCTTGTCTCTTGCTGAAAAGATATTGTATTTTTAGCCAAGTTAGAGACAATTTCCTCCAAAGACATACCTGAGGGGTTTCGTGAGGCGGTATGTTGTGGTTGTGGGTATCGTGGTTGATATTGAGATCTCGGTTGCGCATTTCTCCACGATTGATTGTTGTCAAAATTCCTGGAATTTTGTCCCACGTGGTCACCCATAGCGTTTACATGCTCGTTTTCATCTTGCAAGGATGGACACATGTCGGTTGGATGACCATGTTGTAAGCAAATTCCACAAGCTTTTGCTTGTGGTTGGATTCCTCTCTCTTTGGTTAACAAAACGACAGCTTTTGTTAGTTCGGAAAGTTGAGTTTCAATAAGAGGAGTACTTACGTGCTTTTCTCCTCGTGGAGGGTCGGGATACCATTCGTCTTCCCCGATTGAATGCTTTGAGTCTTCGGCCAAAGTTGCAATTAAGGCCCGGATTTGGGACGGAGTCTTGTCTAGTAAGGCTCCACCACTTGAAGCATTGATAATTCGCCTATCAAGATGAGATAGGCCTTCACAAAAATATTGGAGAAGTTGGTGCTCCGACAAACCGTGTTGTGGGCACCGAGAGCAAAGTTTTTTAAACCTCTCCCAATATGTGTGTAAGGACTCTCTTCGTCCTTGATGCAAGGTGAGAATTTCTCTACGTATGCTCGAAGCTTTTGGCTCCGGGAAGTATTTGTCAAGGAATGCTTGAGCAATATCGCTCCATATTGTTATCGTCCCCGGTGGGAGATAGTACAACCATTCTTTGGCGGCATCGTAAAGAGCAAAGGGGAATGCCCTTAGCTTGATTTGGTCCTCGGTTACATTATGCGGTTTCATACCCGAACATACCACATGAAACTCCTTAAGGAATTTATGGGGATCTTCATTTTCCAAACCTCTAAAGGTTGGAAGTAAGTGTATGAGCCCGGACTTTAGCTCAAAATTCTCCACATTGGGATAATTTATACACAAAGGTTGTTGTGTATCTTTTCGGGCACCCCATTGTCTTAAGGTCTTTTCTTCGTCACCCATTTTTAATGGATTAGTAGAAAAATCAGAAATAGGAGTAGAAGTAGAAGTAGAAGGTGGTGTAGGAGAGAGTGTTGATGTAGTGTGAGATTTTTGGTAATCAAGCTTCTTTCGAAGTTTGGTTTGTTTTCTTAATATTTTTGCAGTTTTTTCGATTTCCTTGTTGATCTCAAGAGGTGTACCTGTTCGATCAGATCTGGGCATAAAGAGTTAATCATAAGCCAATTCCCCGGCAACGGCGCCAATTTGTTGGTCGTCGAATTACCAAACAAATAAAAGAGTAATGTAAAATGGATGCAGTTTTTAATGATGGGACAGAAACTGTGAAATGTCAAAAGACCTCTAAATACTCTTCAATTAAGAATAGTATAGTAGTGGTACGAGTCGAACCCAAGGGAATTGATGCGAGTAATCTCTTGCCAAGTTTTCACACTCTTAGAGATTGGGACAAAGAAATATAAAGTTCAAGGGGGGATTTGTCAAGTCGCTTGAATAACAGAAAATTAATAAGAGTGTGATTAATATAATTAAACGAACATTCGGCTTCTAGTCTAATCAATCTTGTCGCATATTCATACTTGAATGAAATTAAGAGTTAAGTAATGGTTCTTGTCAATGGAAAAATGACAATAACACATCAACTTAGAAGAAATCCAAGTTAATATGCTCAATACTTCAATGGTCGCTATTTGTGAAAGAAGTATTGTTTTCTCATATATAAGTAAATACCTCAATGGTCATCTTGAAGAGATAGATGTATCTCAACCGAGACAAGATACCACTTAAATATGCGAGCTTTAATCCAAATTCAATATTCCGTCCCTTTAGATGAAGGAACTAAGAATAAGCATGTAATTTAAGACATAGAAATTAACCGGGACAAAAGAAACATGCATCACTAATATAGAACAAGGATTAGCACTTAAATTCTATAAAAGGTATGCGCAACACAATGGTCAACTAGTGATTAATGCTAAAATTGACCAAGAGTGATGTTTTATGCTCTTTTGTTGGTTCTTTACTTCTTAAGAGCTTGATTGATCTCTCGTGTCAAGCTTTAACAAGTGAAGTTACTTCTAAGATGTTACTAACAATGATCCTCAAAACAATTGAAAATACATCTAACTATAATTGGTCAACTATCGGAATAGAGTGATCGGCTAAATTCCAAAACAGGGACCAAATTTGTAATAAAATTTAAATGACAAAACTAAACCAAAACAGTTTTAATAACTTCAAAACTTCAATCCAAGCATAAATATTAATGACTAGAAAGATACATGACTAAAAGCCGAATGTTATGAGATTTAGCCACTCATGTTGACTAAAATCTGCATAATTGCAAATAAAGACATTAAAGCTAACTAAGAATGTAAGAAAAAGAGAGAATATCTAAGTGTATCAAGTGATGTTGGATGATGTTAATAACTCCTCCCAAATGCTCTATTTATAGTCCTCAAATGGCCCTGGAGAGATCTCAGATCGGACTAATCAAATGATGAAAATCCCATGCTTCAAAAGTTGATTTGCTGGAAGATTCCTACTGCACATGACTTACAGTGCAGACACGACTCGTGTGTTTGTAGGCTTACAAAAGACACGACTCGTGTGTATTGAAAGTACATTGCCATTTTGTCATTCCAGGTGGAACACGACTCGTGTGTTTTTAGTGTATAAATTCATACGACTCGTGTCAGTGAGGCAGGGGGTTTTCGAGTCTATTTTCTCCGTCTCTTGTCCGATTTCCTTGAAACTTGGTGTGAGGCTTCCTTTTGACATTGTAAGGTGGTCCATATTTTTTTAATGCCTGCAAAACATACCATTTTATGCAAACAAATGGCTTTTGCTCCAAAATGAACACATTAGACCGAAAACATGCGTATAGCATGCTTTAAAGGCAATAAACGATGCTGAAAGCGGTAAATAAACATATAAAAAGGTGTATAATTATACACCTAACAGTAGGATTCTAGCGTGTATAAATACATAAGTCTTGATTGAGTTGTGATCAGACTTTACGTGAGAAAAGGAGAGATATTGTAATCAGTTTTGAGTGAGTTTCTGAATTGCAATAAGAGGTTCTTTTGATCATATTTAGTTATTCGTTTTTAGCTTCAATTGGTATCAGAGCGGTGTTAAGAGCTCTCGAACCATGGGAGATGTACCTCCACAGTCGACTGGATCGACAAAGGAAGGATCATCGTTCTCCTTCCAAGTGCCGATGTTGAATGCGACAAATTACACGGTGTGGGCAATTCGGATGAGGGTAATTCTCAACGTGCATCAGGTATGGGAAACCATCGATCCGGGTTCTACTGATCAGAAGAAAAACAATGTAGCAATAGTCGTATTGTTCCAGTCGATCCCCGAAGACCTCATCTTGCAAGTAGGCACGATGAGTACACCGAAAGAAATCTGGGAGGCGATAAAAACTCGTAATCTTGGTGCTGACAGGGTAAGGGAGGCACGTTTGCAGACCTTAATAACCGAGTTCGACAACCTAAAGATGAAGGAATCCGGCACAATTGATGAATACGCTAGTCAATTGTCGGGTATTGCATCCAAATCGTCATCCCTCGGTGAAGAGTTTGATCAGAAGAAACTAGTAAAGAAATTTCTTACCAGTTTACCGAGGAGATTCATTCACATCGTCGCATCCATTGAACAGATACTTGACCTAAATACTGTTGGGTTCGAAGACATTGTTGGACGCTTGAAAGCGTATGAAGAACGAATTCGAGAAAGTGAACCGACAAACGAACAAAATAAACTCTTGTTCAACAAAACAGATCGAAGTGGAGACTCAAATCGAGGGGGGCGGGGAAACCGTGGTGGTGGTCGTGGTGGCCGCGGAGGACGAGGTGGTCGAGGAGACCAAAATCGAAACACTACCTCAAACAATGGTGACTCCGAAAAAACAAAAGGCAAGAGTAAGGATCGATCAAAAGTACAATGCTATAGATGCGACAAGTTTGGGCACTTTGCCTCACAATGTCCGGAAAGAAAAGCGAAGCAAGAAGAAGCACATGTATCCGAAGTCGAAGATCAAGATTCACATTTATTCATGACTCAACTCCTCTACGAAAAAGTGTTTTTGAATGAAGAAGGTGTTATACCAAGAAAATTCGAGAACCAAGATGACAATAATGACGTTTGGTACTTAGACAACGGAGCAAGCAATCACATGACTGGTAATTCATCATTCTTTACTGAATTAAATAATAGAATCGGGGGTAGAGTAAAGTTTGGCGATGATTTTTTTGTCGAGATATGTGGTAAAGGATCTATCTTATTCGAAATTGAGGGGGGTGGTCAGAAGTTGCTGACTGATATATACTATATTCCCAGTCTCAAAACCAATATTATCAGTTTAGGACAAGCTACTGAGATTGGTTGTGATGTGTCTATGAGAGGCAATTACCTACACTTATATGACAGCCGAGACAATCTAGTTTTCAAAGTAAAACGCTCCGTGAATCGTCTCTACAAAACAAGAATCAAAGTCGGAAAACCAATTTGCCTACACAGTCGGCTCAGTGAGCAATCTTGGTTATGGCATGCCCGGCTAGGGCATACCAGCTTTGACAATATTTCAGTCATGTCACGAAAGAATCTTGTCAACGGACTTCCCCCCGTCACCGAATCCAACCAACTATACGAGTCATGCTTAGTGGGAAAACAAGCAAGAAATAGCTTCCTGAAAAAGGCGTCATATCGGGCTGAAAAGGTACTAGAACTTGTGCATGGAGACCTTTGCGGACCGATATCACCATCAACTATTGCTGGAAATAGGTACGTGTTTGTTCTAATCGATGATTACTCGAGGCTTATGTGGAGTTATCTAATGAAAGAAAAGAACGAGGCTTTATCTTACTTCAAGAAGTACAAAGCACTAGTTGAAAAGGAATGTGAGAGCAAGATAAAAGTGTTCCGCACTGATAGAGGAGGAGAATTTACTTCACTAGAATTCAGTGAACTTTGTGAAGACCATGGCATGGTGCGACACCTCACGGCTCCCTACACACCCCAACAAAACGGGGTGGTAGAGAGAAGGAATCGTACTCTCCTCGAGATGACACGAAGCATGTTAAAAGCAAAAAAAGTTCCAAACTTTCTTTGGGGAGAAGCAATCCGACATGCAACCTACATCATAAACAGGCTACCCACCAAAGCTCTAAAAGACTCGACTCCATATGAAAAATACTTTAATCGCAAACCTAATATCAACCATCTACGTGTGTTCGGATCACTTGGCTATGTGAAAATTACGACACCACACCAGAAGAAACTTGAAGATCGTTCAAAGAAAGCAGTGTACTTTGGGACTGAACCCGGCTCAAAAGCTTATCGAATGTATGATCCGTTGTCAAGAAAGATCACGGTGTCGCGAGATGTTATTTTTGATGAAAGTAAATGTTGGAGTTGGGACAAAGAAAACGAGCCTACTTTAGAACCCGGGATGTTTTGGGTTCATTGGTCCGACTCGGTTGACACAGGAATCGGACCGGTAGCGAGCGAAAATCATGAGGCTACAAATGATACCGAGCAAGGCGAAGAAAATGAACCAAATCCGGAACCAACAGCTACGCAAGCCATTTCACAACCACGAAGATCGAACCGAGCATCACAATTTCCACGGAGATATGATGACTTTGTAGTCAACTTATACGTTGAAAACCATGAGCTATTTTTGGCTCTCAATGATAATGAACCAACAACTTATCATGAAGCCAAAACAAACCCCTTATGGGTAAGAGCAATGCAAGAAGAAATCGATTCCATTGAGAAGAATGGAACCTGGAAGCTAACACAAAGACCAGATAATACAACCATTATTGGTTTAAAATGGGTCTACAAAGTAAAGAGAGATGCAAGTGGCGCAATTAGTAAGTATAAGGCTAGAATTGTGGCAAAAGGGTATCTCCAACAAGCAGGTATCGACTTCGAGGAAGTCTTTGCACCAGTAGCTCGTATTGAAACGGTTCGTATATTAATAGCCCTGGCTGCCTCGAAAGGTTGGGAATTACATCACCTGGATGTAAAATCCGCATTTCTACACGGAGAACTACAAGAAGAAGTCTATGTAGAACAACCTCAGGGCTTCGAGAAAAAGGAAGCAGATGGAAATAACTATGTACTTAAGCTCGTAAAAGCACTATATGGATTACGCCAAGCTCCGCGAACATGGAATATAAAATTGGATGGAATCTTAAAAGATATGAAGTTTCAAAGATGCGTGCAAGAACAAGCCGTGTACCAGAGGAATATTGGTCCGATCTAATCTTGGTCGGAATATATGTTGACGACTTGGTCGTCACAGGAACCAATGTGTTAATCATAAACAAGTTCAAACAAGCGATGGCAACAAATTTCGACATGAGCGATCTTGGAATTTTACGGTACTACTTAGGAATTGAAGTATACCAACAAAGAGATGAGATAATCATCACTCAAGAAGGGTATGCCAAGAAAATACTCAAAGATGCTGGTATGTATGAATGCAATTCCACTCAAGTTCCAATGGATCCTAACGTGAAATTCTGCAAAGGAGATGGCGAAGAAGACACAGATGCCACTGAATTTCGAAGCATGGTTGGAAGATTGAGATATTTGCTTCAAACAAGAACAGACTTAGCATACTCAGTTGGGATTGTAAGCCGGTATATGCAAGCTCCGAAAAAGTCACACATGGCTGCTATAAAACAAATCATGCGATATGTAAAAGGCACGATTGGGTATGGGATTCGTTTTAAACGAAACAATCCTATAAAGCTAGTGGGGTATAGCGATAGCAGTCATAATATTGATCAAGATGATGGAAGAAGTACCACCGGGCATGTTTTTTACTTTGGTGAATCACCAATTACTTGGTGCTCACAAAAACAAGAAACCGTGGCTCTATCGTCTTGTGAAGCGGAGTACATGGCTGCATCTGCGGCTAGTTGCCAAGCCGTATGGTTACGAGACCTTTTGGAAGAAATAACCGGTTCACAAGTAGGAGAAGTGATAATTAGAGTGGATAATACATCAGCGATTGCATTGATCAAGAATCCGGTATTTCATGGGCGCAGCAAGCATATCAAATCTCGATTTCACTACATACGAGAACGTGTTGAAGAAAAAGAGATTACAGTCGAGCATGTAAACGGGAAGGAACAAAAAGCTGATATTTTGACGAAAGCGTTGGCAAGACTGAAGTTTGCTGAAATGCGCAAGTTGTTAGGAATAGAAGACCTCACAATTTCCATTCGGAAATTAGGGGGGTGATTGTTGATAATTTCCGTTTATACCCTTACTATGCGATGAGGTATATAAGGGATTAGACTTATCTACTAGGCGATGAGGTCGAGTATATCTACTTGTATTTGAATGTTAGTTATCGAGTAGGATTCTAGCATGTATAAATACATAAGTCTTGATTGAGTTGTGATCAGACTTTACGTGAGAAAAGGAGAGATATTGTAATCAGTTTTGAGTGAGTTTCTGAATTGCAATAAGAGGTTCTTTTGATCATATTTAGTTATTCGTTTTTAGCTTCAAATTCCACCGTTGTAGAACAAAAGGTTGAAATCAAATAATTTTTTGAATTCCATCAAAAATCAATTCCATATTCACTTGCAACCAAATATGGATTCGAATGATATAGAATTCTAATTCCAATAAATCCCAAGAAATTAGCTGTCAAAGTAAAACACCATTGTATTATGTGAAAACAAGAAACATGATGTTTAAAAAATGAATTCAAGACTTGACAAACACATTATGATGAATTGGTGATTTGACCAGCATGGTCTGTGACTATGGTGTGACAGATTTGCTATCATACCAATTAAATCGTCTTCTACTATAAAATACATCTCCAATGTTTATAATCAAAGTCATGTGACTTGAGTAAGTCGATAAAGATTAAGAAGAGAGTGTATGTGAGTTTGTATAGCATTAATATGTATGAGAAAATGCCATCTTCTTACATGGAATTTATTTTTTTGGAACGGGCAAATAAATTATATAAAATGACCACATCTAACAAGAGGATAGAATGGCAAAAAAGTACAAGAGGAAAGTTTAAAACATATTACATATTTAGGAAAGGGGACAAATTCCAATCTACCCAACAAATCGACTTTTTATCACCTTTGTACTTAATCCAATTAAAAACCGATGACTTCACGCAATCCACCAACCGTAAAGGAGAGATTGGCGATGCCTTAAATCTTCTGTCACACCTGAATTTCCAAATCCCCCAGCATGTACCATAACAGATACAAGTGAGCCTTCTACGTTTTTTTGGGCAATTCCCCCATTTTTTTGCAAAGTCGACTATATCACCAATGTTTACAAACTGTGGCATATCAATGTTACACCAACCGAGTATCATCTTCCATACACTTTCTGCAAACGGATAGTTGATAAGGATATGGGAAGTGTCGTCTACACCGTTCACGCATAAACTACAATTCGCCTTCCAAATGAAACATAGCACCTTGATCGGTACCTCGTGGATCCAGTCTATAACCGGATATTGAGAAGGATTGAAATAGCACCGTCTAACAATTTCCTCACCCCATTAACACGGAATTTATTATTTGCATTTGTTCGTGATAAAAAATTATGAACTTGCCTAACTTAATTATTTGTCATAAATGTAGATCAATTTGGTTGTCTATTTATATGTAAAATGTGAAATAATGGTCTTAAAGGGACGTGAACCAGCTTGGTTCCTGCTTCCACCATTGAATCTAAACAATTTAACTAAACCCATTGCATCAAATTTTGTTTAAATTCAAATAAAAAATTCTAGCCAATTTGTAGTTCTTTTATTTCACGAAAAAGATATTTTTTATAAATTATTATTTTGTCAAAAGATCACGAATTAGGATTGTCGGAAAAGACGATTTCACAAACTTTTCTCATAAAATAGATGATCATTTTGTGAAAAATATTAAAAGGTGGTCATTAATGTTAGGGAAGATGACTTAGAATGGTAACAATATATTAAATTTGTTCATATTTAGTCTATTTCATTTTTGTACAAGATTGATCATCATACTTGTTGAAAGTGTTCACATTATACTATTATGACCGGTTTTTGCATGTCGTAATTGTATAATATGAACATTTCAAAGTTCAATGATCAAGGGTGTACAAAAATTAAAATAGATAAAATGTGAACAAAATCAATAAATCATTACCCTTTTAAGTCATTTTCCAATATTTTTTCTCTTTAATATTTTCAAATTTTTGGGGGCTGATTTTGCATTATTTTTATATTATTATTATTTTTTTATTCCTAACATTACTTTGTTATTTTTTTTTTTCATTATTTCTATGATGTACGTTTATACTAATAAAAGGAATATCCAAGTTCTAATATATTATATCAAAACTATACAATTGACAAAGATGGACAAATATAAAGGGGATTCCTAGCTTGTCATTGTACAGTTTTGAATTTAGGGGTGTTCAAATTCGGATATCCGGAATTTCGGATATCCGAATTTCGGATAGTGGATATTGATATCCGAATCCGTATCCGAAATTTCGGATACGGATTTGGATATAATTTCGGATATCCGATTTTATAAAACTTTTTTCCAAATTTAATTAAATTAGCCTAAAAAATCATTTATCCAATAAATACATCAAAATAAACATATTTGATTTTACATTGTGGTATTCAAAACTAAACGAAGTAAAAAGAGTATGAGATTAATCGACGAAACATAGTAATATATAAAAAAAATGAAACAGATTTTTTGCAATTCGGATATCCGAAATTTTGTAAAACTACTATCCGAATCCGAATCCGGAAAGTTGGATATCCGAATTTCGGATATCCGATTTTTCGGATAATTTAGCATCGGATTTTCGGATCGAATATTCAGATAAGGATATTTTTTAACACCCCTAGTCTTGATATAATATGTTTCAGAACTTGAATATTTTATTTATTAATATGAACGTACATCATAGAATTAATCAAAATAATTAAACAAAGGTAAAACCGTGAATCAAAATAATAATAATAATAATAATAATGCTAAATCGGCTTCCAAAAACTTTGAAAATATTAAAATGAAAAAATATTGGAAAATGACTAAGGAAGATAACGATTTATTGATTTTGTTCACGTTTAATCGATTTTTTTACATCATTTACCATCGAACTCGTCGAAAGTGTCACATTACATCATTACTACCTACAATAGCTGGTCGTAATGATATGATGTGAACACTTTCAACAAGTTCGATGACAATGATGTACAAAAAAACAATAACTGTGAACAAAATTAATATAATCATTATTCATTAAAATCCCAAGTCATTTTCCGTTTATGCTATACCCTCACCTCTTTTGGTCATTTTTAGGATCAATCTAAATAAGTCAATCATCCAAACTTATGAATTCTCATCTACTCACAGCTACCACATGTATGTAATGACTTATCACCATAACTATGATAAACCAATTGGAGCATAAATTTTGGATACCGCCAAGTTCGCAGTACATTACCAATGGATGCATCCATGAGCCAATAAAACAATCAACATAATTAGATGCGGATGCCCATAATATGGTATCCCACCATTTGGCCGACTATGTCCAGTCAAAGTCAATCACAACATACACTCAAACCATTAAAACTCCATGTCATACCAAGAATTCAAAGCTACGTCTCCCTAAAAGATCCATTTCCTTACATAACCCATGAATAATAACATTCAATGGAGTCAAGTTTTTAGCCACCCATTTATTAATGCTACTAATAATTCACTAGACAATGCATAATTACCAAGGTTCTAAATGGCGTGAGGCGTGACGTGGCGGCAATATCAAGCCTCAAGTTTTACAAGCCATTACGTTTTTGAAGACATGATGTAAGGCGGCAATTTTATATGAATGTATACTTATATTATATATAAATATAGATTATATCAAACATATCATGTTTTAGAAGTGTTTTATCAATAACTAATAACAAAAAGTTAACAAAATCTCA
Organism: Cichorium intybus; assembly: GCA_023525715.1. NCBI lineage: Eukaryota > Viridiplantae > Streptophyta > Magnoliopsida > Asterales > Asteraceae > Cichorium > Cichorium intybus. The sequence continues at coordinate 73,655,201 of CM042015.1, forward strand.
AATGTTTAATGCTCAATCAATAAATGCAAGACAAAGAAGAAAAACGGGTCCCAAACAGTAAAAACTCGCGTCATAACGCGCAATGCCTTGGCACGTGCCACACCTAGCAACGCCGCCATGAGGGTTTTCGGGACGGCGGAGTCGCGCATCACGCCTTTTAAGCCATCCGGTGTGGGCTCTCACGAGCTCTCACTTTTTCCCTGTCACATCAGCATCCAGTTAGCACCCTTCACTTCTCCTCTCACCCTTTGAAATTGTTAGCTCTCATTTCCCCTTAGTTTTTGTACAATTTTAGTTTTCATACAATTATTTAAGCTTAGTGTACAAGTGCTTTAAAAAACAAGTCATCGCGCAACCCCAAAAGCTCGTGTGGGCATGAAAATGCAACAGCCTCTCACTAGGGGCTATGTTCACATCACTTTTGGTGAGGCTCGCATCCCACGTCGGGCTCCATTCCGCAAGGCCTTAGAACACCGATTGCTACAATATTTAATTGCTCAAAAGTCTTATTTTAGCAAAAACGGAAAAAAAAAAATCTACAGCCGCGGAATTTGTAAAAGAAAATTTCAAGCGAAGACAAACTCTAAACAATAAAAAATGTATTGTATTATTAATACATAAATGAAATGCAATAATCATCAATGGACCACTAAATCTCCATAAAGACAATAGTCACAACACCTTCACCAATAATCTCCACAAGAACATTGACCATCTTTAAAATGATGAAACCTATTAGCATCCCTAACAACAATAACTCTCTCCGTTATCTTCGACACAAACTTTGTAAAATTATGACAATCTAAACAAACTCGAAGGTTCTTAATAATCCTAATCTCCTTTCCCATTTCCGTTTTCATAACTCCAAAAGCAATCGCTAACTTCTCACTATGAACATTCACCATTAACTCCTTTTCTTCTTCTTCAACATCATGTAACGCCGTCACAGTATCCGTACAAAATCCAACCTCCTTCATCTTCCCCATTAACTTCTCCAACATCCCATAAATTTCACCAATTTCACCAATTTGTTCATGAAATTGTTGGCCAGATGTAAACACATATGGGATTTTATCAATTTCAATTAACGTACACCCGGGTGTTTTTTTTCCAAGATTTCGATTCTTAACGACTTGTCTAATCGAAGCGGCTTGATCGTAATTTTTATCAGCGGTGTATATGTTTGAAAGTAACACATGGTACCCGACATTTTCGGGGTCTAATTCGAATAATTTATTTGATGCTAATTTTGCTAAATCGGTGTTCTTGTGAGTCTTGCAAGCACTAAGAAGTGCACCCCACATCGCGGGGCCCGGTTCGATCGGCATTTCGTTAATGAAATCATACGCCTTTTGTAAGTTGCCTGATCGACCATATAAGTCAACCATGCACGCGTAATGCTCGGGTAACGGGTCAAACCCGTGGGTCGAATTCATCATGTGGAAAATGTTTTCTCCTTCTTTTACTAATCCACCATGACTACAAGAATAAAGAATTGAAACGAATGTGACACTAGTTACGGGTACTTTTGAGGCCAACATTTTGTTAAAAATATTTAGGGCTTCGTGCGCGTGTCCGTGAAGACCGTAGCCTGAGATCATCGCGTTAAATGTCACTGTGTTTTTGTCTGGCATTTTATCGAACACTTGGCGGGCGTCTTCTATGCTTCCACATTTCGCGTACATGTCGATTAAAGCAGTAGACACGTAAATATTCGACTCGAAATTGTCTTTTTTAGCTAAATCGTGAACCCATTTGCCTAAAGTTAGGGCACCGAGTTGGGCGCATGCGGAAAGAATGGTGGTGATGGTTGTTGGATTTGGGGGGATTTTGAAGTTTTGCATTTCTTTGAAGAGGGAGATTGCTTTATCGGTAACTCCATTTTGGGCGTAACCAGAAATCATCGCGTTCCATGCTGCTAATGATTTGACTTGGGATTCATCGAATAGTTTTCTTGCGGGATCGATTTCGTTGAGACGAGTGTAAACGGTTATTAGAGCTGTTGAAACTGAAATTTTGGAGATGAAATTGTGTTTGATGCAAAAAGAATGGATTGTGGTTGTGAGATTTGAATGGCCGAAAGGATGATGGACTGGAATTAAACCGACTAGGGTACTTGAATCGATTTTGTGTTGTGAGGATAGTAATTGTTTGAAGAGATTAATGGCGTGTTCAATTTCTTGATTGAAACTGAATCCGGAAATCATAGCGTTGTAAGCTATTATATCTGGGTGTTTAATTTGATCAAACAAACGTCTTGCTGTTGACATGTCTTTACATTTTGCGTATAATGAGATCAAGCCTGTAAGAACATGAACATGGGAATGGAATCCAAGTTTAATTGATAAAGACTCGATTACCATTCCCAATTTCAGGTCCTGTAATTCCGCAGGAGCAGTAAGAACAGCTGCAAAAGTGGTGGAATCGAATAGAGTACCTCTGAGAATCATGTCTTTGAAGATTGATACTGAATCGTCAAAACAACCGTTTTTGTTTGACCCTGATATTATAGTGTTACATAGCACAGTATCTGGTTCGGGAATTCCATCAAACACCTTGTAGGCATACCCCACTTTACCAAGATCTAGATACATATCGACAATAACAGACGCAACAAATAAGTCTGATCCAGCTCCACCAACAATCGCATGTCCATGAAGAGACGATCCCAATTTACTACATTGAAGCTTTGATGCGGCGGGGATTACAGACGCGAAAGTAAAATTATTTGGTTTAAGAGTAGTGTTTTCGAGGAGTTGGCGGTAGATGGACAGTGCATTTGAGTAGTAGTTATTGAAAAACAATCCTTTGATTATAACATTGTAAAGGAAAAGATCAGGGTTTGGAAATGTAGAACATATCAGGGTTGCGTCGGAGATGGCGCCGATGTCGGAGAATTTTTGAATGAGCTTTGTGACGGTGGCTCTGTCGGAATTTAGGCCGTTGAGGATGACTTGGGCATGGGTTTCCCGGAGATGAGATTGTGTGGCGACGTTGCCGATCAAGTTTAGAAAGAAGTTCCGATCACGCTTTGCGACGGCTCTGCAAATCATCTGTTTTTTGGTTTTGCGTTTGGCGGCGGAAATGGTAGTTCATGGTTAAACGAAAATAAAATACAAAAAAGTCCCTCAACAATCGCCATATTGTATAAAAACAACAGAAACCAAATTTCTTGTCTTGTTCATCCTTTTATAAGGTTGATTTGTTTCTTTATAGTTCTATTGGTCAAGGGTGCCCATGACCTTCAAGGATATTAGTTAAAGAATTCTCATAGTGAGGATTGAGTTAATTTTCGATGCGAAAATAGATACATTTTTTTCTACAATTATTTTAGGGCTAATTTAGAATAGACTTATTTTTTATGTTTTCTTCGGTTTAAACAAAAACCGTTTTTATAAATTTAAACCAAACATATTTTCAAGATTTTTCATGTTAGATTAGTAGGTTTATGCGAACCTTTGGCTAACCTGCGAGGTTTTTTCAAATTAAAACCTCGTATTTTCCTAAGTTTTCCCGCATGGCCAAAGGTTAAAAAATGTTTCCACACTAATCCTTCCAATAAGTTGATGCCTCGATGTCCTTTCTTTATTTAACCCAACTCTATGTTGCATACTGAACTTGTTTGGTTGTAGTTTTTTTATTGATAATATTGATTCTATAGTGATTGGTCAAGCAAGGATAGACAAGTCTACTATAATGAATGAGATTTATAGTTATGATGCAACTTCCATTGGTAGCCTAACATACATTCATTTTTACGTGCTCTGCCGCTACCTACTCGAGCACAATATAAATGGATTATTTCAAGTTATTCAAGTTGTTGAAACCTTGAGCTTACATCACGAACTCGACAATAATCCAAATCAAGTTTGCAAATAGTCTAATACAAGCTTTAGTGGTTGAGTTTAGCTCGACTCATTAGCAACCCTAGTTGTAGATATACTTTAGACAATGTTAAGTGATTTGATATTTAGCTTAACTTTGTTATCTTCTTATTTAACTCATAATCAATAAAACATTACATGAGTGGACCCATTTTGTTATTAGTTGGTTAAAACTAACTATTACCTTTATTAAATACCCACTCGAAAATATTTAATATTCTTAAAATTTCATGAATCAAATCAATACTATTATTCATTTGCAACAATGGTGATTCTTGACTCATAAAAGTCACAAAGACGAGAATACAAGAAAATTGAACCGGATAGCCATTCTTATTGCTTGTTATTTTTGAAATCAGCATACAATATTACTAAAATTTAGAATCACAAGGCTTAGCATTATACTTGCAAAAACATGCACAACCTAAAAGGGTATACTCACAATAGCCAACACCAGCCTCGTGTTTGTCTGCACACAGTTCCTCGCAACAAACTCCTGGTTGGTCGTGATACATACATGGTCCTAAAAAAGTCGTGCATTCATAGTCTCGCCTTGTTGGTACTACTATTGCATTCTTGACAACATCTGGGGGTAACTCCGACGCCATCATCATACACATTTGTTGAGCAACTGTGTTCATTATGATTCAAAATTTGGATACATAAGTCATCATCAAGACATCAATTTTGAAAAAAAATATATGAATGAAATTACCTAGCAAGCATACAAGGAGGCTAATTTTTGTACCCATTCCAAATGATATTCGATAATGATAGTAAGAGTTCTTCAGAAAATATTGCTAGTCTTGTTTAAAGACTGATTAATTAAGTGATATATCATACGTTTTTATAGACATAGGATATATATTGATGCCAAGGATTATGTTTAGTTTAGTTATGGATCTACTATAATTATCAGGTTGCGTTTTATAACATATTTATGCAAAATTTGTGCTTAATACCAATCTGAAGGCATAAATATATTGGTTTGGCTTTGGTTGGGGCTCTAAACTGGAAACCGTGTATTAATGTATATGGTTCCAAAAGAATTAAAAATATATATAAGGATTAGATAAAAACAAGAGATTTTAGTTGCGTAAAGTTAGATTATGCATCCAAATTTGAAATTGGATATTACAATTAACTATAAGTGAACTTAAAAGTTAGATAAGAGATCATAATAAAAGTGAATGAGAAATAATAAATATATTCAATTTCCTTAATGATTTACTAAAATTTCATATTTTCCTTAAAATATCCACTAATTCCGTAATGACATCATTGTCAAATACGTTATTCATTGCCACATGCACTATATGGTCCTAACAAAAAGAAATTAAAAAAAAAAATAGTTCATCATGAAACCAGAAAAAAAAAAAAAAAAGTACTGCGAAATTCAGCAACATTGAAACTATTCTCCGTATTGCAAAACTTTTTATATTTTTATAAAAATATAAAATTTTTATAAATAAATTATTTTTGAAGTTTTTTTGGTAAGGGGTTTTCAAAGGCATTTCTCATCAAAAATTTGTTTCATATTTGCGGGAAGAAAATCTTAGGTTGAGAAATATTTATAAAAAGATGCTGCAAAATAAGGAAAATTAAAAAATTAAAATTATATGTGGGTACCCATTTGCCAGTGACCCCACAAAAAAAGTTAATTATTATTTGTAGAATTCCGTTAATTTTTTGCTAGTTCTTGTTAAAATGATCAAGAAAGTTCACTAAACTTGTCATTTTCTCAAATATAATTTGATCATTAACTATTTAACTATTATATTTGACTTTATGACTTTTTCTCCCCAAGTTCAGGTCTGAATATTGTCTAGTAGATAGTACAGGGAGTGTTGAATACAATTTAGGTTTTTCAAAACATAATCAATAACAAAATTTAAGAGTTGTCTTGTGAACTCAAAATATAAAATCAAAGTGTTTACAAACGCAAATTGATACACACTTGCCGTAATTAAACATCAAGTAACATTACCAAAATGGAAAGCAAACTATCATCTCATTCCACAAATAGCAGCAAGATCCAACAAATTTAAAACCAAAATTAAACATGTTCATAATTAAAACACTTAAAATGCTACAAAGCATTCAACCCAAAACTACTTATAACAACAAACACTTTACTCGTCTTCCTGGCTCCTCAACCTCGCTAATTTGTTGGTAACCACAATATCCAACTGTGCTGCCCGTTCCACTATGTCCTTCCTTTTGCGTGTAGAAACATTGTGTGCAATTTCAGCACAATATGTCCTAATAATAATAATAATAATTACAAAATATCACTAAATGGTTTATAAATTAATTGCATATAAATTAAAGTAAGTGTACCTATTGTGCATCATGAGGACTTCTAATTCTTTTGCATTGTGAACAACAAACTTTTTGAAACCATTTGGAAGAAAATGGCGAGTTTTTTTGTCAGATCCATAACCAATGTTGGGCATAAGTGTTACTCCTTTAAACTTCCTTCTAACACGTGAATCAATACCCTTTGGTCTACGCCAATTTTCCTGTAACCAAAAGATTATGAATATAAATTGATTGCTAAAAAGATTGTTAAAGTAATCAGTTCTGTGTGTAAATACATACCTTGACACACATTTTCCAGTCACTTTGAGGCCTCTTGAACTTCTTCACTCTCTTCTTGACAATCTTCTTATCCAGCTTCGGGACAGCCATTGTGTTCTTTACAAAAGATAGAAAAGAAGAAAATTGTTGTTTTCTACTTTGGGAAGGTAAATCAATTCGTATATGTTAGAAGTAATATGATTTTAACTTAATTGTCAATAAAATTGTATATAGATTACTGGTAACAGATGAGTATTTGAACTACAACAATCGGAGATATTTAAGCATTTAAACGTTCAAATTACAAAATGGAATGCGATAACTTTCGCAGGTTAAATGATAAAAATGACAAGGTTGAACAACGAAAGTTGAAACATATAATCCGTAATATCGGAGACGCTAAAATGAAATGCTTTGCAATTTAAAATCGGTGAAATTTGCGTGAGAATCAGCATATATAAACGCCTAATTCAAAGATTATTGTGCTAAATTCTGCCAAAAGAAGAAAACAAATAGCGCAGACAAAGCCCTTGTTGTACTAAATTTTAGAAAAACATGTGGCAGGTTAACAATGGTGTGTGTACGTTGGAGATCGAGAGATCAATAAAAGATGGAAGCTTCAAACCTGCTGTTGAGTTAGCGCTGTGAAGACGACGATGGATTAATGGCGACAGAGAACTCCTACACCTTGGAAATTCTCTAGGGTTTTATGGGTGCGTCATGCGTGTGTGATCGTAAATGGGCCAATATCTAATGTTTTGGTTCAATATCACAAACTTTGGGCCCAAAAATTTTGAATCACAATTCAATTATAGCAAATAAACTTTGTATCCGATGCGAACTTAAATTTAGGGGTGAAAACAAACTAAAATCGTTGGTGTTCGATTCAGATTTTTTAAAATTGAAAAGATCGGTTTAGATTCGATTTTATAGTACCCACCGATCTATTAAAACCGAACCGGTCCAATATTGTACAATTGATGAAAAATGGGTTTAAATACAAAGCCCATTAATCCATTAAAACTGAACCGACCCAACTTTGATGATATTTTGGGGTGGTTTTAATCTTTCTGCTTAATATAAGTATTGGGTTACATAGAATTGTTTATATGAATATAAATACAGATCACATGTTTTTTCTTTTTAGAGCCGAGGGGTCCCACCATTTTTGGATCTTGATCTCTGAGTTTTGGGGACGCTGGAGGCACTTACCCAACAATTTACAGGCTAATAAAAACAGTTTACAGTTTACTCTTCGATTTTCTTTTTGGATTGGTGTAGTTTTAGTGGGTGTTTGGGATTGTTTATTTGAGGTGTTTATCAATTTATTGTGGTTTGATAATGGTAATTAATAGTTTTAACTGTTTGGATAATAACATTTTATAAACACTTATCGATTTAAATAAAGAGTTTTTAATAAGTTGTTTCTTTATTACTTATTTACTTGTTTAAGGAGTTTTTGATAATTCGTTTCCTCATTATACATATAAACACCATTTGTCAAACACCAAAAAATGACTTATTAACTTATTACGTTTTGGTATCAGCTAAGCTAAATCAAACACTTTTTTAACTCTGTTTTGACACCGGACCGGTTAACAAGCACTTTTAATAATAAAAAACATGAGTTTTTTTTTTTAAATAAGTAATCCCAAACACCCCCTTAGTTTTAATTCTATTGGCTAAGGTAGTGTTTGATATGTAGTATTGGATGAAATAAAACAAAACAAAACACTTTAAAGTTACGTTTGGCATTGAATGGACTAAAACAACGACCAGGTCAAATGGGACTAATTCAATAAATTTTAGTCTCACCCAAAAGGGTGGAATAGAGTGGGACATGAAGCCAAACAACAAAAACTCATTTTACACGTCTCTCATTTAAGGTCTATTGCGATCCACACCCTCACACCCACCCCACCCCCCATCCATACACATACCCATCCCCACACCGAACCACACCAGACGCTTACCCCTACCCCCACACTCACCCTTACCTCCATTCCCACCATACCATCACATATGCACATACCCATAACCACACCCTACCCTACCCCTACCCTTACTCCCTCCATACACATGGAATGTTGTCATTTATATTTATAATAGTATGATAAAAAAAAGATATTATAAACAAGATATTATAAACAATTTACAATTAGAGGACAACCTAGTAATTTTAACAAAAATTTGTGTCTTGTCCTAGTGCGACCAAACGCTACAGATAAGAGCTAATTTAGTCTTATCCAGTCTAGTTCAATTCAGTCTCATTTTTATACCAAACGCTGTCTTAAGGACAAAGTTTTTTTTCCAAACATATGCACGAGAGAAGGACTCACAAGTCACAGGTATGGATAAACGTATACAATTGGGCTTTAACATTACTACTCAGAAGGGCCCAAGTCATGATGATTAGGTTATGTTAAAATACACCACTTGGCGCTTCTTGGGTTTGATAGAAAATTGGGTCTGGTTTTGGACGTACAAATGCTTTAGCGGTTGGGCCTATATTAAAGAGGTTGAGCTTTGCTGGAATTTATTTTTTTACCCCTAACTAGTTTCCTACTTTCCTTTGGTACAATTATGACATCTGGTTATGTATTCTTTTGAGGTAATACATGTATCAAATAAAAAGTTTTTTTCCTTCATGGTTTATTACCACAATTATGACTATTATCTTATATTGGGTGAATACATGTACGTTGTTCAAAATACAATTATGTAGTTAATAGTTGTACAAATGTATATTATTAAAAACAACAATTTTGTTGTTATTAATTTTAAAATAACAAATTTATATTAAATTAATGTAAAACATTGTAATTATTTTAAATGATACGGTAATTTTGACATTTATTAAGACCATATAATCTCAATTTAATCATTGTTTGCGCGTGAAAAATAATGAATATAATTTTCAATTCATTGTTGTTTTTAACTATTGGTATGTCTATTAGTTTAGATAGAAATATATTATAACATCATCTCAATGACATCTACATACGAGTTGTGAATGACTAAAAATAAATATAATATTTCTTTTAGTGTTATATTTACTATTGTTATGGTTAATTGATTTAAAGTTACTTATTTTTCCAAGTTTTTTAATTTTAATCATTATAGTTATTTTACATATCAAACACCATTTTTGTTTTTAAGGTATGTGTGGAGGGTGTGGTTTGGGAAGAGAATCAGGAAGGAAGGGGAGGGCTGGTATCAAAGACTACACCCCATCCACCCCCTCCTCTACGGACCACCAAAAGCCAAGCACTATCGGGACCCCCAATATTGAAGATACCTGCTTGCTTGCTTGCTTGCTTGCTTGCTCGCTCGCTCGCTCGCACGCACACACACACACACACTCTCTCTCTCTCTCTCTCTCTCTCTCTCTCTCTCTCCCTCTCTCCCTCTCTCTCTCCTCTATCTCTCTCTCTCTCTCTCTTTCACACTCACTCTTTCTTGGTGATCTTTTTCCAACAATTAGTTTTCAAAAAAAATTCAAATAATTATACATTAGAAACACCACTACCGACCTCTTATTTTTTTCACAACCATTTCTCACAAAACTCACATTTTCACCTACATTCGCTCCGAATAATTTCAAGTTATGACAAACTTAAAGCTACGGGTTTTAGATGAACGAAAAGTCACACTAGCGATTCACAAGACCGAATTTCGAATATTCCACAAACTGCAGTTCCACGAAAAACATTTCACAAAGTTCAATTCAGTTTACTCGTTATTTACAACTTCGGACACAATATTCATATAATGAACTCAGGTTATCCCAAGAATAGTCAACCTCTAATCCATTCCAACCACGTGACTCCTACCAACCCAATCAAGTATAATAATTTGAAGATAGTGATGAAACTATACTTGCCACTTAATTGGAGGAATTTGATTAGTCACCGGAAGAAACCGCTCCACCCTTACCATTGACTTCTTCAAGGTAAAAGCCAAAACCATGTCTTAAGATAAGAGGCCGCGTTAGCCAGATCGGCATTTCGAAAGAGGCGAAAAAAGGTAATCATAAACGATCTGGCTGGGTTTGGAAATGGGTCATTGACAATTTTAAAAGATAAATATGGAGTTCGGGTCGTAACATTCATTAAATAAATTCCAAGTGGAAGGACATGTAGTAAAACAGAAGTAAGTTCAATGATATCTACAGCAACAAGTTCAACAATCGAGCAAGCGGTAAATCATACACGAAAAGAAAAAATATTTGAGGAAGAGCTACTAATGAAACAAGAAAACTGTATGGATAAAGAATATCGAAGATAAATAGTTCTTTGAGTAACACAAGAGCAGCTGTGGTTATACATTTACAACCATAGAAGGATTCTGAATATGATGTGAAGGTTGACAAAGAATAAAGAGTTACATAGGTCTTGTGTAACTAGATTTGCAACTCAGTTTTACACTCTATAGAGTATAAATAAGAATCTACACCAAAGTCAAGTGTTGTTTGATTCTGAACAATGTACCAAAAATGACTTTGCAAAAAAAAGAGTTGGAAAGAGAGTTGAGAGAATATTTGCAAAACAAGAATTATAGGACAATGTTTATCTAGCTTTTCCAAGTACTATCTCCTTTGGTGGATTTCGTTGAGTTGGCTGATATGAAAAAAAAAGTTATGGATGAGTTATATCTATGACGTGATGAGTAAAGTGAACGAGCAAATAAGCAAAAATCTAGATAGTGGGTCTAATGAGAGAGGTTAGTAAAGTTTTGTCTATGATTCAGGCCAGATGGACTGACCAAATTCATTATCCTTTACATGCAAGTATAAAAGTTTTTACTTATTAATTTTGCTTAAGAATTAATGCAGTTATTTGCTTTTAACTGTTTTTCGCAATGTATAGGTGGATATTTCCTTAACCCTGCCAGTTTTCATAGAGAAAATTCAAACAGGTTTGAAAACAATAAAGAGATTATGACGAGTCTTTATGTTGTGATTGATCATCTTTTTCGTGATGAAGATAAGAACGATACTTTACACTTTTTAATCTTTTATTATCATTTTCTATTAACACATTACTTTTATTTACAAAATGTAGATATATGGCGGCGTTCTTATGAGAGTGATACACTTTTGCTAAAAAGGTTTGCTATCACGACCTTAATCAAACTTGTAGTGATTCACCTTTTGAACGCACTTGGAGTACATTCGACAATGTAAGTTCCTTTTAACAAGTATTTTTTTATAAATTATAAATTGTATTAGGTTAATTAAGTAACACATTTTAATTCTTTTTTTGTTACATTCTGAGAAAAGAAATTGTATTTTGCAGCAAAAACTTAATGACCTTGTATTCATCTAATACAACACAAGGTTACAAAGATGCTTCGATTCTTTAAAAAACAAATCTTTAGATCCCATTTTGTTAAGAGAATGCAAATTATGGTTTTCATTGGTCAGCTGTGCAAGAAGTGGGGGAGGAAATGTAGACGATGAGCTAAGTAGAAGGAGCAAAATGGAGTGTTATAGAGACGATGATGATGAGATTGAAGATGCAGTGGAAAAACTTCATAAAGAAGTAAATGTCTTAGACGATGTTGTCTCGGATGTTGAACCCGTGTATTGTGATTAAATTTCTGTTTGACACTTCAATTTTCTATATTGGAATATTACATACGTTTAATGTGACGTTTTTATATTACTTTTTGTGATATTAATTATACAAAATACTAATAGCCTACAAGTAGTAATACAAAAAAACGTTATTCCACCGCCATTCCATTGCAAGAATAGTTAAATCAAATAGCATTCGGTGACTGCTATTTTGTTTTTGACTGTGATGATGCCTAGGGTGGGACATCACATGGTTATAGTCTTCATCGCTTATTTAGCGACTAAAGACTTCAAATTAATTACACGGTTTCAAGTATGCTCATCAATGTTGTGATGCAACCACACTTGCTTTCTTTTGTGTGTTGTAAAGACTTCAAAACAAGAATCTTTTGAGTCATTCTACATCGAGAAAGGATGTTTCTTTTTCATGATATTTTGATGCATTCATTTTCACGGATTTCTAGTAGAATCAAAAAATGTAGTCTTAGATTAGTTAGCTTGACTTACCACCCTTTGGGCTTTTAAGATGGGTTGATGTTGTTTTATTTTGACTAGTTTCTTGTTAGTCTTTTTATTAATAAATCTTTACTTATCGTTAAGAAAAATCATGTCGTTTTGACAGCATTGTGCGTACTCTTACTTACATAAATTATGAGTAACTTAAACGACAAGCTATCTAGTATTCTTAAAGTCGTAAACAAACCAAACGAACACGGCGAAATGTTTGTTCATGTTCGTTCGTTTAAGTTTAACCGAACAAACAAACAAACACAAACACATAAGCGAACATATTTTCTTGTTTGTGTCCATTTCTTTAAAAAATATATATATCATGATTGTGTTAGTTTGTTAAGACGATACACAACACACAAACGAGCGTAAACAACCACAAATGAATTAACCGCATATAATAGAAGCATTATGCGCAAATCTGTGGTGGATCAGAAGAAAGTTACACTAGTGTCACCACACATATGACTAGTGCATCATATGCGAAATCGGATTTTAAAAAACTTTAACCAATCTTAGTTTTCCACTTTAAGCTTCAACACTTCTAAAACTGAAAAACAATAGGAAAACGCTTACAACTAAAAAAGGAAACACGTGTTTTTATAATAATTGACCACTATTTTTAGGCCAAACGGTTTACTAAGAGCGGTTGAATGTTCGGTTTGTTTACAATTCTACTTGTGATAAGTTCATCTTTTTTGTTTACAAGAGAAAGAACATAAGAACAGGACACAGATCAAATCGACCATTTGGATCTGGTGAATGGTTGAGTTATTACATGAACCTAATTTATGGTGTATTAGGATCTTTTTTTTTCTTTTTTTTTTTTTTGAAAAACCCATCAATTTAAAAAAATTAAGATCAAAAGTTTATTTGAATACTCGATTGTCGTAGTTTTACACATCCTTCTTTCATTCATATATCCTAGTCCTTGTTGGGTGTCCTTATAAAAATTTGTGAACGATTTTATACATATTCTGAAATTATTTCAATGTTTTATTTTGTGGATAGTACTAATTTCTGAATGCTCGTTGTAAAAACCTTCTTTGCATAATTTCGTAGAAGTCTGTTCAAATAATGGAATAACAAAATTATATTCTATCAAATATTATCATCTAGTTATTAAAAGCTTTTAGCATTTTTTGCAAATTATATTTAAAATATCACAACATCATAAATAATGTGTTTCTTCTGTGCCGCCACAAAAAAAATTGCTAATTTTATAATATCAAAAAGTTGACCAAATTATGCTTTTTAACATGCAAGTAAATCACTACAGTTAAAAACATCTACAGTCACTGTACTTACACAGAATGTGTATCTATACTTTGAAATGAAAGAAAAATAAATGAAAAATCATTTACAAAGTGAAAGATTAATATACACAAGATGTATCTAGATATAAACTTTTCTAATTTAATAAAACAAAAAATAAGTTAGTGTAACTTTTTTCTCTCTAAGGATCCAAAAATAAACACTAAGGGAGTGAGTTAGTATTTATAATTTAAATTTTTTTAAAAAGGAGTCATTTACCTCCGAAAATAATTGGTTATTCACTATTGTAACTTTGGTTTAACTGTATGAGATAGCTCCTAAGGCTGCATTCCTCTATCTGCAAATAAACATGACTTAATCTGGTAAGCTATATATCAGTGTTTTCTTTTTTACTTAATACAGAAAGAACGACTTAAAATACAAAAAGTCAGTAACGAATGATTTTAATTTTTACCTGTAAAGGAGCAGCAGAAGCCAAAAAGATTTCACATTCATCAAGAAGTGCTCTTTCATGTAATGCTACATTTACAAGTTCAGAAGCCAGGTGGCGTGTTCCACCTACCTATAACAATCCAAAAATAGTAACAAACTTTTAACATTTTACCATTTTTACCAAAATAAACAATGTATTTTATTTTTTTTACCAACCATGGTACATTTTTTTTTTACTTATTTAGGTAATATGTAGATGCTTGACATAGCAGCCAAAAACCTAAATATAAGATGCAAAATTAAAAAAATAAAAAATAAAAAAAATCACCTTTGCTAGTGTAGACTGTATAGAGGATATTGTTGTCTGCATTACTTCAACACTTGAGCAAACAATGAACTTCAAAAGTTTAATATCTGCCTGTGAGTTGTAACTTAAATGTTAAAACTATTTAAAATATATACATTAATTTTTTTTGCACGATAACAGTAAAAAAAACACCACTTAGAAGTCGGAGATGTCTAATTAGGGTGCTTAAAAGTTTTTTTGGAGCTTAAATTCATAGTAAACTTTAAATACCAATTAAAAGCAATATTTGAAATGGTCAAACAAACATTTTAAAAAATAAAATACCTTTACATTTACCCCTCCAATAATAGGAAGTAAAATAGATCTTGTCACTAAATCATTAACAGTAGCAGTTAAAGCAGATTCATGTTCCCTTTCAATTAAAGCCCACTTATCAATAAAAGCCATCTGAACCACAAGATACCAAAATAAAAAGTAGTAAGCAAGATTTTAGTAAACAAAAAAAGAAATAGAAAACAATATATAAACAATAAGTGAACACATTACTTGGCGGTATAAAACAGCGTAAAGTTTTAGCTGCAATATTGACACGATGATATCAATTTTCATTGCAGCTACAGAATCCCTGAGTTCTAAAATGGTTCTCCACATATCAAATAAAGATTTCTGCATCGGAAAATTTAATATTAAAGTGAAATCAGTTAAAAGTAGTTATGAACAACAAGAAAGTGATACAAACCTCAGAATTTATTCTTTGAAGATTTAATGAAGCTTCTGTTTCCGCATTAAGGAATTGCCATTGAGCTTGTACAGTTTGAAGTAGTTCAAGAGACTGAGAAGCTTCTTTTCTTTCTGCCATGATTTTTTCCTTTTTTGTACTTGTGAACATGGAAAGTAAACTTGTACTAAAGAAGTGTCGTGTACTGCCGGATGATTTTAATGGAATTGGACTGACACCTCTAGCACGATAAATTACTCGTCTACCGATGTCGGCTAGATCGGAATGATGCCTGGAAGGAGTAGGGCTGACCCCTCTAGTATTGTAGGTAGGACTAGTTGGGATACTAGAGGGGCCAGGAGGACTGGCCCCTCTGGAAACTGTATTTGAATCAAGAGAGTCTGTTGGACTAGATGGCATGGAATTCAGGGGAGTATGTATGGGAGTATGTAGGGGGGTATGGAATTCAGGTAGAGGGTAGATTGGGTTGACTGGTTTGGTAGCGGGAGTAGGACTGA
The DNA here is from genome assembly GCA_023525715.1 of Cichorium intybus. Taxonomy (NCBI): domain Eukaryota; kingdom Viridiplantae; phylum Streptophyta; class Magnoliopsida; order Asterales; family Asteraceae; genus Cichorium; species Cichorium intybus. The sequence continues at coordinate 73,671,003 of CM042015.1, forward strand.
CCCCCCTTGGAAGAGGTATAAGGTTGGGGACTTTGGTTGCCGGGGTAGGGCTTGGCCCTCTACTGGCAACCGAAGGGCCAACCCCTTTTGTGATTAAAGGGTCGACTCCTGTCTCCCTAGTGGCAGATATAGGGTCGACCCTTTTAGGGGTAGGGCTAGGCCCTCTACCGGCAACCGAAGGGCCAACCCCTCTTGTGATCAAAGGGTCGACTCCCGTCACCCTAGTGGCAGATGTATAGTCGACCCTTTTAGGGGTCAGGCTGACCCCTCTGGTGGCAGGGGTCAGGCTGGCTCCTCTGATAGCAGGAGTCAGGCTGACCCCTCTGACTGACGGAGGGATAAGACTGGCTCCTCGAAGAGCAGGTGAAGGGCTGGCACCTCTTGAAGAAATACCAGGTGCGGGGCTGGCACCTCTTGAAGAAATACCAGGTACAGGGCTGGCACCTCTTGAAGAAATACCATGTGATTTATTCGGTGTAGATGGTTGTGATTCTGTTGTGGGATCGGATTCTTGTAACATTCTCCTATCGGGTATGATACAAGTTTTTGAAACTTCTTCAGGTGGATTACTATTTTTGCTTAAAACACTAGAACCGACTGTGCTAGGCCACAAATGTTGAGTAACCGGTTTAACATGTGAGACATTTGGAGGTTTTGAAGTTCCCGAATTATCAACAACATTAGAACTTATTGTGTTAGGCCATCGTTGTTGATTAACTACTCTAACATTCGAACCATCTTGATGTTTTGAAGCCTCTGAATGATCAACAACATTACAACTTGTCGTACTAACATCCGAGCCATCTGGAGATTTCAAATTCTCTGAATCATCAACGACATTAGAATTTTGTGGATGTCGATTAGGAAGTCTACAATATGAAGGATCTGGAGGCATTGAATTCTCTGAATGATCAAAAACATCTTTTACTTTATTCTTTAGTCTCTCGAGTGTATGTGTATGCTTACTTGATCCATGAACTTTTGCAGTTTGTTGACTTTGTTCATCTGATACATTTAATGATGGCTTTGAGGTTTGATCAGAAACGATCTCATGAGAAATATTATTTTCCTTTTTGGATGATGTATCAGATGGGACATGAGAATTTGAACTACTGCTACTGCTCTTTTTGATAGACCATATGGAGTCTGTAATTCTGTTGTTGACCATGGAGTCTGTAATTCTGTTGTTGACCATCTTTTTGGCCACAAATCCCACACCATGAACTGCGGTTGACAGTCCCCAGTGTGATTTGGACTTATGAGAGTGACTACTGTGTCGACTTGATCCATCGTTGCTTTCTGCAACATTTGACGGTGGTTTGGGGTTTTCTGATGCTCGATCTGATTCATGTGCAGCCATCCACGCTGTTCAAATCCGACCACATTGATACCTTCTTTCATATGATCGACATTCTTCTAGCCTTCTAAAAACCTGCGTATGCATTAATTACTTGAACAAGTTAGATGTATTAGTTAATTTTCGTTATTCAACATCCCATAGTCTTCCTAATCAATTCAAACACAGATTCATAAGAGAAAAGAAGCGTACTTGGATAATTATTCTTGTTTTTTGATGTAGGAGACGAAGTCATTGATTCTCGTTATGATGTCCAAAATTGATGGAGGAGTTCACATAAATCTTAGTGGTGTTCTTGCGATTTGTATTGTACGAAAAAGTTTATACCTTCCCGTTCTGTTTCTATTTATAAAATAGACATCTAATGAGAATCGGTTTTTGGTTTTTAGCCCATATTTATATGACAATTATTTCATCAAATAACCGTTATTCAAGATGGGGTACCATTTATGTCATATTGGCTAAGTTGTTGTCACGATACATAAATATAACAAATGGCCGAATAAGTATTTGTGATGACTATTCATTGGCAATACCCATCAACTTTCATATTAGAACCATAGCAAAAATATATGGTTCTAATATTAGAACCATATTAGAAAACTTAAGCTAACATGACGGAAAATATACAACATTAAGCTGTATAGATTTGTCTATAAATCAATAAGTGCATGCATTCATTAGTACAGACAAAGAAATATATATATATATATATATATATATATATATATATATATATATATATATATATATATATATATATATATATATATATATATATATATATATATATATATATATATATATTACATATAATTACATAAAATGGCTGCATGAATATTACATATTATCTTTGGGAAAAACATATATATATATATATATATATATATATATATATATATATATATATATATATATATATATATATATATATATATATATATATATATATATATATAAGCAAGTTAGGCTAATATTTCATCATATGTATTATCAAACAATTAGCCGTTCGGTTCGTTGTTTAAAAATACATATAATCACATAAAATGGTATCATTTAAATTTCAATGCCGACTCAAACAATATACCTTTGGGTCAATTATTTAAGATGTCATTGAAATGGCCATTTGATTTAGCAAGTTAATCCACAATAAGTTTTGAATGTTGATAAATTTATCGTAGATTGACAAAATAAATATCCACTTAGATTTAAGTGTCTAATTAACATATCTAATATTGTTACAAGGACAAATTCAACAATTTCCTTTTAATGTTTATTTCATGCTTTAATATAAGAAAATAATTTGATCAGTAACAAACGAAAATTGATTTTAAGGGATTAAATGTTTAGCCATTCAAAATCATAAATTAATTTCAGCAAAGAGAGAGTCCATCTTAATTAAGGCATTTCAATACAGCTTAGGGCTTGTTGTAATCGACACAACCATCCATGACGCAGGAAAATCGAACAGAAGCCGGGAAGTAATTTGGCATTTCTGATCGACCTTATTTAATCTCAATGTCAATTTCATACAACAAACACAAGATTTCAAGTTTATTAATTATTATTATTTTGTTTCATATCGAACCGTTGTCAAACAAAAACGAGGATTAAGAATGTTTGTTAGATCAATTGGTTTCTGATACCACAATATTAGTTAATTTTCGTTATTCAACATCCCATAATCTTCCTTATCAATTCAAACACAGATTCATAAGAGAAAAGAAGCGTACTTGGATAATTATTCTTGTTGTTTGATGTAGGAGATGAAGCCATTGATTGTCCAAAATTGATGGAGGAGTTCACAGAAATCTTAATGGTGTTCTTGGGATTTGTATGGTACGAAAAAGTTCATACCTTCCCGTTCTGTTTCTGTTTCTATTTATAGACATCTAATGAGAAATCGATTTTTGGTTTTTAGCCCCATATTTATATTGGCTAAGTTGTTGTCACAAACTCACAATACATAAATACAACAAATGGTCCTAAGGACACGTAATAGTGAAATATTCCAACAAGATGATCGATTTTCTGATAACGAAGATACGATCTACAACGAAATTGATTTCAGTATTTTGTAATGAAGCTTTCACGATCTCTTAAAATGGAAAGCAATTAACTAAACTGGTTGAGAGAAAAGAGACAACGAATCATGATTTCATCGTTAATGATCCTACATTTAACCTCGACACCGGAAATCATCGATAAAATCATAAACATTTGATGATCCTAACAATATTGACGTGAGATTTACACAATAAGAACGGGATTTTCTCGCGCATAACATAAAACTAATGAAGATTGAATCTGACCTGTAACCACGGAAACTGAATGCACTCGAACAGATATCAAATCGAAGAGAGTCGTATTCCGGCGACGACGGTTGAATTTTGAAACTCTAATCAAGCGAATTCTAGAATTCGGACAGCGAGACAATCAGGTTTCCGGCAAAGACGTTGAATGATGAAGATAACCGGAGAAGAATGTTTTGGCGCCACCGTGATACCGCCTCTAACGCTCCCCAAATTTTTTGCAACCACCAAATTAGAATTTTATTTTTTCTTGTTTTTTTCTTTAATGTTAACCAATGATGGTGAAGAAACCACAACGGTATGCATTGACCCGGTCAAATATAGATTATGAAGTAATGAAACCTTTTTGGCAAAAATATATACAAGTCTAATAAGATTCACTAGAACATGTTTCTCGATTTCTGAGACGATCATTTTGAGTGCTGTGGCGACCATACTTGCAACAAATGGGATAAAACTATCGAGCTAGTTAGGTATATTCGTATATATATTTTTGAATTTTGAATATTCCATAACATGTCTACTTCGACTCTACCAAGCTTCAATCTGTTGAGTCCATTATACATGCCCCTTCTAGATATTATTCAATTAACATGATTTCATCAATTCTCACTTTTTTGTTTCTCTTTTGTTGTGCAGAAATTTCCGAAGGTTATGAAACAGGGAGAGAGTTTTCATCCCTGCTAAATGTTATAGAATACCCATCATCCAAATGATTGATATTGTTTGAAATACCCTTTAAATTTGATTTCAAATTGAAGTACTACAACGATGTAATTGCATTTCTGATATCAGTCCATTTGCTTTAGCTTTAGTTATCAAATCAATGTAGTCACTTGTTATTTTAAACTTTCTTCCGTACAAATTTTTGAAATTCGAAAGTATATTTGCAATAGTATTCACTGTAATTGGATTAAAAGCAACCAACCAAAATAAAACGACCAAGTTATAAAAAAACTAAGACAAAATTCAAACTTATATTTATAAACAATGCAACCTTACAAGCCCTGGCATTTTGAAGAGACATCTAAAGTTTTCCCAGCTTCATGAAGATGGAGATAATGTTGAAGTCTAGCATAAGAAATTTTTTAATTTTTTCACGGTTAATGATGAGGGAAGTAATTGAAAATAAGTTGAGGTTTTAGAATTCAATCTTTATGATTCTCTATTGGCATAATCAAATACTTAGATTACGAAATTTCAAAATTTTCAATTTTACGTTGATGGTGTTTAAGAAAACGGGAATCACTGTTGTGTTCATATTTGGTTCAAATTGATAAGAACAACATTGCTGTGATACCACATACTGATTCATTCAACGTTATCAATTTTCCTCAGGATCGTTTATAATCAATTCAAACACAGATTCATCATAAATAGAAAAGAATGAGAAGCGTACTTGGAAGAAAATTGATCCTGTTGTTTGATGTAGGAGATGAAGACATTGATTCCCGTTATGAAGTTCCGATTGATGGAGAATTGTACAGAATGTTTATTGGTGTTCTCGGATTTTGTTTCTATGATGAATAGATAGAAGATCCCGTTTTCTGTGTGTGTGGAACTTGTAACAGGAAATCAGATTTGGTCTCATATCATTACTATATAAAGAAACCCTTTTACGTGCTTTCCGTATTCTGCTTCTAATAAGGTTTTCTTTATGCCACCTGTTGTTTATCTTTTAAACGATCTCATGCCCCCTCGATTTGGATCACGTCTCTTCCTATTCTCTGTAATCAACCATAGCCCTGCGAGTTAGAACACATCTCTTTCGACAAAGGAAAAAACGTTCTCCTTCATCCCTTTTTCCTACTTGAAATAGTTCGCATCTTTTTTCGAGTTATATATGAAACCCTTGCATTTCAATAAGCTATGAGTGATTCAATCTATGTTCCAGGATTCTTGCTTTAAAGAGGAGAGGTACCTAGCCGATGAAAACAAAACCTCTTATTACAGTTTCAGTCCTGTTTCTCGAATCACAACATTTGAATTATATGATAAGGTTCCATCAGCTACACGATCTATGGATAATTTGTAAAATGAAGGATATAAAGTTGCTCAAACGGTATTTAAGAAGAAAAAAGAACCACCATTACTCAAGTTTCGTTCCCATTCCAGTTCTACCATTTTATGTGTTTTTGTTTAGATATTTTTTTGGTTAAATTCAAAAATAGAAACATACTTTATACATGTGCATATTACAGCATCCTACTTTTATTTCGTTCTATTATAGCACTGTACTTGAAAATTTTACCAAAAGGAATTTTCAATGGCTATAGTTTTTCCAAGTAAAATGATGTAATAGGAACCAAAAACATTGAAAAAACACCTCAAATAAGGACCAAAATTGAGAGAACCGGTTATACTCAGGACCAGAAATGAAACTTACCCACACTTCTTTACTGCTAGAATGAGAAGAATGAATTACATCGACTTTCTATTTTTGTTGTTTGCTTTGTTTTAAAGATCAAGAATAAAGAGATGCACAAGAAGGTATTGCTATTGAAGACTCTAAAATGGTTTCTAAATATGAAAAATGATGAACCTTTTATACTTGAAAACATTATATTTCAAAAAAATCTATTTACTTATAGGAGTAAAAATAGTTTTGTGTTTGGATGCTATTGTTACATAGATTTATAAAGTAGAATGCTTCAATAGGACTAAATGGAAGTAGTATGCTATAATAAACAAGTCAGTACAAGTACATTGCCATTTCGTGTATTTAACCCTATTATTTTCCCATTTTCCCATTTTGTGTATTTAACCCTATTATTGTATTAAAACATTTTTATATAGTATAATGCTTCAATCTGAATAATTGAAGTAGGATGATGTAATTCTTTTTCGTCGCTGCCATCTTTAGTTTAGATCTTAATTAAAGTTAATGTAGGGTTCTTGCAATTGCTGGAATTTAGTATAATGATGGTATTTAAAAAATGACGAAACTACCCATGTGGATTTAAGGACATAAATGAAGATGGTGAGATAGAGACAAAATCAGCGACTGATCTTTGTAAAAAATTAAATTAAATGATGATGTAAAACTAGCAGCTTTTGCATAATAATGTACTTTAGTTTCTACCTGTAATACCAATGTTATATTAATTACTTATCCATAATAGCAATGTACTCTCATTTCCTTACTGATAATAACCACATATTCATTTATTTATTAATCATGGCACATAGAATTCCTTACCCGTAGGTAATAATAGCAATGTACTTGCATTTCAGACAATGATGAAGAAATACACAATTACCCTTCATAAGCACAACCCCTAAAGCTACCTAGTATATAATGCAGTTATTTCCATCAAATAATGGTTACTTAAAATGGGGTACCAAATATGTCATATGGCTAAGTTGTATCATGATACATAAATATAAGGCTGTGTGGAGTGGTGCCTCCAACATTTGGGAGGCATTGATGCCATATAGGAAAAACGTTTTTTGTTGTTGAGTTGTGTTGTGATCAAGGGGTGGTTGTTGACAACATTTATTTATTTTTTTTAATTTTAAAATGATTATATATATATATATATATATATATATATATATATATATATATATATATATATATATATATATATATATATATATATATATATATATCAAGGTTGTAGAAGTCGCTAGGCGGTAGGCGGGCGGTCGACTAGGGCCTAGGACTAGTCGGTCTAGGCGAGGACTAGTCGGCGCCTAGGCGGAGAGTATTAATTGTAACAAAATTTATTTTTTAAAATTTAGATATTACCTATATCCCTAAAAAATGAATAAATACATATAAAAATTTGCAAATCGAAATGTTTAAATATGTAAGTCATCAAACATCATAATGTTTAGACTCATTAATGACATTTTTTATCATTTTAATCATCGATAATTGTAACTTAGCCACCGATTATCATAATTAGTGACATTTTCTAAATTTAAATTTTAAAAATTTAAAATTTTGAATTTTTGAGAATTTGATAATTTTTGAAAATTTGAAATTTTTTGAAAATTTTGAAATTTTGAAATTTGAAAAATTGAAAATTTTGCCGCCTAGACCCGTCCAGACCCGCCTAAACCCGATTTTGACCGCCGTTGACCAAATCCGCCTAGTTTGACCGCCTACCACTAATCGTAGGCAGAACCCGCCCGCCTAGCGCCTAGGCCGACTTTTACAACACTGTGATATATATATATATATATATATATATATATATATATATATATATATATATATATATATATATATATATATATATATATATATATATATATATATGCTAGGTTATAATAAGAATGACAATTATTGTATTACCTTGTAACCAAATCCTGGTCATTAGATTTCATTCTCATAATAATGAAAAAAACACATTCTTAACAGAATAAGTTTTTAACATAATGAGTTCTAACCATTCTTAAAAGAATGAACTAAATTTTGTACATTTTTAAAATTATGTGTTTTAAATGAGTGGTCCAGATTGAGTTTCAAGGTTACACAATACTTGTATAGATATATTTGATCCTATCCCCATATATATATATATATATATATATATATATATATATATATATATATATATATATATATATATATATATATATATATATATATATATATATATATATATATATATATAAAATAAAATAAATAAATAAATAAAGGACAAAAATTTGACTCGGAAATTAGAATTTGGAAAAATAAATTTTGAGCATAATCTTGTAAGGTCATAATACTCGGTGTATGTCTAAGTATGGACTAGGCCATTAGTCGCGTTTTAGCCCGCTTCAGGTCGTGGAATGGCATTCTAGGGCATTATACTCATTGACTCGGCGGACTGACATTCTTAGTTATACAGTATGTTATTATGTAAAAGAACCTTAATTATGAACTCAAATATAACCAATCAATACATTCAAAGAGGAGAGAGACCATCGGCAAGGATATGCCGCTCAACTTTTGCCTCCCAAAATGTTTGGGTCACGGGGCGGTGTTGTCTCCAACAACCCCTTGCCACATAAGCTGTCGCCGGCAAAAATGTCCTCCACTCCACACAGCCTAACAACACAAAATAAATCTTACAAAAATGGTCCAAAGGCCACAATTTAGTGAAATATTCCAACAATGCATTTATATGAGAAACATATGTAACTTTGTGAGATTGGAATAGCTTGAGAAGCGAGTTGACCGAGAAGTACATTTCATTAGTATATATATTGAGAAACTTTTGGTTTTTATTATTTTTTTCTTTTGTTCTTTTTAGAAAGCACACGTGGAATTGGGGTGGAAACCGTTACAAGTAGTTTATGTTACCTTTTCTCATTGAGAAATCTTATATCCTCCTAAATTTTCCTCCTAACTATCCTCCTAACCATTTGAAATTATGACAAATGTCATATTCAATAAAATTAATAATATTTTAATCCACTTGTCACTATTTCACATGGTTAGGAGGATATTTAGGAGGAAAATTTAGGAGGATATAAGATTTCTCTTTCTCATTTCCCCCGTGGTTGAAAAAGCACATATATTTACACATAACTAGAAGGGGCAAAATGATAATAACAGTTAAACTATAGATCTAACGACTATAAAATGACTACAGTTCTAATGACTATAAGAATGATCCAAGATCTGTGTAGATAAACCAAGTAAATATGAGTTTTTCCCACTAAGTCCTAACTTCAAAGTTACCTCATTTTCTTAAAAAAAAAATCAAACATAATAAAAAGGATTAACAGTTATAAGGGCATAGAAAGCATACCGATCTAAGGTAAAGCTGTTGAAAAATCCAACCAATAGGTTTGCCACGGTAACGATCCAATATCTGTGTAGATAAACCAAGTAAATATGAGTTTTTTTTACACTAAGTCCTAACTTTTTACAAAGTTACCTCATTTTCTCAAAAAAATCAAACATAATAAAAATGATTAACACTTATAAGGGCATAGAAAACATACTGATCTAAGGTAGGGTTGTTGACAAATCCAACCAATAACATGTATATTCTACACAAAAACATATAGTGTGAGCCATAATCCACTACATAAAGTGCACCGTAAGTAACTAACAAAACATCCTATAAGGAAAACCAAAGTAATGTAATTATGAGAATTGTATGAAAGCAAACCTAAAGAGAATAATGAATCCATAAGCCTCTACTGCCATTCCTATTACGGGCTAATCAATGATAACAAAGAAGAAGCCAACACCAAATGAAATTATGCTCTGTAATTATGCAATAAAACAATAGACAGTTGGAAGTAGAAAAGAATATGATATCATGCAAAAATAACTTTAAGAGTTAGTATTAAAAACCTTAAAGTTGTTGCGTTTCATGAAGAATTGTAATGAGGGCTTAACTCTAATGGTTGGTATGACTCCCGAAATGAATATGACATGGTTCAGTACCAAACAAAATCGACCCTTTGTAAGCATTTACAATACCAAATTGTAAATAGAAACTAGTTGATAGTTTACCAAAAATCCAAGTGACTATCATGCCTCCTGACACTAGATTATACACTTTCTCCTTGTCCAATGAACATCATAACAATTTCTCTTTTAGAAATTTGTAACACCATCTTTGGCTTGGTATGTATGTGTAAATTTCCTTTTGATATTTCTAATATATATATATATATATATATATATATATATATATATATACATTTAAAATATGGGTAGTATTAGTGTGGTGGTGGTGGAGAATGACCTAAATGTAAGAAATTTAGCTAGAAGGGCTATTTTTGCCAAATGGTGAAACTATGGTTTAAGGCTGATTTAGTCAAGGACTTAAAAGAATAATAAGTTTATTCATGGGGTAACACTCTAAAACTTAAGAGATCCTATTTAATTAGCAAGTTGTGGGCTTTGAGTGAATTAATGGGAAGTAGAGGGACCAATTTTGCCAAACGCTGGAAATTGTTGGTAAAAAGCTGGAATACTCCTCATTTCAGCATAGCTTGTGATTTCATAAAAAAAAAGGAGGAGGAGGAATTGCCAACTTCAAGCATGCATGGAAGTTGTAACTTAGATTTTGAAGAATTAGCATAGGAGTTAAAGATTTCCAGCAAATAAGGTAAGAATTTATCATGTTCTTGTGTTGAAACCCAATTTTTTGGGTTGTGATTGCTGTGAAATTCGAGTTCTAAGTTGGGGGAGGGTTATACCTATGATCCTAAGTGATTTATTATTCTATGCACCAAGTGGTCCCTATTCAACTAATGGGTAACTTGGATTCATGAGTTTTGGGATTCTAATCATATAAACCCTAGAATTTAGGGGTTTTGGTGCAACATTTGATTTTCTTGTAAATGGATGGGTTATGAGTGGTGTTTTGGATGAAAGAAACTATTTTTAATTGTTTCATAATGATTCCATGCAACCATTGAGTAATTAGAACAAATTTGGAATTTGGGTGGAATGGATTCAAGAATTCCAATTTGATGAAACTCTATGTAAATGTGTAAATGAAGTCATGAGCTAACGGGTAATGTGAAAAGTGTTTTGGGGATTGAACAACTCTAAATTTTGGTTATTTTATACCTCTTGGTTAGTATTTGTGGATATAAAAGAAAATTGGGAAATAAGGAATTAAAGAATAATCAATTCCTTTTGAATTGTAGGAGAGGATAAAGGAATAACAATTGGAATGGGAGTTCGACTTACTTGACATTCAAATTAAGGTGAGTAACTGGTCCTATACTTTTAAATGACATTATTGTAGATTGGTTTGGAATATTGCAAGTGTTATTGTAGCTTGTTCGTTTGAAAGGACGTGTTTTGCCTTAGTGGCTTGTAACAATTGCCTTAGTGACTGAGTGAATGTCTTACTGGCTTGAGAGAATGCTTTAGTGGCTGGCAGTATTGCATTAGTGGCTCGAAAGAACTCCTTTGTGGCTCTAAAATGCCTTTATGGTTAGAATAGTGCCTTATGGTTAGTATAGTCTTGGGGCCTTCGTGGCTAGAACTTATTATGAAGTGGATAGGGGAGTAAGTTGATATGGTAAATTAAGTTGGTCATATGGGATATGGTTATCTTGTCTAGTGTATTGCTTTGCAGGGTTGCTCACTAAGCTTTTAAAGCTTACCGTTGCATATGTTACCTATTTGCAGGTTCTAGTAAGTGTGCTAAGGGTAAGGAGAAAGTTGAAGTGTAGGAGGACTCTAGGCTAGACGAAGATGTAGCGGCCTGGCTTGGATGTTATGCTTTTTTATATATTTTATACATCCTTGATACTATTGTGATCATGGTTAATATACAATATACCTGGTAATTATGATAACGTTTGTTAAAACTACTATACATATGTGTTTTGAAAATAAAATTTTTGGATGTACTTTGTATTTAAATCAGGCCTTACACAAATCCATATCAAATACTCATTTTCTTTATGTGGTAAAAATGTGAAATAAAGCGATCTATGTGTCTATTGTCAATAATATAAGGAGTCAGTTTTGGCCCACAAGATTTTCCTTATTTTCTTTATTGTTGATGCCTGAAAGGCTTACACATGTGACTAATAGTCATACATACTTATAGAACTTTGCCTTTTCTATTGGGCTGAGGGGCTCAGGATCCAGAATCAATAGAGCTCATCCAAAACCAACTTCATAATGTCCTAGGCTATACAATTATCCATCTTATGTCCCTACGATCCATTATCCTATTTGTGATTCATAACATGTATCAAACATAAGCTATATAAGCATTGCTAAAGATTACCACTTGAGACTTGATTACTAACAACATACTCTTATCGAGTTTTATAGAGGTTTACTAACTCGTTTACAATCACAAACTCAATACAAACATAAATCATACTCATTAATGTTAAGTTGTTACAGACTTCCTTACCGGGAAGAAAAGTCGGGCAAAATTAATTACGAGTGAGGACCGGTTAAATCAAATAAAGATAAGGAGGTGACGACTGCCGATGAGTGTTCCAATATCGACATCGTGAGGACTGCCGACAAGTGTTCCAATACCGACGACCAGTTTTTCAATACCGATATCGTTCCTTAGAAATTAGAAGAAGGTGTAACTTTAAGATGGAGTTCAATTTACCACTTACCATGATCGAGTTCAGAAATCAAATGAGGGTGAGCAAATCGATGACAGGTAGAGAAACTATATGATCGTGGCTTCCTTGGAGGTCCTCTGGTGAAGTTAAAGATGGGACACGCGCCTTACTTAGAAGACCCAAATTAACATACTTCACTTGCAGTGAATTATACGTTCACATAAACCATAAATCACAATGTCAAATTAGAAATGGCCTCGCCTTTTAGCAAGAGGCATAGACGACAAGAAGCTAAGGATGCATTTGGGACATGTAAATTAATTTAAATCCCCTAATTCGTTGCTGATCTCATGAAGGTGTGACCGGTTGCGTCAATGACGAGGCTGGGAGTTCTGAACAGACTTTGTGATGCCCTATTAGCACAATACTGACAGAAAAGTGGAGAAGTAGCCCTAAAACGTTGACGAGTAGTGGAGTAAGCGAGACTTGAGAGTTCAGAGTGTTAGATATGAAAATCGGAAGATGTATTCATGAATGAGGGAAATGGGCAAAATAGAGGGAAATGGGGTAATATAAAGCAACATATAATTTTTAAAGATGACAGACAAAATAACAAAGTGTAGCGTGTGTTACTTTAAGCTGATTTTATGACAGAATAAGACGACATACAAATATGTATGTCATGAATTTTGACAAACGATGACATGAATTTACGATAGACATTATGTCTGTCGTAAATCTTTAGATTTTTACTATAGATGACATAAATTTTATGACATATGTTTTTGTAAACCGCACCAAAAAACACATTGTTCGACTTTTAAATTGTTAAAACTGCACCGTTTCGGCTTTTGTATTTTGTGCAATTTGTGGTTTAAGTACGTTTTAGTTTTTATGTGGTTCCGTTCTGTTTATAAACCGCAATAGCTATGTGCGGGTTTTTTAATTTGAGACGGTTTTAAAAACACAATTCCGATAGATTATAATCATATTTTTTTGGGCTTATAGTAGATCGAACACAAATGTAAAGCAACTTTGTGGCGAGTTAGTTGCTAAATTGTTAAAATAGTCAAAATTATGGTTAAAAAATATTTGATAAGATTTAAAATAATATTTATGTGACAAAAAATATATATTTTAAATTTGAAACAAAATCTTCGTCTATGTCAAAGACTTAGATTGAAAATGATATTCGTTTCTTAGCTTCTTTTAGTCAACCTTATATAAAAAAACATAAAAAGAACAATATATTTATAATTATTAAATATCAATATATATTAATTAAATATTTAAAAGATCACACGGTACGATTTTGCGACATGGTTTTTGGTATGCGTTTTTTACGAATGATGATAGCGTGCCATACAACAACCGCTCCAGCTCCCCCTTGGAGAAGGCCTCTGAATACTAAGAGGCGACACCCTTTCCAAGATGGAAATTCCCGACCTCCCAAGGTATTTCCAGCGTAGCCCGGAGAGATGATGCGCATGTCGGACGGTCCAGCCCAGAAGGCACTTTGCAGTGCACCCGCGATACCTTTCAGAAATCGTGCGCACACCACGTATCACACCTGAACCAATCAAGGACGTGGCACGAGACAAATGACTGATTACCCACAACATCCTTGTCCCCTCCTGCCACGGCAGGCACCTTGTCGCCTAAAGCGAGACCTGTCTAATGTATAAAATGTTGGATTAGGTGTCTAAGCCATGACTTTACAACTATATTTATCTTGTTAATTGAAGCAAAGTCCATTTGGGTTGCCCTCATAGCTGGAGGTCAGGATAGAGTTCAGTAGAGTAAAAGGTTGATTTATTAATTGTGTAATAAATCAATAGAATTAATTAAATGGTTTATTAATATATTTAAGTGTTAATATATTAATTAGAAACTATAATAATTAATTGAGATTTAATCTAGAATTAATTGGATTTAATTTAGTGATTAAATTAATTAATTAAAAGTGTGAGGACTAGTTTGTATTTATTCAATAGTTGAATAACTGGCAAAGAGAAGTCCAGGGGCCAAAAGTGGCGCCACCCTTGGAGGCTTCTCTAGGGTTGGCGAAAACCCTAATTAGGGTTTAGGGATCTGGTCCAAGTGGTCAACAGGCTTGCCCACTTGGAGGCTCCTTAGGGTTTCAGGTGTAACCCTAGGAGGCTATAAAAGGAACCCTCTGGCTCCCCATTATTCACGCCAACTTCAACCAAGATTACTCTGCTGGACTGTCTTCTCCATTGCTGTGGATATGACTTGCATCTGAGGCAGGATACTTTTGCTGCTAGCTTCAAGAACAAGATTCAAAGGTTGGTTCTTCTGATTTAAACTTTAGAAATCATTGTTGGCCTTTAGGTTTTAGTTTATTATCTTCATAGAAGAAAACATAGATCTTTATAGGGTGCATGTGAACCATAAGCAATTTTTGTGTTCATTGTTTGCTAGAAAACCCTTCAGTGGTATCAGAGCTTAGGCTGTTTTCTTGTGTTTGATATAAACTGCATAAACTGTTTGTGCCTAATGTTTTTGTGCGATAATTTGACCCTTAGAAGAGGTTAATTTCGTGGCCTAGGCTAGGGTTTCCTAACCCTAGCCTCCACCCCTTTATTCCCCCCTGATTTGCTTGATTTGCTGCCTTAAATAGTTGGTTGTTGTTTTGGTAATTATTGGATAATTAAATAACTGGAACCCCTTATTCTTGGCATGAAGATTTCGAAATCTAGGGTTTAATATAGGTAATTAATTTGATTAATTTTGTGATGCCTATATTTGATTTAATTAGTTTAATTAATTGTTTTATTAAAAGATCAATTAAATCAGCTTAAAGAATTAATTTAAATTTTCAAAAAATTGTTTAAAATTTGCGAAAATTATGATTAAATTAATTCTAAAATATTTTAATAAGATTAAAATATATCTTATATATTTATGATTAAAAGTTAATTATTTATATATAAGAAAATTGGTTAGTCTTACCGCAAGTAGGCCTCATTCACAAAACTGTCCTATAAAGAGGGTATAAGGCGACTGACTATAAAATGTTAGTCTAATGGGTATCCACTCTTACCCACCGCTCTCCTGGTCAGTCGAGTGTCGTTAGCCGAACGGGTTTGATAGAACCGCTAAGCCTCTTAAAAGTATAATGCTATAATTGAAAGTACTAGAACCTTAATCAAAAACCCAATCTAGTTACTTTAGGATAAAAATGTGAATTGGTGCTAATCCATGGAATTGCACATTGCACTTTGTGGAACGTTGGTGGAGCGTGTGTGGTTTACCGGCACACCAACTGGGGTCCGCAAAGGCTTGCAATGGGTTTCTCGATTTTGTCATTATTAACGGAGCGTGTGTGGTTAACCGGCACGTAAATTAGAGATGGAAATCGACTTCGAGAGTACCAAGCTAATTTGCATGGTTATTCACACCCGGTTTGTGATCCTCGGCATCCCAGTCACAAACAGTGGGGCACATCCGAGACTAAACATGCCATTGAACAGTTCAATGTGTCTCAACAGATCTAGGAATTTCATAAGATGAAATTGATAAGTGTATTATCTACCTTAATGACCATTATGTTGTGATTACGGCATCCCTCTTCACACCATAGTTGGGGTATTTTGGGTCCTAGCCTTAATAAATAATATGTTGGGTAATTATTTAAAAGGATAAATGAAACTAATAAAATTCTGGTTATTGTAGATGTCTGAATCAAGTGTCTATTCTCCTCCCTCTCCTCTTCACCCATTTCTGAGAGCATCAGAAAGCACCTGCTTAATATGGAAAGGCTGACTGGCCTTAACTGTACGGAATGGCTTCGCAATTGGAGACTGGCTCTCGGCATTGCGGGCAAGCTTCATTTCACCGAGTATCCGATCCCGGTTCCACAGGAACAAGTCATCATAAATAGTTCTTATGATGAGGGTAACTTCTTAGTTGATGTATCCGAAGAAATTTGTGACCTCATGTTGTTGACCATTGACCCTGAATTCCGCAAGGATTTTGAATCCTTAGGGCCATATGAGTTAATGCAATCGGTTGAGGAAAGGTTCCGAAAACCGATTGAAGAGGAACGAGCTAGGATCTTCAAAAGACTTGCAGAGTGTAAGTTAAAAGAAGGAAGTAACATCGATTCGCATGTTCTTCAGATTGAAGCATACATAGGCGAATTGTACAAACTTGGTCATACCATGAGTCAGGAGTCGAGTGTTAACACTCTACTCGCTTCACTGACTAGTAAGTACGATCTGTTCATTCAGACGTACAGAAAGGAAGACCAGAAAAAGACCTTAATGGAAATGCGTCTACTGTTGACTTTATACGAGTCACTATTGGACAGGCATAGCTCCATTGGTTCAGCTACTTCTGGATTAAGTCCAATGGAAAGACGCAGCAAGAAACGATCCAGATCGTTTGGATATGTCTTAAGCTGGGAATCCACAGAATCGGATACAGTCGCGGAAAGATTGAAAGACGCTCCAAAGTCAAAAACTTTTGGAAGCTCAGGTATATCTAAAAACCTCAAAAACTCCTGTTCCATAATTCCTTGATGCATAATGTGATAGTCACATTTTGGTTTGTATGCAGGGAATGAGTAAGGTACGGGACATTGGCGCATAGGAGCACATTTGGATTGGATTTCCGGCTCATGCGTTTTGAAGTTTAGTTAGATATTGAAATATTGTTATTAGTTTTTAGATGCGTATGACACTGTCTATCATATAGTACATTGTGCAAGGATTTTTGTTTTTAATAAAATTGTCAATTTTCTTTTAACACATGTTGTTTGAAATATCCTTGAAATGTTGTATGATTGTGTTGAATGCATAATTAGAAATAACTTGAATGTTGAATGCATCCAAAGTGTTTGGATTTTAGGAATTGTGTCCTTTTATGATTGTTAAGATAAGTATCATAAGAATCAATTCAACCAAATGTCCAGTTGGACAGGACCTTGGAATCACTTGACTTAAAGTCACTTGATGAGTTGAGTTCTTAATGTGCTAAGAAATGAATCAACCAATGATCCAGTTGGACGGGACTTTGGAATCATTTGGCTTAGAGACAAATGATGATTAAGTTCTTTATAAAGCACATGTGGCAAGAAATGAATCACCCAAAGATCCAAAGGATAGGATTTTGGAATCAGCTGACTTAGAGTCAACTGAAGATTGCAAGTCTTGAACAGAATTAACAAAGTCATAAGTTTACATAGAGATGTAAAGAGATTGAGATTAGAAGCAACGAACACATCAGTTGCTGTGTATTGCTCGAATCTCCGAATAGAACACAATTGTTTGTACTTCACAATATTTGTCATTCGGTATGACGAATATGACTTCGCTTATCGGAATAAGCGATTGAATTGAAACCTTGAACAGTTCAAGGACTTCAAAGGAAGTACGAGATCCACAGAACCTGAGTGACAACTTAAACTGGGAAATGTTTCACAGTTATTCTCTTCCAAGAACATTAATAGTTATAATGTGTCTTAGGGAAGATGATGGAGCGTTGGTCGAAAGAGTTCGATCCTCAATGTATGAGATACATTGCCAATTAGTTCCCCGTAAACTAAACACTAAACCAGTCAGACCATATTCCAACCACATCCTTCGACTAAGTAGGTTTTGCAGACATTGTCTGAAATGTAAAGCTGTGATTGTCCCACTTGTATATTAAAGGTCCAGGGTCTTGTAGTGTTCGTCCGAACCTCATGACTGGCCTGAACCTAATCAGAAATGTCATTTCACTAGCTATCCCGCTGTACCTGGAAGAGAAAGAGCTCTTTTAGAAAGAACTCATATTCTAAGGAGACAGTGGGAGTTGGGACTGTCCTGAATGAGTTCAAGATTAGCCAAGTGAAATAACCTTTAGTCATCGCTAGGCTTAGAGCAGAAATCCAATTTCTGTTTTAATACTGACATAACCTTCTCTTGACCAGTAGTACTGATCACCGTCATAAGTAGTTATGATCGGGGTGACATACCGAATAGTGGTAAAACACTATAGTTGGTACGGATTTTCAATCCGACTACTTGGAAGCATTGGTGAGCCCGATTGCTGCCAATTAAGAGAACCTTAGGACGAGATACAGTCTATGTGACAGTTTGATTGATTTTACAACTGGTCTTAAAAAAAAGTGGGAGTAATCATCAAAAGAAACCAACATGGACAGAAACGTACCATCAGAACATCTGGTTGATTGAGACGATACTCAGAGTCAAGTAATTGACTTCGAGAGAAGCGCTCTCAATAGAAGATGAAATCTGAAAGGATACTGCATAATGTAAGTCATTAGTGGAGCGCGTGTGGATCACCGGCTCACTAATGAGGACTCACAAAGAATATGCCAGTATAAAGGTACATGGGCCCGGGATTTCCCCGCGGGCATCTCGCAAGAAAGGATATTCAGATTCTCGAAATATGCCAAAGGATTGGATTTTGAGAATGAGCTGAAAGATATCCATTAAGATGTCAGAAAGGTTTGGATTCTCTAAATGTGCCATAAGCTCTGGATTTTGAGAATAGTCCATAATCGTGTCAAAGCCAGTGGGAGTATTGCTGTTATATGTGTGTTACATACTGTTTCTAGGAAACGTCTATTTTCATTACAAAGTGTAATGACTTGGTGTTAAGAGACGGATCGCTATGAAAGACTTAATAAAGATACGGCATGCTCGGGTGGTTACAAACGACTATGAGATAGATCGAAACTCTGCCAAGATGATCTTGATAAGACTCAAGATGCATAGCTCAGGAAAAGAGTTTCCTATCATTGCAAACTGTAATGATTTGGCATACAAAGAAGGTGCAGCATACTCACATAATCCATAGACATCTGTCAGATAGATGTTGTCATCAGTATAGAACCGGCCATAGTAAGCATGATCTTGATAAGATTCAAGATGCATGAGAAAAAGTCTCCGAAAGGATATGGTTATTAAAAGTCGTGACACAAGGATTATAAATAATCCTAAGATTCCAAAAGGGTTTGGAATAGGACTAGATCGAATCCAACAAGTTTCTTGGATCGATCAGAAGTGTCATGAACATGTCTTGATGACTTAATGCTTAGAGCATAGTGAGTCAGATTCAGGATATGACCTGGCTGGGAATACTTGATGGATTTTGAACATACGTGAGAGATCATTTGAAAATGATTGGGGTGAATATTGATAACAAAATTTGAAAAGAGTTTTCAAATAAGGACTTAATGGTTAAAGAATTTCGTTAGCATTCCGATGGAGCGCGTATGGCTCACCGGCACATCGTAACACCTCGAAATAGTCTTAGGGTGCAGTCGTGTGGACTAAAGATCCCGAGAACCATGGAAAGTCACAGTACATAGAATGGAGTTGTTAGTGAGAATGACGGTATGACCAAAATTGAAATATCATCGGAAGAATATCCGATCGGATAAAGTGTATAAATGTGTAACATTTGAATACATAGAAAGAGTGAAAGGTCAAGTAGACATAGATACATAACACGAATTAAATAGTTTAAAAGGAATCTAGAAACCGATAATAGTTTATGTAAAATCCGACTTGGTGATTACCTTGTGGAGACTTGGTAATTAGGCAATAGTAGCCACCAGTCAGATTTTAAGTTTCAATTTTGCATGTTTCACTTCCCGAATAATTTGATTATTCAAAAGTCCACAGTCGCTCATACTTTTCGGGAGTAAGTATGAACAAAGACTGTCGTGAATTGGTTGTAGATTGTCTAAGGAGTTAGACATTTCAGTAAGACTGCTACAACGTTCACGAGTACTTAGAAATAGAGATTTGAGTATTGGATAAACCCGCGCTCAACAGATTGCTTCATGGATTACATCACGAGCAATGTTGAGACGATAATATCGTATGATCTTGAAGCGGAGACATATGAGTTGAAATTTACGAGTCGGTTGTGCATTGATAATGCGAAACGCATCGGTAACTCGATGTTATAAAACGTATTGTTGTGTACGATGTGATAAGTAAAAGACACAACCATATGAGTCAAAGCTTATTCGTTCCTTGACCCTGATGGGAAACAGATATCTGTAGGCCGCTCGATGATTTTGAAGTTGACTAAAGTGCTGGCCAGCCGGGACTAAATTGATGTGTTCAATTGGAAGTCTGAAAGTCATAAGCAGAATCGGAAATCGGGAAACAGAGTATCGGACAGAGATTGATCTCAATCCATGTCTCGTGTCTGGAAATATCTTGTTGGACAAAGGATCATATGATCACTTATCTTTGGACGGAACTAACTAGGTCAGAGTTCGACAGCAGTTTCTAGGAAGCTGCAGGTTGTTTATTAATCAGAAGATAAATTAAAGTCATAGACTTATCCAAGTGGGAGACTGTTGGATTAGGTGTCTAAGCCATGACTTTACAACTATATTTATCTTGTTAATTGAAGCAAAGTCCATTTGGGTTGCCCTCATAGCTGGAGGTCAGGATAGAGTTCAGTAGAGTAAAAGGTTGATTTATTAATTGTGTAATAAATCAATAGAATTAATTAAATGGTTTATTAATATATTTAAGTGTTAATATATTAATTAGAAACTATAATAATTAATTGAGATTTAATCTAGAATTAATTGGATTTAATTTAGTGATTAAATTAATTAATTAAAAGTGTGAGGACTAGTTTGTATTTATTCAATAGTTGAATAACTGGCAAAGAGAAGTCCAGGGGCCAAAAGTGGCGCCACCCTTGGAGGCTTCTCTAGGGTTGGCGAAAACCCTAATTAGGGTTTAGGGATCTGGTCCAAGTGGTCAACAGGCTTGCCCACTTGGAGGCTCCTTAGGGTTTCAGGTGTAACCCTAGGAGGCTATAAAAGGAACCCTCTGGCTCCCCATTATTCACGCCAACTTCAACCAAGATTACTCTGTTGGACTGTCTTCTCCATTGCTGTGGATATGACTTGCATCTGAGGCAGGATACTTTTGCTGCTAGCTTCAAGAACAAGATTCAAAGGTTGGTTCTTCTGATTTAAACTTTAGAAATCATTGTTGGCCTTTAGGTTTTAGTTTATTATCTTCATAGAAGAAAACATAGATCTTTATAGGGTGCATGTGAACCATAAGCAATTTTTGTGTTCATTGTTTGCTAGAAAACCCTTCATAAAAGCCCTTAGGAGGCTCACGGTAAAGGGATCATTTCCTCTAATCTCTCACACGTATTATCCTCTGTCTCGCCAGAGACTGACTTAGCCATCAGAGCGTTTTCCCAGGACCTCCTCCCGAATGACGACTGACGGTTCTCTTCCTTGTGATTGTGTTTGCATACTCTCACTCTCTAGACCTCAAACATCCTCTTAGAAAGATTCCAGAAGTTTGATAACGCATCAAATGATATGGTGCAGTTTTTGTGATGCAATATATAATACAAAATCGCACCGCATCGTAAAGAATCGGTTTTTAAAAAATTACAAAACGACACCATCGCTTTGTTCATTTGATTTTGATTTTTCGTTTTTGGTTTTACGGTATTTCGATTTGCAATTCGATTTTTGTTCACCCTTAACTGAACTCATTATAGTGTCAGCCCTGTTTCAAATCCATTTTGGGTCGGGTCAGTTAACGGGTCTTGGGTACACTTCTTATCTTACATTAGACAAATTGAACCGACACAAAATTCTAAGAGTAAATTACACTTTTGGTCCCTTTGTTTGACACGATTATACACCCTAGGTCCAAGTTTCGAAAAATCACTTCCGGGGTCCTTATGCTTACCATTTTCGTTACGGTCTAAGTCCCTGAGTGGGTTACAGTCTAAGAGCTTCCCGCTAACCGATCCCACCTGCCCCTCACTTTAGGGTATTATGGTAAAATCAGTTGGGTGTCCCCCAAAACATGAGAAAAGTTGCGACATATTTTGCCGAAGCCCTTGCTCGTAGAATTTACAAGCTATACCCAAAACGCCACAAAACTCGTCGACGTTCCAAGATCTTCTTCGTATGCACTTTTACGAGACTTGCCCTTACCTCAAACAGGGTATGTAGTGGCCGGCTCTGATGCAGGCTTTAGCTCTTAAACCAGAAGGTTCACCTACGTTCCGATTGACTAGAATCGGGCCACCGTTAGGAGATAATACAGATCATTTGCAGGAGGTGGGTTGGAAATTGGCTCAATTGGCTGATACAATTCATGTGGAGTTCGAGTACAGTGGTTTTCTTGCTGAAAGCTTGGCTGATCTTGAACCGACGATGCTTGATTTAAGAGAAGATGAAGTTGTTGCCGTTAACTCGGTCTTTGAGCTGCATTAGCTTTTGGCTAGACCACAAGCCAATCATAACAGACTGGTATTTTTGGAATGGTTCACCGAGTCTTTACATTACTATTCCACCATTTTTGACTCGCTTGAGAGCAGCAACAACGGTGGTGGAGGTGTGGACGGTGGTGGTATTGCGGTGGCGAGTAATCAAGATAAAATTAGATACACTGTCACTGTTTCGACACCCAATTGATTTTACCATAATACCCTTACGTGAGAGGCAGGTGGGATCAATTAACAGGAAGCTCTTAGACGGTAACCCACTCAGGGACTTGGACTGTAACGAAATGGTAAGCATAAGGTCCGCTGAAGTGATTTTTCAAAACTTGGACTCAGACACACAGACCAAAAGTGTAATTTACTCGTTAAATTCTAATTAATAGAATGTAAAGTACAAATAAAGGTTGAACGACCAAAGTTGCTATTTTATAATACTATAGGGGCACTTTTGTAAAATAAAGAATCGCACCATCAAATTTATAGGGTTTTTAACTCTCATCTTTTGTCTCCCTCCCTCTCTCTCACTTCCGACAGGAGAGAGAAAGCTCCTTCCCCAATCTCTCTCTCTTGCTATTTATCCTAAAAAAACCCTATCTTTCATACATCAAGATTAAATATCTTGATTCTATAGATTCAGCGTTGCTCGTCAATCGCTGATTCGCCTTTTAATTGATTCCATACCGTTCGATTTGACAAAAAGAGAGTTAAAATTCGAGGTATGCAGGCTGATCCAACGACAATAAGCTTGAGACCTGGAGGAGGAAATCGGGGAAGAACCACTGGCCCTCGTTTTGATTCGTCGGCTTTCGGTTCATTAGATCATCCAATCCTTCGTCCTCATGGCGCTATTGGCACTCCTTCTCTCGCCGCCTTCAAGGTCGTTACCTAATTTTCTTACCCTAAATGGACCTAGGGTTTATATTCTAACCGTATCTTGAATTTATTCATTGAATTTTCCCCTTTCATTGATATTTGTATTCGTCCTTATAATTTAGCTCGAACGTTTTGTTTTACTATAGATACATACAGTATGTATCTGTCGTTTATGTATCTGTTTATACGTATGCATGTAAGTGATATAATAATGTTACTTTCTGCGGGTTTTGATCTTTAATGCCTCAATGTAAAGTTCGTGAATTGTACCGATATTTGATTTTGGGTGAAGAAGAGAAACAAAAGAAGATTTTTCTTTCTTTTTATACAAACATGAAATTGAAATTTAAGCATAAGGTTGAGTGACATTTAGGTTTACTAACAAAACCATTTTTACTAATAAACCATTTTATTAGCAACTAAATTCACATATTTTTTGAATCATTGTTTTTCTAGACTGGTGATGCCCGCTTTGAAGCCCGTGAACGTGTTCGTTATACCAGAGACCAACTGTTACAACTTAGGGAGGTAATGATGGTTTATTTATTTATTATAATTATAATATTTATTGGACTTTTTATTTATATAAACTATTTATCTATATCATTTAACGTTTTAATTTTTCTTTTGTGTAGGTTGTAGTTGTCCCTGAAGAGATTCTTAAAGTCAAAAAAGAAGTTGACACCGAGTTTTTTGGTGAGGATCAAAGCTGGACTAAAGCAGAAGTAAATGTAAGTATTTCATATTTACATTATACACCCTTAACAACTTTATAATATTTTCATATGATTTTTTTTAAAGGTGCCAAGTCAGCAGGCTCAGACACGTTACTCAGAGCCAGATAATCGTGACTGGCGTGGACGTTCCGGTTCTACCCCTGTGGAGGACAGATCTTGGGACAACAGGCAACAAGAAACAAATCAGTATAATCGTCATGACCAATCAAGATCACAAATCTCTTCTAACCAAGGGGTAAGTTCTTATATTAAAAAATAAAAAATATTTAGTAAGTTTCAATTTATGGTCCCTCAGTTTACCCTTTTTGCAATTTTGGTCCTTATTGTAAGGTTTCATATCAGTTTTGGTCCGTGAATCATTAAAATCTAACTACTCAGTTGTTAACTTTTTAAAATTACCCTTTTCCCCTTGGACCAAACCCGAGGAGGCATGTTTTTTTAAATGACCATTTTGCCCTTGGAATTGTTTAGTGTTAAATTAATATAAGATGATGTTTTCCTACTTTTTAAAATGACCATTTTGTCCTTGGACCAAAACTCAGGGGACTTGTTTATTTATTTAAAATGACCATTTTACCCTTGGACCATCCCTGAGGAGGCTGTTTTTTAAATGACCGTTTTACCCTTGCAATTTTTTATATCCTTGGGTGTTTAATATAAGGTGATTTTCTCCTACTTTTTAAAATGACCCTTTTGTCATTCGACCAAACCCCAGGACCCCTAGTTATTTCTTCAAAATGACCATTTTGCCCTTGCAATTTTGTTTATTATTTCTTTTATTTGGAACAGAGTGGTCCTGCTCCTGCACTTATCAAAGCCGAGGTGCCATGGTCAGCTCGAAGAGGGACACTTTCTGACAAGGACCGTGTCTTGAAGACAGTAAAAGGGTAAAAATACCATTACTAACCTTCATATTGGATTAAATTACAAAATTGATCCTTACTCTTTCCGATGTTTACCATATTTACTCCAAAATCAAAACCCGTCTCAAATTTGGTCCTTATTTCACGCTTTCAAGGACCAAAATCATTACAAAACCTCAAAAGGTTTCAATTTTAGACTAAACACGGTTAAAATCAGAAAACACAGGGACCATTTTTGTAACTTACTCTAAAAATTGAGAACTTGTGTTATTCATGTTTTCAGTATCTTGAACAAGTTGACACCTGAGAAATTCGATCTTCTCAAAGGCCAACTCATCGATTCCGGGATCACAACCGCTGATATTTTAAAGGTTCATTTTATTTTATTTATTATAATACCATTCTATCTTTTGGGACATTGAAATAAAACTGTTACTGTTCATGAAACAGGGTGTGATTTCTTTGATATTTGACAAAGCAGTTCTTGAACCTACATTTTGTCCAATGTATGCTCAATTGTGTTCGGATCTTAATGTGAAGTTGCCCCCTTTTCCATCTGAAGAGCCAGGTGGAAAAGAGATCACTTTCAAGAGAGTGTTGTTGAATAACTGTCAAGAGGCTTTTGAAGGTGCTGATAAATTGAGGGAGGAAATAAGACAAATGACTGCCCCTGAACAAGAGGGTGAAAGGAGAGATAAAGAAAGAATGGTGAAGCTTCGTACCCTTGGAAATATTCGGTTGATTGGTGAGCTTTTGAAACAGAAAATGGTCCCTGAAAAGATTGTTCATCACATTGTCCAGGTTTTTGTTTAAACACTTTGTTTTTTGTTCTCGAGTAAATTGCCTTTTTATCCCTTTTGGTCTGTGACTCTGTGGGCTGTCGAGTTTAACTTTAACAGAATGGAGGGCAAAATGGTCATTTTGCATCCAGCTGATGTCCATCTATATTTTTTATATATATTTCTCTAATTCACTATACTGTTTTCCTAAATTAACAACTAAACTGTTAAATTTATGAAAATGACATTTTTGCCCTTGTCTTCATTTTATACTCTCCTTCATATTCTTCCAAGAAAAACTTTTTTTAACTGTTTTGGTTGTTGGGTTTTCTAATTTAACAGCCCAGGTGTTAAATTAGTGAAACGACCGTTAATAAGAGAAATAAATGGAGGGTAAAATGGTCATTTCACACTTCACATCCATTTCTTAACAGTCTGTAAAATAGTGCTACAGTGACAAAAAATAAAACAAAAAGATTTCTTTTTGGTCCGAATCTAAAACAACTCGGGAGAAAAATATAGTTTAGTCTTTATTTATTTATTTTTATTTAAAATTTCGTTTTCATGAAAACAGGAACTTTTAGGACCCGACAATAAAACATGTCCAGATGAAGAAAACGTAGAAGCAATCTGCCAGTTTTTTCAAACAATAGGCAAACAACTAGACGAAAGCCCAAAATCAAAACGAATTAACGACACTTACTTCATTCGACTCAAAGAACTCTCAACAAACCCGCAACTCCCTTCACGTATGCGCTTCATGGTCCGCGATATTCTCGACCTCCGTTCCAATAAGTGGGTCCCACGACGCGAAGAGGTACTTTTCCCTTTTCTTTATCTTTATCTTTATCTTTTTTTTTTTTGTTTTTGTTTTTTTAATTTAATCTAAACCGTTTTTCAGGTGAAAGCCAAAACAATTACCGAAATCCACAACGAAGCCGAGAAAAACATGCGACTTCGCCCGGGCTCCACGGCCAGTATCCGGAACAGCCGTGCGATAGCTGCCGGAGCACAGGGCGGTTTCCCGTTAAACCGCCCTGGTGCTGGCGGCATGATGCCCGGCATGCCGGGCACCCGAATGCCCGGCATGCCTGGACTTGATAACGACAATTGGGAAGTCCCCAGGTCTCGTTCAATGCCACGTACTCAACAACCACTCGCCGGAAAAACACAAACACCCATCGTGAATCAACGGTTTCTCCCTCAAGGTAGTGGCGGTTTCATTAGCGGCAAATCTAGCGCGTTGCTACAAGGTGGTGCCGCCACCCCCACCCCCGTCCCCGTCCCCGTCCCCGTCCCCGTTAACTCTTTTCCAGTGACCGTTGCACCGGTGGTAAAGAATAGAGATGAAATCAAGAGGAAAACAATTTCGCTTCTTGAAGAATATTTTAGTGTTCGGATTCTTGATGAAGCGTTACAGTGTGTGGAAGAATTAAAGTCGCCGGAATACTACCCGGAGTTTGTGAAGGAGGCGGTGTCACTCGCGTTGGAGAAAAGTCCACCGTGTGTGGAACCGATTGCTAAGCTTTTGGAGTATTTGTATTCAAAGAAGGTTTTGGTCAAATCCGATTTGACCGCCGGGTTTGTTGGTTACGGGTCGTCGTTGGACGATATTGCGATTGATTTGCCGAAAGCACCGAGTAATTTCGGGGAGGTTATGGGGCGTTTGGTGGTGGCGGGTGGTGTGGATTTTAAGGTGGTGGAGGAGGTTTTGAAGAAGATGGAGGATGATTACTTTCGGAAGGCGGTTTTTGGTGGTGTGATGAGGGTTGTGGGGTCCGGGAATGGCGTGGTGAGTGCACAAGTGGATGATGTTGCTGCATGTGAGAGGCTATTTTGAGTGTGTTGTCTATGGATTTTATGTAGGTGGTGGTAGGTTGGTGGTGGTTTCCGGTGAGGTGTATATTTTGATTTTTAAGTGAAGTTTGATAGGAATGTGTGTTTGGAAAGAGAGAGGTGAAGTGAGTGTCGCCATGAATTTTGGAACTTGTTTTGTAACGTTAAATTAGTTTTTACTTGGTTTATTATTGGACTTGATGAGTTCATAAATGTGATTGTTTTTCATCTTTATTTTTTTTATGTTTTAGTTTCTGATTTGGTCGCCAAAGTAGAGACATTTTCTAAAGACACGTTTATTATTATTATTATTTTATTTTATGTTGTAGTTTCTAAACATCTTTTTTTATGTCTTAATTTGTTGGAGAGTTTGCGATCTCAGTTTTTCAATGGCTTGTTGTTGGGCTCTTATTATTGTTGATAATATTTTGAGGAACTGAGCAAACGTGATGTGGAACTTTAATTGTGTTATTGAAGTCATTTTTGGTATAAGAGAAACTTAATAGATGGATATGGGATCTTGATTCAACAAGTATCTTTTCGGCTGGCTCGATTAGAAAAATCATTGAAGATGCCACTCTAGTGGTTGGTGGATGGAATACATTAAATTCCATTCAAAGTCAGGATTTTTGCTTGGAGACTTTATTTGGACCGAGTATGGGTGTTAACGAGGAAGTGCATTTTAAATGCAGACGATTGGAGTCGTGGAATATACGTCTAGTGTCTGTTTACTCCACTTCCATTCGATAAAACAGTTGACTCGGATAGCGAGATGGAGGAAGAAGAATCAGAATGGATGGAGGATGACAATTCGGAACCGGAAGAAGGGGAACTCACGCCTGGTCAATATTGTGGGTGGCGAAGGAGGAACAACAAGTGGAAAATGAATTGTCTAAGTTTGACTAAAGATCAACTGGGTGAAGAGACTAAAAATCACCAACAAAATCAACTTTATAGGTATATAGGAGACGTGGTTGAACAATTGCTCAAAGATTAATGTTGAGGTATGTTGGGATGATACGAAATTTGACTTCTAAGGGGTTGAATCGATTGGGAGGTCAAGGGGACTTGTTTGTGTGTATATGGAGTAAGCAGTTATCCAAAGACACTACCTTATTGTAATTGGAAGATGGGTGGGGATTGGGGAAAAAATTATATTTGCCAATATCTACGAGCCTGAGGCTCTAGTTGAGAAAGAGATGTTATGGGATGAAGTGTTGAGGGTCAAGCAACTCAATCTGGGTAAATGGATATTATTTGGAGATTTTAATGCAGTGAGGCGTGCTGATGAGAGATTCAACTCCCAATATTACTTTAGACCTGCCTCACTTTTCAATCGGTTTATACAAGAAGCAGGTCTTCATGATTTTAACATTGGTGGACAAGCTCATCTCTCATTGGTATGATTTCGGGCCTCGACCATTCAAGTTCTTCAATTCATGGCTGTTGAAAGACGGATTACAAGAGGTTGTGAAATTGGCTTGGGCGAATTTTAAAGGTTACAGAACACCGAATAGATATCTAATGGCTAAGTTGCGCTTTTACAAAGAAGGGGCAAAAGTGGGAGGCATTGATGTCACGTAGGCGCCAATGAAGACAATTTTTTTTTTTTTTTTTTTTTTGTTGTGGAATTATATTTTAATCAAGGAGTGGTGTTGCCAACCAACGTTTTAGTTTTTTTTTTTTAAATAAAAAATAGAAAAACCTCATTACTTTAAATAAAAAACATATATTTTAGTTTAAACAAAACCATAATATTTCATTAAATAAAAAAGAAAATTACATAAACCTAGGAAATTAAAATATCATAATTTTAGGAAAATAAAAACATTGCTACATGAAATTAAAAAACTACAAATTATATTTTGCTCGGATATGCGCTTTCGCTGCCATCGCCGCTTCGTAATTCTCCCCGGTAAGGTGACTCACGTCTTGCATTAACAATTTCATTTCCGTGAGCCGGGTGTTTTCCAACATATGCTTATCCAACGTTGTGCGCAAACTTGCAAACTCCTCAGACATTTCTTGAAGTAGTTCCGATCGTGTGGTAGCGGAGGAATTTGATGAACTCGCTTTCCCCTTTCGTTTTGCCCGATGTCTACCCATCGGACGAGGAAGTGGTTGAACTTCTTCAACGTCATCGTCATTCTTGTTAAGATAGACTCTGACACGACCATCCGATGACACTTGATACAACCCCGATTCAAATGTTCTGCTTCTTTTGGAGCCCGAAAACGCAATTTCCCTCGACCAAACTTGTTCCCATCTTTTGCTTTGTCAAACAACATTCCAAGCGTGCATATATTTAAACGGTCTTGCGTTGTCGTTTTGGTACATGTAGTTCACTTTGTCCAAAATGCTTGACTCGCTTACTCCGCTTCGCCATTGGTTTACCAAGTTCGTGTAAATACCATTGAAGCTCATGATGCACTTGTTCATGTTGTCCCACTTTGTGTTGCATTGATTTTTGTTCCGGTAATCCGAACCATGTTGCATTCCTCGCCGAAAATGCTTCGTAACACGAAGCCAAAGCCTGTCACGAGTTTGATTTTTTCCTTTCTTTGGGTCTTTGGGTACATCAATCCATGCCCGTGCTAACTCGGTTTCCACTTGTACCAACCATTTGCTATTTTGAGCCCATCCAATTTTCTTTTGTTGTGGCTCGGGTTCGGGTTCGAATACCGCTTCTGTCTTAGTGAGGTGGTGGCTCGGGTTGGCTTTGCGGTTGTTGGAATTGGAAATTGGATGGGGTTTGTTGATGGAATGGGTTGAAATTTTGTGGGAAAAGTTGTTGTGGCATCGTCCCAAATTGTGAGTAAAACGGTGTACCACCGAACATCGAATTAGGCGAGAAAATCGGGACTTCTAGCTGTGGCCGGTAAGGTGGTGGCGAAGATGGATCGTATCCGAAAATGTTTGTAGCATTTGGTTGTTTTGAAGGTTGTCGGAAGACATTTTGAGAGAAGAAAGCTAGAATTGAGCGCTTTAAAAATGATTGTGGCTATGTATACAGATATAGAGTAAAATTGTAGAACTTAAAAAAAAAAAAACAAATATATATATATATATATATATATATATATATATATATATATATATATATATATATATATATATATTTACCGTTTTTCAAAGGTCAAAAGAGGAGAGAGAACCGACATAGAGGTGCCGCGGGTTATGCCGCCAACCCATGCCGCGAAGCGGTACGGTGTTCCCAGCAGCATTGCCCTGCAACCTAGGATGCCGCCAACGATTTTCTTGCCACTCTATATAGCCTAAAACAGGACAATTGAGTTACAAGCTACTAATGCACGAGGTAAAGTCTATTGGATTCTCATCCCACACACAGGAACACATAATTTTAAGAGGGAGAAAGAAAGGGTTTGAAGAGTGATGATTTGTGTACTACTGCTAGTTGATATTCCACATATTATTAGGAGACAAAGGAAAGGTAAAGGGCTTAGTGTTTACATCTTAAATAATTATAATAAATGTAAATTATTTGACCTTATAAAACTCAGTGGGTTTGTATACATGGCTGGTGGCACGAGCACACGATATTGTTTTATAGTTTCATGTTACAAATTGCATAATATTGATTAAATTATAGCAAGTGGTTGCTATTGTCGGTAAAAAATTGAATGTTTTGTCTCTATGGTGGTAATAAATAAAACACATTGCTTATATTATCAGTAAAAGTATACAATACATTGCTTACATGTCAATTACTTCAGTTTCTATTAAAGTGGATTTTTCTTGGAAACTCGGTCTCTCTTTTTTACATTTAGTTTATTTCATTGAGATGCCCACACCAAATTCATCGTATCTTAACAAGTCAACATGTCACGTGACAAGATATTTTTTGAGTTTTTATATATAATTGGAAGTTGCTTGGAAACTCGCATCCTCTCTATATATACTGACCATTTCATCGAGGTGTTCAAATTAACAACTGTATCTCAACAAATTACCACAATGGCATCTTCATCATCTTCTCTTTCCGCTCCAGCCTATACTTCACGGCCATTTAAGTACTATGTTTTTCTCAACTCTAGAGGAAAAGATACCCGAAATAACTTTACGGGCCATCTCTACTCAGCTCTTAAAAACAAAGGAATCCGCACTTACATGGACAATAAAACACTTCCTCGGGGCGACGACATTCACCCATCCCTTATGGAGGCGATTGACAAATCGCAGATTGCCATAGTTATATTCTCTGAAAACTACGCAGAATCAAAATGGTGCTTGAATGAGCTTGAGTACATTATAAAATGCAAGAATACGAGAGGGCTAATCGTTATGCCCATATTTTATAAAGTGGATCTCTCTGACTTGAAAGGACAAAAAGGAAAATACAGAGAAGCATTTGACAAAGAAGGTAAACGAGACCAAGGCTGAACTTTGGAGAAACGCACTCATGGATGCAACTGGAATTGCTGGATGGGATTCCAATGCCGATGCCAACAAGTAATTTTCTTTTTTCATTTTTGCATTTTGTGCGCGCTTAAAGACATTTATACTTGTACAGTTGTACCTTTTAGGAATTTTATACGAATGTTTTAATTATTCTTGATGATGTTGATAAACAGAGGCTTTGACTAGATCACATGATAATTTTGGCAAGTTAAAAGTAACCCACATTTGATTTCGATGAGAGTTATGCAGGATTCCGGAAGGAGTTCATGTGTTCTGGTTGTGATTTAGTTTAGTTTTTTATGGATCAGCTTTATAGTACCAATGACAGTAATATGAAAAAACACACACGCAAGAATATGGAATAAACTCTTATTATAACCAAGAAACTTTGCTCAAAACTCAGTTACAATCAATTCCTCCCATTCTAGATAACCTAACTCGATACCTAGAATTATATATATACCCGTAAGTAGATAACTACAAACAAGGATTTCTATCTATAATACCGGCTTGTATATAGATAATGCCTATCCTAACACCTCACCATGATTAGGATATACTCGGAAATTACTAACATTTACCCCCTAATTTCCGAATGGAAATTGAGAGGTTTTTAACACCCAAAAGATCACGCATTTCTCCAAACTTGAGTTTAGCCGGTGCCTTTGTTAGGATGTCAGCTCGTTGCTCCTTCCCGCTAATGTGTTCCACCACGATCTCCTTTTCTTCTACTCTTTCTCGAATATAATGAAATCGAGATTTTATGTGTTTGCTCCGACCATGGAACACCGGATTTTTGACCAGGGCTATGGCCGATGTATTGTCAACCTTGAGTACAACTCCTTCCACTTTAGACCCTGTTATTTCAGTGAGTAAATCTCTAAGCCAAACGGCCTGACAGCTGGCCGAGCTTGCCGCCATGTACTCTGCTTCACATGAGGATAAAGCTACTGTTTCTTGCTTTTGTGAACACCAAGTGACAGGGGAGTTTCCTAGGTAGAAAATGTGTCCGATTGTGTTTCTTAGCTTCTACCATCATCCACATCTATATTGTGGCTACTGTCACTGTAACCCGTCATCTTTATAGTGTCACCACGTGTATATCGTAATCCATAGCTCACGGTTCCCTTCACGTACCTTAGGATTTGTTTTATTGCGGCCATGTGAGACTTCTTGGGAGCTTGCATGTATCTACTTGCAATACCAACCGAGTATGAAAGGTCAGGTCTGGTTTGCAGCAAATATCTTAATCTTCGAACTAGGCTGCGATAGGTAGTAGCTTCGACATCCTCTTCGCCTTCTCCTTTTGAGAATTTTATGTTAGGGTCCATAGGTACTAGGGTAGAGTTACACTCACTCATCCCGGCATCTTTGAGCACCTTCTTAGCATAACCCTCTTGAGTAATCAGAATTCTGTCTTTCTGTTGAAATACTTCGATGCCAAGGTAATATGTGAGTTGTCCAAGGTCCGTCATTTCAAACTTTGTACTCATAGCAAGTTTGAACTTTGTTATGATCTCCATGCTCGTTCCAGTGACCACAAGATCATCTACATATACCCCAACTAGAATGACCTCGGTTCCAACGTTTCTTTTATATAGTGCTTGTTCTTGAACACACCTAGTGAACTTCATTTTCTTCAATATGCTATCAAGCTTCATATTCCACGTTCGAGGTGCTTGCCTTAAGCCGTATAGTGCTTTGACAAGTTTGTACACCGAGTTTTCATGTCCTTTTTTAATGAAGCCCTCCGGTTGGTGCACGTACCACTTGTTCCTGTAGTTCGCCATGTAGGAATGCGGATTTTACATCGAGGTGATGTAATTCCCATCCTTTTGAAGTTGCTAGGGCGATTAGGATGCGAACTATTTCGATACGAGCCACTAGTGCAAAAACCTCTTCAAAGTCAACTCCTGGTTGTTGTAGATAGCCTTTTGCGACAACCCTTGCTTTGTATTTGTTTATTGATCCGTTTGCGTCTCTTTTTACTTTGAAAACCCACTTTAAGCCGATAATAGTGGTGTCATTCGGTCTTGCGACTAGCTCCCACGTGCCATTTCTTTCAATAGCGTCAATTTCTTCTTTCATAGCTTTTACCCACATTGGGTTGTCTTTGGCTTCGTAGTAGCTCGAGGGTTCGTCTTCACTGAAAGACAGCATCAGTTCGTTATAGAGGTTCATCTCGTAGTCGTCATATCTTCTTAGTGGGTTGACTAGCCTGGACGACCTTCTTAGTTGTGGTGTTGGCTGATTATTGTCTTCCTCGATCTCGTGATCAGGTAGAGTTTCTACATTTTCGTTATTCGGATTCTCTTCGCCCCCTTCGCTCGCTTGGTCGATTTCGCTTGCCACCGACCCATCTCCCGTATTGACAACATTTTGCCAGTAGACCCAAAACATACCCGGTTTTAGTGTTGTTTCGGGTTCTTTTTCCCAGTTCCAGCCCACACTTTCATCGAAGATGACATCACGTGAAACAACAATCTTATGTGAGGTAGGGTCAAAGAGGCGGTGTGCTTTCGACACTGGTTCGGTTCTGAAGTAGACAACTTTCTTGGACCGGTCATCAAGTTTTTTTAGATGTCTGCCGACAATTTTGGCGTAGGCAACGGAACCAAAAATCCTTAGATGCTCGATGTTTGGCTTCCGATCATGGAAGTATTCATATGGGGTTGATTCGTGGAGTGCCTTGGTAGGAATTCTATTTATGATGTAAGTTGCGTGTTGGACCGCCTCTCCCCAAAAACGATTCGGGACTTGCTTGGTTTTTAACATGCTTCGCACCATCTCTAAGAGTGTACGGTTCCTTCTCTCGACAACTCCGTTCTGCTGGGGCGAATATGGTGCAGTGAGGTGTCTAGTGATTCCGTGACCTCCACATAGATTATCGAAGTCTCGTGACGTGAACTCACCGCCCCTATCAGTACGAAATACGAGTACTTTGTTCCCGGTTTTAGTCTCGACCATTTCTTTGAATTTCTTGAAGCAATCAATAGCTTCGCTCTTCTCTTGCATCAGATAACACCACATATATCTAGAGAAATCATCAATTAAGACAAAGATATACCTATTTCCAGCAATGGTAGGAGGAGATATTGGGCCACATAGATCGCCATGCACAAGTTCTAACGATCTCTTTGCTCGAAATTGTGTCTTCTTTGGAAATGGATTTCGTGAGTGCTTTCCAACCAGGCACGATTCACATAGTTGTTTCTTTCCTCCAATATTTGGTAAACCAATGGCTAGTTCTTTCTTTGACATAAGGGCTAAAGTATCGAAGTTTGCATGCCCAAGCATTGCATGCCACAGCCATTCTTGATCATCAAGTCGAGTGTGTAGACACACTGGTTTTCCGATTGTAATCTTTGTTTTATAGAGACGGTTTAAAGATATTTTTACCTTGAATAGGAGGGTATTGCGGCTGTCACGAAGAAAGAGATAATCTCCTTTCATCGAAACTTCACACCCTCCTTCGGTTGCTTGTCCAAGGCTTATAATGTTAGTCTTGAGGTTCGGAATGTAGTAGATGTCCGTAAGTAGTTTCTGACTGCCCCCTCACTTTCAAACAAAACAGATCCCTTGCCTTGTATTTCCACAAAAGAGTCATCACCAAACTTGACTCTTCCACCTATTCTCCTGTTGAGTTCCGTAAAGAAGGAGATATTTCCCGTCATGTGGTTACTGGCCCCGTTGTCTAGGTACCAGATGTCACTGCTGCCATTATCTGACTCATACTTGCTAGGTATAACCCCTTTCTCATTGAGGAGGACTGTTTCGTAGAGGACTTTGATCATGAATAGTTGTGGGTCGTGATCACTTACCTCGGCCACATGAGCTTCAGGTTGTTGATTTTTCTTCTCGCGTTCAGGACATTGAGAGGCAAAGTGACCGTAGTTGTCACATCTGAAACACTGAAGCTTAGATCGATCTTTACCCTTTCCTTTTGGCTTGTCGGATTCGTTTTTCGTGGTATTTGATTGACCACGGTTCTGCTGTTGGTATGATCCTCGACCCCCGCGACCTCGTCCAGACCCTCGCCCTCGACCTCCTCTACTTGAATCAGAGCCACGATGGGACGACTCCGTCTTATTGAACAGGAGTTTACCTTGCTCATTGCTCGGTTCTTCTTCTCGAGTTCGCTCCTCATAGACTTTCAAACGGCCAACAATATCTTCAAATCCAATGGTTTTTAGATCAAGGAGTTGTTCGATCGAAGCTACGATGTGAATGAACCTTCTTGGGAGACTGGTGAGGAATTTCTTGACAAGTTTCTTTTCATCTAACGTTTCTCCAAGAGAGGAAGATTTCGAAGCAATACCCGATAACTGACTCGCGAATTCGTCAATTGTCGTCGTTTCCTTCATCTTTAAATTTTCGAATTCGGCCAACAGCGTTTGAAGACGTGCTTCTCTCACTCGGTCTGCACCAAGGTGTCGGGCTTTAATTGCTTCCCAGATTGCCTTTGCTGTATCCATGTTTCCGACTTGCAAAACAAGGTCTTCTGGTATCGCTTGGAACAACACAGCTATAGCTAGGTTATTCTTCTTTGGATCATTCGAACCTGGATCCACAACATCCCAGACTTGGTACACATTGAGGATGACTCTCATTCGAATTGCCCATACTGTGTAATTCGTGGTACTGAGCATTGGAACATTTAGCGACATAGGCGATCCTTCCTTGGAACCTCCCGTCGCCGGTCGGTCCGTCGCGTCCCCCATTTGGCTCTGATACCAAATATAGTACCAATGACAGTAATATGAAAAAACACACACGCAAGAATATGGAATAAACTCTTATTATAACCAAGAAACTTTGCTCAAAACTCAATTACAATCAATTCCTCCCATTCTAGATAACCTAACTCGATACCTAGAAATATATATATACCCGTAAGTAGATAACTATAAACAAGGATTTCTATCTATAATATCGGCTTGTATATAGATAATGCCTATCCTAACACCTCACCGTGATTAGGATATACTCGGAAATTACTAACAAGCTTAACATTAGTTATGTTGGAGTTCATTGAGCACCAATTCTAATTCTGCACATAACCTCTCACTTCAAGTTAGAACGACAAATCCATCTTGTTTTACTTTTCTCTATTTGAAGTTATTTGATGTTTCTCAAGATAATTGTTACAAACTACTTGTGAGATTAAATTTACAAGTTCAATTTTGAATCTGATATATAAAGGGTTGTTATGACTCCTTTTCTTATTTCATGAAGCATGGAACAAATGATCTCTTTTGTTATTGTTCGCATGTGCTAATTGTCCTTGTATATCCAATGTGTAGGAATGAATCGGAGTTGGTCAACAAAATTGTCAATGAAGTTTCAAGGAGGAAACAGCCACTAACTCTAAGTGCAAATGAGAACCTGATGGGAATAGGGGCTCGCATGGAAGATTTGATATCAAAGTTGCAAATTGGGTCAAGTGGTGTGCGCATGATTGGAATATGGGGGTGTTGGGGGGTGGTGGTAAGACTACTCTTGCATATTCTGTTTATAGAGAAATCTCTATGGAGTTTGATGGTTGCTGCATTGTTGAGAATATTCGAGAGAAATCAAGTAAGAGTGGCTTGGAAAAATTGCAAGAAGTAATTCTTAAAAGTGTTTTGAAACAAGATAAAGTGCAGGTAGGGAGCGTTGTGGACGGAAAACAGATGATATGTGATGGTTTAAGTTGTAAAAAGGTGTTGATTGTTCTTGATGACGTCAATCACTCTGATAAACTAGAAGCGTTAGCTGGTTCACATAATTGGTTTGGTGATGGAAGTCGAATCATAATCACAACTAGAGATCAGCATGTATTAAAAGCACACCAAGTAAATATGGTGCACAATATTGTCTTATTAAATGACGATGAGGCTATTAAGCTCTTCCGCAAGCTTTCACTCCAGGATAACAACAGACATAAGGAAGATTACGAGCGACTTTCAAAAGATGTGGTTTCTTATGCAGATGAGCTCCCGTTAGCACTTACAGCCCTCGGTCGTAGTCTGTGTGGCAAAGGTATTGATAAGTGGAAGAGTGCTTTAGCCAGACTAAAAGAGATCCCAAATGATGATGTTGTAGGAAAGCTAAAGATAAGCTTTAACGAACTTACAGAGGTTCAGAAAGACTTGTTCCTTGATATTGCCTGTTTTTTTAGGGGGGAGGAGAAAGATCTAGCAATGGAGATATTTGAGGCTTGTGGTTTTCATTCACTTATAGGAGTTGACGAGTTGATAGACAAGGCTCTCATAAGTATTTCAGATTATGGAAGGTTTGATATGCATGATCTGGTGCAAGAAATGGGACACCACATTGTTAGAGGGGAACACCCTGACAATCCAGAAAAACATAGTAGGGTTTGGAAGCAGGAAGATGTTGTAAACATAAGTGCTATGGATACAACAACGGTAATAATTATGATAACTTTGCATGATATATATGTACGTATAAAGAAAAACCTTTTAACTCGACCCTGACACCATTTTCTTCCTCTTATCATAGGAACTTGACATGATTGAAGCAATACGATATGAATACTCTTGGGATACTCCATTACAACATCTACCCCCGATTGTTGCAAACACGAAGAACCTTAGGTGGATTATATGGGATGGTAAATCTACAAATCATTTCCCTAGTAGCTTAATACAAAGGAAGCTTTGTTGTCTAATATTGAGATACAGCCCGCAGATACAACTTTGGGAGGGTTATAAGGTAATTCTTATTGTCCGTCTAATTAAGATATGAAAACAAAACGGATGATGAAACAAAGTGGATGATGAATGATAAACTTGACTATAGTTGTTGGTGTCATAAGCTACTTCAGTTGTAATTTTGAATAACTTGCTATAGTATTGAAAGCATGAACCTCTATACAAATCTTCTCTATGTTAATGACGATAAATTTAATAAAATATAACTTGTGCGATATGATATTGATAAATTAGTGACTCTAATCCATGGTATTTATGTAAAGCACATTTTCCATATAAATGCTTTTTTGTCTTATCATAAATATAAAAATAGTCTTCTTTTTTAAAATAAATGCTATACTATTATTTAGGTGAGATGATAATCTAAATGTAGTTGATATCATTCGTTTGGGATCAAATATTTTTTATATTTTGTTATCCTTAAGTGAATTTTAGATTGTAAATTACACAATTACTTCAAGTGATTTCCATTTACGGATGGAAGGAATTCGGTTTGTCTAATCTTTATTCCCTATAGAAATAGCATAGAAGTGAGATACATTTTGGGAAATTTTTAATTATATATGTATATATGCTTGTTTGTGCGTGTGTGTGCGTGTGAGCTAAATGTTTGACTTGTTTGCACTTGTATACAACAGTTGCTGCCAAATTTGAAGATAATAGAACTTAGGGGTTTCAAGAACCTAATCACGACACCAGATTTTGGCGGACTTCCAAATCTTGAAAAATTCACTCTTAGTGAATGTTGGAAGTTAGAAAAGATTCATCCATCAATTGGACGCTTGGAAAGGCTTGTTTTGTTACGCATAAAGTATTGCTGGAGGCTTACGATGTGTCCACCCATTACTGTACTAAAGAAACCTGAGACCCTTTCATTCGAAGGCTGCACCAGACTTAATCTCTCAGAAATCCAACAACAAGAGATGGACAATTTATATTTTCTTTTCAATAATAGAGAGAAAGAAATTGCATCCAACATAGAGTCTAGTACACACTTGGACAATTTAGGACATCATCATTTGAGTGATAATGGGAGTGAAGTTGCATCCTATATAGAATCTAGTACAAACTTTTTTCTTACTCGGTTGACGTGTTCTTGTAGCAAGGACTTGAAAGATTTGAATCTTAGCGCTTGCAGATTGGGAGATGAAGAAATCGGCTCAGCTGTTTGGGATTTACCCAACCTGACAAAACTCAATCTATCAAAAAATGAATTTTCACAATTAAATTGCAGTCGCTTACGTCGGCTCAAATGGCTCAATGTGTCAGACTGCAAAGAACTTGTAGAATTGTCAGAGCTGCCATCAAGTATAGCTGCTGTTAATGCGGATTGGTGTGAATCACTTAAAAGCTTTGGAGATATTTCAAACTGCAAATGGTTGTGGAATGTCTCACTTCTGGGGAATAACAAACTTGTTAGTGACATATTACTAGACTCCATGCTCCAGGTCTGGATCTATGTAACTTTTGGAATTTCAATTTTCATTGTGTAAACCGAAACAAAAGAATCATAATCAAATGAGTTTTCCATGGCAGGGAAATGCTAGTGAAGATTACTTTATCAATATCCAGCTTAACCAACAGATTTCAAAGAGGTTTATGGCTAAGCTGTTTACGGGGACAACATTTACACTGCGCCTTCCAGATGATTGGTACAATGACTTTTGCGGGTTCTTAATATGCCTTGTTGCTACCAATACAGTCGGTCTGGATATTGAAATAGTCATCAAGCAGGAGGTAGAAGAAGATTCTTTATCTGAGCTTTGGCAGGAGGCTAATGAAGCAATGGAGCCTGAATATGATGAAACAACGACATATGTAGGATACGTTTCGTTTGCTTCATTGAGACACAGTACATTTTCAAATTCATTACACACTATGATTTTAGTTGAGTTTGACAGCCCATACTGGGATCCGTCTATAAATAAGAATTATGTTCGAGTTGAGCTTGTTCCTAGGAAAAGTAAAGGTGATGAGGTGCAAACAACAAAACTCGCAACAGATCCCTCAGAACTTTTGGATGGTGGACGTCCGACATTTACAATCCAAGATGATTCAAAGTCTTCTATCAAGATTATATGGGAACCTCAGTCTGAGCCGGACTGGGACTGATAACGACATAGTGATATGGTTTTAGGTTTGTGGCGTTTTTTTTGTAGTCCTTTATTCGACCATTATGAATTCATTCCCCCTTTTCCCATACTTCTTTTACTTTTATGGTTTTCTCCTGTTTTGCTACTTTAGTTTTTGTTTGAGGATTATATCCTGTTAGCAGTGGCTTTTACCATAATTTACGAAAATAAACAGTATCCTTAGAATATATCGACATTATAGCATAGTTTGTAGTAATTATATTGGCAAGTATTTTTCTCAAAATGTTTTTTTTTTGTCTAATATAAGTTTGTCATTATGGGTCCCTCTTTCCACATTTCAATTGACTATTGTACTTCATGATGAATGAAAACTAATCATGATGGTGTTATAAAGAAATCTGAATGGTGATTTTACATTTCTTGCCAATATGATTATAGGAAGTAACGATAAGTTGCTTCATAGTTTATGCAATATGTATTTCTGTTAGTGAAGAATATGTCTTCAAAATTCAACAATATTTTATTCAAAGGCTGCAACACTTATTTTCAAATGGCTGCTAAAGATGATATTCAAAGATGTGGCTGCAACACTTATTTTCAAATGGCTGCTAAAACAAACTTCAAAGATGGCATGTAGAATTTTTTAAATGAGCCATTTTTTTCTTTAAGTGGCATACAAAGTTTTTAGTATAAATAGGTTAGAAACCATCTCAAACAAAACACACCAAAACATCCTCTCTTCTTATTCATCTTCTTATTAATACAAAAGAGTTATAAACTCTTTGTATTTTTGTATTCTCCCAAACATTTTGTAAACACCACAAAATATAGTGAATTGGTTCTCGGCTTCCTCCGCCCGTGGTTTTTCCCGATTTGGGTTTTCCACGTAAATCCTCGTGTCTCTATTTTATTTACTTCATTCGTATTTTTCGTTGTGATTATTATCGTTTGATAATTTTGATCCTATTCCGCATTGAGCTAATATTGTCTAAAGTCAATTCGGATCCGTCGTATTTTACAACAATTGGTATCAGAGCGTCCGGGTTTTGATATTAGCTTGTTGGGATCATTTTATCAAGTAATAAATCATGTCTTCGGTGAAATACGATATTCTGCTGCTGGATCGGAATACCCGATTTCCGCTGTGGCAAGTAAAGATGAGAGATATTCTCATTCAGATGGATTTACACAAGGCGCTCTTGGGCTTCGAAAGGATGCCTAATACATGGACCGAAGAAGAAAAAGAGATGAAAGATCTGAAGGCTTTATCCCAGATTCGTTTGCACTTGTCAAACGATGTTTTACAAGATGTTCTAAAAGAAACGTCGGCGGCTGCTTTGTGGCTGAAGTTGGAGCAGTTATTGATGACAAAGAGCTTACCGAACAAGTTGCATCTAAAGCAACGGCTGTTCAATCTCAAGATGATTGAAGGAGGCTCATTAGCTGAACATTTGTCCACATTCAAAGAGTTAATAAATAACTTGGAGAATATGGATGTTCAGTATGAAGATGAAGACTTAGCTTTATTTTTGCTGTCATCGTTGCCCGAATCCTACAGCCATTTTCGTGATACGATCATCTACAGCCGTGACACTCTTGTTTTAGATGAAGTCTTTACAGCTTTGGATTCTAAAGAGAAGATGAAGCATATTACCGGTGGTGGTTCAGGTGATGCTAAAGCCGAAGGTTTGAATGCCAGAGGAAGAACAACAGAGAGAAGTAGAACGTCTCAATCTTCCAACAGAACCAGATCTAAGTCAAAAGGCAAACGAAAGTTTTGCAACTATTGTCACAAGAAGGGACATGTGCTTGAAGAATGTTTCAAGTTGAAGAATAAAGAAAAAGAGAAGGCGGCAGCAAATGGTAAACAAGCTAGCACTTCGGGTGAAGCCGATGTAGCAGAGGTCGAATGTATTGGAGAACTCTTGACAGTTTATTCAGATAAACTGGATTCCACTGGTGATTGGATACTCGACTCTGGTTGTACTTTTCATATGTGTCACAACAAAAGTTGGTTTTACACATTTGAAAAGGTTAACCAGGGCTATGTGTTGATGGGTAACAATACTACATGTCCAGTTCTTGGACATGGTTCAGTCAGAATCCGTATGTTTGATGGCGTTATCCGAACCATTGGGGATATTAGATATGTCCCTGATCTCAGAAGAAACTTGTTATCTCTAAGTTCCTTTGATAAAAAGGGATACGAGTTTGCCGGTAAAGGTGGAGTTCTCAGGGTGTTCAAAGATGGTTCCGACAAACTGAGAGCCA
This sequence comes from Cichorium intybus, assembly GCA_023525715.1. NCBI lineage: Eukaryota > Viridiplantae > Streptophyta > Magnoliopsida > Asterales > Asteraceae > Cichorium > Cichorium intybus. Next base: position 73,714,534 of record CM042015.1, read on the forward strand.
ATCGAAAAACCTCCGACCTCTACTTTCTTGACGGGCAAACAATTTCGAGTGATGCTGCTGTTGTTTCAAAGTCTCTTTCTGATCCAGATCAGTCCCGTCTTTGGCACCTTCGACTCGGCCATATGAGTTTTCAAGGCATGTCAGAATTGAGTCGAAGAGGTTTACTTGGTCAACAAAAGATTGCTGATTTGGATTTCTGTGAAGACTGTGTATATGGCAAGGCAAAACGAGTGAGGTTTGCAAGTGGTATCCATACAACGAAAGGACCACTCGACTATGTCCACTCGGATTTATGGGGACCAGCTCGAGTTGCTTCTAAAGGTGGAGCTAACTATATGCTCACTATCATTGACGATTTGTCCAGGAAGGTGTGGTGTTTCTTCTTAAAACATAAAGGAGATGTTTTCTCTACCTTCAGAGACTGGAAAGTTCAGGTTGAAAAGCAATCAGGATTGGTGGTAAAGTATCTTCGTACGGATAATGGACTAGAGTTTTGCTCAGAAGAGTTTAATGCCTATTGCCGAAAGGAAGGCATTACTCAACATCACACGGTAGTCCATACGCCTCAACAAAATGGTGTAGCCGAAAGGATGAATCGCACCATTATGGAGAAGGTCCGGTGTATGCTTTCTAATTCCAAATTGCCAAAGTCCTTTTGGGCGGAGGCTGCTTCTACTGCTTGCTATGTTATCAACCGATCACCGTCACGAGCAATCGAAAAGAAAACTCCGTATGAGTTATGGTCCGGGAAACCTGCCGATTATACACATCTGAAACCTTTCGGATGTCCAGCTTATGCACAAGTTGACAATGGGAAGTTAGAACCGAGAGCACTTAAATGTGTCTTTCTTGGTTATAATCCAGGAGTTAAAGGTTACAAGTTATGGAGCAATGATCTAAATAAAATCATCATCTCAAGAGATGTTACTTTTGACGAGTCTGTTATGATTCATCAAACTTCCGACTCTACAGAAGATACAGTCGTATCATCAAAAGCAAATGAAGAGAAAGCTCAAATGGAGGTGGAGTTTCCTACTTCACCTGTCACCATTCCGAGTCCAGTTGAGCAACCAGAGTCTTCCTCGCCAAATGAGCATGTAGTTGTTGAAGAAACAACAACTTCACAACCACAAGCTACTACTCGAAGCATTGCAAGAGATAGGCCAAGAAGACAAATTGTTCCTCCAAAGAGGTATGCTGAAGCTGAACTTGTTGCTTATGCTTTTATTGTTGCTAATGATATTGAGTCGGAAACGGAGCCTCTAAATTATGATGAGGCTATCAAATCTAAAGACTCAAGTGATTGGATGATTGCTATGCATAATGAGATGGAATCCTTGCAAAGAAATGGTACTTGGGATTTAGTTCCTATTCCAAAAGAGAAAAGGCCAGTTAAATGCAAGTGGGTCTACAAGCTCAAAGAACCTGTTAACCCAAATGAGAAACCAAGATATAAAGCTCGGTTGGTAGCTAAAGGCTACAGTCAAATTCCAGGCGTTGACTATACTGACATCTATTCCCCGGTAGTCAAACATACTTCTATTCGTGCATTGTTGGGGTTAGTTGCTTCAAATGATTATGAGTTGGAGCAACTAGATGTTACTACAGCTTTCCTAAATGGTGAGCTTGAGGAAGAGATTTTCATGCAACAACCTGAAGGTTTTGTAGTTCCTGGCAAGGAGGACTACGTATGTAAATTGAAGAAATCTCTCTATGGCCTCAAGCAGTCTCCTAGACAATGGTACAAGAGGTTTGATTCTTTCATGACCAGTTACAAATTCAGCAGGTGCACCTATGATAGCTGCGTTTATTTCAAGAAAGGTGACGATGGTTCAAAGATCTACTTACTCTTGTACGTGGATGACATGTTGATTGCAGCAAAAGATATGAAGGAGATTCAGAAGTTAAAAGACCAGTTGAAAGCTGATTTTGAAATGAAGGACTTAGGAGCTGCCAAGAAAATTTTAGGTATGGAAATTGTTCGTGACAGGAAGTCTAGGATCTTGCATCTTTCTCAAAAAGGTTACATTGAGAAAGTCCTAAGACGTTTTAATATGCATGAAGCAAAGCCTGTCAACACACCTTTTGCAGCTCATTTCAAGTTATCATCCGCTTTAAGTCTTACTACTGAGACTGATATGGAGTACATGGCACGCGTACCATACTCTAGTGCTGTTGGATCTTTGATGTATGCTATGATCTGCACACGCCCTGATTTGGCTTATGCAGTTAGCATGGTTAGTAGATATATGGCAAACCCGGGAAGAGAACACTGGAAAGCAGTACAGTGGATCTTACGTTATCTACGCGGTACGTCTTCTATGTGTCTACGCTATGGACAATCTAACACTGGGGTGGTTGGATATGTTGATTCAGATTTTGGCAAAGACTTAGATAAACGAAGATCCATTACAGGGTATGCGTTTACACTGAATGGTTGTGCTATTAGTTGGAAAGCCCAGTTACAGTCTACAGTTGCACTGTCTTCTACAGAGGCAGAGTATATGGCGATTACAGAAGCAGTTAAGGAAGATATTTGGTTGAAGGGATTGTTTAGAGAACTCGATGATAGAATAAAGGTTACTACAGTATTCTGTGATAATCAGAGTGCTATCTTCTTGAGTAAAGATCAGATGTTTCATGACCGTACAAAGCACATTGATATTCGTTATCATTTTGTGCGTGATATCATTGAAGAGTTGTTGGTTTTACCAAATTGGTATACAAGTTTTGTTCCATTTTGAAGTCAAGGTGGAGATTGAAGAATATGTCTTCAAAATTCAACAATATTTTATTCAAAGGCTGCAACACTTATTTTCAAATGGCTGCTAAAGATGATATTCAAAGATGTGGCTGCAACACTTATTTTCAAATGGCTGCTAAAACAAACTTCAAAGATGGCATGTAGAATTTTTTAAATGAGCCATTTTTTTCTTTAAGTGGCATACAAAGTTTTTAGTATAAATAGGTTAGAAACCATCTCAAACAAAACACACCAAAACATCCTCTCTTCTTATTCATCTTCTTATTAATACAAAAGAGTTATAAACTCTTTGTATTTTTGTATTCTCCCAAACATTTTGTAAACACCACAAAATATAGTGAATTGGTTCTCGGCTTCCTCCGCCCGTGGTTTTTCCCGATTTGGGTTTTCCACGTAAATCCTCGTGTCTCTATTTTATTTACTTCATTCGTATTTTTCGTTGTGATTATTATCGTTTGATAATTTTGATCCTATTCCGCATTGAGCTAATATTGTCTAAAGTCAATTCGGATCCGTCGTATTTTACAACAGTTAGGTTTTGACAATATATACATCGACCTGAATCTTAATGTTAATAGTATTGTCGATTGTTACAATTTAAAGTAACATACTATGAAAAAATAATTACTTAACATAATGATATTTATTTATATTTTGGGATGAGGTGGCTGTCTGCATACTTTAGTGATGCCTTTTCTTTTTACATTTTCTAACAATGTTTATTTATTACTACCTGACCAAGTTAGTATTGGGTTTCACGCTAATTTATAAAGTCATGTTATTATTGTTATCAAACAATTTTCAATTTATCCAGCTGAGATCATCATGATCCGCAATGCCAAATACAAGCAATTTTTAAAGTTTTTTCATGCATTTCTTCTCGTATTTTGTCATTTCAATATCTCTCTTCAAGCAGATCTTCCCTTGTTTCTTAACAAATACATTCAAGAAACTTCTTAAAGATGACAAATTTAACTAAAAACAAGTAGACACCATGAGAGAACGTAAGTTGTGATATATTTTAGTGCAATATACACCAATTTCTTAACAGCATGTTCATAAACTAGTTGTGTTATGTTTTACTCGGGCCAATTACATGTCCATCTAGATAGAAGTTCTAACTATATATGAAGTTAATCAATAAGATCTTCAACATGGACATGCTAACTTTTCCTTATATTTTAACAGATATAGATGCCAATTTTGTGAAGATTGCATGTAAACAACTCAACCTGAAATGAAACTTAACCACACTAGTAAAGTCAAGAAGGTGCACACGTACCCCATATCTTTATAATTACAAATACAAACATAAATAAAAGAAAAGAAGGCAATTAACCCTACCCTAGTGAGTCAAGAATACAAAGGCAATACAACCCTTTCTGAAATGAAATTTAACCACACTTATAAAAGACACTAACAAGCTAAACTGTCATTGCATTTATAAGCAACTTCTAGTTTTTCAGTTCAGATTACACTGAAAAGCTCAACAAAATAAAACTAATGGCGAAATTCGTTAGGAGATATAATTACATTAAATTACAGTTTTAAACATCTTCATCTGTGCCAAACCACAATTGAGGTCATATGATATGCTACATATTCAAGGTAAGTAATACTGTATAGTTTACAAAAATTAAGGTTTCAAATTACCAAAATCACATACAAAACAATAAAAGAGAACAAAAAGTTTACAATTCAATGAGGCTTGAAAGAAGAAAATTTGTTGCTACCTTGGTATTTTTTTTTTTTTAAAAATGGTTTCAAACAAATTGCTACCAAATTAAGTAACTAATTAAGGTAATGAAGAATAATAAACTAATTAAAATGGTTTCAAACATGCAAATTTCTTTCAACCAGTTTCAACACAAAAGGCTAAAAGCCACAATTGGGGACATTGACATAAAAATGTTGAAAGGTGATATCTTTTGGTGTAAGACGATATCTAATGAGTTTTACATACTAATTGGAATTTCTTCATCTATTAAACTTAGCATCAAATGTTTTTGACGTAACAAATAATTTAAATAGGGATAATGAGCCTTTTTCTGCTGATTTAGGCTGATGAATAGGTTGTGGATCCCTACTTTACTGTTTGCTGCTTAATTTACATTATTTGTAATCTTAAAGTAATATATGGACGAGAATACTGACATAAAAGATCACAACAAATCTTAAGTAACTCATTGAGAATGATATCATTTAGCATGTAAACAGTAAATCATAATGGAATTGAAAAATACAAGACAATCAAAGATAAATGAGTAACATTGTACACAACACGACAACAAAATATGCTAGAGACCGATAACCAAACACATATTTGTTGATGAGAGCATTAAGTAACCAAAAAAGGATAAAAGGAAACAAATATTGTAAACCGTGTGAAGTGCTATAATTTAGGCTAATTCCATGTATTTCTGTTGTATTTTTTCTTGTATATATAGTGTACGCCTATGAATGAGAAATTATTCTGTTTCCTTCATCATCATATCTCGTATTCAACTCTTACCCTAATTCTATATGGTATCAGAGCATACCAAACCACGCTGAATCTGAATTCTCAAACTCTGATCTCGTACTTGAACCCGAATCTTACGAATGGGTGATAAGGAAGGCTCATCAAACACAAACCCGGTGATCCTCCAGAATGTTCAAGACGCACCGTTTTCGACTGGAATCACTCTCGATGATACGAACTTCCCACCGTGGTCTCAACTCATGGAGATGCGCATCGGGGCTCGCAATAAATCCGGCTACATCACCGGTAAAACACCTAAGCCCACCTCCGGCAATGAAAAAGAACTCAAAGCCTGGCTCATTGATAATAACCGAGTCAAGAGCTGGCTAATTGACTCGATGCAGCCTTCCCTAATCCGGCGTTTTATCAGACTACAAACGGCGGCAGAGATCTGGGAAGCTGTCGGAAAGACATTCTATGACAGAAGCGACGAGACCCAACTATTCGAACTAAACCGGCGGTCTTTCAATACCCGGCAAAACGGACGTGCACTACCGACTTACTTCAATGAATTGGTGAGTCTTTTTCAAGAAATTGATACTAGACTTACTACACAGGAAGAAACAGTGATGAAACTGTGACTGTGAACAAAACTATCACTCGCCTCCGAGTGCACATTTTTCTAGCTGGCCTAGATCCAGAGTTTTAACCAAGCTAGAAGTGAAATATTGAGGAAGGACCCTCCACTTGGTTTTGAATCTAGTTATGCTTATATCAGAAGAGATTTTAGCCAAAGACAGACTATGGAGGAAAAGAAGGTCGAGTCTGACAGCATGGTTCACTTGGCCTCTCGTAATGTGCCACAAAAAGGGAAAAACACGACTGGAAAGAAGAATAATTTTTTGTGTACCCATTGTGGAGAGGAAGGTCATTTAAAGCAAATGTGTTATGAGATAATCGGCTAACCAGAGTGGTGGGATTTTACAAAAAAACCGAGGAAGAAACTTAGCCATGTTGCTGCAGCGAATACGACTCAACAACCAGATCCTCCAATCCCAGCTCTCTCCTCCACTCCTAACTCGGGTATGTTTTGTAAAACTCAAAAACCGACTAATTGGATTATAGACACCGGTGCCACCGACCACATGGTAAATGATAAGTCCTTTTTAACAACATCATGTAACTCTAAACAAAGCATAATACAAACCGCAAGTGGTGACTCATAAAAAGTTACATGTGAAGGGACTGTACACATATCGAACTCTATGAACCTTGATTCAGTTTTTGTTGTCCCGTCGTTATCATCTAATCTTCTATCAGTGAGTCAAATCACTGAAGCTTTGAACTATTATGTAATTTTCTGGCCAAACGAATGTGTGTTTCAGGACATAGTGACACACAAGATTCTTGGTTATGGTACTAGGCGAGGGAGGCTTTATTACCTGGAGGACAGTCATAAGAGTCAGGCATTTCATACTGGAGTTAAGGAAGTGAATAAGTCCATGACGATGTTGTGGCACGGTCGTCTAGGGCATGTGTCTTTTGGTTATTTAAAAAAACTAAAACCAAATTTGTTTCTGAATTTAGTTGAAAGTGAATTTAAATGTGATATTTGTGAGTTGGCAAAAAAACACAAGGATTTCGTATGTTCCTAGCAATAATAAAGTTTCTGCTCCTGTTATTAAAATTCACTCAGACGCTGCCCCAATCTCTACTTCTAATGGTGCACGTTATTTTGGAACTTTTATTGATGAGTGTACTAGAATGGTGTGGGTTTCGTTACTTAAAACCAAAGGTGACGTGGTGCATGCATTTAAAGAGTTATATCAACTAATCAAGATTGAATATAGGATCGATATCCAAATATTACAATCTGATAATGGTGGTGAATACATAAACTATGAGATGGATCGTTTTTGCCAGGAAAATTCTATTAGACAGCAGACCTCTTGTGCCAGGACCCCCCCCCCCCCAACAAAATGGCCTTGCTGAAAGGAAAAACAGACAATTATTAGAAATTGTTCGTGCTTCCTTATTTGACATGAATGTACCACAGAAGTTTTAGGGAGAAACAGTCAGGTCTGCTGCATATCTCGCGAATAGAATGCCATCTCGCGTACTTGACTTTGCCACACCTTTAAAAAAATTACAAGAGCTTGTCAAACAACCAACTAATCTTGGGCTTGAACCAAGAATATTTGGTTGTGCTGCATATGTTCACAAAAACGAAGGAAAACTTGAACCAAGGGCTGTGAGATGCATGTTTATTGGATATGCACACCAAAAAAAGGGCTATCGATGTTATGACCCACTCGAAAATAAAACTTATGTTTCTCGTGATGTGTCGTTTCATGAAAATACTAAGTTTTATGGGGATGAGAGTTCACTTCAGGGGGAGAGCATCGGAGAAGTAAAGTCTCATGATAGTGTCTTTGAATTCAACTTTGAAGAAATTAACAACGTAAGTGTTGGCAATGGTCAATCAGGTGGCGATGGTCAATCAGGTGAAGCCCAAAATAACGATGGTCAGAACGGAACCTCATCGAGTGAAGCCCAAACCAACGAGACCGAAGAAACTGGACCAGAACTAACGAATAACAATTTGTTTGTTGATAATAATGTGCAGGAAACCGAAGGTCAGACCCAAGATCATACGCTAGTCCAGCAGAACATACCTGGCGTTGAACAGGGGCGACATTTTCCAATTAGGAGTACACGAGGAATTCCAAAAACTCGTTACCAAGCTGACTTAAATGCCAAAGCAAAGTATCTGATCGGGAACTATGTGTCACATCATAGACTCACAAAATCACATGTGGCTACAATTAATGAATTATCCACTGTAGAAATTCCACGAGATATTCACGAAGCACAAAAAGATAAAAGGTGGAGGAAAGCCGTAACGGAAGAACTCGAGGCATTAATGAAAAATGGTACGTGGGATTTTGTAGATGCGCCTCACCATAAAAAGTTGGTTGGCTGCAGGTGGATCTTCACAGTCAAACTTGATGCGAATGGAAATATCGATCGATTCAAGGCGAGACTTGTAGCAAAAGGATACACGCAAAAATATGGGATCGATTATGGAGATACATTCGCTCCGGTGGCAAAGATGAATACGATACGAATACTGATCTCCATAGCTGCAAATGAGAACTGGCCTTTGAAACAATTGGATGTAAAAACTGCTTTTTGAATGGGCATTTAGAAGAAGAAGTGTACATGGAGTCACCCTTTGGTATGAAATGTAATGGAAAAGTGTGCAAGTTAAAGAAAGCGTTATATGGGTTGAAGCAGTCACCTCGTGCATGGTTTGGAAGGTTCTCAACATTTATGAAGAAGATCGGATACAAACATAGTGATGCCGACCATACATTGTTCGTCAAAAATATGAACAAGAAAATCACAGCTCTTATAGTGTACGTTGATGATATGGTGGTAACCGGAAACGATGATGTTGAAATAAAGAATCTCTAAGACGTTCTTGCTACAGAATTTGAGCTGAAAGACTTAGGCACACTAAAGTATTTCTTGGGTATTGAAGTGTCGAGGTCAAGGAGGGGGATTACCATGTGTCAACGAAAATATATTTTAGACTTACTAGCTGAAACAGGAATGCTCGACTGTAAACCCATAGACACTCCAATCGAAATAAATCACAGGTTGTCTATACTCCCTGATTAAGTTCCAGCTAATAAGGAGAGATATCAGAAACTCGTTGGAAAACTCATATATTTATCACATACTAGGCCGGATATTGCCTATGCAGTAGGCGTTGTGAGTAGATTCATGCATGCTCCAAGTGAAGAACATATGGCAGCCGTATACCGAATCCTGAGATATTTGAAAGCTACACCTGGAAAAGGACTTTTTTTCGGAAAGAAACAAGATCATAGCATAAAAGGATACACAGATGCGGATTGGGCTGGTGACCGTACCGATGGTAAATCAACTTCTGGGTATTTTACCTTTGTTGGTGGAAATTTAGTCACCTGGAGGAGTAAAAAACAAAAGGTGGTTTCTAGATCGAGTGCAGAAGCGGAGTATAGGGGAATGGTGCATGGCGTGTGTGAATTACTATGGATAAAACGAATCTTACGGGATGTCGGCATATCTGTAACTAGTCCGATTAAACTATACTATGATAATGAGTCAGCTGTGAAGATAGCTAACAACCCGGTTCAGCACGATAGGACTAAACATGTAGATGACACTTCATTAAAGATCACCTTGAACGAAACACTATAGAATTGCCGCGTGTAAGTTCTAAAGATCAATTGGCAGACATGCTAACGAAGGCGATATCTGGGAGAGTGTTTGAAGGCTCTCTTGACAAGCTGGGAATGCTGGATATACATTCGCCACCTTGAGGGGGAGTGTTGACGAGAGCATTAAGTAACCAAAAAAGGATAAAAGGAAACAAATATTGTAAACCGTGTGAAGTTCTATAATTTAGGCTAATTCCTTGTATTTATGTTGTATTTTTTCTTGTATATATAGTTACGCCTATGAATGAGAAATTATTCTGTTTTCCTTCATCATCATATCTCTTATTCAACTCTTACCCTAATTCTGTAATATTGCCTAATTGGTACCTTCCGTGAGGAGAACCGAAGAAGCTAAAAGCAAATTGTAGCAGATTAAGATGCGAAACACAGGGCCAATTCCCCGATCACGGGACAACAGCGTAATAGAATAATACAAAATCAAAGACGGAGAAGGGAGGATTGTCGGTATCAGTCGCCGGAGAGAGGCTAAGCGCTTGCGATGATAAAGAGGGCTAGAAATTATGATGGATCGGTGACTTAAACGGAGAACATAGGTCGGCTTGAAGTTAACCGGATCATTTCTTGGTTGTCAGGTAGTTCCTATTCATGTTTGAAGATTGGAGTGCCTAAATAGTTGGATTTTGAGATTGTTGGAATTCGGAATCATGTCTATTCGTCTCCTCCTATGTTTGCAGTACCTAAGCGGGTTGTCGGAAGGAGGGCTTGCTAAAAGCTAACACAAAGAAATTGGGTACCCGATTTGGAGTCAGACAGGTCCAAACCTGTTTGGACATCCCGATATTGGTTCGTATAGACTATAGCTCGCTCAGTGGTGTTTAGTTTATTGTCATATAACCTTTTTATTAAGTTAATCTTTATTAAGTAACTTATAATTTTGAAATATTTTATTTTATGTTATGTTAGTTCTATTAATTTTATAACTAATATGTTTTTCTATTTTCATATATACAAGAGTTTTTCTACAATCTTATAGTTTATTATTATTTGTTTTTATTTAATATATTTATTTATTTTTCTTATCACAATTTAGATTATTTTTTAATTTTTTTGATATTTTGTTCAAATACAACTTTAATATTTTCTATGGTTTGTATGTTCACATTATTTACGATTTTTAAGAAAATAATGTTTTCAAACATTCAAACACATTTATCAATTAAAAACAAGGATTTAGATAAAAACAAAATTTAACATTCGGGTCTAGAAGTTTTAGGCTTGAAGTGATAAAATTAATATTATTTTGAAAAATAAATGATTAAAATAAATAAATGGAATAAATTTAAGATTTTGTGGGTGACTAGAAATCATAAGTCCAATAACCAGAAGAAAGTTGGATGAGTAAGTAAATGTTTAGAAATCCTTTGTAACCAAACTGAGAAATTTAGCCATAGGGACTAAAACTGACAATTCAGCCAAACTTGTCCTATTTAGCTTTGAGTAGTCAAATAATTATAAGTTAAGAAAATATAGTGAAGGAATTGATGTAGAGACTTAGATTAAGTCAAGCATTTCCTTATACTGATACTAAGGACCAAATTGTGAATATTTTAGTAAAAGCAGGGTCATTTCTGCCAAATTGCCAAACTATGTTATTGTTGACCCACTCAATGGCTTAGGTGAAGACAAATTAAGTTCCTTGGGGAAAAAGTTGGAAGATGAAGACTTTCATTTAAGGGTTGATTATTTGGGAGTTATTAGACATAAGACTTGAACCTTAGAAACCGTTCTTGCCATATCATGAAAGATGCAAGTTTTAGGGACGGGGTATCCCCTTTTCAGCCTTGAGGAACAATTTCAGAGAATAAGGAAAAGGGGGTGGCGATTTTCAAGATTTTTTGAAGGAAATGAGCTTGAATTTGAATATTTATCAAAGTTCTTGAAGTTTCCTAGCAACCTAAGGTACAAAACCTCCCTCCTAGCCTTGAGATTTCGAGTTAGGGTTTTGGGATTTGACAAAATCCAAAATTTAATGTATGGATGAGGTTCTTCCCATGATTCCAAGGTTTTTATGATTATTTAGTTTGTTGTGATCCCTATCCAATCATGGATATCTTAGAATATCTTGAAATAAGAATTTAATCCATATAAACCCAAGAATTTAGGAATTTGTTAATTATTTGAATAACTAGCAATTTATAGATTAGTATGGTTGTTTTGGATGAGGGGATTCACTTCTAGTATTTCCATAATGATTCAAATAATTTGCTAATAGGGGCTTAACCCTTGAATCACTAGAATCTCTAGGGAATTAAGTATTGAAAAAGTTTTGTCTATTTGATTATTGGTGGGTCCTTTGATGAGATTTGGATGAATGAATTTATTCCTAGATGATTCCCTAATAAATCCACTTGATTTCTAAACAAAACCCTTGAGAACCACTTGAAACAATGATTGGAATTGGACATTCCATGGGTTCTATCAAATAAACCAATGACTGGAACTGATTTCATGAGGCCATCTTCTTTGAAATTTGATTTAGAGTGTGGGAATGACTCTCATGGGATAACCTATGATTAAGAGCATACTGGATTGATTACAAGTGTTAGGTGTAATGATTGACTTGGAATTCAGTTCACACATAACTTGTTAAGAAATGAGAACTTGGATAAATGGTTCTCGATGGATTAAGTTATGAACACTTAGTAAAACTATGAGAAATTAGTGCAACTTTGTCCTAGAACTTGTAGTTTCATGTGTGTTGAGGATTGGGGTGAAGTAGGACTTAGTTTGCGTCAAAGGGGGACAAAAATGACCAAAATCGAGCTTACAACGCATCTTTCATGACCTGCTTAAGCCTTAAGGATAGAAAGGGTTCACGCGGCCCGCAAAAATGGAAAAATCCCCTGACAAACTCACATGGCCTGTGCGATTTTTTGGCCTTATGCCACGCGCCCCACGCAACCGTGCAACCCTGCTTTATCTTGTTGTCTTGCTTTGGGTCTTTTGATTTGGGCTTTGGATTCTTATGGTTATGCTAGCTCTTAGGGGATGTTTAACCTAGGATTTACCCTATCTTATAAAATTAAGAATACCATTTTGGGGATTAGAATTTATGGTTCTTTTATCTTGTATAGGAGGAGCAAAGGTAATGCAACTATTGGGGTGAAGTATCAAGCTTCGGTTGCAAGTAGGAGATTAGTTTACCAGGAGTACAAATCCATATCACTAATTTCTTATGTGTGTTGTCAACTCTTTTTATTCATAGTATTTATGTGCAATGTGATATGAACATTTCTTTCAAGCAATTAAAAGTGAATGTTGAAGAAATGCTATGATTAGACCTGGCAAAAGCTGACACGACCCGTCAACCCGACACGAAATCGACACGAAATAAACGGGTTTGGGTAATGGTTTTTGACACGTTTAATTAAACAGGTTGGCAAGACACGACACAACAATTAAACGGGTTGGGTTAGGGTTAACGTTTTCAACTCGAAAATAACCCGTTTATTATATATATATGTAACACCATATTATTAATTTATATAGATTTTGTGTTAATCTTAGTGTAATTAAGATTAAATAGGTTGTTATATGAGTTAGGATGGTTAAAAACCCAATTGAGTAAAGTTTGGACTTGTAAAATGTCAAATCAGAGCTACACGGGTCGTATATGGCCACACAGGTCGTGTAGAAAGGCTTAAGAACCAAACAGTACCCTCTTTCAGGTCTACACGGGTCGTGTACCTCTTGTTCAAAAATTACCGAAGTGAGGTTGGGCCTCACACGGGCCATGTGAGGCTACACGGGTCGTGTGGGTCTGTGCATATTCATGATGGCTTGCTGTAGGTCTCACACGGGTCGTGTGAGCCTACACGGGTCGTGTCGCACACCAGGGCTATTTTAAAGTGCGGGTTTTATTTCATTTGGGTCATTTCCAATTCGACCAAAACCCTCCCAAACCCTAGAAAAGCGATTCTAACCCTTCTAAGTCGAGATTAAGGCTTATTGATCATGAATTGAAGCTAGAGATTAGTTCCTTGAGCTTGAAAGGTAATCCTCTTTGGTTTTTATCTTGTTTTAACGGTAGAATCTTTGGAATTGAGATGGTTCCTTGTGGTTTTGATGAACCACCTGTTACTAGCATGATTTAGAATGAGTTTACTTGGATTAGTGTGTGTAATAAAGTTCTAATTCGAGACTCAAGCTTGTAAAGTGCTTGTATTGCATTTTTAGGGTTGTATGATTCAAAGTGGTGAAATTTGAAGTTATAATTAGGATAGTATTACTATCTTTTGATTATAAACCTCTCTTATGATTCAAATTCTTGATTGATTATCGATATTGAGTATGATTGAGATTGTTGAATATTGAGTTTGACCCGAGATGTTGTGATACAGCTAAGGCTGGACAGGAGCACGACACACGTGGTTCAGGAATTTCACAGAGTAACCCGACAACAGGTGAGTAGTTAATTATTAGATGATTATGTCTTATTATGATGTTGTTTACAGAAAAGAAATGAGCTATGTTTTGATTTGGTTGAGTATAACAAAATTTTGAGTATATGGAATAAAGAGTTATAGTGTGTATATCACACTTGGGACTGAGATAGTCCATTGAGCTTGGTTAAAATAAGAATATGGATGATACAAACCAAATAACCTTAAATTTCTCATTGAGCTTTCATAGCTCATAAATTGTTTGTTATTGTTGTTTGTGTTAGGTTTTGGTAGTGGCGATCGGGGGAAGCGTGTCTCAGAGGGATAGCTGGACTTGAACTTGGACTTGGACTTAGTTTGTTGTTTTGAAATATGTAATGTGATCCGGTTTTTGAATGATAGTTTTTAAATACTATTGTAAATAGTTTATGACTTAAACTATGCTTTTGGTAACAGCTTTGTATTACTTGTTCCTTAAATTGAGTTACACCCTTTCATGTTGTTCTAATAAGAGAAGATTAAGGTGTAATTCATTTTTGGGAAACCGGGCGTTACAAGTTGGTATCAGAGCCGTGGTTTAAGTGAATTAAACCTTGAGATGGGTTTAGACTTAAACCAATGAGATAGAAAAGTCCCAAAGAGTCCCGAATGGTTATCCTTCGCGGTGTACTAATGAGTTGATTATGTAACCATATTGAGTATTATGGTGAAATACAAAATGAGTTGATTATACACCATATTGAGTATTATGGTGGTGATTGCTAAATGAGTAAAATTTCTTTTTAGTTAAAATGAGTTCTGGAAAGGAAAAAGAGGGAGGTGATCACCGAGACGAGCATTCGGGATCACAAGATTCTAGACTGGGGCGCCAGTCCGAAGGCGAGAGACCGCCTGAGTTGACATCATCCTTGCAAGAGTTGATTGCTGCGGAGGTAGCAAAAGCAGTTAAAAGCTTATTGCCTACCTTAACGAGACCTCAGAGGGAGGTGACGAACAGAGATGATCGAGACCGACCTCCTATTACACTTGTGGTTGGGGAGGGACGGAGAGAGCCGGTTATTTTACATATTGAAGTTGGAGGGTCGAGCGAACCAAAAGGTTGTAGTTATGAGACATTCCGCAAATGTAAACCGAATGATTTCTTCGGTACTGATGATCCTATTATTGCACGAAATTGGCTGACACATATCGAGAAAGTTTTTCGTACGAGCAAGTGTACGGAAAAAGATAAAGTTGAGTATGCTACAAATTGTTTACACAAAGATGCCCAGTTCTGGTGGGAGAATATAAACCTTGATATAGAGAGAGGATTAGAATCAGAACCGACATGGGAGGAGTTCAAAATAAAGTTTATGAAAGAATATTGCTCAAATACTGCAATGAAAAGTTTGGAGGAGGATTTTCTGAAATTACAGCAAGGAACGCGGTCGGTACAGGAGTATACGACAGAGTTTAATGAAAAAGCCAGATTTGCTGTTCATCAGGTAGATACTGAAGAGAGGAAGATTGATAGGTATCTGTGGGGACTGAGGACCCAGATACGAGAGTTCTTACAGAGTTCAAGCTTTACAACTTATCAGCAGATTGTCGAGGCAGCCAAATCTCGAGAAAAAGAGCTACGGAGGCAAGATAACGAAAAGAAGGGGGACCAAGGAAGTGGAGGCCAGAAGAGGAAGTGGGAAGGAAAACCAGAAGGTAGTTCTTAAAAACAGCCAGTTCCGAGTTATCAACTTCGAGGTGATTCAAGGAAGACTGAGGGCAAATGGTGCGAAAGATGTCGTCGAAAACATGCTGGAAACTGTGATACGAGTACCCCGTCTCTTATGTGTTATCAGTGCGGGAAAACAGGGCATATGGCTCGAGATTGTTTGGAGAAAAATTGTGTGTGTTTCAATTGCGGGGAAAGCGGTCATATTCGCCCAGATTACCCAAAGCCGAGAACCGATTCACGCCGCGAGACTTCGAGGGCGGGACGAGGTGATAATCGAGGCGATAGACGAGATAGGGGCAGTGGGAATGTTAGAACTCGAGCTTTTCAGATGACCGTGGAGGAGGCTAGAGAGCGACCAGATGTGATTACAGGTATCTTTAGCCTAAATTCTCTTCGAGCTCGTATGGTGTTTGATACTGGTGCTTCGATCTCTTTTATATCCGTACCTTTTGTGTCTCAAATCAATGTCCCGATATCTAAGATGAGTGAGAGTTTGATCGTTGATGTTGCCGACGGGAGAGATGTTATAGTAAATAGTCATTATATAAATTGTCGGCTTGAAATCAACGGGATTTCTTTCCTTATTGATTTGAAGCCGATGACTACTCGTGCGTCTGATGTAATAGTTGGAATGGATTGGTTAGACGATAATAGAGCAAATATGGATTGTCACAGAAAAACTATTTCTGTGAGAACTCCGAGTGGGTCCCGGACGTTAATACGAGGTGAGCGCCGTTTTCAACATATTCCGGTAGTATCTTTCGCGAGAGCGCGAAGGTATACCGAAAGAGGTGCCCTTTTATTTATGGCACATGTTACTCCAATTGAATCCAAACATTCTTCTGTGAAAGATGTTGAAGTAGTAAGAGATTTTGCTGATGTTTTTCCTGACGATCTTCCTGGCTTACCGCCAAATCGTCAATTAGAGTTTGTTATCGATTTAGTTCCGGGAGCGAAACAGATAGCTCGAGCACCCTATCGATTCGCGCCGTCCGAGATGGAGGAATTAAAGAAACAACTACAAGAACTTTTGGATCGCGGTTTTATTCGTCCGAGCTCGTCTCCGTGGGGTGCGCCGATACTGTTTGTTCGAAAGAATGATGGTTCTATGCGTATGTGCATAGACTATCGCAAGTTAAACAAGATTACTGTGAAGAATCGTTATCCCCTACCAAGAATAGACGATTTGTTCGATCAATTGGAGGGAGCGGTGTATTTTTCGAAGATTGATTTAAGATCGGGATATCATCAGTTAAGAGTAAGAGAATCCGACGTCCCGAAGACAGCATTTCGTACCCGATACAGTCATTATGAGTTTCTAGTAATGCCATTCGGTTTGACGAATGCCCCGGCGGCTTTTATGGATTTGATGAATCGAGCATGTCATCCATTCTTAGACAAGTTCGTAATAGTATTTATTGACGATATTTTGATTTATTCCAAGAGCTGGGATGAGCACAAGCAACATTTACAGTTGATTTTAAATCTTCTTCGTAAAGAAAAGTTGTATGCAAAATTTTCAAAGTGCGAGTTTTGGATGCAAAAGATTCAGTTTCTTGGTCATGTGATAAACAGAGAAGGTGTTAAAGTGGATCCTGCCAAGATAGAAGCAGTGATGAGTTGGGCACCACCCAAAAATCCGACTGAGGTTCGGAGCTTTTTGGGACTAGCTGGCTATTATCGACGATTTATTGAGAAATTTTCGAGTATTGCATTGCCTTTAACAAAGCTGACCAGAAAGACAGAGAAGTTTATCTGGGCTGAAGCACAACAAAAAGCTTTTGAAAAACTGAGACGGGCGTTATGTGAAGCTCCGGTGTTAGCTTTGCCTCAAGGTGTAGAAGACTTTGTCCTTTTTACCGATGCTTCACAAATCGGTCTTGGATGTGTATTAATGCAAAGGGGGCGAGTAATTGCGTATTCGTCTCGACAGCTGAAGCCTCATGAGCAAGCTTATCCAGTACATGATTTGGAGTTAGCCGCCATTATTTTTGCACTAAAAATTTGGCGACATTACCTTTATGGTGTGAAGTTTCAGATATATTCAGATCATAAGAGTTTAAAGTATTTGTTTGATCAAAAAGCATTGAATATGAGACAACGAAGATGGATGGATCTTTTGAAAGATTATGAGTGTAAAATACTTTACCATCTTGGTAAAGCAAATGTAGTGGCAGATGCGTTAAGTCGAAAAGAACCACCTATTCGAGTCGTTTCAGCTCGAATGGAAGTGGTTCGTAAATTACCAGAATGATTCAACGTGCCCAGAGAGAATCCAATGACATGAAGAGTGAGAGAATGGTTGGCTATGTAGATAAACTAGTTGAAAATGCACAGGGAGTGAAGACTTTTCAGGGACGAGTGTGGGTCCCAAGACACGGAGACACGATGCAGCTGTTACTTGAAGATGCACATTGTACACGATATTTAATCCATCCAGGTAGTACAAAGATTTATAGAAGTTTAAAGCCGTTTTACTGGTGGCCGGGAATGAAACGTGATGTTGGGAGATATGTGGAGAAGTGTCTGACTTGTTTACAAGTCAAGGCAAATCATCAGAGACCATACGGGTTAGTTCAACCACTACCTGTACCGATGAAAAAGTGGGATGAGATTTCTATGGACCTTATCACTAAATTACCCCGAACTCCACGAGGGTTTGATTCTATATGGGTAATTATTGATAGGTTGACCAAGTCAGCACAATTTATCCCCATAAGAGAAGATTATCAAGCGTCTAAATTAGCAGAGATTTATGTTAGGGAGGTGATGAGACGACACGGAGTACCTACCTCTATAGTGTCCGATCGTGATAGTCGTTTTACTTCTCATTTTTGGCAAAGTTTTCAAAAACATTTGGGAACTAAAGCCTTAATGAGTACGGCTTATCATCCGCAGATTGATGGTCAAACCGAGAGAACCATACAGATGTTAGAAGATATGCTTAGAGCTTCGGTGATTGATTTTGGAGGTAGTTGGGACGATCATCTATCTACCTTTAGCCGAATTTACATACAACAATTCATATCATTCTAGTATTCAAATGGCACCCTTTGAAGCGTTATATGGGTCAATGTGTAGAACACCATCATGTTGGTCAGAAGCGGGAGAGAAGCCACTAGCGGGTCCTGAAATTATAACTGAAACTGAAGCGAAGATAAAAAGTATACGTGAGCGTATGAGAGTTGCTCAACAGCGTCAAAAACAATATGCGGATAAACGAAGGAAACCGTTGGAGTTTCAAGTCGGATATATGGTAATGTTAAAAGTGTCTCCCTGGAAGGGAATTATTTGTTTTGGTAAACGTGGCAAGTTAAGCCCACGGTTTATTGGACCTTTCCGTGTAATTCAACGAGTGGGAGCAGTAGCTTATAAACTTGAACTTCCTGATGAACTATAGGGGATTCACAATGTGTTTCATATCTCGCATCTTCGTAAGACTTTATACGATGAGTCGGCACGTGTTTCTTTGAAGGAAGTTCAGCTAGATCGTAAACTTCAATATCAAGAACAACCGGAGAAGATCCTAGACAAAAAGGTCAAGAAGTTGCGAAATAAAGAGATTGTAATAGTTAAAGTACAATGGCGACATCATAGAGGAACAGATGTCACTTGGGAAGCTGAAGAGGAGATGCGATCAAAGTATCCCTTCTTGTTTTCAAGAGATTCCGAGGACGGAATCTTTTGAAGGGGGTAAGAACTTGTAACACCATATTATTAATTTATATAGATTTTGTGTTAATCTTAGTGTAATTAAGATTAAATAGGTTGTTATATGAGTTAGGATGGTTAAAACCCCAATTGAGTAAAGTTTGGACTTGTAAAATATCAAATTGGAGCTACACGGGTCGTGTATGGCCACACAGGTCGTGTAGAAAGGCTTAAGAACCAAACAGTACCCTCTTTCAGGTCTACACGGGTCGTGTAGGTCTTGTTCAAAAATTACCGAAGTGAGGTTGGGCCTCACACGGGTCGTGTGAGGCTACACGGATCGTGTGGGTCTGTGCATATTCAGGATGGCTTGCTGTAGGTCTCACAAGGGTCGTGTGAGCCTACACGGGTCGTGTCGCACACCAGGGCTATTTTAAAGTGCGGGTTTTCTTTCATTTGGGTCATTTCCAATTCGACCAAAACCCTCCCAAACCCTAGAAAAGCGATTCTAACCCTTCTAAGTCGAGATTAAGGCTTATTGATCACAAATTGAAGCTAGAGATTAGTTCCTTGAGCTTGAAAGGTAATCCTCTTTGGTTTTTATCTTGTTTTAACGGTTGAATCTTTGGAATTGAGATGGTTCCTTGTGGTTTTGATGAACCACCTGTTACTAGCATGATTTAGAATGAGTTTACTTGGATTAGTGTGTGTAATAAAGTTCTAATTCGAGACTCAAGCTTGTAAAGTGCTTGTAATGCGTTTTTAGGGTTGTATGATTCAAAGTGGTGAAATTGGAAGTTATAATTAGGATAGTATTACTATATTTTGATTATAAACCTCTCTTATGATTCAAATTCTTGATTGATTATCGATATTGAGTATGATTGAGATTGTTGAATATTGAGTTTGACCCGAGATGTTGTGATACAGCTAAGGCTGGACAGGAGCACGACACACACGGTTCAGGAATTTCACAGAGTAACCCGACAACAGGTGAGTAGTTAATTATTAGATGATTATGTCTTATTATGATGTTGTTTACAGAAAAGAAATGAGCTATGTTTTGATTTGGTTGAGTATAACCAAATTTTGAGTATATGGAATAAAGAGTTATAGTGTGTATATCACACTTGGGACTGAGATAGTCCATTGAGCTTGGTTAAAATAAGAAAATGGATAATACAAACCAAATAACCTTAAATTTCTCATTGAGCTTTCATAGCTCATAAATTGTTTGTTATTGTTGTTTGTGTTAGGTTTTGGTAGTGACGATCGGGGGAAGCGTGTCTCAGAGGGATAGCTGGACTTGAACTTGGACTTGGACTTAGTTTGTTGTTTTGAAATATGTAATGTGACCCGGTTTTTGAATGATAGTTTTTAAATACTATTGTAAATAATTTATGACTTAAACTATGCTTTTGGTAACAGCTTTGTATTACTTGTTCCTTAAATTGAGTTACACCCTTTCATGTTGTTCTAATAAGAGAAGATTAAGGTGTAATTCATTTTTGGGAAACCGGGCGTTACAATATATATATATATATATATATATATATATATATATATATATATATATATATATATATATATATATATATATATATATATATATATATATATATATATATATAAGTTAGCCCAAAAATTCTTAAAATGCATAATAAAATGGGTTGGGCTTGAAAGTACTAGTAAGCGGCATTACAAAAGAAAAAAGAAACCCTAATATTTTCGATTGATTGAAGTTGTCGTGTTTCTCCTCATAGCCACAGGTCTCTCTGATGTTGTAATTGACTCACTCACTCAAGTCTCGAAGCAACCCTAGGTTGAAGTTGTCGTGTTTCTCCTTCACGCTGTCGACATTCGTTACTTCTCCATTCCTCTCCGGTTGGTTTCTTCTCGCTGACGAATCTTCCTCTCACCTCAACTCTCCACTGTAGTGTAAGTCGCAACCTCTCACCTCTACCTTAATTCTTCTCATTTGTAAAATATGTTTAGTCTATAATCTGTAAAATATGTTTAGTGTGATAATATGATAATCTGTAAAATTTGTTCTTCATAATCTGTGTTATGTTGTTAAACTGATAACCGTTGTTTTATGATTGCTTTAAGTTATCATTTGAACTGATAATTTTTATCTGTTATAGGGCTGTTAATCATGGATGATCCTATCGACTTGTCGGGTGATGATGAGGAGGTTGGCAGTTTCAGCAGGCTGAAGATTTGAAGTTGAAAATCTGAAGTTGAAAACTTGAACTTAAATTCTGAAGTTGAAAACTTGAAGTTTGTAGTTTGGTTTTAATATTTTGAACGATTTAAGGTTTTATAACTTTTACTTTTATTCTGGGTTTGTAAACTTTCAATTGATGTTTGAATGTTTGATGCTTCAAATGATGTTTGAATGTTTGATGCTTTGGTAAAGATGTTAAATTGGTTTAATGTTCTTATATTACCTGATAAACGAGTTAAGCGGGTCAAACGGGTTAAACGGGTTGAGCGGGTTAAACGGGTTAAGCGGGTTAAACAGGTCGTGTCGGGTTAGGCTTATTTAGACGTGTCGAGTTCGTGTCAACGCATCCTGACTCGTTTATTAAACGTGTCGAGTTCGTGTCGTTTGTTTTCAACCCGTTTAAATTTTGACACGACCCGAACCCGACACGACCCAACACGTTTGCCACCTCTAGCTAGAGGTGCACAAAAAAACCGGTTTTTTAAATAACCGAAAATAATAACCGAACCGGTTTTTTTAATAACCGGTTTTTTATCTCAAACCGAACCGGTTTAAAAACCCCAGTTTTTCTTCCGGTTAACCGAACCGAACCGGTTTAAAAACCGAAAAAAATCGGTTTGAAACTCAATCTCGTTTAAAAAAAACCGGTTAAAACCGGACCGGTTATAACCGAAACCGGTTTTTAAAAAAACCGGTTTTTACAAAACCGGTTTTTAAAAAACCGAAACCGGTTTTTAACCGGCTTTTGTGCACCTCTACCTCTAGCTATGATGCAGGAAATCCAAGCACTTGAAAGCAACACACGTGGACTCTAACAACCTTGCCACATGGGAAGAAAGTGATTAACTCAAAATGGGTCTACAAAATTAAATATAAGTCGTCAGGTGAATTTGAGCGCTACAAGGCAAGGTAAGTTGCAAAGGGTTTTACCCAATTGAGGGTATAGATTTTCACGAAACGTTTGCACCAGTAGCCAAGCTAGTGACTATGAGGATTATGTTAGAGGTCGCTGTTAAAAAATGGACTATTCACCAACTTGATGTAAATAATGCTTTCTTATACAGAGATCTGTATGAAGAAGTGTATATGAAAGTTCCACGAGGATTCATAAAAGAAGGAGATTTCAGAGTATGTCGTCTCCAGAAGTCGTTGTATGGTTTACGTCGTGCTTCCCGAAACTAGAATAATAAATTTACAAAAGCACTTCTCAAAATCGGGTTTAGGCACTTAAAGGATGATAATTCATTTTTCGTCTTCAAACAAAATGATATTTATATATCGGACCTTATTTATGTGGACGATATCATCTTTTTGGGCAATAATGACCAGCAAATTGCAAAGATAAAAACTTACCTTGACAGTCAGTTCAACATCAAGGATTTGAGGCATTTGAAATATTACGGTCCTTAATCAAAGTAAATATACTTTAGACATACTAGTTATTGCGGTCTAGAAGGATGTAGAACGAGCTCCTTCCCCATGAAGCAAACATTCACCTTAATAATGAAAATAATTCTCCTTTAGCTAATGCTGGAAAATATCGAAGACTCGTCGGACGGCTCCTTAATCAAGAAGTCATTCGCCTCGACATTACGTTCGCAGTCAACACGCTTAGCCAATTTGTGTCATCTTCACATCAAACACAATGGAACACTGCCATTCGTATTCTACAATACTTCAAAACCACGCCTGGTGAAGGTATATTTTTGCCTACTAATGGCGATTTGACTTTGACTGCTTACTGTGACTCGGATTGGCTTGGGTGTCCGTTCATGAGAGACTCCAAAACTGGTTACTTTATCACTGTAGGTGGTGCTCCTATTTCTTGAAAACGAAAAAGCATTTAGTTGTGTCCCGATCTTCTGCTGAAGCTGAATATCGCTCGATGGCAACTGCAGTTAGTGAGATCTTGTAGCTCAGATGACTGTTACAAGATCTTGATGCTGCTCAAAAGGGTGCCACACGACTCAATTGTTCTAATCAGGCTACATGTCATATTGCGAACAACTCGATTTTTCACGAACGAACTAAGCATGTTGAAATGGATTGCTATTTCGTTCGAGAATGAGTTGAATTTGGAGAAATCTTACCAACTGAATCCACACCGAAAACCAAATTACAGTCATATTTACAACGCCATTCGAGACTGATCAATTTCGTTTACAGCTTGACAAGCTGGGTGGGTGTTTGAGACCTTCATGTTAACTTGAGGGGGAGCGAAGAAAATAATAACAATACGTTTATTTGTTTATCCTTATCTCAGTTTCTAGTTTCTTGATAAGCCTTAGTTCTCTAGTTTCTTAGCTTATCTACAAGATCAATTATATATTTAAATGCAAAAATATAATTTTTTTTTTATTTCAGCACTGCCAACACTACGGAAAGTGTTTTAATTTGTATAGTGACCCTAATATTTTGTCTTCTACACGAATTGTTTTTATAGTTTCAACCAACGTTCCTCAAAATGTCGTACAATCCTGCTTTTGTCTTTTATGATTTCGCGACCACACTACTAAAAGGGTCGTACAATCCACTGTGAGTATGTGACAATTTATTCTTTTGAGTTTTTGAACAAATAGGGGTTTTCTAAAATTTTATTTATCAAATAGGTGTAGTTTCAAAAATATTTACCAACAGGTGTTTGTTACAAAATTTTATATTTTCCTATTAATTTTGTACTGTAATCGTTTTAATAATTATTGACTTTTTTTAAAAACTTTTTTCTTTAAAACCTTGTTTTTCTGTTTTCGCTTTTGGGTTTCATCGTATGTGTTATTTGATGGTTTGCTTTTTTGATGCTTCTAAAACTTTATCTGTTTGATTACCAATTTCATCATGAGACATATTGACTCTAATTTCTTGATCGTATATACAAATTTTTATGCAAGTAGCTCATGGTTTTCTGAATCGTTTCCATGTAAATTATAAGATCGTTTCCATGTAAATTATAAGATGAACATACATTTCAATTTTCAAAAAGTTAGTAACTTTTTTGAGTGACCAAAGAATTAATAACTAAAGTAATACTTCAAAGTGTGAAGTTCAAACAACATGATTGTGATCGTTTAAGTTTTGTTTAATTTTTTTAGCTTTTTTATAACAAAAGACCAAATGGAACGTGAAGTTTTATCAATAGGAAAATCCCCACTAAATTCAAGCAAAATGAATTTAGATCAAGAGGCTATACTTATCATTTATGTGTCGACTACACATAGAGGGAAAAAATATTGAAGCAAAACATGCATTAGTTTTCAACAGATTATCATCCATAACGACATAAGCAATAAAAATATTGGATTAAGGTCTTGCAATCTAAATAAACATGATTTTTATGCTACGTACTCTGCATATAACCAAACCAAAATAAGGCACCTGTTACAGTGTAATTGAATAAGTAGAGAATATTAGTTAGAAGTGGGGTAATAATCATTCAAAGGCTTAGGCATGCTAATCCGTTCGATACAAAAATACATCTGGAACCAAACCAAACAGATTAATATATGGAATACATGATCAACATCCATAGTACAACTACAAATAACAAGAAAAAAGGATTTACAGATGATTAGAAAGAATCAAAGAACCATACATCATGGCAATAAGATCATTAAAATACCAAATATCCACTACTTTCCATCATCTTGAGTTGCATCTCATTTGAGGAAGGCATCCAAGGTCCTTCAAAACAAAGGATCCCAAAAAACATTATCAACTTTTACAACCTCGGATTTCATTTTTATAGCAGGATTCCCATTCTCCATGAAGCTAACGTTATCATCATATGAGAAAACAAGTATGTGATCTTAGGACTCATTATCAATGCTCCTTCAAACCCTCGATTTTTATATCAAAATCGAAGTGAGACATGGAGAACAGAAATCAGGAACATAAATGGTTTTTGATATCAACATGTAAGTGAAATCGAAGTGAGATATGGAGTACAGAAAGCAGAAATCGAGCAGCAGAAAAACAAACCTTGGAGTCGTGACCGATGAGGCGTGAAGAAGAGACCGCCGGCCGGCGTTTGTGTGGCCGGAGAAGAGAACGCCGGCGGTTGCTGTGCCGGAGGCGATGAAGAAGCGATTTGTTCCGTGGTAGCATGAGTTTTCGTATGCAGTAGTTTTGTTAGGGCACCGATCACATAAAATTAAAAATAAACCCCTTTTGGTAAATATTTTTAAAACAACACTCTTTTGGTAAATAAATTTTTAAAAAACACTAACTTGGTCTATGATGCGTCTTTCATTGTCTAACTTAACACAACTTTATTGGTGCAATGTCCATTTGCCACTTTTTTCTTTTCATGCTTTGAATGTATTCACTTTGATGGTTGCGTGATACTACCCAACATGTCATACGATTTAAAGTAAACAATCTATATTCCACATGCCATTAATCGGAAAACGATTGTTTTGGATCACAACTTAAATAATGAATTTGACATATAGTAAGGAAAAAAATGTCTTTTGTTTGAAAATAAATAAACTCCATTTGTCTTTTCCAGACTTATTACGTCTAATACATTCCTCACTCAACGAATTTCATTTATTTACACTTAAAGACTCTAAAAGTCGTACAAGTACTTTTGGAAAAGAGACATGTGATCCGAGTCTAAGCACACCGCAAGCTTCAAGGATCGATCGTCGGTAGGGCTCGGTATGATGTAAATTGTGCCCTCGTAAAGTATACTTGCGGGTCCCATGAAAATGGGCCGACCCCACCCGAAATCCGATTCATACAGCGGTAAGCGAGTCCAACTGTTTACATTCAGGTTAGGACTCGCAAAATATGTCGGCCCTCGAACGAGGGCCGACAGATCAGACTGCAGTTCCAAATAGTCAATGGCCGATCTCATGTACTGATCGTCCATTCTAGCCAGCTCATTGTGGATTCTCCGTGCAGTGTCGGCCAACGACTCTGATTTAAACTCGCCCGATTTGGCCATCGGAGTGGTCGTGAACAAGACGTTTCCGAGGTAGCCCGAAGGTAGCGGAGGGATTAATCTTGATCGTCCATCTGTCGCCACGTACAACTTAGTTGGTTGATCATCTGAGAGTCCACGAGCTTTGCACGCGCTACGCCATAGGTGAGCGGCTATGATCACGAATGTGCTATGGTACACGCTCCCATCGCCTTTTCCTTTTGATTTAAGATCGTTGATTTGGTCAAGTGTGAGGCGGAGGATGGTGGTGGAAGCTGGCGGTTTGTGGTTTTCCGGTGGGGTTATTAGTGATGGTGGGGGGTGGTACTCTACATGGTCATACATCGGGGTTGGTGGGTCACGGGCACGGAGGAGGGTCCGGTCATTGAACGGTGGGATTGCGACGGATAATCCCCGGGCTACATCGGACCATGTGTTGATGAAATGAAGGGACGAGAATCCATCGGATAAAGTGTGGTGCACACCACACCCTAGTGAAACCCCGCCACACTTGAAACGTGTAACCTATTAGCACCAAAACAAACGTGCATTAACGGCTTGTAACGAGATATTCAAACTCCGAATGGAAAGCCAAACGTGCATTACTCACTAGTACATATGAAAGTTGTAAGAAACAAATTATTGTGATTGAAAAGTCGAACTTGATAACATCGTAATCGTCACGTGAACTAGGTAAATTCTTTTACGGAAAAGACATTTCAAGAATCTCCACTTGGCTTTTTACCTTACCAATTGGAGCCTCAATTATTATTTATTTTTTAATTTTCCAAATATGGGATATATTTTTCAAATATTTCTGAGTTATGTGCTCTACTATAGATATATAAATCTATAAGGATTCATACTGTCGGCACATACACATTTGCATGAAATATCTATTTGAGTATTTAAGAAAACTAAAACAGATCTATGTTATATTATATATCTTAGAATTTGAGAAATTGTGATAATTGTGTATCATAATAACAATGATTGCTATTATACAGTTTGAATGGATAACTATATCTACGGTAGCTCGTATTTATTATCTGTATTAAATATTTTTTATCAAATACTTAATATTTATGAACTTATATCATATATTTTCTATGTAATATACTTTTTGTTTTTACAAATTAACATTAGGACACCATTACTAAAAGAAACTGTTGTTATGCTTATTCAGCATTTCTTCTGGATATATATCAATAGTGTTTAATAATAGAGAGAAGACCTGGACAAAGTCATGGTCCATAATTCAGTCACACTCTTATCTTTTCTAAAACCCATACCACCATAAGTTGAAGATGTGATAATCGAATTTGGAATAACTCTTTTTTAAAATGCGAATTTGGAATAACTCTATTACATAATAATTGTTTTTAAATAAACGTTATAATATATTTGTTGTCTATTTTACAGAAATGATTTCACTTATGTATTTTATATCATGAAATTTATTTACTTTTATGAAATGACTTCGTCATAACCGCAAATTTTCTTCAAAATATGTATTTGTGATGGCAACAATGAATAAATCAATATTTTGACAGAAAAAAAAAATATCCATTCCGAAAAACTTATGGTTATAAATTTATAAAAACGATTTATCATGAAGCCTTTGTTTATTCAATCATTTATTTTATATTATCGTTAAATGTTCAATCAAAGCATATAAATTCAAAATTAAACTTGCCTGAACATATCTGTAAATAAGAAAGAACATTACCTGTGTGATAAACAGCGGATATGAAGAGATATCGCCGGAGTAGTCCACAGTCGGCGCCAACCTCCGTAGCTCCGGCGAGGGAGTAATTTCACCAAAATCATCAATCCTACAATCCGCTTCAGCTTCCACAAACCAAACACCCTCGGCGTTGCAGTTAATTTCAACTCTGCCATCCCCATCTTTACCCAGCCGTCCGGCCATCGGAAAAAATGAAACTAGAACGTCAGAGAGAGCCTTCTTCAAAACCCCCGAATCAAAGAAATCCGACGACCCATTAGGCCTATAGAAGTAAATGGTCAACAAATGGATCCGACCCACAAGCAAATCAATATTCGAGTTCCATAGTCGCTGTATCGGCGTCGTTTTCGACGGTTTAACAATTACCGATTCCTTCACAGTCACCTTCATTTTCTCCGAACCAGCTCCGTTAGTCATCGGAATTTTGAGTTTTCAGTCAACCCTTTTCGAATATCAAGGAATCAAAGATGGGTTTGGTGTTGGATTTGTGGGAAATTGAAGTTTCGAGACGTGTTTTTGTGTGTCATGTAAGACTTGACACCGGTTATTATACAACTTGCCAAAATGACGGTGTACGACGCTCGCATTTATAGAAGGTATTCAGAAGAGAAAAACAAAAATGGTACGCCTTCCTCAAGTTCCCAAACTGTTTTTTTTTTCATGAAAAAATTTGGTTTTTGTAGGAGTGAATAAAATTTGATTTATGGTTATGGTAAATTAAGTTTTTGAAAAAGTGATTTTTGGTAAAAATGTTTATTGATTTATAGTTATGGTAAATTAAGTTTTTGAAAAATATTTGGCTTTTATGGCAACAAAAGTTAAAAAAAGTCATAAAAGAAAAAATGTTTGATTAAATTTATACATATAAAAAGATAAAAATAGGTAGATGTATCAAATGAGTAAGTTAAATGAAAGCCATTATGATAATTTAATTTAAACATTAGGTAGATGCTTTTTAAAACTTAGTGCAAAAACTGTGTTGTAAATTTCTTTTACATTTGTCAAACAAATTTTTTTTCATTTATTAGTTTTTTTGTGTGGGTAAATATCAGAAAAATCCAACGTACTTTAATCAAACTTATGAAAAAAATCACTATATTATTTTTTAAGTACATTAAAACTCTTATATTCTCTAAAATGTCTACTTTAAGTTTTCTGGTCTAAAAGAAACCAACATATTTTTATCCGACCACTAAAAAACCAATATATTATATTTTTAGTGCATTAAAACTCTTATATTTTTTTAAAATTGTTTAATCTGATAGATTGTAAACATCAAACCCTTAAGATTTGGTTACCTAACATTTGTGGTTCTTTAAAATTTCCCGATCTGAAATCTTAAATTAAACTATTTAGAAAAAATAAAAAATTTTAATACAATAAAAAGAATATAATAATTTCTTTAAAATAAATAAAAATATGTTCGATTTTTTTATAAAATTTGCTCTTTTTGAAAAGACCAATAACTTAATAATTTGTTTTGAGAAGCAATCACAAACACCCATAGAACACCTAATAAAACCCATCACACCTAGCATTCAATTGTGTTCTTGGTTATAATTGTTCTAGAAAAACCGGATTTCAGATTTTATTTTGTATTTTTTTTTTCTCTTTAAATCCGCTTGCAAGTTGTCAACGGAACGAACTTTTAGTTTTTTTTTACTCAAAGTGACGCCATTTGGATTTACGTTTTCCGAATTAGAATAAGAACCAAGTTGCATTCAATTCTTAGTTAGGTTTGAGATCGTATAAGTTTTTGTTGCGATATGGTTTTTGGTTCAAATAGTTTTCATTTTTCGCCGAGACATGATAAATGCCAAACTCTTGTTCACAAAAGAATATGTTGTTTAGAACCAATGTTTTCTTTTCAGATATTAACATGTGAGCTAAATGGCTATTTAGTTTGCACTTTAATATATGTTCGGTTATGTGCGGAGTGCACGCATATATAAAATCGAATAAATAACCGGTTCGACGACAACTGGGGGTCCGAGGGCAGTGCCTCTGAGTTCGGGGTTTCCAAAGGGACAGCGCCCCTTTGGCGAGGTCTAGGGCCAGAGCCCCTGGCTGGGCAGACACATTTCATTCGTTTATTATAAAAACGGCTCTCCTCTTTGAGGTCAGACACCTTTTAGCTCTCGTTTTTCATACAAACTCAAATTCCATTGCAATTTGGCTTACGTTTTCTGTGTCTAGATTCGTAAGTGTCCCCTGAGGATTAACCTAAGCTGAATTTCTTGTAACTCGGACATAGGGTAGAAATATCAGTTCGGAAAGTGTTCACACGATCCAAGGGGTATCCAGATCTCCACTCAAACCCTACCCAATTTCTAACATAATCTATAGGCATGAAGCTATTTACAACTATCTAGTTAAGATATTTACAAACACTGTAATATCCAAAACATGTATATAGTATTATCTTATGAAAATAGCGTACTTATTGATTTCAAATTTGTTTCATAAGCCAATGAGAATATCTTTTAACTTCAACTTTTATCAATGTATCAAAAAAAAGAAGAATGGTGCGAATAAAGTTGTAAAAACTAGATAAACATTTACCATTTTACCTGTATATTTCAAATGCTATTTTATCTATTAGATAATTTTATTAGAGATATCAAACGAGACGCATTGAAGGACTAAAGTTGTAAAAACTAGATAAATGCCGGGTGTAGATGAATTTCTAGAGAATATGTCAATATGGGAAGAGCTTTCAAAAGAGAAAAGAATGGACAACTATTCAAGCATGGATAAAAACAGATCGAACTACACTAAATGAGATTGTGACATTTTATAATTATGTTCCTTTTAAAAATAACTTTATGGTATTGTGGAAAACAGGGATTTGTGTTGTATTCGATTATAAAAACTCTATAACGGAGACCAAACACTGTACATCAATAAAAGAATGGACTAAAACCGATGTCTGGACGACTTTTACATAACTTTTATTATTTATCAGCTTTAAATAAATAAGAATAAATTAATATTTCTATTTATTTGTCAAACAATGTAAAATAAATAAATTGTTTATTTATTACTTAATCGGATAAAAAACTTTATTTATTAATTAGAGGTTTTATTAATTAGGAAATATAAGATTGGGTTTTAGGTTTTTATTTTGTTGATAAGAATGGATTTTAAGAAAAATCAAGTTGTCCTTCAAAATAAAAGGAGCTTTTAATGATAATTCCA
Organism: Cichorium intybus; assembly: GCA_023525715.1. NCBI lineage: Eukaryota > Viridiplantae > Streptophyta > Magnoliopsida > Asterales > Asteraceae > Cichorium > Cichorium intybus. Next base: position 73,745,885 of record CM042015.1, read on the forward strand.
ACAATCAATAATTAGATTGTCTAACCCCTAAGAGATTCCAAGGAATCCTAGCCCCGATCCTCTCTCTCTCTCTCTCTCTCTCTCTCTCTCTCTCTCTCTCTCTCTCTCTCTCTCTCTCTCTCTCTCTCTCTCTCTCTCTCTCTCTCTCTCTCTTCCACATTAATCTCAAGCAAAGATAAGAAGAAGCAGATTGTTTTTATCAGTTGAAAGTCTAGCAACTCTCATTCCTGTTCTATATGGATCAACCTTAGAGATAATCTAGTCATCTCAATCAAGTATCTAACTTTGTAGCATTCTAAAGCACAATAATATGATTGTATTTATTTGATCTAGGGTTGTTGCTAGAAGGCGATCCACGGTGTGGAGCTTATGACAAGGAGGCCCAAGTCAAGCTGCCACTAATAGGTTTACCCTGACTAGAATTATTACTACAATGATATTTGGTAGCCTCCGAAAGGAGACTAATATTTCTAATGTTGTTCGTCGGTTAGCGGCGAATGTTGGTGATTGTTGTCCCAGTTTAGCCATCTGTGGTTCAATCGCTTGGAATTTCATTTTAACAGTAATTTTGAGATGTATCTTATTATTCAATATGGTTGGAGATGATAAGAGTCTGAATGTGGGAATTGGGAACAACTAGAAAAATCATTTCTTCTTCCAAGAAAAGCAATGAACACGATTTCAAAAAGGTGGGGAGAAGACATGTATAGGATAAAGCTTCTGATTTAGTTATACTTGAGGGTCAATATATTAATCATGTAAGTTATCCAATTTTTTCATGACTTAGAGAGTTGATGTTAATGAGTATATCGAATATGGTCTTGATGCGGGTGTAGTATGACATGGTGGTGGAATCACCAATGTTAATGTTACGTAATTCATGGCTGGTTTTACTTGACATGATTTTTATCACGAAATAAGGTCTCAAAGTTTATCAATATAGTACGGGCTATTGAATTCCTTTTAAGGATTATGTGGAGGAAATATCGAGAGATAGTCCCAAAGATCTAGAGCTTGACCATGGAGTCCATTATTTCATACATGATCACATAGTTTGAATTATGAGCAGCATCGAATCCATCAATATGGTTGAGCACGCTACAACCAATGCAGTATGTCTTAAAGAACTCTCATTAAGCATTGTAGTTGTGACGTCAAGATCAAGAATCGGGTGAATGAAAGCCTTGATATTGATGATCTCGTAGGGTTTCTCAACAATAGGTAGATTCTTGGGAGAGGAAGGATTGTTAGAAACCAATTTACAGTTAGTTAGTTAGTTGTTTTGTTAGTTGTTAACCATAAGGGTATTTTCGTCTTTCTATGTAGAAGTTAGTTTAGAAGCCGTTAAATTCACTATTGAAGTCGACATTGTATATATTGATGTATTCTCAATCTCTTTCTAACTTAATGAGAGGTAACAAAAATTGATCATCTTCTCTTTCGTTTCTTACTTATCATATTATCTTACAACAAGGTTCTCTGCCAGTTATAGACGTCGAGAGGAAGATTGCGATTAAGGGGGAGAGAAAAGGAGAGAGATAGATGTGCATAAACAAACACGGGGATAGGGCTCAAGAATGGTTATCTAAATCATATTGGATACTGATTTTTCCATGAACCATGTATCTTCTATTTAACAATACTAGATAAAATATAAGGACTATGTAATGTGCCCTAACTAACTAATGGGTAATAAACTCATTAGACCATTTCCTCCAACAATTAACAAGATGGTCATGATATAACACTAAGTGAGAAAAATACTTATTCTAAAGTGTCTTTGCTAAACATATTTTCTTTGTATTTTCTTGAAGTACAATAATAATATTTATGTTAAGTTATATATAAAGGTATATAACCTTTTCCCCATACAATTCTTATTCTATATATATTTCGCATTATTGTTGTTTTATGGTGATGATTTTGAAACATTTACTTATCAATGAGTAATATATTAGTTGATAAACTAAAGAAATTAAAAAAGAATCTATCAAGCATGTTGAAAATCACTATTATATATATATATATATATATATATATATATATATATATATATATATATATATATATATATATATATAGTTAAGATCATATGAGACCATTAGATTTCGTGAGACCGGGAGACGCAATCCTAGCAACTCATTTTGGGTATAAAACAAAAAAAAATTAAAAAATGCAAAATAAATGGAAAAATTTGAAAAAAAATATATTTATTTATTATTTTTGTTATTTTTTTTATTAAAAAAAGTTAAAAAAATTAACGTTTTTCATATTCTAGTAGATATTACACTATAATGTGTAATATTCTATTATAATATTACACATCCAGCAATATTCTACTGAAATATTTTTTTCCATTTTTCCAGTTTTTTTTTTGATTTTTTTGATTTTTTATTTTTTTAGGTAGAATAAATAGCGAACATTAGTAGAATTTTTTTTTTTTTTAAATTCTCATTATTTTAGCCTATTTTAATTTTTTTTTATTTTTTGATCTCCAAAATGAGTGGATAGGATTGCGTCTCCCCGTCTCACAAAATTTATATGGTCTCATTTGAAATTTTACATATATATATATATATATATATATATATATATATATATATATATATATATATATATATATATATATATATATATATATATATATATATATATATATATATATATATATATATATATATATATATATATATATATATATATATATATATATATATATATATATATATATATATATATAGGGTTGGGTTCAATAGAGAACCAATTTAAAACAAGGAACCAATGAACCAATCCTGTGGTCGAAATGCAAAAGATCGACGGCCAGAAAAAATGATGTACATTACTAGTTTGACGCAAATGTAGAGGATTATAGCAAAAAACTCACTTCGTTTTTTGTGTTTTTTAAATTTTTAAGCTTATTCATTTTTCGAAAAAAAATACCAAAATTCATAATTTTTCATCATCTATAAATAGACATTCATATTGATATACAAATTTTTTTGTTTTTTTATACTTCAAGTTCGTCCAGATTCACCATGCGAATCTGAACTGAACTGTATTGTTTTAGATATATTCATTCACATATAAATGACAATTCTATTCGATTTATTCAATAATTTTTGACCAATCACATGTGAATTTTTAGGAAATAACTTTGAATTTCAGTTAATTCAATTGTATATGACATCAAAAGGTTGAAATAGTAAAAATATAAGTGATTTTTCTTGAATTTATATTTGAATCTAAGAATGTTTTTAAAATTTACATGAGTTGTTACTGAATGATTTATAATTATTGACAAAAATTGAATTCAATGACTATTTACATATGAATTATCTTCCATACAAATTTAGTACAGTTTATATTTACATTGTGAATTTTAATTGTTTTTTGTTTTGGACATGTTAATTCACATATAAATGGTAATTGTACCTGACTTTTTCAACAATTTTTTATCATCCACATGTGAATTTTAAGCAAATTAATTTGTGAATCTATATTAATTCATTTGTGTATGATCAAAAGGTTAAAAATAGTGTGCATCTAGTTTTAGATATATTAATTCACATATAAATGATAATTGAACCCATTTTTTCAGCAATTTTGTGTTCATTCGTGTATAAGTTAAGTAAATTAATTTGTGAATCTGTAACGCCCCAAATTTCAAAATTTCTAAAATTCATTTATTATCAAAGTTTCAATAAAACATTTATTCCAAAAGTAAATCCGTTTAACCTATTTATTAAACCAACAGCGGAAATAATTGAAAATCATAGCATAATTCATTAACATAAATTTTCTTGTATGCGATGCGCCGCCGTCACGCCTTGCCCTTCCCTTTGTCAATCGATTTACCTGAAATATTATAAAAACAACGGGTAAGCTTAAAGCTTAGTGAGTCCACAAATTACCATACATGCCCACACATTAAACAACCCGTCCTCGAGAACGACCCGACCCTACCCGCCATACAACAGCTACGGGCGTCCATCATACAACAGCTATGGACACGGGAAGGTTCTACCCATCATACAACAGCTATGGGTTCCCGGTTATGGCCCAACCCATCATACAACAGCTATGGGACAAGGCAATAGTCCAACTCGCCATACCACAGCTACGAGGGGACACGCATCAGTACTGAGCCCAACAACAAATAACCACAGATATAGAGCAAATCATATAACTGTAAATAACACACAAGATGCCTAACATGCAACATCATATAGTAAGGTGAGGATACTCACCTGATTCGAGACCGCACAGATATTCTCTAATATCCCCACTTAGCTCGTCCACACACCTAAATCCCACACACATGTTGGATTAGGTGTCTAAGCCATGACTAATAATTAGTATTTACCTAATTAATAGAAGCACAGTCCATTTGGGTTGCCCTCATGGCTGGAGGTTTGGTAGAAAATTCGGTAGAGAGAAAGGTTGATTTATTATGGGATTAATAAATCAACAGGTATTAAATATATGGTTTATTAATATATTAAAGTGATAATATATTAATTAGAAACTATATTAATTAATTAGGAATTAATCCAGAATTAATTGGATTTAATTTGGGGATTAAATTAATTAATTAAAGGTGCAGGGACTAAAACTGTAATTATTCAATAGTTGAGTAAGTGGCAGTGTGTCAGTGACTAGTGGATTTCGAAATATATATATGGATATATATTAATTTTCGAAATTAATATATATATATATATATATATATATATATATATATAAAGGATAATTAGGGTTTTGAATATAAGATAAAAGGTTTATCTTATTTGAATTCAAAAAGGTTTATCTCTAAGGTTTATCCACTGGCCATTTGGAAACTATAAATAAGGGTTCCCAGGCACTGATAATTCACGCCAACTTCACATAGCTCTCTCTGGATTTTCGATTTCTCCTCTCCTCTGCTTGGGTGTGACTTTCATTTGAGGCAGGATAATTTTGCTGCTCAGCTTCCAAGAAATAAAGGTTGGTTTTTCTGTTTTGATCTTTAGTTTCTTTTTCTGGCCTCTAGGTTTTTGTTATATGTTCAATTAGAAGAAAACATAGATCCTTATAGGTTGCATGTGAACATAGGTTATTTAGTTCATGGATTGCTTAAAACCTTTCAGTGGTATCAGAGCCTGTTTTGTTTTCTTGTTGAATTGCTATAACTGTTTTAGGGTTTAAAGCCTATAAACCCTAATATATATTGAAATCGATTTTAAGGATTAGGGTTTTGGAAACCCTAATTCCCCCCCCCCCCTTGCTAAATTTCGAAATATGCCTTTAGGGTTTTAGAAGGTTTTCTATTTTTGGTAACTTTATTTGTTAATTAAATGGATAACCTTAAACCTTTTTTGTTTGAAATCGAAATTTAGGGGTTTAAGGATAGGTTTTAATTAATTTGATTAATTTGGATAAACCTATCTTCATTTGAATTAATTTAATTAATTGTTAATTAAAAGATAATTCAAAAAGGGATTTAAATTAATTTAAAATTTCGAAAAATTAATAGAAAAATCCAGAAAATTATTTTAAAATGTTTAAAATATTTAGATTTAATTAATTTAATTAATTGGTAATTAAAATTGATTAAATCGATTATAAGGTTTAATTTAATTCAAAATTTAATTGTTAAATTTGGTAAAATTAAAAGATAAACCTTAAATATTTTAAAGGGTTTTAAAATACATCTTATATATGTTATTAAAAGTTAATACTATATATATGAGATAAATTTGGTCAGTCAATTCAATAGTAGGCCTCATTCACGAAGCTGGTCTATAAAGTGGGTATAAGGAGACTGCCTATAAAATGGTAGTCTAATGGGTGAACACTCTCACCCACCGCTCGCCTGATCAGTGGAGGGTCGTTAGCCGAACAGTTTTGACAAGGACCACTTAATCATTAAAAGTATAATGATCAAAGTACTAGAACCTTACACAAAATCCCAATCTAGTTACTTTAGGAAAAATGTGAATTTGATGCTACCCCATGAAATTGCACATTGCACTTTATGAAACGTTGGTGGAGCGTGTGTGGTTTACCGGCACACCAATGGGGGTTCATAAAGAGTGGCAATGGGTGTCTCGGGTGTTATCATTGTTGATGGAGCGTGTGTGGTTTACCGGCACATCAATTTGAGATGATAATGGACCCCGAGAGCACCAAGCTAATTTGCATGGTTATTCACACCCGGTTTGTGATCCTCGGCATCCCAGTCACAAACGGTGGGGCATATCCGAGATTAAACATGCTATTGAACAGTTCAATAAATCTCATAAGAAACTAGGAATTCCATTTATAATAAGATTATTTTTCCGCGGTGGAATCGGCTGAATCGTCATTCGCCTACCTTTATAAAATTTGCTTATAGATTACGGCATCCCTCTTCTATGTTGCAAATTGTTATAGTTGGATCCTAGCCTTATTTTTATATTGGGTTATTATAAGGACCGACAAGTATCTAATTAAACTTACCTTCTTTTATAGATGTCTTCTGCTGATCAATCCGCTCCCCAATCAAACTCCAGTGTTCCATCAATCCTCTCACTATGTTCCAAGGTTCAATTGAACGGGACAAACTACAATGACTGGATTAGAAACATCAAGATGGCTCTGAGGTATGAGAACAAAGAGTATGTTCTCGAGACCGAGCTTGTCGATGTCGACCCCGAAACTGCTACTCCCGAGGAAATTGCCTCGTACCAAAAACATTCTGATGATGCGACCAAAGTGGCCTGCATCATGATTGCCACAATAAACCCCGAACTGCAGAGAATATATGAAGACTACTGGCCCTATGAGATGCACCGTGAGCTTGCGGAAAAGTTCCGTAAGCAAGAGCGCATCGAAAGGTGCGAAGTGGTCAAGGACTTCACGAACAGCAAGCCTAAAGATGGAGAGTCCATCTGTGCCCATATGCAAAGAATGCAAGGTTACGTGGAGCGGCTTAGAAAGCTTGCGATGCCTGTACCGGAGGAGTTGGCCGTTGACATAGTGCTTAACTCCCTACCGAGTTCTTATGACCAGTTCAAGCTGGCTTATCATTTGAACAACAATCAGGCTAACCTGACTGAGTTGCATCGCATGCTTCGAGTTGCTGAAGACGGGATGAAGGGTAAAAGTGTACCCTCGGTTAATCAGCCCGTCCTAGCCATTGGAAGTGGCAAAGGAAAGAAAAGGAAGGGCCCTCCTAAGCAAAATTGGAGGGAAAAGGTTCAGGTCGGGTCATCCAGTAATGGCTCGAGAACCAAGACTTCCCATATTCCTTGTGTGGCCAACCCCGATGAGGCCAACTGTTTTTACTGCAAAGAGAAGGGCCATTGGAAGAGAAGCTGCCCCAAATACTTGCAGGATGTCAAGGATGGGAAAGTAAAGCCATCGACAGCAGGTATATACACTATCTCTAAAAACTCACCATCTTCTAATTCTTGGGTCCTTGATACAGGATGTGGTTTTCACATTTGTTCTGATATGCAGGGCCTAAAGGAAAGCAGGGAGGTGGAGCACGGTAGACTGAACTTGATCATGGGCAATAGGAGATCGTCCCCTGTTACCAAGATTGGAGTTTATAGTTTAGTGCTTAGTAGTGAAGTTTGTATAGATTTATTAGATTGTTGCTATTCGCCAGAAATGGCAAGAAATATTATTTCATTTCACGCATTATTCAGACAAGGATTTCATTTTTCTTTTGATAATAATATTGGATCTATTTCTGTTTTCAAAAATGGTATTTTGAATTTTACTGCTTATCCTTGTGATGGTGTGTATGAAACTGTGAAATGTGTTGACAATCTAGGACAAAGTGTAAATTATATTGATTCTACTAGTGATGTGGAAAAGGCATGTCTGTGGCATAGTCGGCTCGGGCACATCAGCAAGAAACGCATCGCCCAACTCCAAAAGGATGGAGTGTTGGAATCATTCGACCTCAAGTCGGATGATGTATGCGAATCTTGTCTGTTGGGCAAGATGACTAAATCACCTTTCAAAGGGTCTTTTGAAAGAGGTGAGGGTCTATTGGACATTATTCACACGGATGTGTGTGGTCCATTCAGATCAACCACAAAGGATGGCACGCGGTTCTACGTGACTTTTACCGACGATTTTAGTAGATACGGTTACATCTACTTGATCAAGCACAAGTCGGACACCTTTGAAAAGTTCAAAGAGTTTAAGAACGAAGTAGAAAATCAATTAGGCAGGAAGATAAAGATGCTCAGATCCGACAGAGGCGGAGAGTATCTAAGTATCGAGTTCCTAGACTATCTAAAGGAATGCGGAATAGTTTCGCAGTTGACACCCCCTAGGACACCACAGTTGAACGGTGTTGCAGAGAGGCGCAACCGAACCCTGTTGGACATGGTTCGTTCCATGATGAGTCGAGCTTCACTTCCCATTCACTTCTGGGGGTATGCCTTAGAGACTGCCGCCCATATCCTCAATCTTGTCCCAACTAAGAAGGTTGCAAAAACACCTCATGAGATGTGGACGGGGAAAGCTCCCTCGTTGGCACATATCAAGGTCTGGGGTTGTGAGGCTTTCGTTAGACGAGAGACTCAAGACAAACTCGCAGACAGAAGCGAAAGGTGTTTCTTCATTGGTTATCCCAAACAGTCCTTTGGATATCTATTCTACAGACCGAGCGAGGACGTGGTCTTTGTAGCTAGACGAGCAGTCTTTCGAGAGAGAGAACTCATATTCAAAGAGGACAGTGGGAGTACCATTGATCTGGAAGAAATTCAAGAGTCATCAGATGACGCAACCTTAGGAGAAACTAGCAACCAACATGAGGAAGAAGTTCCTGTTGGTCCGACAGATGTATCCTTACCTCTTAGGCGTTCTGGTAGGGTTAGCATGCCACCCGAGTTTTATGGGTTCCATATAACTTCGGATGGGGACACGTTTGTCAGTGATAGGACACTGATAAATTTGGATGAACCAGCTAACTACCAGGAAGCAGTGGCGGGCCCTGAGTCTGCCAAGTGGAAAGAGGCCATGGATAGCGAGATCAAGTCCATGTATGACAATCAAGTTTGGAACTTGGTTGACAATGTACCGGGTCGAAAGACAGTCGGGTGCAAATGGATCTTCAAGAAGAAGACCGACATGGACGGAAAGGTACACACTTTCAAGGCAAGACTGGTTGCGAAGGGCTTTACTCAAACCCCAGGGGTTGATTATGACGAGACCTTCTCACCAGTAGCTAAGATAAAGTCTATTAGGATTATGCTGGCCATAGCTGCATTTCATGACTATGAAATTTGGCAGATGGACGTCAAAACCGCTTTCCTTAATGGGAAGTTGACTGAGGATGTTTACATGAATCAGCCAGAGGGTTTTGTCGATGCAAAGTATCCAAATAAGGTGTGTAAGCTTGAGAGATCAATCTACGGATTGAAGCAAGCTTCTCGCAGCTGGAATCTTTGTTTCCATGAGAAAGTCAAAGAGTTTGGCTTCTCTAGGAGCGAGGATGAGTCCTGCGTATATGTCAAGGCTAGTGGGAGTATAGTCACCTTTCTGGTGCTGTATGTCGATGACATACTGCTCATGGGAAACGATATTCCAACCTTGCAAGATGTCAAGGCTTGGCTTGGGAAATGTTTCGCCATGAAGGACCTAGGAGAGGCTGCCTATATTATTGGGATTAGAATATTGAGAGATAGGAAGAAAAGACTAATTGGACTTAGTCAGGGTACATACTTGGAAAAGGTACTAAAGAGGTTTAGTATGGAAAATTCCAAGAAGGGAGAGCTACCTATCCAAAGTAATGCGAAGTTGAGTAAGACTCAAAGTCCGAGTACAGACGAGGAAATAGCTGAGATGAGTCGAGTACCATATGCTTCGGCTGTGGGATCGATCATGTACGCTATGACGTGTACTCGCCCTGACGTGGCTTTTGCCTTGAGCATGGTTAGTCGGTACCAGGGTAACCCTGGAAGGGCGCATTGGATAGCTGTGAAAAATATACTCAAGTACCTGCGAAGGACCAAGAACATGGTGCTAGTCCTCGGTGGCAGTGATACCTTGAGAGTTGAAGGATATACAGATGCCAGCTTTCAGACGGATAGAGACAGTGGTCGGTCTCAGTCGGGCTGGGTATTCCTTTTGAACGGTGGAGCAGTGACTTGGAAAAGTTCCAAGCAAGAAACGGTGGCTGATTCTACGTGCGAATCAGAGTACATAGCAGCAAGTGAAGCGTCAAAGGAAGCGGCTTGGCTGAAGAACTTTATCGGTGACCTTGGAGTAGTCCCGAGTATTCAGGAGCCCTTGGAACTGTTCTGCGATAACGAAGGTGCGGTCGCCTTGACAAAGGAACCGCGAGACCATGGAAAGTCCAGGCATATCGACAGAAAGTACCACTACATCAGACATAGGGTAGAAGAAGGTCACCTCCTTGTAAAGAGGGTATCATCGGAAGATAATCCTGCAGATCCCTTGACAAATGCTCTGAGTAGGATTAAGCATAATCAGCATGCTAGGAGCATAGGATTAAGAGATGATATAAGTTTTAGTAATTAGATAGGTTTCGAAACTTGTAACAATGTATTGTATTTGACTCTTGTGATTTAATAATAGAGATTTATTATGGTTTACTACTCTTGTCAATACTTTATCATTGTGTTTCAATTTTGCATGTTTTTACTTCCTGAATAATTGGATTATTCAAATATCCACAGTCGATTACACTTTAAGGGAGTAAGTGTGAAGTAAGACTGCCATGAATTGGTAATAGATTGTCTAAGGAGTTAGACATTGCAATTGGATTGCTGAACCATTCGTGAGTACTTGGAAATGGAGATTTGAGTATTGGATAAACCCGCGCTCAATGGATTGTTTCATGGATTATATCACGAGCAATATTGAGACGATAATATCTTTTGATCTTTAAGCTAAGACATATGAGTTATGATTTACTAAGACAGTTGTTCATTGATAATACGAAAACGCATCGGTAACTCGGTGTTATAAAACGTATTGTTGTGAGTGATTTGTTTGGTAAAAGACATAAGCATATGAGTCGAAGTTTATTCGTCCCTTGACCCTAACGGGAAACAGATATCTGTAGGCCTCTCGATGATTTTGAAGTTGACTGAAATGGTTGGCCAACCGGGACTAAATTGGTAGTCTAAGAGTCATATGCAAATCGGAAATCGAGGAACAGTGATTCAGACCAGATTGATTTTATCCATGTCTTGAGTCTGAAAAATATCTTGTTGGACGGAGGATCATCAGATCACTTATCTATGGACAGGACTGATTAGATCAGAGTTTGGCATTGGTTTCTAGGAAGCTACAAGTGCTGGTTAATTAGAGGCTAAATTGGTAATTATAGTCATAGACTTATCCAAGTGGGAGACTGTTGGATTAGGTGTCTAAGCCATGACTAATAATTAGTATTTACCTAATTAATAGAAGCACAGTCCATTTGGGTTGCCCTCATGGCTGGAGGTTTGGTAGAAAATTCGGTAGAGAGAAAGGTTGATTTATTATGGGATTAATAAATCAACAGGTATTAAATATATGGTTTATTAATATATTAAAGTGATAATATATTAATTAGAAACTATATTAATTAATTAGGAATTAATCCAGAATTAATTGGATTTAATTTGGGGATTAAATTAATTAATTAAAGGTGCAGGGACTAAAACTGTAATTATTCAATAGTTGAGTAAGTGGCAGTGTGTCAGTGACTAGTGGATTTCGAAATATATATATGGATATATATTAATTTTCGAAATTAATATATATATATATATATATATAAAGGATAATTAGGGTTTTGAATATAAGATAAAAGGTTTATCTTATTTGAATTCAAAAAGGTTTATCTCTAAGGTTTATCCACTGGCCATTTGGAAACTATAAATAAGGGTTCCCAGGCACTGATAATTCACGCCAACTTCACATAGCTCTCTCTGGATTTTCGATTTCTCCTCTCCTCTGCTTGGGTGTGACTTTCATTTGAGGCAGGATAATTTTGCTGCTCAGCTTCCAAGAAATAAAGGTTGGTTTTTCTGTTTTGATCTTTAGTTTCTTTTTCTGGCCTCTAGGTTTTTGTTATATGTTCAATTAGAAGAAAACATAGATCCTTATAGGTTGCATGTGAACTTAGGTTATTTAGTTCATGGATTGCTTAAAACCTTTCAACACATACAACATATCAATTATTGACTAGGCTCTTACAGACCTGTCTAAAGGTTAGACTCACTATTTGCCACCGAACCGTGGTCAAAACTAAGTTCCTGGTCAATCAGTCGCTCGCCGCGGCGTGGCACCTCATCCTACGCGCCGCGGCTATCATCGAATAATTACGGGGTTTCAGCCGAGTCCGCGCCGCTGACATAACCAGTCCGCGTCGCGGCTCGTAACATTCCAAAATGTTTTTCAGCGATTAACAGTACATCAATCGGTTAGGGTTCCTTTCTACACCCTTCCTGGGATCAGGAACTACCCTAAGGTCACTTCCTTATGGACATGCAAGTCCATGCATGTCCTTGGTTCAAACCCTAAGGGCTACAAATCGTCTAAAGCTACAAACCAACTGGTAACACCATATGATGGGATAAACAGAAAAGTCAGAAGAGTAAATCTTCTTACCTCACTTCTGAAGGACGGAGTGATGCCCACGATCCGTTCTAAATCTTCTCCCGCGTGGATCTCCTTCTTCTAATCTCCCAAAACCTTCAACACCTCGAGACCAAAGAGTATCTGCCGAAACCAGACACCTCTACTCTAGAAACTCTCCAAAAACACGAACCCTAGGGCTGGGGTCCTTTTTATAGGCGTTTAAATCCGAATTAGGGTTTTTCATGACTGCGGCGCACCGCGCCGCGGATTCTTTAGAACCGCGCCGCGCGTACAAATCCTACGCGATTCTAGATTCTTCCAAAAGCCGCGCCGCGAATTCCTTCGGGCCGCGACTCGGCAGAACGGGTCTTACAATTCTCCCCCACTTAACTGGATTTCGTCCCCGAAATCCGTGCCGATAAATAATTCTGGATAATGCCTCCGCATTTCCTCCTCCGGTTCCCAAGTCCATTCGGACCCTTTTCGATGCTGCCACTGAACCTTCACTAATCCTATTGTTTTATTCCGCAAAGTCTTTATCTTCTTTTCAATGATGGCAATTGGTCGCTCCACATAATTTAGACGTTCATCTAATTGAATATCATCCAAAGGTACTATTGTGGGTTCCTCAGTCACGCACTTTCTGAGCTGCGAAACGTGAAACGTGTCGTGAATCTGACTAAGCTGTTCGGGTAGCTCCAACCGGTAAGCTACCTCACCTACACGGGCGACAATTTGATATGGACCAATGTACCTAGGGCCAAGCTTTCCTCGCTTCCTAAAACGAATAACTCCCTTCCAAGGTGACACCTTTAGAAGAACATAATCCCCGACTTGAAACTCGAGATCGGACCGTCGCCTATCCGCATAACTTTTCTGTCGGCTTTGAGCGGTTAACAATCTCTCCCGAACTTTCTGAATTAATTCAGTTGTCTTGAGCACCACCTCTGTACTTCCCAATACCTGCTGGCCAACCTCACCCCAGCAAATAGGTGTCCGACATTTTCTTCCATACAACATTTCAAAGGGAGCTCTGCCAATGCTCGCGTGATAACTGTTATTGTAAGAAAACTCAGCTAAAGGATGATGGGAATCCCAACTCCCGCCAAAATCGATGACACATGCCCTAAGCATATCCTCCAGCGTTTGAATCGTCCTTTCACTCTGCCCATCCGTCTGAGGATGATATGCTGTGCTGAAATGAAGGCGAGTGCCTAATTCCTCATGAAACTTCTTCCAAAACCTAGACGTAAATCGGACATCCCGGTCGGATATCACCGAGACCGGTATACCATGCCGAGAGATAATCTCATCTGTGAAGACCTTAGCCAATTCCTTTGCAGAGTAAGTCTCTTGGATGGGGAGGAAATGAGCACTTTTGGTCAACCTATCCACGATAACCCAAATAGTGTCCATATGTCGAGGGGTTCTTGGCAACTTCGTGATGAAATCCATTGTGATATGCTCCCATTTCCATTTTGGGATCTCAAGAGGCTGCAACTTACCATGAGGCCGTTGGTGCTCGGCCTTGACCTTACGACAGGTCAAACATCTTTCGACAAACCAAGCTACTTCCATCTTCATGCCTGGCCACCAATAATATTCACGCAGATCCCTATACATATTAGTCGCTCCAGGGTGGATAGAGAACCTGGATTTATGCGCCTCCTCCAATAGGGTTTGACGAACCCCGCCCAGCTTCGGTACCCAAATTCTCTCATGGCAAGTTAACAAATCCCTACTATCTTTGACCATAGCTGCCAACTGACCCACAATCCTCTCACTTTTCTGATTCTCGCTCTTGCTTGCTTCCACCTGGGCTTTCCTAATCAGCTCAAGTAGCGGTGTCACAATTGTCATCCTTAGACAAACGCCCCGAAGGGGTGCACTCGAAGCCTTACGACTTAACGCATCCGCTACCACATTGGCCTTTCCAGGGTGGTAGTGTATCTCACAATCATAGTCTTTTAATACATCCAGCCATCTTCTCTGTCTCATATTGAGGTTTGCCTGATCCATCAGGTACTTCAAACTCTTATGGTCCGTGAAAATGGTGCACTTCACTCCATACAAATAATGTCTCCAAATCTTAAGAGCGAAGACCACCGCTCCCAATTCCAAATCATGAGTAGGATAGTTAGTTTCATGGGGCTTCAACTGTCGCGAGGCGTATGCAATCACCCTGCCTCGTTGCATCAAGACTGCCTCCAATCCCGTGATTGATGCATCGCAGTAAACTACCATATCCTCCATGCCCTCAGGCAAAGTCAAAACCGGAGCTTCATACAATTTCCGCCGCAAAGTCTCAAAAGCTTGCTGCTGCTCCTCACCCCACCGAAAAGCAGCATTTTTCTTAGTTAGCCGGGTCAAAGGTACTGCAACCTTTGAGAAATCTTGGATGAAACGACGGTAATAACCAGCCAGACCCAAGAAACTTCTAATTTCAGAAGGAGTCCTCGGAACCTCCCACCGCATCACGGCCTCCACCTTAGCCGGGTCTACCATGATTCCTTGCTCATTCACAATGTGACCCAAAAACTGAACCTCCCGTAGCCAAAAGTCACACTTGGATAATTTTGCATAAAGCTTCTCCTTCCTTAAGGTCTCTAATACTTCCTTTAAGTGTTGTTCATGCGGTTCCCTGCTCCGAGAGTAGACTAAGATGTCGTCAATGAACACTATAACCGACCGATCCAACATTGGTCGACACACCCGATTCATTAAGTCCATAAAAGCTGCAGGGGCATTGGTCAGTCCAAACGGCATCACTACAAACTCGAAGTGGCCGTACCTCGTCCGAAAAGCCGTTTTCGGGATGTCTTCCTCCCGTACCCGCATTTGATGGTAACCTGACCGTAAATCAATTTTCGAAAACCACGAAGCGCCCTGCAGTTGGTCGAATAAGTCGTCGATGCGAGGCAATGGATATCGATTCTTCACCGTAAGCTTATTCAACTCACGATAATCTATGCACATCCTGTTGGAACCATCCTTCTTCTTAACAAACAAAATAGGCGCTCCCCATGGCGAGCAACTGGGTCGAATAAATCCCTTATCTAATAATTCTCGAAGTTGAATAGACAACTCCAACATCTCCGGAGGCGCAAGACGATACGGTGCTTTAGCTATCGGAGCTGCACCGAGAGTTAAGTCGATCTTAAATTCTACCTGCCTCTCTGGCGGCACGCCAGGCAGGTCCTCGGGAAAAACATCAGGAAAATCCCGAACCACTGGTATATCACCTGCTTTCTGCTGTGGCTTCCTTTCTCGTGTGTCTACAACATAAGCCACAAATCCCGAACCTCCATGCTGAAAATGTCTGCGTGCCCTAGCAGCTGAACAGAAAACTGCACCTCGATTCTTTCTCTCGCCCTGCACAACCAGCTCTCCCCCACTTGGGGTTTGAATCCACACTCGCTTGTTCTTACAATCGATCCATGATTCATGCTGACCCATCCAATCCATACCGATGATGACTCGGGAGTCACTCAACGGTATAGGGATGAGATCGATCAGAAACTTTATTCCTTGAATCACGACTTCGCATCCCCGATAAACACTAGTCGCTTGCACGGTTTTATCATCCGCAATTTCCACTTCTAACGGCTGATGAAGAGTTCCTAAAGCAATACCGAAACTCTTTCCCAACGCGGCAGACACAAAAGAATGACTAGCACCCGAATCAAATAGTTCAAAGGTAGGCGTAGAGTTGACTAAAAATGTTCCTAATCAAAGCATAATAGACATATTAATTACACACACCACAAACACGAGGCAAGTAAAGAAAGAGTACCCGTGACGACGTCGGGCGCATCCTGTGCCTCCTCGGCGGTCATGACGAATGCTCGACCCTTGGTCTTAGGGGCTTCCCCTTTCCCCTGCCTACCATCGGTAATCCGGAGTGTAGCGGGTGCCGGATTCTGAACCACTCCTTGAGTCAGACGGGGACATTGGGACTTGAAGTGGCCCACTTGGTTACAATTAAAACAAATCTTGACCTCTTGCCGACAATCTTTAGCATAGTGGCCCTCCTTTCCACACTTATGACAAATTAGCACCCAGCAACGTCCCTCATGATTCCTTCCACATTTACCACACTTACCCTGGCTCCTTTGCCCTTGCTTTCCCTGATCTGTTCCTCGAAATTTCTTAGACACCTGCTGAGTCTGAGCAGGCGGCGGACGCTTCTGCTTTTGTTGGGTTTCCAGTTCCAACTCTCGGGCCCGAGCGGCCGCTATCATATCAGTAAGAGTTTGGTGCCTAGCAGCAGACACAAATTCCCGAATGTCTGTGCGAAGCATTGCCAAGTATCGGGTCATCCTCATGCGCTCGGTTGCCGCAAACTCTGGACAGAAGAGTGCCCGTTCATTAAACTTCTTGGTGATTTCCGTCACCGTCTTAGTAGTCTGGGTCAGATTTAGGTATTCCTGTGCCAAGCGTTCCATTTCCACCTGTGGAACATACTCCAATTTGAACTGTTCCTTAAACTGCGGCCATGTAATGGCATCCAACTGAGCAGGAGTGAGATCTTTCATTCGTATCTCCCACCAATCTTTCGCACCCTCTCTTAAAAGATTCGCCGCAAACGTTACCTTGGAGTTCTCATGACAGGAACATGTGCGGAAAGCACCCTCCACTGCGGAAATCCACTGCATGCTAACAATCGGATCCCTGCCCCCATCGAACATCGGAGGCGAACAAGCCGAAAAGTCCTTATAACTTGCATCCCTAGCACGTGACGTGCCCTGAGTAGCCAGTCGTTCCTCGAGCATTGCCCATAGCTCAGCCTTAATCGTACCAAAGAACTGAGGTATCGCAGCCAACACTTCCCGCGAAACCTCCTCCGCTATCAGGTTACGGAGATTCTCATCAGTCGGTCCTCCCCCACTCGAGGTACCCGCATCCGGTCCACCGTTGCTTCGAGTGACTGCCATTCTGAAATGCGCAACAGTTCTAATATCAATACTCGGGTCACTCCTATCTATCCAACTACTTGACTTTTTAGGACTTTGTTTGACTACTCTTGACTCAAGCGTGAATCCTGTGCTTTCGGTAATACTGGCCTGGTACTACCTTCCACACCTATTCGCCCTTGTTCCAAGTTCGTCAACCATCCTCCTAAAACGTCACACACACTAAACCATTTCCTTTGACTCATGTGGTCATGCACCGTGGTGCCTAATCTTTTGATCTAACTCTCCATCTCACACGTGCCTAAGAGAACTATTGCTAATGTCGTCGAGTCACCTCACGGACGCACAGCCGTACACAATCAGGAATAAGATAGACGTTTGAATAACTGATCTACCCTAAAGTCACAACCAAACAAGGAACAGCCAGTAAGGCCAGACCAAGAATTCTTAGGCTATCTTACCCTAATTGTATATAACCTACCAGCATTCATTAAGCAACCTAACGACAGTAGCATAAAATTCCAAAGCAGCACATATGGTACAAAAACAGTCTATAGAGTATATTATCCAGGCAGCTTTACATCCTAGCACAATACATTTTATCAAATAACACAAACTTGGCATGGGTAATTGGGAATCACTAAACTTACTTGAGCTCGGCTGACGGTTCGCATCGCATCTTCTTTTACTTTAATTTAACCTTCCAAAAATATTTTCTTAATAAAATCGCTCAGTCCTAAGTTTGAGTTTGGATTCCCAATACAGTTCATCCAAATCCCTCAAACCAAGGCTCTGATACCAATTTGTAACGCCCCAAATTTCAAAATTTCTAAAATTCATTTATTATCAAAGTTTCAATAAAACATTTATTCCAAAAGTAAATCCGTTTAACCTATTTATTAAACCAACAACAGAAACAATTGAAAATCATAACATAATTCATTAACATAAATTTTCTTGTATGCGATGCGCCGCCGTCACGCCTTGCCCTTCCCTTTGTCAATCGATTTACCTGAAATATTATAAAAACAACGGGTAAGCTTAAAGCTTAGTGAGTCCACAAATTACCATACATGCCCACACATTAAACAACCCGTCCTCGAGAACGACCCGACCCTACCTGCCATACAACAGCTACAGGCGTCCATCATACAACAGCTATGGACACGGGAAGGTTCTACCCATCATACAACAGCTATGGGTTCCCGGTTATGGCCCAACCCATCATACAACAGCTATGGGACAAGGCAATAGTCCAACTCGCCATACCACAGCTACGAGGGGACACGCATCAGTACTGAGCCCAACAACAAATAACCACAGATATAGAGCAAATCATATAACTGTAAATAACACACAAGATGCCTAACATGCAACATCATATAGTAAGGTGAGGATACTCACCTGATTCGAGACCGCACAGATATTCTCTAATATCCCCACTTAGCTCGTCCACACACCTAAATCCCACACACATACAACATATCAATTACTGACTAGGCTCTTACAGACCTGTCTAAAGGTTAGACTCACTATTTGCCACCGAACCGTGGTCAAAACTAAGTTCCTGGTCAATCAGTCGCTCGCCGCGGCGTGGCACCTCATCCTACGCGCCGCGGCTATCATCGAATAATTACGGGGTTTCAGCCGAGTCCGCGCCGCTGACATAGCCAGTCCGCGTCGCGGCTCGTAACATTCCAAAATGTTTTTCAGCGATTAACAGTACATCAATCGGTTAGGGTTCCTTTCTACACCCTTCCTGGGATCAGGAACTACCCTAAGGTCACTTCCTTATGGACATGCAAGTCCATGCATGTCCTTGGTTCAAACCCTAAGGGCTACAAACCGTCTAAAGCTACAAACCAACTGGTAACACCATATGATGGGATAAACAGAAAAGTCAGAAGAGTAAATCTTCTTACCTCACTTCTGAAGGACGGAGTGATGCCCACGATCCGTTATAAACCTTGTCCCGCGTGGATCTCCTTCTTCTAATCTCCCAAAACCTTCAACACCTCGAGACCAAAGAGTATCTGCCGAAACCAGACACCTCTACTCTAGAAACTCTCCAAAAACACGAACCCTAGGGCTGGGGTCCTTTTTATAGGCGTTTAAATCCGAATTAGGGTTTTTCATGACTGCGGCGCACCGCGCCTCGGATTCTTTAGAACCGCGCCGCGCGTACAAATCCTACGCGATTCTAGATTCTTCCAAAAGCCGCGCCGCGGATTCCTTCGGGCCGCGACTCGGCGGAACGGGTCTTACAGAATCTTAGTTAATTCAATTGTAAAGTACAAAATATTTAAATTGTAAATAATATAAACGAATTCACTTAAATTCAATATGAAAATTTAGTGAGATTAACGTCTGAATCTAAAAGTTTATTTAAATTCACATAAGTTGTTATTGAATGATCAATGATTGTTGAAAAAAATAATTTCAATGATCATTCACATGTGAATAATCTTTTATAAAACTTGTTATAGCTTAGATTCACATCGATTAAGTGTTGTGAATCTGAACAAGATTTTTGAATATTTTTTTTCGTTTTTACTATATTGACATGGATGTCTATTGAAAGAGAATAAAAAATTATGAATTTTGATATATTCGATTTTTTATTTCGTTAAAAAACAAGCTCTAAAAATAAAAAATAAATAAATAACGAAGTGGGGTTTTTTGGAATTATCCGCTACATGCGCGTTCAATTAAGAAATTTACAACCTTATCTTCGGCCGTCGATCATTTGAATTACGACGCTCACGATTGGTTCCTTGGAGCCTTGTTTTATTTTGGTTCTCTATTGAACTTATATATATATATATATATATATATATATATATATATATATATATATATATATATATATATATATATATATATATATATATATATATATATATATATATATATATATATATATATATATATATATATATAATCAGGATCGGGTGAGGACTCTTCTTAAAGTGAAGACTTGCGAAGACACCTTAAAAAATTGAAAAAAATATAAAAAAATATAAATAATATAATGGATCATAGTACTATATCGGAGAAAAAAAGATTCAAAAAAAACTTTTCGATCATTATTTTTTTATAATGTAATAATGATCCAAAATAAAAACAGAAAAATTGGATCATTACGTTTTGCAATGATGCAAAAAAAAATTTCAAATTTTTTTTAGATAATGATATAGTAGTATTCTCGATTTTATGATTTGTATTTTTTTTATATTTTTTTTCAATTTTTTAAAAGTGTACTCGCAAGTCCTCACCGAAAAAAGAGCCCTCACCGGAACCGGACCCTATATATATATATATATATATATATATATATATATATATATATATATATATATATATATATATATATATATATATATATATATATATATATATATTGTAATAACATAGTTTTTTTACTCTAATCTTATGTAACAAATGAGCTATTTTTAAAAACCGACAAAAGGTATTCGACTTGAAACATACACGTACCTAAAAAGTTGCCCACTTTTCTATTGGCATCCGAACAGGTCCGTCTATTGAACGTTTTCAAAAGATCTTGTCAAGGACCCGAATGCGTGGTGGTCCTCAAGCAGAGGAAAAAGCTTCAAGTTAAACAATTTTAAAAAGGATAAGGTGATGCATTCCCTAATATCTTTTGTGGTGTCATCAAGTATGAATTGTGATGGTATATTTGTTTTCGGGTCATATTCAAAATAATGATACGGACAATATATGGATCAATTTGTAATATATGTTACTATTTATTTTATGAAAAAAGGCACCGTGTGTGTATCATTTGGTTGAATCTTACGAGGTCTCCTAGGTATGGAGTATATGTACACTGTTTATGTTTGGATGTTTTGGTTGTTTGTACATGGGGTCTATAACATTTACATATATGTAACAACACTCATTAATTTAATACAGACATAATCTATTTTGGAAATCCGGCAAGATAAATTCGAGATCTGACACTAACATTATTTTGTCAATCATGAGTTTTGTCTGAAAGTAGGTAGGCCATGTTTTGTTGCCATACGCATCTTAATTACCCATGCCCTGTATGAATTAAATCGTGAAGAGATGTGTACCCTAGTCCCTAAGCATTACGGACCACATTGGGTTCCCTTTGTTTAACCACGTAGACCAATTTAAGCCACGGTACACCTTGACAAGACGATAGGTATGGCAGTAAACACCGCGTCTCCATCTTGGCATGTCGAGCTCAATGGACAATGGGTTTTGTATTCCTTCTTTAGTTTAACAAGTCATCACTCATGTTTACTCCGATTTACTTAGCCTCCTATATATTTTTTACCATATTCAAAATCAAACTCTCAAGTCTCTATTTTATATTCTCTTCCAAATAGTTTATTCAAACTCTAACTGTAAGACCCATTTTTAAATTAAGATGCTTTATAAGGTAAGTAGAGTTATTACCATATAGTCGGTGTGATTTTAGCTATGAGTTTGCTTAGTGTAAAGGTGTGGCGATTCTTGTGAATGCCTTCGAGTTTTGAGTTGTTGACGAGTGAGAAGAGGTTGGAATCCCTTTTATGTACTAATCTTGGTTTAATTAAGATTAGTTAAGTTGTTATATGTGTTAGTGTGGTTAGAGGACCTTTTGGGAGAAGTTTGAGTTTGAAAAATGCCAAAAAGAACCAACCCGGGTCGTGTTCTGAAACCCGGGTCGTGATGTGTCTATTGAACAAACGGAATTAAAAGTCGTAAATGGAACCCGGGTCGGGTTCTGTAACCCAGGTCGGGTTTCGCCTGCAGACCCATTAAATGGGCAGCAAACCCTCATTCAAAGAAAAACGGACCCTTTTCGATTTTGAAAGCAAAATAAGGCGATTTTGAGTGAAATTAAGCCTGGAGATGCATATGGAAGCGTAGAGTGATGCGGATCTAACCCCGTAAACGTGTTCTTGCTTCCTAATTCGTCGAGGTGAGTATCTCTCGGTTTTGGGGGTTTTAAACCCTATTTTTCAATCTTTATGATTTAGCTATATATTGTTATATACGTTGTTAGTAGATTGTTAATGGATGTCTCTAGAGTCGTTGGTGTGATTATTGTCGAGTTTTTCTACGGTTGAATGAGTAGAACCGCAGATTTGTGGGTTCGGGTAAATATAGAGTTAATATTTACCGTTTATATCCCTTTTTCCTCTTTCAATTACTACATCTTTTGAGTTAGATGTTGTTGAGATGATTGTGGATGTTGGAGAATTGATATAGACTGTTGTGTTACAACCAATTTTAGCAGACAGGAGCCCGGTACACGAAGTATTTGAGAATTTCACGTACCATGTCGATAAAAGGTGAGTACTCCTTTGTATTTGAGTAGAGATATGTTTAATAATTGTTGAGATACACGTATTATATATGTGGTTGTGTTATGTTATAGTTATTGTGGTAATTTATGATTGAGTGAACTGACATATGCAAGTAACAATAGCCGAGTTAAATGTACATATTGATTGTATAATCAGAGTAGATGTTGAAATGGTTGTGTTATAGAGTTTTCTGTGGGATTGTATAGCCATGAGGGCTATTGAGCTGGAATATAGTTTGTCGTTAAATGAGTGATTATAATAGAGTATATAAGTAGTACCGAGTGTGATACTTACTAATGAGTGGATGTTATTAATAATTAGCTGGTGTTCATGAAGCTAATGTGATTGCAGGTTTCAGTTATAAAGAGGAGATTCTTACTTGCTAACAAGAGAAGAGGATGAGAATGTCTATTGAGATACATATGCGGAGTGTATTGGAGATTAGTCACTAAGCTTTATAAGCTTACACTCGAGTATTATGTTGTTTTGCAGGTATTTGTAGCTGTGATAGGGGAAGGCATGTGATAAAGAAAGACGGACAAGTTTAGAGCCTGTCCTTTAGTCGAATTAGATTTATTTGTAATGCCTGGTATGTAACATGAGGACCTTTTGTTGTAATTAGTGCATGATAACATCTTGTTTTCTATGGTTGAGTACAAGTATACCCATTTTTGATGTATAATTCTTTGAAATTTTTGGGTGTACATTGTATGAGAAACCGGGTGTTACAAGTTGGTACCAGAGCATGGTTTAAGTGAATTTGGTCTTTGAGTATAGAGTCCTAGACTTGAACCGTGGAGAGAGATCCCCTATCACATGCTTGGAAAAGATACTGCTGCATATGTTAGAGTATGAGTTGAATATAACTCTTCTGTTATATTTATTATTTGTTATATTCTGTATGTGAATACAGGTATTGAGTCAGATGAAGGATGAGTTGAGAAATTGGTCACAGTCGGTTGGACCTACAGCGGATGACGAGACGAGATTTTGGTTGATATGAGATATCAGCTAATGAGAAGACAATAACTTCAGTTGATAATGAGATGTCAACTGAATACAAGATGAGATACTAATTGAGATGAGATTCCAGCTGATGGTGAGATTCCAGCTGATGATGAGATGAGATCCCGGTTGAGGCGAAATTCCAACTGATGATGAGAAAGAGTATGAGCATAAGCCGAGCATGAGCTGAGAGTTGAGATATGTGAGTGTAGTCGATTACACTCAAGAGCTATGCAGTCAATAGCGCGCTATAGCGTCGCTATAGCGTTGCTATAGCGTATAGCGCCATTCACCGCAAAGATATTTCATTTAGCGATGTAATATAGCGTTCCCGCTAATAGCGACACTATTCACCGCTTTTTTGCGCGATTTTATGGATCGCTATTGCAGTTACTATGCGCTTTTTCGTTATAGCATATTAAAATTTTAAAACTTTGAGTTAACCAACTAAAGCTTAGGAGTAAACCCCAGCCCTGAATGGTTTAATGAGCGATTTGCTTTGACACCCGTAACATCTATTTATAACAACGCAGACTCCCCTCCTTTCTATGTGTGAGCGATGTGGGATGGTTGTACATATGTAATTGCTTCATAGTGTCGATGGAATCAAATTGCAGTCCCGACTTCAGGCGTCGCTCAACCAAGTTCCCGACTTCAGGTATTGCAGGTTCGATTCCAGGTTCCACTTTGATTTCGAGATTGAAGGTTCGATTCCAAGTCGATTCCAGGTATTCCCGACTTCAGGTATTGCAGGTTCGATTCCAAGTCGACTTTGTTTAATTTCGGTTCTGCACATCTGCTTGATTTCGAGATTGAATGGCTCGACTTTGATTTCGAGATTGAAGGTTCGATTAATTTCAGTTGAACGGCTCGACTTTGATTTCGAGATTGAACGTGATTGATTACAGACTAATTGAACGGCTCGACTTTGTTTATTTCAATTGAACGACTTGACTTTGTTTAATTTCAAGCTATCGGGACTGATTCAGTTCATCCTATTCGATTTTGTTTTTGTATTTTGCATGTTCGAATTGCAGACTCGAGATTAAGCATTGCAGGAACAAGATTCTGGTCAGGTCAAGCAATGGTTCTCATTCCAGTTTTTCTTGATTCACTCATGCACACCAAGTGTTTGTTAAATTGCCCAAGAGAGTTCTTCAAGGCTACTGATCTGGTAAACAGTGGAGTTCGATGTGAATACTTACAGATAGAAGTAACTAGTAAACTACATAGAAGTTGGACAAGAGTTCTCTGGTCTTGCAATCGCTTGGATTGGTTGTCAATCACTACTTACCCCACAATCCATCCCCTACATATGCAAATTCTCTCCATTTGTGTGATCTGAGAGTAGATAATGATGGCTTATTTGCAATATTATCAGCTCATCGAATTGATGGAAATCCTTTCATTCTGCATTCCAGGATAAGAGAAAAGATGCTGTTAAAAAGACTATTGCAGCCATGACAGTTGGAAAGGACGTATCATCACTTTTCACAGATGTCTTGAACTGTATGCAAACCGAAAATTTGGAGCTTAAAAAGCTTGTCTACTTATATCTCATCAACTATGCCAAAAGCCAACCTGACCTAGCAATACTTGCAGTCAATTGAATGTTGATTGCAGACTTAGTCTAGGTTTGTTCTCATTACAGGTCTAATTTGGAATTTGGGATACCATTGTAATCCATGTAATCAGATTTGTGTCTCATTTGATTTCAATTATGCTGTTTTATTGGAAGTTTTGAAACTTGAACATTGTAATCCATGGAATCAGATTTGTGATTTATTGAATGTTATTGAATCTTTGTTTTCTGAAACTAGAATGTTGTTTTATATTGTTTTTTCATATTGTTGTATTAAAAATACTAATATTCTATTATAAAAATTATAGATAATAAAAATTGTATATAATATCAAAAAACCGCTATATCACCGCTATACCACCGCGAAAATCGCTATTTCAAATAGCGATAGTCACCGCTATTTGAAATTTTACCGCTTTAACTGCTTAGCTCAAGAGTTGAGAGCCGAAGTACGCAAGTTTTAGCTAACGAGGAGATGTGATTTCGTTACTATGAGGTATGTGTGTAACTTTACTTAACATGTTTGTTGTAAAGTGTTGCGTGTATTAAATTGTAATAATACATGTAGTAGAATATGTGTAAAAATATGTGGACACATAAAATATCAATTGAAATGACATGTGTTAAAGAAGCATGATTATAAAGTGTAGTAACCGGCATTGAGATGATAATCTCGTGTTCACTTGAGGTAAAGTTTACATATCACATAACGAGTACTTTGTGATTATGTATAATTGAGATTATAGGTGGTTGCTTGGCGAATACTTAGCAACCATGGAGAAGTGTGTATATTGAGTATATACATGGTGGAAAATATATAAATTATGATATTGTATATATATATTGCTTGTTATTCCACAGATGTGACGAGATTTCTGTGTATGAGTACTTTGTGGTTGAGACCACATATTCTGTGGGACCAAATAACTAGTACTTATGAATGATCAAAACGAATGGCTGAGATAACCAAAAGAGTATGAGTTGAGAAAGACGGTAAGTGTGTGGTTGAATGCATATTATACCTGATTGTTAATAAATATGTTGAGTATTGAGTTTTTGTGACTTGAAATTGTCACATAATGAGATAATTGTGATAGATATGTTAGATGACATTTGAGTAACCACATAAAGAGTACCTTGTGGTTATAATTGAGAGAACCTAGAGTGGTTCATAAATGCCTTATTGGCCTAGAGATTGAGTTAATTGCCTAATATATGTGGTTGAGATCACAAATTTTGTGAGGCCACATATCGAGTAAAGTGGTTGAGACCACATATTTTGTGGGGACACATATCGAGTAAAGTGCTTGAGACCACATATTTTTGTTGGATTAGGTGTCTAAGCCATGACTAATAATTAGTATTTACCTAATTAATATAAGCATAGTCCATTTGGGTTGCCCTCATGGCTGGAGGTTTGGTAGAAAATTCAGTAGAGAGAAAGGTTGATTTATTATGGGATTAATAAATCAACAGGAATTAAATATATGGTTTATTAATATATTAAAGTGATAATATATTAATTAGAAACTATATTAATTAATTAGGAATTAATCCAGAATTAATTGGATTTAATTTGGGGATTAAATTAATTAATTAAAGGTGCAGGGACTAAAACTGTAATTATTCAATAGTTGAGTAAGTGACAGTGTGGAGTGACCAGTTGAAAGTCGAAATCTATATATGGATATATATAATTTCGAAATTGATATATTAGGATAAATAAGAGTTTGAATTATAAGATAAAAGGTTTATCTTATTTGAATTCAAAAAGGTTTATCTCTAAGGTTTATCAACTGGCCATTTGGAAACTATAAATAGGGGTCCTGGGGAACCCTATTCTGCGCCATTCTTGACTCCTCCTCTCTCTAGAATTTTCGTTCACTATCCTCTGGCTCCCTGGGTGTGATCTCATTTGAGGCAGGACACTTGTGCTGCTTAGCTTGCAAGAAACAACTAAAGGTTAGTTTTTTCTATTTTATTCTTTTAGTTAATTTTTGTTTTGCCTTTAGGAATTAGTTACATGTTCAAAGTAAGAAAACATAGATCCAATCTAGGTTGCATGTGAACTTAGGGTTTTAGTTCATAGATTTGCAGAAAACCTTTCAGTGGTATCAGAGCATTTGGTTGTTTTCTTGTTGAATTGTTGTAATAGTTTTCCTAATATTAGGGTTTAAAGCTTATAAACCCTAATTATTGCTTGGATCGATTTCTAGGATTAGGGTTTTGGAAACCCTAATCCCCCCTTTAGTATTTTCGAAAAAGCCTATTATGGTTTTAGGAGGTTTTCTATTTTTGGTAACTTTAATTGTTTAATTAAATGGATAACCTTAAACCCAAATTGTTTGATTTCGAAATTTAAGGGTTTAAGATAGGTTTTAAATTAATTTGATTAATTTGGTAATACCTATCTACATTTGAATTAGTTTAATTAATTGTTAATTAAAAGATAATTCAAAGGATTTAATTAATTTTTTAAATTTGCGAAAATTAAAGATAAATCCGGAAAAAATATTTTAAATGTTTAAAATATTTAGATTTAATTAATTTAATTAATTGGTAATTTAAATTGGTTAAATCGATTTTAATGTTTAATTTAATTTAAAATTTAATTGTTAAATTTGGTAAAATTAAAAGATAAACCTTGAATATTTTAAAGGGTTTTAAAATACATCTTATATATGTTATTAAAAGTTAATACTATATATATGAGATAATTTTGGTTAGTCAAATCAATAGTAGGCCTCATTCACGAAGCTGGTCTATAAAGTGGGTATAAGGAGACTGCCTATAAAATGGTAGTCTAATGGGTGAACACTCTCACCCACCGCTCGCCTGATCAGTGGAGGGTCGTTAGCCGAACAGTTTTGATAGGACCGCTTAATCATTAAAAGTATAATGATCAAAGTACTAGAACCATTTACAGAATCCCAATCTAGTTACTTTAGGAAAAATGTGAATTTGATGCTAATCCATGAAGTTGCACATTGCACTTTATGAAACGTTGGTGGAGCGTGTGTGGGTTACCGGCACACCAATGGGGGTTCATAAAGAGTGGCAATGGGTTTCTCGGGTGTTATCATTGTTGATGGAGCGTGTGTGGTTAACTGGCACATCAATTTGAGATGATAATGGACCCCGAGAGTACCAAGCTAATTTGCATGGTTATTCACACCCGGTTTGTGATCCTCGGCATCCCAGTCACAAACGGTGGGGCATATCCGAGATTAAACATGCCATTGAACAGTTCAATGAGTCTCACAGATCTAGGAATTTCATAAGACTGAAATTGATAAATGTTATCTACCTTAATGACCACTGTGTTGTGATTACGGCATCCCTCTTCATAGCATAGTTGGGGTATTTTGGGTCCTAGCCTTGTTAAATAATAAATTGGGTAATTATTTAAAAAGGATTAATTAAACTAATAAATTCAAATTTTATATATGTCTGAAGAAAATGTCATTCTCCTCCTTCCCCTCCTTCACCCATTTCTGAGAGCTTCAGAAAGCACCTCTTAAATATGGTAAGGCTGACTGGCCTTGACTGTGTGATATGGTTTTGCAATTAGAGAATAGTTCTTAGTTTTGCTGGGGAACCATATCCGACTGAGTGTCCGCTCCCAAACATGACATCACACAGCAGCTTGTGATGAGCATGACTCCTTGACCTTTGAGTCCAAGGAAATTCGTTGCCCTATGCTATTGATCATTGACCCTGAGTTCCGCAGGGATTTAGAATTCCTGGGGTCAGATAAGTTGGCACTGCTAGTTGAGGAAAGGTTCCGAGAACTGGTTGAAAAAGGGAACAAACTAGGATCTTCAAAAAGCTTGAAGTTGCAAGCATGAAGGAAGTAGCACTAGTTTGCATGCTCCCAAGTTTGAGGGATACATAGGCAAACAGAATAAAACTGGTTTCCCTTTGTAATCGGGAGTTAAGCATTAGCTCGACTCGCTGATCTGTTCATCCAGGTGAACAGGAAGGGTAACCGGATAAGACAATCATGGAAATGCATTCAATGTCTACTCTGTATGAGTCGTTCATGGAGAAGCATAGTTCCATTGATTCAGCTGCTTCAGGATTGAGTCCAGTATTAAGGTGCATCAAGAAATGATCCAGATCGTCTGGACCGATTGTTCGATGTTTCAAACTGGTAATCCATAAGGTGGGACACAGTCACAGAAAGATTGGAAAAATGCTCCAAAGCCAAACCGTTTGGCAAACTCAGTAATATCTTAAAACTCATAACACCTGATCCTCATTTCCTTGATACAGGATGTGTTTTTCTCACATTTGCACTGTATGCACGGACTCTGTAGGATGCAGATGTTGTCGCACAAGAGCATATTCAGATTGGATCTGGAGCTCGTGCAGTTTTTGGAGTTAGGCTAGATATTTATTCTTGTTATTAGTTTATTGACACACATGACATGGATTCGCATAGTACATTGTCCTGAGGATAATTCTGGTTTAACAAAATTTTTTTAACATGATTGTTTTAAATATCCTCGAAATGTTGTGTGAATGTGTTAATGGCATAAATGGTAATAACTTGAATGTTGATAAATCCAATGGGATTGGATTTATAAATTGTATTCTTTATGATTGTTAAAATGAATTTTATGAGAAACACTTCAACCAAAGGTCCAGTTGGACAGGACTTTGGAATCATTTGACTTAGAGTCACATGATGAATTAAGTTCTTAATAAAATTAATTGTGGCAAGAAAGGAATCACCCAAAGATCCAATGGATAGGATTTTGGAATCAGTTGACTTGGAGTCAGGTGATGATTGCATGTCTTGAACAATATTGACAAAGTCATAAAATTTACATAAGATGTAAAAGACCTTAAGATTTTGAGCAACAAACACATAAGTTGCTGTGTATTGCTCGAATCTTCAAACAGAACACGATTAATTATACTTCCTGATATTTGTCAAATAGTTTGACAAATATGGCATCGCTTGTCGGAATAAGCGATTGATTGGAACCTTGGGGTGTTCAAGGATTCAAAAGGAAGTATAATATCAACAGAACCTGAGTGACAACATAGTGAGAAAATGTTTCACAGTTTATCCTCTTCCAAGAACATTAATGGTTATAATGTGTCTTAGGGAAGATGATGGAGCATTGATCGAAATAGTTTTTGATCATCAATGTATAAGATACATTTCCAATTAGTATTTTTTAATGAATTGAATATTCAACCAGTCAGACCGTAGAAACCATATTCCGACCATATCTTAGACTAAGTAGGTTATGTCGACACTATCTGAAATGTTAAGCTGGGATCATCCCACTAGTACATAGAAAGTCCAGGGTCATGTAGCATTCGTCCGAATCTCTTGACAAGCCTGAAACTGATCAGCGATGTCGTTTCATTGGCCATCGCGGTTATCCTTTGAAAGAAGAGTCTTTTTAGAAAGAGCTCATGTTCTAAGGAAACAGTGGGAGTAAGAATAATCCTGAAGGAGTTCAGGGATTAGCCAAGTGAAAGAACCTTTTAGTCATCACTGGGCCTTGACCAGGAATTAGATTCCTGTTAAACCTGACATACCCTCTCTTCGCTTGACCAGTAGTTATTGTCACCGTCATAAGGAGTTATGATCTGGGTGATATACCGAGTAGTGGTAAAACACTAAAGATGGTACGGATAAGTAATCCGACTGCTGAAAGCATTGGTGAGCCCAGTTGCTGCCAAATAAGAGAACCTCAGCGCGAGACACAGTCTATGTGTAAGTTTGTTTGATTTTTACAACTGGTCTAGGAACCAGTGGGAGTAATTGAATCATCAAAAGAAGGAAACATAGAAATGTACTTACAGAACATCTGATTGATTGAGTGATCACTTGGAGTCAAGCAATTGATTCCGAGAAGAGCACTCTCAATAGAAGATGAGATTCAAGAGGATTCTGCATGGCATAGTGTGAGTCGTTAGTGGAGCGTGTGTGGTTTACCGGTACACTAATAGGGACTCACATAGAGCATGCCATTACAAAAGGTACATGGCCCCGGGATTCGTCCCATGGGCATCTCGCAAGAAAGGATATTCGAATTCTCAAAATAGGCCAAAAGGTTTGGATTTTGTGAATAAGCTGAAAGATTTCCTTTAATATGTCGGAAAGGTTTGGATTTTGGTTTCACAAAATGTGTCAAATGTTCTGGATTTTGTGAATAGTCCGAAAGAAGTCAAAGCCAGTGGGAGTATCGTTGTTATCTGCTATCTCTGTATGTGGGTTACATACTGATTCTAGGAAACGTCTCCTTTCATTACAAAGTGTAATGACTTGGTGTTAAGAAACGGTTCGCTATGAAAGACTTTAAGAGATACAACATACTCAGGTGGTTGTGAGCATCTATTAAATAGATCAGAATTCTGCCAATGTGATCTTGATGAGATTCAAGATGCATAACCCAAGGAAAGGATTTTTCTGTCATTGCAAAGTGTAATGAATTGGCATGAAAGAAACAAAGAAGGTGCAACATATTTGCGTAGTTCATAGACATCTATCAGATAAATGAGACTGACAGTATTGACTTAGCCATTAAGAATATGATCTTGATGGGATTCAAGATGCATAAGAAAGAGTCCCCGAAAGGAAATGGTTTCCGGAAATCATGACACAAGGATTATTGGTAATCTTAGGATTCCGAAAGGGCTTGGAATGAGATTACATCAGGTTCCTCGAGCCTCTTGGACAAATCAGAAGTGTTATGAACATATCCTGATGACTTAATGCTTAGAGCATTGTAAGTTAGATTCAGGATATTGCCTGGCTGAGAATACTGAATGAATTTTTGAACAGACGTGAAAAACATTGGGAAATGATTAGGGTGAACGATTTGAAAGGAGTTTCGAATCAGTAATTGGTTACACCAGGACGTGGTATTATAGGAGTTCATGGTTGAAGAGTTTCGTTGTTTTCTGATGGAGCGCGTGTGGTTCACCGGCACATCATGATACCTCGAAATAGTATTAGGGTGTAGTCATGTAGACTATAGATCCCGAGAACTATGGGTAGTCACAGTACACGTCACCAGAATGGAGAGAGAAAGACGAAATGACAAATTGAGATATCATCGGAAGAGTATCCGATTGGATTATCTGCAATTAAAGTGTATAAGTGTTAGACACTTGGATACATAGAAAGAGTGAAAAGGTCATAATAGACAAAAATATAAAAGGGTTTGAATTAAAAGTTTAAAAGAAAATAAGAAACCGATAATAGTTATGGTAAATCTGACTTGGTGATTACCTCGTAGAGACTTGGTAATTAGCAGGAGTAGCTGCCAGTCAGATTTCATGTTTCGCTTTTGCATGTTTACTTCCTGAGTAATTGGATTACTCAAATATCCACAGTCGCTCATACTCTTAGGGAGTAAGTATGAAGGAAGACTGTCATGAATTGGTTTGTAGATTGTTTAAAGAGTTAGACATTGCAATAAGATTGCTGCAACGTTCATGAGTACTTGGAAATGGAGATTTGAGTATTGGATAAACCCACACTCAATAGATTGCTTCATGGATTACATCACGAGCAATGTTGAGACGATAATATCTTATGGTCTTGAAGTGGAGAGATATGAGTTATAATTTGCAAGGCGGTTGCTCATTGATAGTACGAAAACGCATCGGTAACTCGGTGTTATAAAACGTGCTGTTGTGAGTGATTTGTCGGGTAAAAGATATAACATATTAGTCAAAGCTTATTCGTCCCATGACCCTGACGGGAAACAGATATCTGTTGGCCACTCGATGATTTTGAAGTTGACTGAAGTGCTGGCCAGCCAGGACTAAATTGATTCGTTCAATTAAAAGTCTAAGAGTCATAAACAAAATCGAAAATCGGGAAACAGTGTCAGACAGAGATTGATCTCAATCCATGTCTCATGTCTGAAAATATCTTGTTGGACGGAGGATCATCTGATCACTTATCTATGGACAGAACTGACTAGGTCAGAGTTCGGCAGCAGTTTCTAGGAAGCTACAGTTTGCTGATTAATTAGAGGCTAAATTGGTAATTATAGTCATAGACTTATCCAAGTGGGAGACTGTTGGATTAGGTGTCTAATCCATGACTAATAATTAGTATTTACCTAATTAATAGAAGCATAGTCCATTTGGGTTGCACTCATGGCTGGAGGTTTGGTAGAAAATTCGGTAGAGAGAAAGGTTGATTTATTATGGGATTAATAAATCAACAGGAATTAAATATATGGTTTATTAATATATTAAAGTGATAATATATTAATTAGAAACTATATTAATTAATTAGGAATTAATCCAGAATTAATTGGATTTAATTTGGGGATTAAATTAATTAATTAAAGGTGCAGGGACTAAAACTGTAATTATTCAATAGTTGAGTAAGTGACAGTGTGGAGTGACCAGTTGAAAGTCGAAATCTATATATGGATATATATAATTTCGAAATTGATATATTAGGATAAATAAGAGTTTGAATTATAAGATAAAAGGTTTATCTTATTTGAATTCAAAAAGGTTTATCTCTAAGGTTTATCAACTGGCCATTTGGAAACTATAAATAGGGGTCCTGGGGAACCCTATTCTGTGCCATTCTTGACTCCTCCTCTCTTTAGAATTTTCGTTCACTATCCTCTGGCTCCCTGGGTGTGATCTCATTTGAGGCAGGACACTTGTGCTGCTTAGCTTGCAAGAAACAACTAAAGGTTAGTTTTTTCTATTTTATTCTTTTAGTTAATTTTTGTTTTGCCTTTAGGAATTAGTTACATGTTCAAAGTAAGAAAACATAGATCCAATCTAGGTTGCATGTGAACTTAGGGTTTTAGTTCATAGATTTGCAGAAAACCTTTCAATTTTGTGGGGCCACATAACGAGTAAATGTGATTGAGACCACATATTCTGTGGGGTCACATATTTAGTAGTTGAGTTTGAGACCACATATTTCTGTGGAACCACATAACGAGCATCTTGTGGTTAGAGTAGTGGGGACATTTGTGACTCAAACAAAAAGAGGAGTGACGGTGAGTCTATATGGCTCGAGACCGTATGGGAGACCCGCTAGAGTCAAAGAAGAGAAGGATTGCAATCAGAAAATGGTACGAGGTACCATGATTTGATCAGAGAATGGTATGAGATACTGTGACACAGCGTTGAGTGGTTAGAACAGAGAACAGTACGAGGTACCGTGGAAAAGTGTTGAAAAATGAGGTCGACGAACGGTACGAGGTACCATGAGATAGTGTTGAGTAGTGAGTTTGGAGGACAGTACGGGGTACTGTAAGATAGTGTGAGTGACGAGACAGGAGGATGGTACGGGGTACCATAAGCAGAGATGGAGTGATGTTGCAGTGTCGTGCTTATGTGTAGACATACGTACACCGTATGATGATGATATGAAGTATTGAGACTGTACTATTTTTTAGTATATGTGAGTTGTGTTTAGACGATGTTGAGGATGATATTGAATTATAAATATGTGTTAACATATTAATCTGAGAATATGTGAGATTTACTTGAGTGTTGAACGAGATAAAGTTGTATAACTATGTAATGAGTCAAAAAGAGTATAAAAGTAATTGTGATTGTGATTGATAAGATTCGTTCCTTAGCAATCAAATCTATTACTGCTGATAAGAGAAATGTGTAAATGTCGAGATGACAAAACTACTTATTCGTATGAGACGATCGATAGTAGATTTTGTTATAATAATGTTGAGTTATTTTCTTCAGATTAATGAGTTAGTCGAGTGATGAGATATGACCTCACTGTAGAGATTACGGTTAGCCGTATGTATGTATAATTTATTTTGTGTCATTATGATAAATTAGAAATTTAAATGAGAATAACGGAGAAATGGCGAGGGGAGAATTCTTACTGATAATGTATCGGGAGAAATATATGCGATTGTGTTGAGAATTTATTTGATAATAAATTGCTGAGTTCACTATAATTATCGATTGAGTGAGAGCGTGAGGTGGATTGTCCACATAAATGAGGAGGTAATACATGAGTACATCGAGAGAAACAGCATGAGGTATTTTGTTGAACTGAGATAAAGAGGAGTCAATTGGTGGAGAATTGTTAGTTGTATATTGGGTGAAAAACCTAATATGTGTGATGAGGTGGAAGCAGAGATGAATGAGCTTTTCAGAGAAATCGTAATTGACATGTTGTGATTGGAGGAGTAAATTGAGAGGGAATGTGAGCCTGGAATCGGTGAGACCGTTTTCCTTATTGAGTTAGAGTAAACCTTATCAAGGAAATTGGAAAACGGAAGTTGAATCTCAAATAGTTATTGAGATTAGTGTTATAGAAAGAGTGGATGGTACGTTGAGAATATGGCTCGATGTGAGCCATAGATATAGGTGTGTGTAAGTGATGATAGTGATTGGAGTATCACTTGAGGAGTGAGGTGAGATACCTTCGTATCGACAAAGCTATAACAAAGGGAGTGCCCTGAAATAGTGAGTGGTTGTCCATGTGGAAATGGTAACAACCAATGTGGTTATAGAGATCATCTTACGAGAATAATGGCAGGCAATAAGATTTTGCGAAAAGAGAAGTCGAGTGAAAAAGTTTCTAAATGTAATGATATATATACATGTTATATGAGCTGACGAGAGAATAATATCATTATTGTGTGTAATGTGTGATTGCGGTGATGAGATGGTTGTATAAGCCATGCCTAATCTAAGAGATTTCGAGGACGGAATCTTTTGAAGGAGGAGAGAACTTGTAAGACCCATTTTTAAGTTAAGATGCTTTATAAGGTAAGTAGAGTTATTACCTTATAGTCGGTGTGATTTTAGCTATGAGTTTGCTTAGTGTAAAGGTGTGGTGATCCTTGTGATTGCCTTCGAGTTTTGAGTTGTTGACGAGTGAGAAGAGGTTGGAATCCCTTTTATGTACTAATCTTGGTTTAATTAAGATTAGTTAAGTTATTATATGTGTTAGTGTGGTTAGAGGACCTTTTGGGAGAAGTTTGAGTTTGAAAAATGCCAAAAAGAACCAACCCGGGTCATGTTCTGAAACCCGGGTCGTGACGTGTCTATTGAACAAACGGAATTAAAAGTCGTAAATGGAGCACGAGTCGGGTTCTGTAACCCGAGTCGGGTTTCGCCTGCAGACCCTTTAAATGGGAAGCAAACCCTCATTCAAAGAAAAACGGACCCTTTTCGATTTTAAGAGCAAAATAAGGCGATTTTGAGTGAAATTAAGCGTAGAGATGCATATGGAAGCATAGAGTGATGCGGATCTAACCCCATAAACGTGTTCTTGCTTCCTAATTCGTCGAGGTGAGTATCTCTCGGTTTTGGGGGTTTTAAACCCTAGTTTTCAATCTTTATGATTTACCTATATATTGTTATATACGTTGTTAGTTGATTGTTAGTGGATGTCTCTAGAGTCGTTGGTGTGATTATTGTCGATTTTTTCTACGGTTGAATGAGTAGAACCGCGGATTTGGGGGTTTCGTTAAATATAGAGTTAATATTTACCGTTTATATCCCTTTTTCCTCTTTCAATTACTACATCTTTTGAGTTAGATGTTGTTGAGATGATTGTGGATGTTGGAGAATTGATATAGACTGTTGTGTTACAACCAATTTTAGCAGACAGGAGCCCGGTACACGAAGTATTTGAGAATTTCACGTACCATGTCGATAAAAGGTGAGTACTCCTTTGTATTTGAGTAGAGATATGTTTAATAATTGTTGAGATACACGTATTATATATGTGGTTGTGTTATGTTATAGTTATTGTGGTAATTTATGATTGAGTGAACTGACATATGCAAGTAACAATAGCCGAGTTAAATGTACATATTGATTGTATAATCAGAGTAGATGTTGAAATTTTTGTGTTATAGAGTTTTCTGTGGGATTGTATAGCCATGAGGGCTATTGAGCTGGAATATAGTTTGTCGTTAAATGAGTGATTATAATAGAGTATATAAGTAGTACCGAGTGTGATACTTACTAATGAGTGGATGTTATTAATAATTAGCTGGTGTTCGTGAAGCTAATGTGATTGCAGGTTTCAGTTATAAAGAGGAGATTCTTACTTGCTAATGAGAATAGCAAGAGAGGAGGATGAGAATGTCTATTGAGATACATATGCGGAGTGTATTGGAGATTACTCACTAAGCATTATGTAAGACCTGTTCAGCCGAGGCACGGCCAGGACGGATCCGCGGTGCGGCTCGGGAGAGATCTGGATTCGCGAATGATTTTGTACGCGCGGCGCGGCTTTAAAGATCCGCGGCGCGGTGCGCCACTAATGTGAAAAACCCTAATTCGAATTTAAACGCCTATATAAAGGGCCCCAGCCTTAGGGTTCGTGTTTTTTGGAAATTTGTAGAGTGGAGTCGACTGGTTTCAGCAGAGGCTCTTCGGTTCCAAGGCTTTGAAGGCTTGAAGGAAGGAATACATCGTGGGGAAAGGCTTGTAGTCGATCGGGTGCATTCCTCTATTTTCCAGAAGTAAGGTAAGAGGATCTACCTTCTGATATTTCATTTCATCTCGTATTAAGGTGTTATCCCGTGGTTAGTAGTCTTAGATGACTTGTAACGCTTAGGGTTTGGACCAAGGACATGCATGGACTTGCATGTCCATAAGGAAGTGATCTTAGGGCAGTTTCTGATCCCAAGAAGGGTATGGAATGAAACCCTAGTCGATGACTGAACTGATTTATGGCTTAGAGACTTTGGATTAATATGAGTTCCCGGCGCGGACAGGCTATGTCAGCGACGCGGGTTCGGCTAAAACCCCGTAAGTGTAATAACAATCCGCGACGCGTAAGAGAAAGGTCGCGCCGCGGCGAGCGGCTGTTTGACCCAAACGCTTAGTTTCGACCGGTGTTGATTACCAAACATGGGGTCTGACCTCTAGGCGAGTCTATAGAAGTTTTGTCAGTGCTTGACATGTTGTGTATGTGGGATATAGGTGTGTGGACGAGCTAGGTGGGGATATTACAGTATATCTGTGCGGTTTCGAAACAGGTGAGTATCCTCACCTTACTATGTGATGTTGCATGTTAGGCATCTTGTGTGTTTTGTACAGTTATATGATTATTCTATATCTGTGATTATTTGTTGTTGGGCTCAGTACTGATGCGTGTCCCCTCGTAGCTGTTGTATGACGAGTTGGACTATTGCCTTGTCCCGTAGCTGTTGTATGATGGGCTGGGCCATAACCGGGAACCCATAGCTGTTGTATGATGGGTAGAACCTTCCCGAGTCCGTAGCTGTTTTATGGTGGACACCCGTAGCTGTTGTATGGCGGGTAGGGTCGGATCGTTCTCGAGGACGGGTTGTTTAATGTGTGGGCATGTATGGTAATTTGTGGACTCACTAAGCTTTAAGCTTACCCGTTGATTTTATAACATTTCAGGTATCTCAAATGACAAAGGGAAGGGCAAGGCGTGACGGCAGCGCATCGCATTCAAGAGTTTTATTTTGATGAACTATAATAGTATTTTCAAATGTTTCCGCTGTTGGTTTAAATAATACGTTGAACAGTTTTTTTTACTTTTGGAATTTATATTTTATTAGAACCTTGATAATAAATGGATTTTTTTTTAATTTTTGAAACTGGGGCGTTACACTTTATAAGCTTACACTTGAGTGTTATGTTGTTTTGCTGGTATTTGTATCTGTGATAGGGGAAGGCATGTGATAAAGAAAGACGGACAAGTTTAGAGCTTGTCCTTTAGTTGAATTAGATTTATTTGTAATGCCTGGTATGTAACGTGAGGACCTTTTGTTGTAATTAGTGCATGATAACATCTTGTTTTCTATGGTTGAGTACAAGTATACCCATTTTTGATGTATAATTCTTTGAAATTTTTGGGTGTACTTTGTATGAGAAACCGGGTGTTACACTAACAAACCCAAAGAACCCTTCTACTAGAAACCCCAGCCCCACTACAAACAACGAAAACCCCTCAATAATTTTACCAACAACAAATGGATCGACCCATTTACTCACCACCGATGTTCCATTATCTTGAATCGGTCCTTACTTCAACCCGTACACACCACAATTCTAATCTCGATTCCAATCACTATCCCAAAATGATTTCGACCTATTTGAAAACGTACCAGAAACCAAATTCCAATCCCAACCCGAACCCGAACTCGAACACAATGCCTTATGAGACTCCGAACCCAAAATGCAACCGGGTCTAAAGAGGAAAGGCAAGTCCCCAAACTTGCATCGGACTGTAGATGAAGACATGACGTTGGCTTGTTATTGTATCGATATTTTCGGGAATCCAAAGGCGGTGAAGGACCAAAAGAAAATACATATTGGGTGAAAATCCACAAATGGTTCCTCCACGAAATGAACAAAGGCAAGTACCGAATGAGTGATCAAGTCTACATTCCAGAGGGTTGTTAACCCGGTTATGGTGCAATTTAACGAGTTGTTCAACAGTGTGAATGACGTTTGGACCAGTGGTGCAAATGACATCACTATTTTGAAAAGAGCACTTGAAATATTCCGGCAAGAAAACAGCAAACCTTTTAAGTATGTTGAATTTTGGAATGTTGTAAAAGATTGCCAAAAATGGAAGAAAATAAAAGGTTCCCTACGTGTTGACGGGTGATTCGAAAAGAACCAAAACCTCTGAGTCCACCCACACCATGTATTCTGATGCCCACGTCGGTTTCGACCTCAATGAGGACGAACCGATTGACATTCCATCACCATGACCAATGGTTTTAGGTCGAACATCGTGAAGCTACACAAAAATCTTAAACGTTTCTTAAATTTTCCAAAGGAAATCATATGCGAGAAAGTTTGGGCTTGTGATATGAAAATATTTCTAAAAGACGTGAATCAATACACTGTCGAATGACGTGAGACGGTTTTGAAACTCCAAGCTGAAAGCAATATTTTATATATATATATATATATATATATATATATATGAGTGATTCTATACATACATATATATATATATATATATATATATATATATATATATATATATATATATATATATATATATATATATATATATATATATATATGAGTGATTATATACATACCCCTATAGTCTAGTTACACCCCTCCTGATTTGATTTTTTGTTTTTTTGTTGTTTTTCTTTTTGTTTTTTTGTCTATTTTGTTTGTTTGTTGTCATTTTCATTTTCTTTTTCTTTTCTTTTATTAATATATTTTGATTTATTATTATTATTATTATTATTATTATTAGAAAAATAATAATAATGAATTTAAATTTTATAATTTTTACGTTTTAATAACAATAAACAATAGTTTTTTTAAGTAATTACGACACAACGAACAATGTTTATAATTTTATAAAATTATGTCAAATTATATCAAAACGGTTATGTCAAATTTGACCAAATATCGAATTAATGAATTTAGGTTTTATAATTTTTACGTTTTAGTAACAATAAAACAATAATTTTTTTAAAGTAATTACAACACAACGAACGACGTTTATAATTTTATAAAATTATGTCAACTTATATCAAAATGGTTGAACGAATGTATAAAAAATAACAATATAAATAATAATATCAATGTAAAGTTTGGTCCAATATTACAATTTCACGGTGTGTTATATGGATAACGAACATAAATATTTAGTCGAGCATTATACAATTTTTCTATTCAGCAGAATGTTCTGAGCACACACAATCCTGGACAAACGGATATGGTGTACAACTGGGTCGACGGATCAAAAATGATGGTTTCCGACTAATAATAACGTGAATTTCGATTACCTACAAACGATATAAACCCGAAAGATTTTATAAATAATAAATTATACGTACAACCAATTAGTTTATAAACGACTGAATAAATTCGAACGACAAAAAATAAAACATTGGATTATCAATAAATACGAACGGTTATAATTTTATAAAAGCTAATAATAATAATAATAATAATAATAATAATAATATTATTATTATTAATAAATGAAAAGACAACAAAAAACAAAATTGAGATAAAACAAATTTGATAGTAAAATCAAGGGGGTATAAAATGAAATGAGGGGGTATTTATAGCACTACCCTATATATATATATATATATATATATATATATATATATATATATATATATATATATATATATATATATATATATATATATATATAGACACACACACAAGGTTATAAGCATGTTTTAAACACGGTTGGCAACTTGAAATTTTTTATGTAAAAAGTAAATTTATTTTGATTTTTTGGTTTTTATATCACGTGGTATGTATTATCGCATAATATGCCAATGTACTTTGATTTACTTCGGTTAATAGTAACCTCTTTTGGTTTTGAATGTCAAATGTCAATGCTTTTTGGTTTTGTTCATATTAAAATATCATTGTACTTCCTAACATTTTGTTTAGGTTTCTAGTTAGTTGACATAATTGATCTATATATATATATATATATATATATATATATATATATATATATATATATATATATATATATATATATATATATATATATATATCTATATATATATATATATATCTATACTACATTAAAAAGGAAAAATGGTTTCTAAAAATAGAAACTCTTAAAATTAAGAGATACCATTAAAAGTGCATAGTGTACAATGCTATTAAGCATAGCTCTTTCTCACCTTATGCGTAGACGTATCACACGGAAAATTGATTCTATCTAAAAATCCTATCCCTATTTTTCTCTCCTTTCAGTTATGCTTTGACTAAACTTTGAGAGAAATCAATTTTGAAAAGCCCCAAATTCGTCCTCATCTTCCTCTTCAAACGTAAAACTTCCTTTCTCACCCTCTCAAAACCCTAAGACTACTTGCCAACAATCGCCGCCTTCGCTACCTGTAAGCATCACCATCATCGGCCACCCACACAACCAATACGATATCACCACACGAGCTTAAAAGCCACCACTGCACCACCACCACTACCGTAGCAAAACAACCGCACCACAACAACCTCAATACTAGCACTGAACTTTTCCATTTTTCGCTATATCAGACGCCACCTTGCATTTTCTCCCAATGGCCCCATTTGAATTTACGATCATCTGTTTGCCTCTCTCTAAATCCTTAAAAACTCCTACCAGCCACCACTACTTCTACCACCAGCACCGCCATACGACGCCTACAACTCTATTGTTGAAGCCATCTAGCTACCTGCAAAGCGTTATCGCACCACCAACATATCATCAGACCATGATTGACACAAACGCACCACAACGAATGCCCATACTTTCTTTGATGAAGAGTCGATTATGATTCAGTTAATATTTTAGGTTTATCTGGCTTCGTTTCTGATCTGTTCTGAAGTGCTGTGATTATTGACTCGCACGTATAAGTCTGAATCGTTAATTATCTGATAAATGTGATGTGTATTGATTTGTTTTGACGTGCATAAAGAGGGGTTTAGGGCTTTGAAACTTATTTTTTTCACCATTGTTTTTCTCTATTTCATCTTAACTTCAAGCTATGAAGATACGAAGGTCAAACACTCAGACTTGTTGCAGTAGCAAAACATAGGGCAACGATCATAAAAACTGCAAAGGTAAACCATTTCTTCAGCTCTGGCATTTATACAGGTTTTGACTCTCTGTTTTTGCAAGCAAAGTTTATTTGTATTTGGATTTTGTTTTTATAGGCTTGGGTGAAACTCAAACTTCTCACAACTCTCCAGGTACTGTCTCGTCTCTTTTTGGTTTAGTTTTTCTAATTTTTTTCTTTGGTTACTTTTATTTGATCTTGCCTTTGTTTGTTGCAAAAAAATGGTTTGTATCTAACCTTTTGCAACCAAGTTTGAAGGTATTCTTGGCATTGGGATTCAAGATATATGTGTTCGGGACACTCTTCCTGTTTGGGAACCAAAACGTGGGTGGTGAAGAAACAAAGAATGGAGAAAAACTTCTAAATATATGTCGATCTCTATATTTCCTATACACTATCTGAACTCTTTAGAGATTAGAGATTAGAGATTTATGTTGCATTCTAATATTTGGTGTATTGGTACCTAGAATTTGGAAGAGCTATCCATAGAAGAATGGTATATGGATTTGACATTTGTGTATTTTTGAGTATTTTTTGTGTATCTGGGTGTACATCTTTGTATTTGGTCCCTGTCAGTGCAGTCTAGCAACCAATTTTATGATTGTCGTTTTTCCCTTTGCAGGATATTCAAGATTCAAGAGTTACAAAGCAGATCACTGTAGACATGCAAGATTTAGGATATGTAAGATTCAGTTGATGTCCATATGAAAGTAAAACTAAAATCTTTGAATGTTGTTTCTAAATTGATATTGTAGGAACTATAGCAGTTGCTGCTTTTGTTCAGAGGTTAAAGGTACATAGTGGATTATTTAGTTGTTTAAATTCATACTTTTGTTTTTAGTTTATTATTCATGCTTAGTTTTTACCTTAATGATTCTGAAACTTAGAGCATAAACTGTATTGCGGAATTTTAGAAAGTTGATTTGGATTATGCTCTTGACATGGGAGTTATTTACCTAGAAAGGTGGATTTTGTTTAATGATTTTATATTTCGAATTGTATTCTGATTTTGTTTAATGATTGGATGACTGGTTTTCCAATTAACGATTTTATATATTTGCTAGAATCAATGCCATTTAGGGGATATATGAGAGATTCATCCTCTAGATAATTCTTTCCAATTTAAATTGCATGTACTATTCGATGAACCGTTTTCAATTTATTGTTTTATATAGATATTTTAATCTTCCTCTGTAGTAATTTATATTTCATAGTTAGGGTTTGCTTAAATGACCAATGGATTGTTGGGGCCTAGGTGCCCAGATTTCATTTTAAGGTGGCCAGATTTCGTTTTGATTTTTTGCAGATTCATCAAGGCTTAAAGTGTCAATGGAATATGGTAAAAGGCTAACAGATTTCATTTTGATCTTCTCCACAGTCTCTTGAGTTTTA
Organism: Cichorium intybus; assembly: GCA_023525715.1. Taxonomy (NCBI): domain Eukaryota; kingdom Viridiplantae; phylum Streptophyta; class Magnoliopsida; order Asterales; family Asteraceae; genus Cichorium; species Cichorium intybus. Next base: position 73,790,220 of record CM042015.1, read on the forward strand.
TTTTTATTTTAGTTTCAAGCACTAATATATCACCTTGACAAAAATTCACTTTGCAGTAGATGGATGAAGACTAGATGTACATAGATCCCA